>JAVJGG010000031.1:16382381-16465691 GCA_035590195.1 Aviceda cuculoides
CCCGCCGAGGTCAGCAGGGTTCGTCGCCGCCCCTTCGCTTTGACTTTGTTCGTTCTTTTTCCCGTGGGGAAGCGGCCCGGTGGGCGCTCCCTGCGGGCTGACTGACTGACTGGGTGCGAGCGTGCGCCTTCCCGGGAGGGAGAAAGCCTTCTGGGTTGGGGGGTGTTTTTCCCCCCCTTTCCAACTTCTCCTCCTGAAGGCACGCTTGGCGTCGGGCGGAGGAGCCCGCCCAAGTGCTTACCGGTGGATGGAATCTAGTAGGATCTCTGGTAGGGAGGGAAGAGCCTGTGAGGAGGGAGAGAGTCCCCGAGGTCCTCTCCGTCTGGTTGCTTGTGCCCTCCTGTTAACAGCCCTTGATGAGGAAGGAAGTTTTGGGGAGGGGAGGATGTTGCGCTCGGCTCAAATCTTGTGTGGGACCAGGCGCCTGTGCACAGCGCTTTGGTCTTTAGTCGTTCCGTGTGGATGCAGCATGAGAAACTTCCTTCTTGTAGTTCCCTCCAGTTCATGTATTAATGGCGACGTTTTGCTGAGGGAGGGCCCAGCTCTGCTCCTTACCTCTGTAGCTTGTTTCTTTCCCCACCCGTACTTGGTCACCCTGTTTACCTCACCAGCAAAGGTTTGTAGTTGGGGCTAAATGTGGCAATGGCAATTTGTTTCTTGTTCTGGTTTAAGTGAGGGCTTTCTCCATCCCGTGTTTGCTAAACAAGGTCTTTTTCAGCTTGGATGCCCAGGTGCAGGCACCCTGGGAAGGAGGCAGTGGGCATTGACCCAGTCGTATCTGGCCTCTCGTTCCCACCACAGCTTTGGGAGTTGACGTGGTGCCGGCATTGCCGGGTTGGGAGACGAGCTGCAGCAGGAGGTGGGTGAAGGCATGGCCCCGCCACTTAGGTAACCTGGTTTTACCTGGAGGAGCTCAGGGTTGTTTGTAACATTGGAGCTGCCTCTTGGCACCCCCTGGCAGCACTTGGCGAAGCTGTCCCAGGGTGAATGTGAACCCAGTGCCTGGAGGTGCACGTTCCACTCCTCATCTCTTCAAACCATTGCTTCGTGTTTCCTGGCAGTGATTTGAACTAGCAAGTCTGTACAAATTAACACTTCAATGCTATTCAGCATCCTTTTAGCATGGTAGCTAATAACTTTGACATATGTGAAAGCTAGAAAGCTGTGCATTCATGAAGCCTTTCTTGGACATTATAAAGCAATCACTAGGTTCCTGTCTCCTTGGTTGCTATGAACCTTCTGGTTTGAGACTTGATGGTGATGTCGCTCTGGCATAAGTAATATTTTTATCAGGGAATAAGCAGTTTGCTTGTTCCTTAAGCCACATCTGCTTGACGTAGACTTATTAGGGATTCCTGTGTTCCCCCTTGTCTGCCCTCCTGCCTCCTTATGTATGTTACAGGTTCCAGTACTTCTTTTCCTGTAGGTTTGGATCTCTACTTTACCCAGGACCTCTTTTATGCCCCCCCTTTTTTCCTACTTGCGCTGGTGGTCCTTGGCACCCTCCTTTTGCTGGTTACTGTTGTCCTCTGTCTTCCCCCCATTTCTCTTTACTCTTTCAGGGTGTCACCATTTTAAAACTCTCCAAGGAGATCAGGGGAAGTTTTACAGAAGTTTGGGGTGTTGATGGAAGCTGACAGTTATTTTACTGTCAAGATCAGTTCTTTAACTTGTCCATATACAATTGCAGACCTGACTACACTGCACTCACTATCTCCCTCTTTCCAATTTTCCCACTTGTAAGCAGGCGCTGCCTGGTGGGAGCTGGAGAGCTCCCTGAAACACTGGAACTGGTAGATCATGGTCTTTGAAAGGTAGCGCACCAGAAAAATGCCATGAAGACTGGGCCGGAGAGGGTGTCTACAGTAACTGAGGTCTTCAGGAAACCTACCAAGTGGAAATTGCTGCAGTGAGGCTTTGGTGTCTCTGGGCCCTCATAAAGTGCCTATGGTTTCTTACAAGGGTAAAGGAGTCCCTTCTGTGCTTCGTTGCTGCCCTACTCCGGAGCATTCCTTCCTCTGGGGAGGGTCTTGCCTCTGTCCCTAAGATTTTGATTTTCTGCTTGGTCTGAAACTTGGAGGTCTGTTGCCTGCCTGGACTCTGAACTTTCTGGTGTCTGTATCCTTCCTGCTGTGTTTCCTTTGCTCTGTTGCCAATGGCACGCCGTGGGTGATGCAGAGCGTGAGCACCAGAAAGCTGTACCTAACACTTAACACTAGGACTGACATCACGGTTGCTGGCCTGGCATCACCAGCAGAGACGCTTTGCTTCGCCCCATTGAATTCAAAAGCTCAGCACCTACAGTGAGTGCTGGCAGCCTGCAGGCTGCCTGTGCTTGTCTGGGGCCAGCTGGGATAGCGAGGATGAGATGACACAGTGTCCCCGTCCCCAGCATACCCTTCTATCCCGTCTACCTCTCCCTGGTTCCCAGTTGTCCCGCTTTCCATTTTTTCCTCTGCAGACAATTAAAGAAATCCTGGAAAGAGAGACAAGATTGTTTCCCATGAGGTTGCCCCTGAAAGAAAGAGGAGCCCCATGTGGATACACGTGGCACGGGTACCATGCTGATATCTAGGCTGGGAAAGAAGCTGGATGCAGGCTGAATGCACGTGCCTGTAAATGTCCGCTTGGCAGACCCTGGATCACCGGCTCCCGGGGGAACCGCTGGAAACTCATCTATGACCCATGTCACCAGAGCAGCTCTGTGCTTGTCAGACTTTAAAGGCAAGCATCCTCAAACCATTCTGGAATACAAATGCCACGTTACGGATAGAAATCTGTGGCAAAGACAGCTGAATAATTTGCCTTGTGTTGGGAGGAAGACCTGGTGTAGGAACCAAGTTCCTTGAGTGTCAATTCTGAGGATGCCTTCATCTGTCTCCTAGGAGCAGTACCCAGCGTTGATTCGAGCAGAGCTCACAGGACCTCTGGTTGGAGAGGGGGTGGCAGGAGGCACCAGAGGAGTGACAGGTAGCTGGTGCATGCAGAGAGCAGGACGAGGGACAAGGGTGAAGGAGCAATAGGAGGGAGAGGATGGTGATGGGCACCAAGGCCAGAGGGAGGAGCTGCTGCAGGCAGTGAGAGGTTGACCCAGCCACCAGGGACATGCAGATGGGGGGGATTTGGTGATCTCCTCGTGTCTCTCAAAGCAGTGCTGTTCTGAAAGGGTTACCTCAGTTTTCAGAGCTTAGAGCATGTGAAACACAGAGGCATGACAAGAGCAGAGAGAGAAGGCAAAAATATTTCGGAAGTCAAGAAAATAACAAATGGAGGAATCGAGCTTAAATTGTGTGTCGTGGGAGGGTGAGGGGGGCAAGGATGCTGGGGGGAGAGGGAATAGGAAAACATAGTTAAGGGGACGGAGGGAGAGAGGGAGAGGTGATGTGATAGAAACGAGCAGAGGTGGAACAAGGAAAGAGGCTCACAGTGAATTTATTTGAATTTCTATTCAAATGTTACCCTGGAAAAAAAACCCAGTTCCTGTGAAGTTGTGAAGACTGGGACTGCAGGGTCCCTCCTGGGGGGACTTGGCTGCTGCCAAGCAGCATTACTGTTGAGATATATTTTAGAATATACCATGCCACAGCAGGTGCGTGCAATTAGAGGAGAGCTCTCCAAATAGCAGGCGGCTGTCAATTTTTTAGCAAATGGTGTTGTCCTTTTTTTTCCTTTGTCCAACTGTGTAGAAATTTATTCTAAGATGTATCATCTTTACAGAAGCATTTTCAAAGGACCTGTTATTTTTACCCTTCTGTTGCTTTTTGTGACCAGATGAGAAGCAGAAGGCTAATCCAATGGGTGAGTTTTGTTCCACAGAGGGAAGTTAATGAACTCTAACGAACAAGCGAGTTTCAGCAGACCTTCCACTCTGAAAACAGTGTGCAAATTTCCACCTGGCTAGAATTTAACCAAATTACAATGATTACTACCTTTGTGAAATATTACTATTGCTATAATTTGCCTTTTTGTAGTGCTTCACACACATGTCACACCTCAGAACACTCCTGTGTGGTAAGTTTGCATTTATATCCTCATTTTCTTGAAGAGGAAACCAAGTCACAGTGAGTTTCGTAGTTTGACCAAGCCACGCACTCATTGTGTGGCTGATACATTGATAAGGTATGTGACGACCTATCATGATTAGATTTTTGTTCCACGACATAGATTGAAATTAAATAGTGTTAAAAAAAAATACCCACCAAAGAAACAATTTAGCCTGGTGAGTTCCAGTGTTTTATTGTTTCTTGAATTAGGCGAACACCTTCTCCCCGAACAAAGGGCTATACCTCTTTGTGGCGTAAATCAGGGTTTTACCGTAAAATGTCTGCGTGGTAGAGACACAAATAGCATTTGGACACCCCTTAGGTAAGTGGTTTTTCTTCCCCTGAATGGTAGGGGTCAGAAAAATAGATTTATATTGCCTTGGCTTCTTTGTTTCCTTCCCAAGTGCTTTTTGCTCAGCAAGGGGAGCATGCTGGAAACATTTTACCACAGCTCTAGGCAACACTGGCAGTGATGTTGGCTGCTGGAGGCATAACCAGGCTGGTGTGACTGCCGAAAGTGAGTCATGAGCAGCTCATGCCAAGCGTGACCTGTCCAGGTCTTCTGGGACACGTGCTGGTTTTGGGGCAGCTCTGTGAACTGTGTGGAGTGCATGGAATATGTCTTAATGGCCAGGTACTTGGCTTGCCAGAACCACTTTTAGGTGGAGTATCTGCTGCTCTGCTCTAGCACAGAGCGTTTTCCTGCCCTTCCAAATGCCCCTTCCACCCCAAAATGTTCCCGTGACTGGCTCCCCGAGTACCATTTAGGTGCTTTTGCTCTGGTCCCTTAAAGTGACTATGGTTACTGAAGTGTCAGGTGTTGTAACTGGTAGGCCTCCACTCTTGCAACATGGGCAAGAATACATGCAGTGTTCATGTCCAGAATCACAGCCTGCTTTACCCTGTGGCCGAAAGAGCTTTCGCCATTCCCAACTGTAGAGCTAATGATGATATCTCTGTGTCCTGCTAGGATCAGTGACCACAGTGGCTATTATAAACTAGTCAGTCTGGGCATGTAAGCTGTATTGCATTCACAAAGAGCAGAAATTTATTTATAAATTGTTCAAGTGTGCTGTATTGCTTCCTGTGGAGCTGTATCACTCGTGTCTACTCCAGTCTGTCTGTCATTGTGAACTTTGTAGCCAGCTGCTTTGTGAGCAAGGCGTCTGGGGAAATGGAAGGAATGTTTCCACTCCTGATTTCTGTGATCCTTTGGGGTGGAATTGGCAAAAATAAACTCCTAAATGCCACCACAGACCAAGCCCTCCCCATGAAGCACCACTGATGGTACAGTGTACACATCTGTGCATCTCATCTCCTTTTCTGTATGCTTTCACATCAGCGGTTTACCTTCCAGCAGTGAAATGGTGTGTGTCATTACTTGCAGGTCATAATTTTATTTCTGAATTCCTGCAGGTTATGTGGGACAGTCCTGAAAGTCAGAATTGTGGCATTTGGGGTTGGTATCATGAGGACATTTTTGGAGATTTTCTTCAGCGGATTTTAGAAACAGGGCATCAGACAGTTGGCTTGTGTCTCTTTTGCCTGGGACCACATGATTTCCCCTCTCTTTTCCTTTTAAAATACAGGCTTGGGCATTTGGTCATTGTCAGTGTGGCATCGGGAGAGTTGGAAGCCGGCTGTGTGCTGGGCGACATACCAATTGTGTGAAGGTTCATCCCCTGCCCTGTAACCTCGCGCAGAAGATGCGCTCCTTGCCTTCTGTTTTTCTTTTGTTCGAACTTTGTCATCCTAAACTGGATGATGCCTGCAGCCATCTGCTGCGTTTGGTAGTCTGCGGCATCGTGCCGACTCAATTATGCGCCTCTCTGGGATAACAGCAGGCCAGTTTTCAACTTTGAAAGAGTGTTTTTCCTGCGTAAATGAAGGCTGAAACAAGTAGGAGCCTCCAGAAGCAAACTGGATAAGCTGTTCCCAGCCATGCCAGGCGGACTCTCCGTGCCTGCGTGGTGGAGCTGTGCGGGTGTGGTGGGAGAGCTGCCAGTCTCGCTCCACAGCCGAGATGCTGCAACCTGGGGCTCCGTGCTCCGACGCAGTGGCAGATGTGCTCCCCCATGGCAGCGTTTAACCATTTGTGGCACTTTTAAGCTTTACCACCTCCTTTGCTTTTTGTGAATATATATTACACCAAGTGGTTTGGGATGGTATGAAATTAAAGGAGGTGGTGCAAGTGTAAATTACAGTTGCGTTTTTCTAAGTGCTCAGGGGAGGAGGGCTACAAAGAGACCATGTTGAGCCTTGTGGTGGTTTCAGCCCAGCTGGTAACAAAGCACCACGAAGCCGCTCGCTCTCTCCTCCCCCCTGGCCCCAGTGGGCTGAGGAGGAGCAAATGTAAAGAAACACTCGTGGGTCGAGACAAGGACAGGGAGGGATCACTCACCACTTACGGTCACGGGCAAAAGACAGGATCGACTTAGGGAAGAAACTAAATCAATTTAATTTATTACACATCAAATCAAAACAAGGATAATGAGAAGTAAAACTAAGTCTTAAAACACCTTCCCCCCACCCCTCCCTCCTTCCTGGCTCAACTCCGCTCCTGGTTTTCTCTACCTTCTCCTGCCACAGGTTTTTCCCTTCTTCAATTTGTTCTCCCAGAGGCGCGGGCTAGGCCTGGGCCAGAGGCGGGTCTGGCTTGGAGCCAGGGAAACTTCCAGCAGCTTCTCACAGGAGCCACCCCTGCGGCCCCTCCCCTGCTACCAAAACCCCACCATACAAACCCATAACAGGCCTTACAGTGGGTTCCCAGCAAAGTTGTTTCATTATGCTTTCATACCCACACGGAAGTGACCAAGCGGTAGGATTTATGTGTGTGATACAACCTGTGATGTTGCTCTTCTTCCTGTGGTGGGCTGGGGGGACATAACTGGAATCTGGGGTAAAATGTTACCCTTTTATTTTGCTGCAGGCTTAGGGTAAGTTTTGAGACTCCTGCAGGTGGAAGACCTGATGGGTTTCAACATGCAGTCATCCAGGCTTGCTCTTTGAGTCCTTCTGGGCTGTCTGTAGTGCCCTGACGCTTTCCCCTTCAGTACATGCTCCTCTGTTATATGAGGATAGGGGTCAGATCAAGTGATGGGGAGCTAGAAGGGAGGACATAAACCTCATCTTGGGGACCTGTGCTATTTACATTCAAGACATTTCTGGCCCCACCAGCTGTTCCATGTGCGTTATTTTCAGAAGGGCAATAATCTGTGGGGGGTCAGGAGGGTGGAATTGTGTGAATACGTCGGGTGAAGGAGATCAAGACACTTGGAAGTCCTCAGGCCTTGTCATGACAGAGGGTCAGGATCCCAGATGATTATGGCTTGGAGACTGGGAGAACTCAAGGAGAGGTCTGAATGTGCTTCTTGTATGGCTAGGAAAGGCTGCTTAGGTGGGCGTTTGTTAGCTGTTTTCAAGAGTCATCTGTGTTTACACTGCTGGCAGAACCACCTGTTCTTTTTTGAACAATAATATATATGTGTGTGTATATATTGCTGCATTTCTGCATTTATTTTTAGCCCTTTCTAAAAACCCCCGACAGGTTTGAAAGATGCTGTGGATTGTGAGTGGTGCCTGGCGGCATTGCTCACATTGACGGTTGTCAGAATTTCCATGATAAATCTCTGCTTTGAAAGGCTTATAACTCATCCTTCTATTCTTGGTCCTGTAGCTCTTGTATCCTGGGAAAAAAGCCCCTCCCTTTTTAAAAAAACTCTTTTTCCCCACAGGTTTGTGAAAAACAGTTTTGTTGGCCTAAGCCAGAGCTTTTTCAAAGCAGATGTTGAGTCTTGTCACTTTATTTTTTCACTGCCTAATTGCGAATGTGTGACAGGTCTCTTTAATATGTTTCATATGGTCAAATGGAAAAACTGTTTTGCATATCAGACTGACACAGACACTGGATGGTGTAAATCAGTAGGGAGCCAACAGCACTTAGCTCCCCGCCACCAGCTATGAGGAAGCACAAAACCAGATGAATTATGGCAGAGGCTGGGCAGTCTCCAGATCTGGGGTAATACCTGTTGCAGAATTATAGAGTGAATGCTTCTCATATCAAGAACTAGCAGAGAGATGAGACATACCATGTTTTGTTGTTTTTTTTTTTACATTCATAAACAAAGGACATGCATATTGCTATTATGTGCAATCAGAAAGAGAAAATCAGGACAAATCAGCGGCTGATAATTTTAATGAAGAAATACTTAGTTATCCCTTATTAACTTTATGGTTTGTATGTCCGTAGTGTCTTCTACCCATGCAGTGCAAAGCAGCTCGCAGTTGTTAATCTGTATTGTTCCCCGGTGAAGTCATGCACACGTCATTGTGATTTCTAGTGCACACCCAGGAGAGATGGTGGTGTGAGGAGATTTAGTAATGTGTCCTGGTGATGCCGTGAATCCGTGGCAAAACAGAGAACAGCATGCAGGAACCCGAGTCATGCAACAGTGCTGGAAGGACTGAGCTGCATCTCTTCTGAGAGTTTTCACAGTTTTTGAAAGCTGTTGAAATGTTAGCTGCAAGTTGTACATTTGTATGCAGATGGTAGGTGCTAATTCAAAACATGAAGGTAACGAACTTGAAACTGGGTCCTGACACACAATGAGAATTATGGAGGGAGCATTGGGAACTGCAGATGAATCAAAGTCAGTGTAATTTCACACGCAGCATTCAGTGGGCCATTCAAACTCAGATTATCTTTTGGCAGATGGGAATAACACTTATTCCCTGCCTCACCAGGAAGGCTGTGAGGTAGCGAAGTGCATGCAGAAGGCTTTGTATATGCAAGAGCTCAGCTGTTTTTCAAACTATATTAGTAGCTGTTTGAATGACAGATATGACTTTTCCTTCAGGTCTTGCCTGACAGCTCTGGACCCTCATGGTTACAAAAACACTGCTATTACAAAATGGAAATAGTCCTGTGTTGCTTTTGTGCCTGTTGCATGGGTACACACACAGTGCCATATCTGTGTTTTACTGTAGCTCCAGACACAGAGTTTAAACTTCTTTATTCTGATTTGTCTTCCTCTGCAACTAATTCTCCTTTGAATGCAAAGGGGTTTTTTTTTGTTCTGGTTCCTCTGTCCATCTCTTGTCTATTTCAGGGGATTGCATTCCTCTAGGATCTCAGCACCTCCTTAGCAGGAGGCAAGGGCCACTATATTAATTTTCTAGATGGGAATTTCAGGCAAAAAAAGGCTCGGGTGACTTGCCTTTTGTCATACACAAAACTTGTTGGAGCAGGAACCTGAGGGCACTCTCCAAAGTTTCAGGCTGGTGGCTGAGCTGCCTGTCCAGACTCAGTGTTATCTTTTGTTGCTGTTCTGATCCCATCTGGCTGTCAGCTGTACCAGCCAGTGCTCCGTGAGTATTTACGCTGCTGCCAGTTCTCATGTCTCAATTGGGAGTCATTTAATGCGGGTGACTGAGATTCCTTGAGAGGAAGAATTTTAAGTATCCCAGACAATGGTATGGTTAACATCAGTTTTGTCGTAAGACAGTTTTTTAGTATTTATTTTAAGGATTGTTGACACACATGAGTTTTTCTAGGGCTTTAGTGTCCGTGGTTTCAGCCATGAAAAAGGGTCAGAGGCAAAAGAGTGTTGGCATCAGAGTTTAATATCCTTCCCTTGTAAGATAATAGAATAAATGGGAAGAGAAACGTATGATTTAAAATCTTCAGTGACAGCAAGATCATAAGAAAGGGACAGCACAATGTTTTTCATGATGCATTTGGCATTTCTGAAGAAAGATTCCTAGCCAAACATGACTGCAAGTCAACAGTCAACAAATGAATCAGAGAAGGGAATGGGGCACATCTCCCTTAGTAAAAAGCTTTATTACATGTTCTCTTACTCTCGATTACCCTAATTTGAAGTGGGGAGCTAATGAATATTGCTAAATGGATCGAAATAAACAGCAGCACTGTGGACAAAAAATAATCATTATGAATTGCAGTGTATCGACTGCAGTGAATTTTTCACAGATTTGTAGGTTTTAATGCTGGGGTGACTGGTCTGGCTGCCTGCTTAGTGAAGGGGAGAGGACCTTTGCCAATAATTTCCAATGGGGTCAGTAACGTCTACCAGTGCATACCTTTTTAAACCCCACTACAATAACTAGAAATTTCCTCGTCCCTGCGCTGTGCTGTCCAATTGTTAATTAAAATAATAGTTCTTATTATAAGAGTGCTTCTGTTAGAAGAGCAATTGGTTGTCAGAAATGTTGTCCCCATTGCAAGTATTTTTGTACCAGGATTAAAACGCTTCTTAACTTTGTCTTGGTAAGTAGTAGAGCAAGCTGTAGACTCCCATTGCAGGCCAGTCTATGGTGCAGAGGTGCTGGAGGTGACATTGGAGCTGGCATTGTGTGCACGTATGGTGCAGCCAGGCCCAGCCATATTTGTGTTTCTGGCTCTGAGACGGCATGTATGTGTGATGCTCTGTATGTGTGCCGCAGCCTTGCTGCTTGCTCAGAAATACACAAAGGGGTGGTGGCAGCCCTGATTTGTCTTGTGGGGAGGAGCACTTTGAAAAGTTATAGGCTATTTGCACCATAGGAAGTGCGCTGTTCACCTTACCCCCAGGTGTGTACTGGGAGAGGAAAAGGGCTAAGGCATCTCAGTGTGTGTACTTCTGAGGATCTCCTCAAGCTCTCAGGTACCTCACTGTGCTGGGAGCTGTGATGTGCTTGTGTGGTCAGAGATACCCATCAGGAATCAGTGAAGATTGTTTTGAGTTCTCTTTCATTTAAGGAATGTCTTTATTGTTGATTTAGAGCTGGGCACTTTAATGAACTTTTCAGAAAGTCCTCAAATTTCACATTTCTCTGGAAATGCCAGAGATGAAAGGAATCTGGAGAAACTAGAAATACGGAGAGGAAAGTATAATTGTATCCTAAGAAAATACAAGACCACAGAGGGGGGAAAAAGTAATCCAAAGCCTCATTTTGGAGGAAAAAAAGGTAAGAAAAGGGTTCTCATGATCTGTAAGGGGAAAATGAATTGGAAAAAAACCCCCATTTTTCCAGTGGAATACTAGCTACAAACCACATATGCTTTTGGGTTGACAGTTCATGTTATGCAGCAAAGGTGATGGCAATTTCTGCTATACATGTGTACCAAAGTGCTTTCTTAAATCTGGGCTGAAGTGGAAGAAAAGCAAGGTGGGAACTGAACACAGCTTCACTGGACTACATGATTTAGCAATGGCTAATTTTAGGCACTTCTTTCTGAAATGTCTTGTCTGTAGCCTGGCACCCATCAAACTGGTTCTGTCAGGAGCACTTTTCAACCTCAAACTTTGTTCCCAGGCTGAAGAGCTGGCATGGCGCTTAGTTAAAAAACAAACCCAAACAAATAGCAGCAAGTTTCTGACCTCAGGCTTGCCTCTCCCTGCTAATCTATTCCTTTTAAGGGAAGGAGCTGGTGGCTAACATGATTTCTAGTGAAACCCTGTGTGTAGCTGAATATCAGAGTGTTGTATTTTGCTGGGGCTGCCATTAAAAATGTCACGTCCTACCAGCCCGTATCCAGTTTCTAGAAAAATCACTCAATGTTTCTTTTGCTTTCTTTATATTGTCATATAGCTGACCATCACCAACATGCCTTTTTAAGATTAGGTTCATGTCCAACACAAACAAGAAAATTTAGCTCTCTCATGTGTCTTTAAGTTCATTTTGATCTCTAGCTTGGCCCCTTCTATCTTACCCCTTTCCATCTAAATTAACCTTACGATAAAGAGGAGCTCCTGCATATGAATAGTGAGTCACAAAACCCAGCTCTGAGTAATCCCTGAGCACCTTCTTGCTGTAATCCAGCCCAGAGAGATGGAGATGTCCTCTCAGAAAATAACAGTGGTCTGCAGGTGCCTTGGTCTTGCTCCCGCAAATGCCGCAGCAGGGCTGTTGTCCTGCAGGAGCTTGTCACAGGCCAGTCAAATGGAGTTTGTAATACAGAAATGAAAAGAGAAAAAAGTGCCTAATCTGCTAATGGGATGTAGCCACCTTGAGGGAGGAAATTGGCTTAATGTATCAGTCCTACAGGCCTCAGTCCAGAAATATTTTTAAAGGAATATGTAGATATTGCAGCTTTTCTGAGTTTTGCTTCCTGGCTTGTTCTGGGGGAATACTTTTTACCAGCAAATGTGGTATGATTGCTTTTATTCATCTAGAGACTGGTGGTTTTGTGTTAATAGGTGAGCTACAAAGCCCGGCCTGGCAAACTGCATTAGAGAACAGAGGAGTGTGTTTTGTGCTGGTGTCGGAGTGCCTTCACAGTGCTCTTGCTACATTTGTGCTCGGGAAGTGTAGGGGCTTGCGCGGGGGTGATGAAACCCTCTGTGTGGGAGCACAAAATAGTGGAAAGTATTCGTGTGCAGAAGTTGCTGAAGGACTCGAACCTTCCCACTGGAACTCTGTGACCAGCTGAGAAAGCAGGGTCTTCTGAGCCCCTTACCCACATACATCCTTCTGTGGGATTCCTGCGTGGGCATTGAGGATTCCCAGCCATGTCTTGGGTAACGCCTGGGGACTGGTGGAAGGGACCTAAAAATGCGTTTGAAGTAACCACCATTTCCACCAGCCAGTAAATCACACCTCTCTCGGATGTTTGCTATTACTGATCTAATACATAATTGTCTTTAAAACATCTTTTGGTGTGTATTTATTGCACGTACTCTTTGGTGGAGATGTGTTGTTTGGTTTGTGATTGGCAGGATTGGTTATGCAATATTGTTTGTGCTTCCTGATGGCTGGAGGAACACAAAGCTGCCTCTGGGGTGGATATTGGCCCATATGAATTTAAAATTTAGTTTCCATGGCTGACATTTGCTTTCTGAGAACTCTGTTGCCCGTCAAACTCAATTGCTCAAATGTCTGTGGGAAACCAGTGGTGGTATGTGAATATGGTCTCGGCAAATTAATTTAAAAAATGTAAACCAATGTTCACTGGAGGAAAAATGAAACAGTTCTGCATTATTTGGCTAGGGTGAATGTTATAAGCTGATTTGATCTTCTTTCTTTTTCTGTCATCATGTTTTCATGACAATATTTTTTATATGTGTGTGTATATATATATGGTATTGCAATTCCTGTGGTCCCAGAAAGATCTTTAATCATCTACACCATGTAAGCAATGAACACTTAAGGCAAAAGCAAAGCTATTAATTTTGCACTTCAGAGTCACAGTTTCCCCCCCTAAAAATTGTATCTTAAGAAGCTGCCACTCCCCATCCTCATTCTCAGTCCATGTGCACCTCTGCTGCAGCTGGTAACCTAATCACCGAAATTTTGCACTTTATTCACCGATGTGGGCAAAACCCGGCATCAGCCCTGTAGAGGATCCCCTCCTGTAAGCCCTGCTGGGAGGAGGTGCCAAAATCCCTTGGGTCAGTTGGAGCCTGCTGAGCCCAGGCTCCTGAAGAACCCGGGCACCCTTTTGGCCAGACTGCGTTGTTGCTGAGACTCTCCCAGGGGAGCAGCGACAGAAGGGGGGTCCCCTGGGGACAGCAGTTCCCCTCCTGCCTGTGTTAGTCCCAGACAGCAGCAGCAGCGCTGATGGGAGAACTGCTTCTCCGCAGCTCCTGCTGATGCTGGCGGTCAGCAGTGATGCTGGTGCCGCGGGTCGGGCTCTCTGCTACGCTACGCCGACTTTTTGAATTGTGAATTTCTGCATTCTTCACACTTTGGCCATTTGCAGCCTCATCAAGGATGTTCTCGTTCCTATGAACACACAGTGCTTTTATTCTTTTGGTTTTGGATCTTCATAGTTCCTCGGCCTCAGTGATATCTCGTGGTAAAGCGTTTGAGGGGAGATTGTGTAGTCTGGCATCTTTTTACCTGTTCCCGTTTGACAGTCTGAAATGTTACCAGCTTTGAGTTTGCTTCAGTATTGCTTTGCTCACATATTCTGAAGGAGGAAACAACTTGCTTGACCCACGTGCTCTAGATCAGCCATTACTTTTAACTATCTCTCTCTGAATTTCTCCCTCATTTGTCTCTTAGCTGGCTCAGCTGTCCCACTGTGCTGTTTGGGGAGAGGGACATACAGGCATGACCTTGTCTCGATTCATTACTTTGTTAGTTTTGGCATTCTATATATTTTTAAATATAGCTTTTCCTTTTATAGGATTAAATATTTCTGTTTTAAGAGCCTGCTGAAACACACGTTTCCCTGTTCTCCTATCTTAGGCTCGGCAGCTGATCAGCACAGGGCTGTAGATCAAAACTGACTTCTGGCTCCTTCAGACACCGGTTAGAGGCGATGCTGAAATGGCTTGAGGTGTGCTGAGCAAGGAGATGACTGGGGATGGTATTTCTGTTAAATGTTGGTTCCAGCTGTCGCTGGAGAATTCACAGTTTTGAGAAGCTGAGCAGACCCCAGCAGGTAGGACGCTGGAGAAAACAGGGATGAGAGCAGAATGAAAAGCTCTCACGTTTTCTGCCCCCCCCCGCCCCCTGCATTGTCTTTGTAATGCTGCCATTTAAAGATTGAGTGCCTATCCAAGGGCTGAATTTAATATATAATGTTGATTTAGGTCACAGCTATAAGATTGTCCATCCATCCATCTGGTACAAAGCAATAAATACAAAATCTGTCTGAAATGACAGGCCAGCCTCTCTGCTTGCTGGCTGAAGTAATGTGCTCCTACTGCGGTATGATAGCCTGGCCGGCCTTGACAGTGGATTCCAAGAATCACAAGTTTATGGTCTGTCAGCCAGTGCAAACATCTATCCATCAAATATTCCCCGCTTGTTTTACCTCGAATACAGAACCAGGGAGGCATTAAGAAATGAGTGGCAGAGGGAGATTGTCTGCTTTGATACATGTATTTTCTAGGCTGGGAGACAGAGAGCTGGGATGGTTGTACTCCTGTGGTCTCAAAGATCACCAGAACACTACCTGTGAACATGCCGGGATCGTAAAGGTCTGAAATGGCATAGAGGAGATTCTTATCCTCATTTTTTCGGCTATACCTTGCTCTCCAGCAGAGACTGTATAGCTCAGAGGTTTTAAAGTTTCGTCTATTGCTTGTTATAAACCAAGAATAGCTTATTAAACAAGGCCTGGGTTAGTGCTTGAGTGACCCTATGGAACAGTAATATCACTCAATAGCCAAGTTTTCCAAGGGGAGTGATCCTGACCTACTCATTGTGTATCTCTCCCAGCAAGGTGACACCCTAGGGGATAGGCACGCTTGGGGCTGTGCACACGCCATTTAAAAACCCCAGGCCTGCAGGACTCATCCTGCCTCCTTGCTGCATTGTGTGGCTGTGGATGCTAGGGTGGCATCCTCCTTTCTGGGCTGAAAACCCCAAACCAAGGCTCCTTTAATCTTAAAGGGTCCCTGCAGTTTCTAACACAGTTAAAGGTCTTTGTCCCGGTGTCCTCATCGAATTCTGGTTTCATTCTTTATGCCCCCTCTCAGGCTCCTTGCTGGCACCCAGTACTTTACTGGTCTCCAGCTTCCCAGCCTGCAGAGTCCCATGGGATGGGAGATCATGTGGAGAAAGGAAGAAAGGGCACTTCCTTTGGGTGGACAGGGGGACCCAAGGTCAGGAGGGAGCCTGTGAAAATCAGAAAGTGGGAGCAAGGGATGAAGTTCAGAAGAGAGGCATCAGCTGGGGAAAGAAAGGGTTTTCCTTGGGCTGGGCAACTACATCTTAAGAGAGTTGAGCACCCCCAGGCACTCTTTGCCGAGATGGTTAGCAGTGGATTCTCTGTGTCTCTCAAGACCTTGCCTCTTAAAAAGCCTTTCAGGGCCCTGTTACTGCATGGGCAAGAATCAGATGCTCAGGGCACAGGTTTTGCTACCCTTTCCTGCTGAGTTGGCCTCACTCTGCAGGTGGCTTCTCTGGGTGCAGAGGTGTGCTGGGGGATGCAAGGAGGCAGTGTTTCCATTGCAAGAGGATGGAAGCTCTGCTCTCTGGTCAGCTCTTCCCAGTCTTCCTTGGTAATGCAGAGGCAGGCAGGGGAGCTGGAGGGGGTTTCTGTTAGCCAGTCAATCAATCGTTTCCCAATGTTTATTATTTATCCCCCTGGCCAAGCCCTCCCCTCACCCCTGCCACTCTGGGCGATGGGAATTTTTGTGATGTCTGAGCAGCAGAGGCTGGCAGGCAGCCTGATCGATGCTAGCAGCTCTTTCTCAGCCACATGAGAGGAAAAACATCAGCAAGGAGAGACGGAGTTAGAACTTTATTAGGAGAAATCTAGGCACAATTAACTATTAAGAAATACATGTATATAAAACACCTTACAAACAAAAAAATGGTTTCCCCCCTCTGTGTGTGTGAATATGTATGTATATGTACAGGGAACTGTACCAAAGCTACCTATGTATCAGCAGCAAGGATTCACAATCCCTTTCAGGGGCCCTAAGAGAGGGAATGGCTCAGTCCCCCCATCAGCTGGTCCCCAGCCATTCGCTCATGCAGTCCAATATTGGGAAGCTGTGGCCTGTGTCCAAAAAGGCAGCGCAGGGTGAACAACAGGCAGAGCAGTTTAGCTCTGTTTAGCAAATCTCTTTAAAAGAGGGATGTCAGCCCTGCACCGAGAAAACATACCTAGAGTGGGAGCTGCCTACAGACCTCAGCCACCAGACTGCAATGTTGGGCCCCAGTGGCTGCTCTGAGAGGCTATGGTTGTGGAAAGAGCTGGTCCATGGGTGGTTTCTTATGCCATATGTGCTAGGGATGGAGTGGAGATGAAGATGACCTCATGGCAGAACAGGGACTTGCTGTGAGGACAAATATCTTGGCTTGCACTGGCTGGCAGGCTTGAGAGAGCAGCCAAGAGCTGAATGTTGTGCAGGACCCGGAGAGGACTCTTGCTCCTTGCAAAAGATGCTGAAGTGTTTTGGTGGGTTAATGAGAGGAAGACACAGGCTGTACCTCTTCTGCAGATAAACAGAGGATGTTTTTCTCTCAAGTGGGCAGCTGACAGCACCCTTTCAGCAGCATTCAGGTTGCTTGAAAGATGAGTTTAAAAAGGGAAAACCACTTTGTTTCCACATGATAATTCCTCTCTTTTACTAGTAAGATATCTGTTCTCACAGGAGAGTCTCTATTTCTTTTAATGGATGTCTTGCTCAGAATTGATGACATAAGTATCTTGGGAGAATTCCCTAGTCTTCATCAACTGGCCATCTAAGTGATACCCCTGGGGCCAGTCTTCTGTGCTGACTTAGGAATGAGGAAGGGATTCCAATGTCGGACATGAGGCAGGTGTGCATGGGGGACCATGGACATCCTTAGTTGTGGGGAAGAGTTCGATACACAGTGTCAAAAAATTCAAGTAGGGTTTATTTTATAGGTAAACTGGTATAAAATATCTAGGCTCAGGTAGAGAAAGGGACAGTTAGAAAGAGCAAGAACAAAGCAGATGAGAAAGTCTTTCAGAAAGCCTACTGGTGTGTTTCTGCTCCCTGCAAGTAAGAGAAGCTTCAGCTCAGTATAATTGCCAAGCTGATGTATCAAACATTGAATAGACATCAAAGAAGATGCAAGGGGGTTGAGGTCCAGTCAGTCTGTTGAATACAGTGCCGCAGTGGATACCTGCTGGGCAGCCTCAGGAGTCTGCTGGCCTGTGCTCTACCAGGCTAAGGATGGTGAGTTTCCAATCCCTATGGGTCCCATGATGAAAATATGCCCGAGAGCTTCACATCTCGAGACTGGTGCTTCTCTTCCATGTGTGTCTCCCAGTGGCTGTCCCTGCCTTAAGCTGTGAGAGGTGCTGTCTGCAATATAGCAATGATATTCACTGAAAAGGAGCAAGAGGGTGTTAAAACAGAGAGAGCTTAGTGGCAAGAGACCGGAGTCCGCTTTGCAGAAGTTTTACTAAGTGCTGAGACTGCTCCTTCTCCTCCTGGAGACAGGTCACACAGACAAATCATCTGACCTTGCCTTGCTGCTGGCACGGCTGGTCTTGCTGAACCGGCGTTTCTCATTGAAGTAGTTCTCTGGGAAGGCAGGTGCCGCGCATTCGTTGGCCACCTCTGGACTCTCCACGTAGCTGGACTTAATGAAGGGCCTTTCACCATCAGCATCCTCCTGGCTGTGGACTCTCTCAGTGGCGAAGTTGGCGGTGTTTTGCTGGGAGGCTGTCTTGTTGCTGAAGGGGCTGATGAACTTCCCGTTGGGACTTGACAAGCACTGGTTAAAGTCTGGTGGAGGTGTGTACATCTGGGCCCTTTCCGCTTGTGGGGCAGACTCCAATCTGCTGTGGGCTGTGCTGGGGCTGGGTTTGTAAGACCGGGAGCACTTCTCTTTGGCTTTTTTCCAGCCCAAGTGGTACAACTCGGCCAGACTGAGGAATAGGGAGAGCACTGCAACAGCCAGCATGAAGACGATGAACACATTCTTCTCTGTGGGACGGGAAACGTAGCAGTTGACGGGGTGGGGGCAAGGTGCCCGCTGGCAGATATACAGGGTCTCCAGGAAGATCCCATACAAGATGTACTGTCCCACAATGAAGGCCACTTCCATGGCAGTGCGAATCAAAATGCTGTAGACGTAGGTGTTCAGCAAACTGCCCCTGAGTATGATTTTGCCTCCTGATTCATCCCAGCAAGACAGCTCAGCCTTCTCTGCCACGGGGCACTTCTGCTGGTAGTATGTGTCACCGTTGTTTTTCATCTCACGGGCTTCTATTTCTGCCTCCTTCATCTTCCTCTTCTCCTCCATGCGCACAGTGTGCATTGCATGGCCCATGTATACTAAAGAAGGAGTGGAGACAAAGATGATCTGGAGGACCCAAAACCGGACATGGGAGATGGGGAAAGCCTTGTCATAGCAGACGTTCTCACAGCCAGGCTGCTGGGTGTCGCACATGAAGTCAGACTGCTCGTCCCCCCAGGAGGACTCAGCTGCTGTACCCAGCACCAGCATCCGGAAGATGAAGAGCACGGTCAACCAGACTTTCCCCACCACTGTGGAGTGTTTGTGGACCTCCTCGAGGAACTCTCCCAGGAAACTCCAGTCCCCCATTTCTGCTCACCAGGAGGGGTGAGGAGTGTCGAAGGGAGAGTTGGACACAGCCTCTGTGGGAGAAAATAGAAAAGAGTGGTTCTAAGGAGGGTTAGGAAATGGCCAACTGGGAATGCATGGAGTGAAATGATTTGGTTTGTGTGAGAGGAAATATTTTCATTTGACCTGAAATGAATGAGGTCTGGTTTGCTGAAAACTTTGTTTCACATCCACTGCAAACAATGCTTTGGGTTTGTTTGGTTTTTTTTTGTTGTTTTTTTTTTTTAAATTCAGCTACTGAAATGGAAAGTGATCTATTTTGCATAACCCAACTACAAGCTGTTAAACAGGCTACCAAAACTTTGTGGGTGAGCCAGATTTATTCTTGATTCAGAAAGTCCTTTCACTGTGGTCTGCATATTGCATCCTCTGTGGACGGTGTAGTTAAAGCAGCAGTCATCTGTTTGCAAACTGCTCTCTCAGGAATCCTTAACGGGCTGATCCCCTGGGAGATAAGACTGGAGTCTACCGCTTGGTCTGAGCAGTGCCTTGGCACTTTCATATGTTGCCTTTGCGCAATACCTGCACCGACACCTGCAACGTGAAGTGCTCGCAGCCCTGGACTTCGTTTCTGAGCTTGATGCCATTGTTGAAAGAGATGCAGAGAAAACCTTCCTGTTGCCCACCTGCCTCTTGCCTATAGGTTTTGCTTTGGTTTTGCAGTGTTGCAAGTGTTTCATTTACAAGTTGCAAATGTTTTGGGGAGTGTTAAGACTTTTGGTGAGCTGTGCCTGTAAACCTAACCTGCTGCCACCATCATGCCTCTCTGAGGGGGAACTGCTGCAAAATCTACATGGTGGATCTTGCTCCCTCCTCTTTTTCTTAAGCTCTGAAACAAAATTCACAGTTCAAATGACACAGACAAAGAAAAGCCTCCTTTGAAATGCCTCCCAAGGACCAGCAGCTCCTGGGAAGTGCTATTTGGTAGGTGGTCTGATGAGAGGAAAGGTTTGGTGGGCTGATAGTAAGATTGCAAAGTGAAGATGTAGGAGAGCCTGCTTCTGACAGACTGTTCTGGCCAAGTCACTTAACCTCATGGATAAAAAGAGAATGATGGGTTTAATCCATCTTTTGTGGGGCTCTGTGGGAGTGCTTGAGCAATCACTTCATCTAGTTAGATTCACCATACTTACCTTCCCAGGGCACTGCAAGCTCTCCCTTGTGCATGAGTTAAGGGCTAGGTGCTATAAAGTGTGCAGTATTACCTTGGAGATAATATTCTCCCACAGTCGCTCTTTTTGAAAATATCCTTTTAATAAATAAATGAAGAACTTAATCATCATCATAATGAAATATTAAAAGCACTAGACAAGGTAAATCCCAAAGCCATAGGGACCACATTGTTAACTCCCCTTCTTTATTGTCCCTTGTCTTGTCTTTAAGAACCAATTATTTTTACTGTACAAAGAATGTCTGTGGAGAGGAGACACTGTTACAAGCTGAAAATTTACTGCAGCAATATTGTGTAGGTTTCCTGTGAGCAAAAGCTGGAGAACAGAGAGATAGACTTGTTGGGGGAACAATATCCCCTCTGGTTATGTGAGTGATCTAATTTAATGTAGCAGCGCACATGAAGATTTATGCTATCACTTGTTTATATGTGGCGTCCATCTGCAAGGATGGATGGGACAAAGATTGAAGGCTGAATCTTTAAACTCCTGGTGCTGCTGAGGGCTGCCATGCAGAAAGGCGAGGATTGCCCAGGTAAGGAGATAGGGAGGTGACCACTTGCTGCCCCACTGCCTGTCGGAAGCCATGTGAGGAGGGAGAAGGGGCATACCGGGAAGCAAAGGATGGGCTTTGGCTCTTTCCTGCTTTGACAGGTATGCTGCAGTCGTGCTGGTGTGGATCCTGGTGGCTGCTTGGCGTATGCAGAAGCTTTCATCTGCTGCCAGCCCAGAACTGGAGGAGCAGTAACCCAGAAAATCAGCTAGTCTTTCAGACTCCTCTTGTCTGCACTGGTGAAAACTGGTGAATGTATGGGTCTGTCTTACCTTCTGAAATGGCTTTAGTGCAGTTACTGCACTCTGGAGAAATTAGCATATGGCTTCATTCTGTGAGTACCAGGGGATTAAATACAGGCAGATAAATCAGTGATGGGAAATATTTACAGATTGAAATCAGGGGGTTTCATATTTTTTTTCCCCAGAGCGCAGACAAGACAACCAGCTACCTACAGTTCAATATACAGGTGCGTCCAGTGTCAATATACTATAGCACGACTGTATGAGTGAGATATTCTTTCCAAGACAGCACGAACAATGGTGGGTGTCCTCATTTTTCCAGGTGAGTTTATGTTGTTTGCAGGTGCCCCTATTGCTCCTGCTGTTGTTAGCTGACAGATGCCTTTTCTTAATTCACCTTGCTTGTTAGGGTAAAAATGAACACAGTTCTCCCTGGCTGAGTTTTCCTTCCTGCCATGTGCATGTGCAATCACAAACTGAGCACATCTTCCTATCAGTTCTACCATGCGCAGGTAGTTTGGGGTTTTACTACGGCTTGTTTTCCCTAGGGAAGACTACTAAACCTAGACACTCACAAATTGTAAAAATCGGTGTGTACAGAACACAAAGTAAAACAAATGTTAAGTACAAGAGGAGTCCAGAAACAGAAAACACTAATGGATGTGAGAATAACAGTAATTCACCTGCCTCACACGTGCACAGAATTTTTCAAGAGGATGTAAACCAGAAGGATCCAAGGCTGGCAGCCATGAGGCTTAGACTAGATAATAGGGCCATTTTCTCTGCCCTTCCCTGCTGGCTGCTCCCCTGCACAGACTGTTTAAAGGAGGGGCTGCCCCAAGATGCCTCCTGATCATCTTGCTGCAGCCCTATGGAGAGGTGAGGTGGCTACTGCGAGGGAGTAGGTGGCCACAGGATAATGGGTTTTGGAAACCAAGAGGAGTTTCTCCTACAGCAGTGTTTTTGGCTTAGATGCTTTTTAGTTATTAGTGAGTTATTACAATGCATACCACCGGCCTTCTAGAACAACAGAAGAGAGCATCTAGCTCTCTGCTGCCAGCAAGCAAAGAAGGATTGTTGTCACCCCCTGACAGCTTTTCCTGGCTATGCAGGACTGCCGCTGACCTAGCCTTTCTCCTCAGGTCTTTACTATTCTTGGGATTTTTCCATATAGTTCCCTTTCCTCATTCCCAGACTACTGTTGTTCTCACATACTTTGAGCTCTCAGCGTGTGAGCATCTGCGGCCATTTATATTCCTAGTTTGGACTCAGTTGGACAAATCTTGTCTCACTCTGGTGTGACTCAGCAAAAGACACCTCTGGGTATCTTTGCAGGGTCTCAGCACCTGATAGAAGACTGTCTTGACAGCAGAGTCATGCGTCTTCATGCAGAGTCGTAGGCTGTGCCACTGCCCGGCAGTGCTTTTGGCTGACAGCCTTCTGCTGGATCACCGAAGGAGCTGTGCGCAGTCATGGGATCTTGGCACCGGGAAATGCGTATGTGACAAAGAGCAGCACAGCCTGGCACAAACCCAGCAACGTGGCTGTCTCGGCTTAATCATCACCTGAAACGCTACTAAAGCTGGGGAAAACCAAATATCACACCGCAGGCCAGGCGTGGAGTCCACTCAGCTCCAGGCTGCCTTGTGACTGCCAAATTCCATGATAAAAATACCCCAGTGGGGATGGCACCTGCTGGTATGCCCGGCTGGCTCGCCAGTCACGGGCTGCTCTCCGCCATTCCTTTTTTGCACTACCTTCTTCTGGGGGAGGGGAAGCGTCCATTGCTCTCGGAGCAGTTTTGCCCATCCACTTGGTGACGCTGCATGGTCTGAAGGACAGGCAATCATTTCACATCACTGCTTCTTGCTCCAGCTGGTGCACTCGTTCTGGTTGGACTAGCCAGGGCTTTGAGGAACAGCTAGGAAATTCACGCCAGAGAGCCAGAAGGGCTGTTCCTGCACAATCATCATCTTTATATGAGTTTATTTCCCTGGGGGTTGTTAGGAAGAAAGTTTTCCCCTCTTTAGAAGACAGGCGAGACTATCAGCAGTGATATAAATAGCTGAGCTTGACGCTTCACACTAACTTTTCCCACAAGGAAAGTGACAGGAGGTCGCCATCTCTGCAGGATGTTTCTAAAATAGAGTGGAGCACCTGATTATAACACTGTTTCTGCTCTCCCTTGCTGGGCTCACCTCTTCCCCTTGGCAGGTCCCAGGGGTGCACAGAGAGGCTCTCCAAGGAAAGCTCCTCCAAAGCATGGTTCCCAGGGAGGAGGAAAGTAACAAAGTCAAAGCCCTTGTATTTTTGCCCAATCTGCATGTGATTTGCTCAGCTGGATACAAATGTATGTATATGACAGTTAATCAGATGTCCCAACGAACCGGAATGCTGGTGACCAAGATGTTTTGAAGAGGCTTACACACCAGAC
This sequence comes from Aviceda cuculoides, assembly GCA_035590195.1. Lineage (NCBI taxonomy): Eukaryota > Metazoa > Chordata > Aves > Accipitriformes > Accipitridae > Aviceda > Aviceda cuculoides. The sequence continues at coordinate 16,405,847 of JAVJGG010000031.1, forward strand.
ATGGGGCTGTGTGTGCAGGCCATGCAAAAAGTCCATCCCCTCTGAGCTACTATTCAGAGGAGGCAGATGTCTCTTCTAGGTACTGGGCACATGAGAGGTGACAGCCCTGTGCAGTGGCCAGCTGTGGCATGGTCAGTGCCTAGGAATTGCTTGTGGCCTTCCTTCCTCCAGCTGTGTCACCTCACAGCAGGTCCAGGCCAGCATGTGGCACAACAGATATCTACCGTGGGGGGTATGGGGGCAGAGACCTTTTGCCCTGTGTTGACAACTGTCAGGCTGCAGCTGGGCCTGAGTGGTCCCTGCACTGCAAAACTGGCTGCTCACACTGTAGACGCTTGGGAAGGACACGTTCAGCTCTGCGCTGGAGGTCGGTTAATGCTGCTTTGCTATACAGCTGTACCTTCACTTAAGGATCTCCAGCCTCCCATTAGCAGTAGTGCAGCCTCACAGCATCCCACACAGTGCAGATGCTGTCATCTTTATCTTGCAGATGGTGACCACTGGGGTACAGAAAGGGCAGACTGCTTGTTCAAGGTCACTGTGGCAGAGGCAGTCTGGGGACAGAGCTCAGGGGTTGTGACTTGCAAACTCGTGTCCTTTTTTCTGTCCTCTTAGACTTGGTGATAGTGACACAATGCTGCTTCTACAGCATGAGAACATCTGCTTCTACAGACTGCAGTCCTTCTCTCCTGTGCCCCGGGACAATACTGTTGTGGACACCTGAATGAAATCCCTCTCGTGCTATCCTTCTACAGCAGGTACACCTGGCAGAACCAGAGGTGTGGGGTTGGGGGGGGGGTTGGTGCTTTTCTAGGAGGTGAACATCTTGTTATTGCTGGCAGAGCCCTCAGCTGTGGTCAGTGCCCAAAAGGAAGAACCAGTCTTTTCAGTGTACATATACAGTGCTCCTTTGTTGCCAGGACCTGGTCAGGAAGCATTTTGGGGGCAAATGGCTTACAACATTAAAAGATTAATAAAGTTAGAAATGCACTGTCCAGTGTGGGTGTGATGCTTTGAATTCCAGAGGCTTTTCAGAGCTTTGTGACATAGATCAGTGCTAAAGCCCACCTCAGCATGTATCTTTTTGTTCACTGTTTAATGACATTGGCTCCTTCATACGTGTATACAATAGACAAGCAGTGACTCTTTAGGCATTGTTGTCCAAGCACTATCCCTCTGGCTTCATATGTGCATGCATGTGCTTATGATAAGTTTCTGCCTGAAATAGGCCAGTTCTTTAGCCAAATTTGTAACTCTCATCTGTGCATGGATTGGGACTAAAAAGTTTTGTACTTCTTCACGCTTTATTAAAAAAGTCTGATGTGTTTGCATAGGTTCCTTTCTAGTTCCTTGTGTTCAAAGTCCTGTGCTGAATCAGTATCGGGGAGAGTGTCTTTGACTCCAGTGCCAAAGTCTCATGGAGGAGGCAGGGCTCCATGTTAACAGTTCCTGTCCTAGAAGGCAAACATAAAATGTTTCTCATCTCTCTGCTCCTCGAGTTCACTGCAATTTCTGGAAGGGCCATGCTGGTATCCAAACCACTGGCCCTGCTGGCAGATGCAGACAGCTTGTTATTCCTTCATGAGGTATGCTTTCCACCTCCTCTCCAAATGTGGAAAATCTCAGAGTTCACAGAAAAGAAAGTGGGTGAGAAGATAAGGGAGTTGAATGACCCGTCACCTCCTGAACACACCCCAACCCTGACGCACACAGACACCCAGACAGAGGGAAATCACTCAACACCTCCAAGTGTGTACATCAGGAATGTGTTACACACACGGAAGACAGTACTATGTAGAATATTTTCATCTGAAGTGATGGTGGAAGCTGCAGACTCCTAGTTAGCTGAATTTTTATTATTTGTCTATCCAGCCCACCTAATGCTATTTTTTCTCCTCCTTGGCCATCGTCAAATTGTACTTTCATATATCCAGACATTAGGGCCAAGCTCTGCCTGATGTAGATGCAGGAGACCAAGAACAGAAAAGACCTTGAATTCAGATGAGTCAAGCTGAGCAATGAATTTGTCCCACTGTGTTCGAAAAGCCTGCGTCAAATAGTTATGTGATAGTGGTATCCAGGCTTGCATTTTGCATGGAGGGAGCACCCTCTAATTCTCTTGGGATTATCTCTGTGCTTTAGAGAAACATGGTTCCTTAGAGAGCCCAACAAAACTGGAGTTGGGATAAGCTAAATGAAGGCTCACATGTGCTTTTTGCTAGAAAAAAAATCAGTTTTCTCTCTGATGTAAATGCTGCAAACAAGCTAATGGATATTATTCAGTTTACTCCTTAACTAACAGGATGAAGAGCATCCAGTTCAGGATTACAGAGCTTGATGCTTTTACAGTTTCTTTATCTTTCCAGGGAGAAGCTAACTTACACAAATTTACAGCTGATGCTAAACTGGGCAGTAGCGTCTACAAGAGAGAGGACAGCCAAACAGGGCAGAGGGAGCTCAGGAAAACAGAAAGATGCTGAGAAATTTGGGGACTGTTGTAGTAAAGCAGTTCCTGAGCTCTGCTGAGAGAAGCTGACCTTAAGCACTGCTTAGCCAGTGGAGGAGGCTGGTATAAGGAGACATGGAGGTGATGGCAGGTGTCACATTGGGCCCAATATAGCAGCAAAAAACCCTGTCCATGTGATTTTAGGCTGGTTCATAGACTGCATGAGATGCAACTTGTTATGGTGTTGAAATAAAACAGACTGGAGAGGTAGTGGGAGAGGGCTCTTATTCAGACTTTTCCCATCCTTTCTTCCCTCCTCTCCCCCCAGTGTCTCCATGCCTATCACTTTCCCGATGCTTTCACACAGTCAAGCTTACCCCTGCCCCGAGCCTTGCTTCAGCTTTTTGGCAGTTTTGACCACTTAACTCTCTACCGCACCCAGACTGCTAATGCTTTCAGCTTTAGAAAGGGGAAATTTTCAGTAACTATCTACTTCCCACTTAGTACTACCTTCTCAAATCTCATTTCTTCTTTCTTTCAAAAAATCCATAGGATTCTCTTCATGCTCCAGCCTCATTGCTGTATCCTTGCCTCAAGTATTTAATTTCTCTTTAATTCATGGCAAACACTTTAATTCATGGCAAAGTCTGGCAATAACTTGTGAGTGGATTCTTTTATATACTCAGTGTATGTACACATATATGCACATTTCCCCCACGCCCCGCCCTTGAAAACAACCAATATTAAATTTGCAAAACCCAGCAGTAGGGAGTTAGGAAATGCTAGAATTACTGTTCTCAGTCATCTTAATTCAATGTCTTTGTGCCTGTGCCTCATAGCTATGAGTCTTTAACCACATCCTCACATTGTCACTTCATTCTTTGCACAGGATGCCTGCCTTATTCTATGCCAGCCTGGCTGGGGCTTTCTTGAACAGCAGCTATTCAATGTTTCGTTTTCTCGTCATTGTTCATTGGGTGGCCTGTGCCTCATTTACAGTACATTATTCAAGTCCAGTTCTAAAGACAGAATTATTAGTTTCCTCATGGGTTTTCCTATGGCTTTCATCACAACAGTATCTGATTGCTTCACAATTACTAATTTACTTATTTTCATTACCACCTGGAGGTGAGGAGATGGTATTAGATAAACTCTACAGCTGAGGAACTAAGGCAGTGAGAGATTAAGGTAAAAATGTTCATTAATTTTGGAAGCTGTTTGGAGATGTTGCTAATCTGGTGTTTTTTTCAGTGTACTTAGCACTATATAAAGTATGTTCAAAGCAGAGCTCTGTCTGGTTAACACTGGAGTGGGAGCGTTTATCACTTCCACTAGTTGGACCACGTCTAAAAGTCAGACATCCAGAAGATGAGAGACACCACTGAGGGGCCATTTGTGAAGAAACGTGGCTTAAGTAATTTGCCCCTTCATGACAGAGGAAAGTGGAGCAAGAAGCAATAATTAACCTCAGTCCTCTTCGACAGCTTTATCTGACTTTAAATTGGAGACACTTTTTCTATTCCGTCCCTTCTTTACCAGATATCCAAATGCAGCTGAAGACCCTGGAGCTCTGCACCAGTCACCCTCACCGGACTGCTTCACTTCCCGAGTGACCCTGTGCCCTGACCAAGGCATCTGTCAGCTTTTCTGCTTCTAAGGGAGAGGAGTTTGTATGGAAATTCTCAGCCATTCTCAAGGCATGTCCAAAATAACAAAGATAATGAAGAAAGACAGAAATGTAAGTGTAAACCCCTTAGTTCTTACATTAAAAACCACTGACCCCCTCTTTAAAGATACACTAGAGAGACTTAGAAGCATGCATCTCTATATTCATTACATACTGTGTGGCATGAATATTTCTTTGTTTCAGGAAAGAGCTGGCATGCTAGAGTATTGTTCACAGAGATCTCTCTGTTGCTTATCAACAGCAATAAAAATCTTTTTTTTTTCCTCTTCATGAATTCTTAGCCCAAAGACTGAAGTTTCTCTTGTGGCTCCTGGGAACTATTTCTAATTTTAAGCCTCTATCCTTGTGCCTCATACAACAGCACCCAAGGTGTAGAGCAGTCTCTGAAATGTGCTCCCTAATGACAATGTATAGTGCTGAATTACTCATTCCTTCTTGTCTATTTTCAATGCTGCGAGATAAGTTAGAAAACAAGGGCAAACATGCAGAATGCGTGACATCTGTCTGAAGGTCAAAAAGAGAAGAGAGGCTAGGGTATGAAGTTCTGTATTTTCTGGCAAGATTTAAATTTTTCATGCAAAAGTCTGAAATACTAAAATATTGTGATAATATATACCATTGAGTGGAAAAAAACCAAAAACCCTGAACAGTTTTAGTAGCAGGAATACTTAACATAGTTCCCAAGTGACCGGAGCCTGATGAGTATTTTAAACCCTGAAGTCTCAGGAATTCTCCTATACTACTGTTCTGCTCCCAAGGAAAGGGGGAAGAAAGTTAGAAATCTTCTGCACTCTTCTCAGAGTAGATTTTGAAAAGACCAGCAAATGCAGAATTGTGTGGCTTCTGGTGCAAATACTGAATACTGAGAGTCTTCTGAATAACAGTTTAACCTGCTCCTAGCTGCACATACATATGCATACATATATTACATGCATTAAGTTCTTTAGCCTTAAAGAGAGGATCACATAGGCAGCAGTGGGGAAAAACTCTTACACATACTGCTTCTCTGAGGTATTTTGGCAGGTTTATTAGCACGGGGGAAGAGTTCAACAATTAAGCCTCATTCAGCCTATGACTTTTTTAGCTGAAGTTTGTCCAGAAATGCTACTTACAATCCTCTGATGGTTTTTACAGTACTTCAGGGACAGAAGCAGTTTACCTGAGCTGCTAAAATCAGAGTGCCACAAAGCTCATTAGACATGAGAAATGGCCAGTAAAATGACCCTTTAGGAAATCAAAGGAGTCACTACAGATCAGAGGTGGCAAATAGCAGCAACCTTTTCACTCATTGTCATTGCTTGTTTCCAGGTGGATGTACAGGGGTACTGTGTTTTCAAGCTGGACTACTGTTTGAAATATGTGGTGGCAATGCTAGAAGTATTAAATAATGGAAATGTAATTGAATAGTTATTCCAAGTACAAAAAGGGGAAAAAGTTAGGAAGGCAAATAAAAAGAAGCAGCAGCTGCTAGTAGGAGAGGGCGTTTTTCCCTCTAGGTCTGCGTGCCTCTGCTGAGGCTGCCCTGGGCAGCGTTGGGATGGAGAAGAAAGGCTTTCCCCCTGCAGCGTGCACAGTTCGGGTGACTGGGAGATACGAGCAAGGCACTTCTCTACATTAGAGTTACATTCCCAGGCTCCATGTCACAGACCAGCCAGGATGCAACACTCTCAAGGAAAAGAAACTGATGGTTTTGAAACCATCCTGTGCAGTTCAGAATATAGGCGGTTCACGCAGACACTTGATAAAGTGTTTATACCCTGAGAGCCTCTCATAGGTAAGAGTTCCCTCCACCACTCTCCCCTGAGCTGCCTGACAGCATGCTGGAATGGGATCTGACAGAAACTGCAATTTGCACATTATACTGTCTGAGGATGCTTGGGGCTCTTATCCTGCTTTCCTGTACATTGAAATCTATTGGTATCCATGTTCATTGCAGGGAGGCTTCCTTGTCATTTCTGTAGCTGCCTGTGGCAAAAAGAGTTTAATTTTTAAAATGTCCCAAGCCCATCTTGATACTAGTGGGAATGTTTTGGAGAGAAATTGAAAGAAAAAGTAAATTTCTTAAGTTATTTTTGGCCATCCTTCTTTTCCTGCCTCACCAAGTCCTTCTCTCCCCTCATGCTCTTTTCCCCTTGAGTGTGACAGCTTGAGCTGCTATCAGTGCTTCTACAGTTCTATTTCCCCCTCATGGTTACTTACCTTATTTCGAGTGTTTTGTCTTCTGTCTCCTTTCCTTGCTTTAGCACTTTTCCTTTCTGTAGTTAAGTTGGACTCCTTGTTCTTCTCAGTTGCTTGGTTTTATTCCTTTAATACGGTTCTCTCTCTCTTCCTCTCTTTTTCTCCACCCCCTTTCTGTGTCACTTTGTCTTCCCCACTGCCTCTCTGCCTTTCCCCCTCTTTCTTCACCTACTTTTCTTGTCTCTCCCACCCCCTCCAGCTTAATCTTTCTATTTTCAAACCTAGTTTCCCGTTGTTTTTCCTTTAAAGACCATGGATCTCATTCCTCCTTCTCCATTCTCAGCTTCTCCCCATGCCACCCTCCCCATGCCGACAGGATGCACTCGCTGCCAGCTTCGTGCTGTCCCTTCCAGTTGCCACTACTGCTGTCCCTTGCACCTCCTCCCCCAGATAACATGCCACGGTCTAAGCCTTCCTTAAATGAAAAGAGACAGGGTTGCCCCACAGTTACACCAGCCAGACCCTGGGAAGCTTTTTCCATGCAAGGTGTCAATGAAGGACATTTTTCTGACTTGTTCAAGCTTAGTCTGGCAAAGCAGAGTTCATGTGGAGCAGGGTCTTCCACCTCTTCAAATAACATAGGACTTGCTCTGCTGGCTTGGACCACAGGCCCAGCACAGCTGCAGCCTTGTCCCAAAGGGCACTTGATGCTTCCCAGGAGGGTTTTACAGGCTCCTTTACTGATAAATAGAGAACAACCTGCCTGCCAGGAGAGGTGTTTTTTGGGATAGCCCCCCCCACCTCCCTGCACAAACAGAGTCTGGCACATGAGCATTTGGGCCTTTCTAAAGAATGCTTTTGGCGCATCAAGTGTCTGGACATCATGTATTTCATGTATGTGTCAAGTTGAGCCTGTGATACCTGCACATCAGGCCCCAGAGAGGAGGGTCAGAGATGCCTTTTGGCTTTGATAAAGGCTGGTGTCAAAGACCCAGCATCAGGAGACTGAGGTTTGCACGGAAGACTCTGCTACCCTGAGAACTGGCTGGCTGCGCACAGGCCTTGGCGGGTATCCCTCCAGCAATCCTTCCTATGCAGCAGCTAGTGTAGATCATGAAGCAAAAGCAGTCCAGAGACTAAAACACAGGGCTGGCAACTCTTCTAATCATTTTTCTCCCACTAATTTAGTATCCCCTTTAGTTACAAGATTGAAAGCCAGCCTACACGGGGACAGTGCGGTGCAGAGGCTACCTCTGGAGGCATGTCCTATGTGGACACACTCACTCTGAAATTAAAAGTGCAACTCCTTTTCAAGAGGGCTGAATCCTCACTGATGATTAGTGCAGGACATACAGTGAACAGTAAATTCCCATAGCAGCTCAGTAAACTCCTGTTATGGAGAAATCCATGGACATTTGCCACTTGATTTCTAACTTCATTGAAAGGCTTTCTGTGACTTCAAATTAAACAGGAATGTTTCTGGAGTTGTTTCTCCCTCTCCTGCCTGGTAGTTGTATAGCTCTGATGGAATTTCATGGGAAGGAGAATATCACTGTGCTTTTGTTTTTCTGGAGTAATTTCCATGAAGTATTATTATGTAAAGTTCTTTTGATTTTATGCCAGTGAAATTGTCAAGGACTTCATTATAGAAGTGTCCAAAAAAAGGTGTTAATAATACAGATCCAGCTCACAGATGGCTTTGGGATAGGCTAGCTAAGGCTTGTCAAGTTTTTCTCATGTGCTGTAGAGACGCAGGTCCTGCAAGTGAGCTGTCTGAAATGTAATCCCCACCCTGCATGGCTGACACTTTGCTCTACACTCAGGGTGATCAGGTCTGATTCTCCCTGCTCACTCCTGTGTGTTTCCTATCCCAGTATTGTTCCTGAGTGGCATACTCATTCTCCCACAGAGTTAATCTCTGAATCCAGCAGATACAGTCTAGTTCTGTTGAATGAATGAGGGAGGGGAGAAGGTTTCTGTCCAATATATGCATCATGCATGTGAGGTAACTGTTATGAGCTCTTTTTGGTGGTGGTGGTAACTATTTGGATTTTGATGCACAGAAAGGAAATGGGTGAAGGCAGACAGGGAGGCAAAAGATGGAAAGGTGGGTAGAGATGTTGTATGGATACCTCAGCCAGCACCGCAAGGTGTTGTCCCATCTCTTCTCTACTGCACCCTCTTCAAGGGAAAACAGAGGTGTCATGGCAGTTTCTTCAGCTCCACAGCTAGAGAAATAGCTGTTTTGCCTGCTGGTAAGCTGGGAAGAAGGATTCCCCCCCCCCCCCAAGAGACTGCTATGCAAAACTTGTAGACTTGAGTGAGGAGAGCAAGTGGAAGAGAATGCTCCCCCAGACAGTGGGAATGAGGAGAACAGCTGACAGCTTGCCATGTGCGCTTGCAGATCTCAGCAGTTTAAGATGCTGTGGAACAGATTTTGAAGGAAAGGAGAAATAAAGCCAGGAGGTAAGGGAAAAACAGGGCAACATGTACCATCTTTTGATCAAAGGTAAATAACTTTCTTGGGGTAAGATTCCTGACCCAGCAGACCTTATCTACCTGGACTTCAGTAAGGCATATGATACGGTGTCCCAGGAGAAGCAGATTAGTGGAGAAGATTCAGCTGAAGAAGACAGGGATTGTTAGAGAAATCCTCAAGTGGGTAAGAGACCGACAGAATTGAGACAACAGTTCCCTAATAGGTTGAAGGGAAGTTATCTGTGAGGCTGCTCAAAGATTGCTCTTAGGACTGATCTTTTTTAATATTTGTGTTAATTACCTTGGCACTGAAGGTAGAAATGCTAATGAAAACTGCTGATGAACAAAGCTAGGAGGTGTTGTCAGGACAGAGGTAGATTCCAGCACTAGGAGACCTGGAGGCTTTTTGCGACTGGAGTGATCGCGGTGAGGTTAAATGGGAGAGTGCAAAGTCGCATGCTAGGAACTTGTTGCTCAGAGAGTAACAGGAATCTCTCTTAGCAACTGGGAGCTCCTGGTTGGCAGGAGTGAGATGGGGAAAGTCCTGGGTGAAGGTTACCAAAGGAGGAGGAACCAGTGATGCTATGTGGGGGTGAAAAAGGCAAGTGAGCTTTCAGGACATAGCAGTATTTCCAGTTGCAGCGAGTGAGATTAATGCCATCCAAGAGGATACGAGACCCCTCCAGAATAGTGTGTGCAGTGCTGCTCACCCACATTCAAGAAAGATACTCAGCCTGGAACAAGTGCAAAGAAAGGCAATGGGGTGATCAGAGGGACAGAGGGTGTCTCTTGGCCAAGAGTGTGTTTACTTATCAGTCACAGAAGTGACTGCAGGGAGATGTTTGAGCTGATTTGAAAATAGATGCGGTACCAGTCTGAGTTTTCTGCATTAATTATTTTGCTCTGAACTTCATGCTAGTGCAGCTACCCAAAGTAATTAAAACATGGTGTGATGTGCCTGCAGGGTGAATACTATAAGGGAACTTAGTTATTTAGTCTGGCAGAACAAAGGTTAAGAGAGGAAAAATTTTCTGCCTATAAATACTTCTAGGAATTGGGGGTTGGGAAAGTAAGTGCTAGGGAGAGAGGAGAGCTACATAAGCTAAAGGACAATGTGGCACAAGAATAAATAGATATAAATTGGCTGTGAATGAATTTAGGTTGGAAATCAGAAGGTTTCTAAGCAACAGAGCAGGGAAGGAGGTGCTGGAACAGCATTCTAGTAGCACAAGTGAGGGCGGAAGCCTAATGAGATTTAGGACAGAGCTTAGTAAGTTTAGAAAAGGCCATTTGTTTTGTACTTGCCTGTTATTCAAAGGGATTGAACCTGATAAGCTAAGAGGTCCCTTTTTCATTCTATTTCCTGTATTTGCCTTATTGCCTTATCAGAGCTGCTCCCTTTCACACAGAAGCCAGGTAAATCCTGAATAGTTTGTGTGATGAGTTTTTTGGCATTGATCCCATGGATATTTAATGGAGGATTCATTCTGTGTCAGGGATTTAAACAAACAAAAAGAGCACGCCAACACAATGCATAGAGAAGGTCTGCAAATATACAGTAATATAGATGAGAGCTCACATACGAAAGAGCTTCTTCACATAAAACAGATGTTCTTGGAGCATCTGGCTTTGCTGGAAGGCTGTTTCAAATGTGGGTAGATGCTCTCCTGAGATTTGAGAACTTCAAGAGACTGTCTGAAGGGAAAATGTCTTGTACTTTCCTGCCATTACCGAGGACTTTGTGCTTGGGGAGGATATCAGATTTGCTGTGTTGGGAAATTTCAGAAAAAAACCACCACCCAACAACAGTTGAGATAGAAACTTCTCATGTGTATTTCATCTCTGATGCCTGGCCACATCACTGCACTTATTCTGATTCTTCATATTGTCCCATGCTGGACAGGCACCTCTAGTACCTTCTCTAAAGCACCAATGGATGACACCTTCCTAGTGAAACATTTTATCTAAAATCCCCATGTGTGGATATGATTGAAAGAGAAGAAGGGAGAGGGAAGTTCTCTGTTATACATTAGACCTCTGGAGACAGCTTGAAGGCATCCTCCAGCAGGAGGCAAATTCCCAAGGACAGGCTGTGACCGAGGGAACAGGATTAGTACGTGACAGTGGGCCCCTGAATGAGGGGGAAGAGTTTTATAGTCACAGTTTCTTATTTAGTAAAAAATCCCAAATTATTCCATTATAGATGGATGTTTTCCCCTTCCCAGCCCAGACTACCAAACCAGCACAGAATGAGAAAAGAGGAACCAAGAAACAGCAAAGCGTGAAATGTCACTGTGTGTCAGTCTCATTTGCCAGTAAAGTTTTCAGCAAGAAAAACTGGAAGAGGTTTTCATCTCACCGAGAAAGAATGACCATCTATCCCAAAGTAAATGCTTAGCTGTCAGCTTTATTTTGCTGGAAATAAAGCACAGCACTCTTACAGCTACAGCTTCCACTTTTCAACTCTGCAGCATCTCTGACTAGTTGAAAAGTGCTGTGCAAATGATAATGTAATTACAGCTCCTATAAACACTCTCCTTGCTTTACAGGTGGAGGAACCAAACCACGGGGGGGCATAAAGGATTTGTCCAAAGGATCAGCAAGTCATTTTCAGGCAAGGAGTCCTCACCTACTTAGCCACCAGACATTCATCTTGTCCTGTAAACTTCCAGCTAGATGAATTGCTGCTTTACAAAAATATGTGTGTATACATATATACATGTATATGTTTCCCAAAGTGAGAAGAAAAGAAAGAACAGACCTTTACCTCTTTTTGCTGAGACTGCACAGGTAGAGGGAAGAGCAGGTGAAGTTGACTGAAGGGTGAGCTTTAGCACAGCCCCTTGGTCTTGCTGGAGCCCACCTCTCTGTCAGTGTTCGGTTCCCAGAAGAGATCCGTGTCTGAGGGAGAACACTCTGGATAGGGTCAGCAAACCCCAGTTTGCTCCCAGGAGCTCAGCCTCCTGCTATGGTCTGACACTGGCTCACCAGCTGGAGGTTCTCTCAAGCCTGGAGGACCAATGCTGGGGGAGACTAGCTCCTGAGCTGTTCCTGACATGCACTGGCAGCTGTCTGCCTGGTATTCTTTTAAAGAGTCTTCATGGATGAGGATAAAAATGTGATCTTACGCAGGCAGCATTGTAAGCACAACTTGGCTCAAGTTCAGCTCTTCCTCTGGCTCCCAGCTACTCTATTTTTATTGAAGGAATTTGAGGCTATCAGAAAGGAAGTCAAATTGTTTTAGGAAAACAATAGAAAAGCAACTTGAAGTTTATTAGCTTCCTGCCCAGGGCCTGGGACCAACTTGTCAAACTTATTAGAGCAATGGCAGAGCTATTTATTTAAAAGGGCTAGCAACAAGACTCAAAATTTCGTTCCTGTTTAGGCCTCAGTGAAAACAAAGGAAAGCCATAAAATAATATCTGAAGGGAGCAGATGGCTAAATGGTAAGTGGCGCAAGTAAGGCTGGTCTGTGAGCCATTCGTGGTGTTCACCAGTGCAATGGCTTTCATGGGATTTTGTTACTGAATGAAAGCCAGGGCTTGCATTCATAGGTTAGCCCCATCACCCTAAATTCCTTATAGTGGCTGGAATTTTCAAGTGGAAGCCTCACACCTAAGATTACAAATTTGGCAGGAAAAGGTCTTCATTTAGAGCTACTGAAAGGAGCAAAACAATATGGTAGGTCTGCAGAAGAGCCAGGAATAGAGCCCAGGTGTCCCTGATCCTGTTGGACTGCTGGAGCCCCCCCGACTGTAAAAAATATTTATATCCTTTAGAAGCAGCTGCAGTCTGCTTCCCCATTCAGCTACCCAAAGTAGCAGTGCCGTTAAGTCACTGAAAACACGCTGGCATGCGGCTGGTGAGAAGAATGGACAGCCAAGCTATTAGACTCACAAGCAGAAAGTGTCTGTGCTGCCTAAGCCTTTCTAAGGAGTTTCATCATTTGCAAGGAAACAAGAAGAGAATAAAACAAGTAACTGAGAAGCATTTTAAACTCTGCTTAATGCAAAGCCATATCCCTTTTTCAGAGGGCTCTCTGCTAACTGAGTGTTTAACCTGCTTCCAGGGAGCATATAGGAAGAACTCACCTCTCCTTTCAACGGTGCAGTAGTAGTCTCTAGAAAGTCAGGCGCTGAGAGGTACTGAGCCCGCAGAGCTATGCACACAAGCTTTGAACAACTCAGTAACCACTTTTCAGATGAAAGGAAGAAGAGCCCACCTCAAAAATTCTCTTCCTTCTTCTCCTCATTAGCTTAACTAAAAGTGTGAATGCAAAGCTACAGTTTTCTCTGAGGCCTAAGGCAATAATGCATCTTGTATTGGCAAGTGGTAGAAGATCTCGGTTTATATGTTCCTTTTAATTTATCCAGGTTAGATGCTTGTAAGAGGGTCAAAGTGAGTACGTGATCTTGGGAAGGGACTAAGAAACTGGGTCTTAAACTTGGTAGTTTTCATGTAAATGCAACAATCTTGCATTTATTTCAGGTATTCTTACAGCTTTTAGAAGGTTTCTCTAATTTCTGTCCGAGATATTTCCTTGGTAAACAAATCAGCCACAGAAGCACACAGAGGAGTGCAGCATTCTAGTTCATTACAGTCCGTAGGCGTTTACTTAATTTTAAGTACATTCTTGAGTTGCATTGATTTCAATGAGATTTAATAGCCTGGAAGTTAAGCACCCTACATTGCCAGCTAGGCCAGCTTTGCTGGGGGAATTCTGAGGCAGACAGCAGCTAGTCGATATACTTCTCAATCGCCTCTGTTGTAAGGGATGCCACATGTAAATCACATGATGGTGTTCTGGGAATGGAAAATATTTTATTTGCACTTATTTGGAATCTGTGTCATCTGGATGGATATAACTTAATTTGCACTATGTTCTAGTAAGTAGTGTTTCAACCCCAAATGTATGCTGTGAGAGTCTTTTTGTCAGTTGCTCAGGACTGTTGGACTCTCAGTAGTCCCTGAGGCTGGGATCCTGCAAAGACTTGGTCATGTGAGTAACTTGATATAGTTATGGCTTGGGGCCATTCGTGTGCGTAAAGGTTCCTATGTGTACAAATGTCATAGACTGGAAAAGGTTGTAGATTGTGAAGCTCCTGTCTTTTCTACCAGGAGCCAACATGACTGCTCAGAAACTTCTGGGATGACAGAGGTTACTAGCCAGCTGGACACATGGATGCTGGGGGACCTCTTACCCCAGAAGGCTGCGACATGCTGCCACGTGGTGCAGCTGCCAGTGCCAGCACCCAGTTCCTGGGACGTGCTGTCCCGTGGTGGGGTTAGGTAGCTGCGCTGCTGTGAGATGTCCCAGCTCTAAAGCTTGAGGCTTTAGAAAAAGGCTGCTTAAGCAATATTGCCAGCATGGAAAGAATCACAGGCACACGTCTCATCATAAAGCAAGCTAGTTTCGCTGTGGGGTAGAACCACATCAGCCTGTACTGTACATTCTCCACAGGGGGAAGAGAAATCAGGACTTGAATCTACTCTGAAGGTCAAGATCTCTAGAGCTTTCGCTGAAAGTCGACTTCAAAGGAAGAAACAGTAAAAGGATTTGAGGAAAAAGAGACATGTACTTGGATGGTGGTGAGTGAAACTGAAAAGTAAACAGCCTGAGTTAGGGGAGGATTCTCAGATGGTGCTTATTGCTCCCAGCCACCTTGTTCTCTTCTGTGATGGTCTGAAAGCATTTCAAGACATGACCTCCTGGGTAAAATTAAGAACTTAATTGCACAAATTTATGAGTAATGGTTCTTTCTACCAATTTTGTGATGTGTGTTGGCTGGATTCTGAAGCCTTCTGTGAACAATGCAAATTACAGCAAATGGAGGAGGCAGGAGGACACTGCAGGCCCAAGCAGATTAGAAGGGTACATTTTATATTAGAAGACCAAATATCCACATGCTAAGCGTGCGTGTATACGCGCACACACGTGCATAGAATAAAATCATATTTCTTTTGTTGGCAAGAGCTCACAAGCTAGACTAACTCCCAGCAATGTTGAGATGCACAGCACACAGGGAAAGTGCCTTCCAAAGGGCTTCCCTTTCCAAAGTGTGGCATGAGGTTGACTCGAGCAGTGCGAGGGGAGCAGGCAGCCCTGCTCCTTCATGCTGCACCTTCCGTGTGGCTGCACAAAGGCAAATAGGCTCACAGGGATGGATTAGGCACCTGTACTTGTCAGCCTTGTGTCCTGAGTATTTATTAGAGGAAAGCTTGGAAAAGGTTTGTATCCAGTTTTGCTTTCTGGAAGGGTGAAGCAATTTGCCAATTCGAATCTCCTTAACTGTGTTTCTGGACACCTGGGTTTCCTGGTAAAACACCATCTGCTTGACTTTTTCTGACAGCCCCCCCTGCCCAGAAGAGGTGACAGCCTGCAGAGGAAACAGGTGTGCGCCTTAGTCACCTACAGCCACAAAGGCGAGGAAGCCAGTGCCCTGGCTTCTCCACAGTGGCCGTGCAGAGAGCCACGCTGGCTTTCCAGGTGGCCACAAGCAGTGCTCATGTTTAAAGCTATGAGGAGTGGGAAGAGGGCTAGGAAATTCTCTGAGCGCTGAAGCCCTGCCAATGGCCTAACATAGGGCTTTCCCCACCTAACTGCCCATTTAATTCCATTTAAATTCTCTCCCCTTGCTCCTCATACATAGTGTGATGCACTCTGCTCCGATCCTAACTGCAGACTGCTCCGTATAAATCCAGGCACTGCATTCTCACTGGGTCCTTTGCATGCTGCAGCTTCTTGTTTTTAATGCTAGCAGAGCCAAAGATGAGGTGTGATCATGGCACACCTAGCAGAAAACTACACACAATATTGCCAGCCTGTACCAAGACGTTTCATTTGTGGGTTGCTGTTTTTTTAATCTGTCTGGTTTGGTGATTGACAGAGGATATCAAAGTGGGCTTGCACTGTGTTAAGACCCCTGTATGAGCTCCTGCAGAAGCCTGGTGATAAAATCTGGCCAGTAAGTGATGTCAGACAGGATTGTGTTTGTTTGCTGATGTTTATTGTTTTCCTTAAAATGGTGGAAAAGGAAGAGATATTTAAACTTGATTGAAACAAGTTGAAGTAGCTATAAATTCATTGGTTTTGAGCTGAATCTTGCAGTTCTGTACTCAAATATGGAGTTTGGCTTCTTGGTGAGAAAACTGAAATTTATTTTCCTTAAAAACTAGCCCCCACCCCCAAATGTGGGGTGTGACAAGAATAGCTATTAAAATAAAAAGCATTTTTTTTCCTGGTTGGGGATGATGGGTTTTGGCTTTCTGTGTGTGTGAGAAACAGAGATGGCTAAGCAATGCGCATTAGTAGGATAGATGGTTTTTGCATGTGATACCCACATGGTATGATATGGGGGCTTCCTATAATTATCCTATGTCTGTTGAAGGAGAAAAGTAAATTGGTTCTTTCAGACCAACAAGAACCCAAGACTGAATTTTTGACAATGCCCTCAGTATTTAGGAGTGTTGTCACCAAACCAGGGACACCACAGGATGTTCCCACTGAAAAAGCACTTCAGAATATGAATTGCAGTGGTTAAAAGCCATGCGAAATTGCTCACAAGAAGCAGAGAACAGGGAAATGAGAAGCCTTGATGTTTGCTGTTCCCACATTCCTTCCCCACTTTTCTCTCAGGCCAGCTTTGTGAAGAACCATGTTTCTCTCTCAGGGAAAGTAACATTTAACACAGCAGGGAAGAAAGGGGTTTTGCAATGTGCTGCATGAAGTGATGCAGTATCACTCAACTGACATCTGGTAAAACACTTTTAAATAGCCTCATCTTCCTGCATCAGCATTTCTAACATCAATAATTTTATTGGTAATAATCAGTGAGGTCTGAGATTTGTTGGAGGAGGATGGATGGCTGCATTTGGGGAGAAAATCTAAGGGGCTTTGAAGTATACTGACAGAAAAATGCTGAGGCAACTTCACAATTACTGAGCTATCTGCACTGATTTGCAGTTCCCAAATTGTTTGGAAAACATGAGGAATGCTGCCTTGAGAGTAGCTGCTGGTGCTTTAATGCCACTGGATTCCTAAGAGCTGGAGAACTCCCCAAGCACCACAATTCAGGGTAAATCTAAACCTGACTTAAATGTTTCTTCTGGAGCTCTGTGGCTGCCCATACTGGTCACATGAGGTGCTCTCTTTTGTGCTCCCTACAGCCCCATCCGAAAAACCTTTGAGAGAAGTTCTTCTCCCATTCCTATCTCATAGGTCTGGGCAAATCCAAGCCAGTCTTCCAGTCACATTCTTTCCAGTCAAGGTGACAAAACTTTCCTTCCACCCGAGCAATCCTTTCCATTTTTCCTCCTCTGCTCAGAACTGTGTGATCATCCTTACATTTAAAAAGATACCTTCAGAAGTCACTTCATATTCAAAAGAATTATTTTCCACTCCGAAAAGTGGACCCACACAGAAACTCCAGCATAGGAATAACACAATATTCTCTTTCAGCTACCGAATTGATGTGAAATAGTAGCTTGCAGCTGTGTAAGCAAATAGACCAACCTTACAGGAATCCACACAGAGGTCAATGGTGATCTGTGGAGTGGTATCTGGCCAGCTTTGTGCAGGCAGTCTGCTTGGTGCTGAACTGGATGGGAACTCACTTTTTGTTTCCAAGTGCAACAAAGCTGTGAGATGGTTCAGCTATGAAAAAAGAAGATGGAGATGAAAAAACTTAATGTGATGCCAACATTAATATTATCTGGCCTTGGTAATGGCCAGAGATCTCCAAAGATGGAAATATCTGGGCCTCCTGCTTCCTTTAGTCTTCTGCTGTTACTTCCTGTCCAAGTTGCTGAACCCAGCTGGTGATGGTCAGAAATGCCCTGCAACATTTCCAGTTGTTGGAACACGTGGTGACATAGTAAGTGTGGTTATTATGGAGAAATTCATTCTGGAGAGGGTTGTAAAGCTGCAGTGAAGGAGAATGGGGACATAGCAGAGAAAACCCACCACTTGCATACCTTAAGCTGTCTTAAAGCCCTCTGAGCTCTGGGACTGTTTGAGGCTGCTTGTGTTACATAGAGCAGCCTCCAAATTGCTCTATCTGATAATAGGCTGCCCTTCGAGCTATAACACTCCTCAGCTTTGCCACAATCCAGGCTAGACTCCTAGTCTGTCTAGGTAGTAAAGATGAACTGCTGGGGAAACTGGCATCAAAAAGGAAGGCTGGTCTTTCAAAAAGGAAGGCTGGTCTTCCAAAAAGGAAGTTAAGAGGCAAGAATTTCAAACCTCCTGATGTCCCTTCGCATCTGAATTATGCTATGATTATAAGTTGCTGGGAGCAGATGGTCTGTAGCAGGCCAAGGTCAGTGCAGCAGCTTCTATACAGGTAAATCATATCAGTGTACAGGATTTCTTCAACATATCAAGAAAAGAGTAAAAAAAGAAATTATTCATCTTATTTTTCAAAAATTCCTCAGATGAAGCTATTTAGGAGTCCAAGCGGCCTTGGTTTGAGGAGTAGTCTTTATTATAGATCATGAACAAATAAAAAGAAGGAAATTACTGAAATGGTTTGCTAGTCTAACACAGGAAAAAGAAAAAGGGATATTTCCCGAAGCATATTAAAATATATAGTAGTGACCTGGATAGGGACAAAAACACGACCAAATTAATGACTAGCACAAATGTGTCTGTCTACCTATGTATGTATCTGGTGAGTAATATTATACATTGGCACATATGCCCCAAGGCATCAATAACATTCCTAATCTGGGTGGTTAGATTGCTCACTGAGGAAGAGCCTTCTATGTTTAAAAACACATGTTATTTGCTTTTCTAGGTGCAGGTCTGTCAGAGTAGCTTTTTTGTTTTGGTTGCCTGAGTTTTCTCAGTTAGCGAAGTGGATCAACACATATTTTCATGGCCAGCTTTTCTCAACAAGAAAGACTCCTAAAAAATGGCTACCTGCATTCTGGATTTGTTTGCTTCCTTCTGGAAGATTGTGCCCTGATTGGGATTCCCTTTGCAGAGAATACTTTGTCCACAGGTTTCACAGACTATCCTTGCCTATAAGTTCCTGTTCCAGTTAGGGAACAATTGTTGAAGTGCTTCATAGATTGACATCTTTCTTTTCATGTGCCAGGGGATTTCTGAGACAGTCCTGAAAAGCCATTTCTCCTGCTCTGTGAGACTCTATGCCCCGAGTCCTGTGGGGGTTGTAGCATTTAGACCATGCCACTGAGCTCAAGGAGAGAGGAGCTGTCCCTTGAATTGCAACCTGCTGCGTTTATTGGTTTGCTTTTTGGGCTGTGGAGTAATGGGTAAGATGATGGATTCCTCCACTCCTGACTGTCCAAATATGTGGAAAAGGGCATAATTGACATCTTTGCTAAGCTTGTGAGCTGATGCAGTAGCTACTTTTATCTCTGGATTGATGTGCAGGTTAGTGCTAGAGTAGGGTTTGTTTTTGCAGAGCCAAGTGGCTCGAGCCTGTTGTGTCTATGGTGCCTGTATGGTCAGAGTGAGCCAGGCTCTGGGCCTCAGCTTCCCAGTCTGGTGCCTGGCTTGCTCTGTGCTAGGCACTGAGTACAAGCTGGCATGGAGGCAGTATAAATAACCAGTCCTGAGATAACATGTCCATCATCTTTGAAAAACAGTATTTGTGTGCTAACGTGGTTCTTGCAGAAGTGGGGCTATCGCCTATTAAAAAAATGTCTAAGTTTAGCTTGGTTGTCCATTTGTTACAGACAGGAGGAGGAGAATCTTGGCTGAGTCCTATTTATAGAATGGAATCATAGAACGGTATGCGTTGGAAGGGACCTTAAAGATCACCTAATTCCAGCCCCTGCCATGGGCAGGGACACCTTCCACTAGACCAGGTTGCTCAAAAGCCCCATCCCACCTGGCCTTGAACACTTCCAGGGATGGGACATCCACAACTTCTCTGGGCAACCTGTTCCATGTCTTGCCACCCTCACAGTAAAGAATTTCTTCCTAATATCTTCCTATCTTCCTAAATCTACTCTCTTTCAGTTTAAAACCATTACCCCTCATCACACCACTACACTCCCTGATAAAGAGTCCCTCCCCATCTTTTCTGTAGGCCTCCTTTAAGTACTTGAAGGCCACTATGAGGTCTCCCTGGAGCCTTCTCTTCTCCAGGCTGAACAACCTCAACTCTCTCAGCCTGTCTTCACAGGGGAGGTGCTCCAGCCCTCTGATCATCTTTGTGGCCCTCCTCTGGACCTACTCCAACAGGTTCTTTCTGACACTGGAGGCCCCAGAGCTGGACACAGTACTCCAGGTGGGGTCTCAAAAGAGTGGAGTAGAGGGGGAGAATCAACTTCCTTGACCTGCTAGCCACACTTCTTTTGTTGCAGCCCAGGATGCAATTGGCTTTCTGGGCTGCGAGTGCATATTGCTGGCTCTTAGTTTTTCATCTGCTGATACCCCCCAGTCCTTCTCTGCAGGGCTGCTCTTAATCCACTCATCGCCCAGCTTGTATTTGTTGTTGGGATTGCCCTGACCCATGTGCAAGACCTTGCACTTGGCCTTGTTGATCTTCATGAGTTCTACACAGGCCCACCTCTCAAGCCTGTCAAGGTTCCTCTGGATGGCATCCCTTCCCTCCAGCGTGTCAACCACACCACACAGCTTGATGTTGTTGGCAAACTTGCAGAGGGTGCACTCAGTCCCACTGTCCATGTCACCAATGAGGATGTTAAACTGCTTTTAAACTTTGGGAAAGTGGAAAATGCATGGAAAGAATGAAAATGAAATGTGTAAGCCTGCAAAAAAGTTGGTGCAGTCACACTATTACCAAACTGCATACTCTCACACAGTGAGACATGTGAAGCAATATTGCAGAGTGTTTCTAGATGCTGGAATAAATATCTAGTGTCTACAGAGAGCATGTCCTATGTCTGGAGATCCACTCTCCAGTGCATTGTGCGCTTTCATTTGGGGTGTCTTTGAAGTGAATTAATATGTTGATGTTTGTCCAGTCAGTGCCTGAAGGAGTTTCACATTTTTATTTTATCTTAAGGGTAGGTGAAAACAAAGACCTCCATATGTATATATAAGGTGGTTACATGTGAGATTCTGTTGCAAATGAACAAACGTACAGCAAATATAAAATCAGGAGCCAGCTGTACAGCCCTGAAAGGAGCCAGAAATATTCTGGCTGACTGAAAACCTGGTTGGTGGTCACTGTTTGCCCCCTACTCAGTCCAATCAGATGTATTCAAGTACCGAAGTGTGTTGCTTTTTAATGCATCAATGATTACCAGGAAACCAAAGATTTTGCTTTTTTTCCTGCCTGGAGCTACCAGGAAACTGTATAACTGTGTCGGTTCATTTGTTAGGGACTACCTGTTGGTAGGCTGCAGGCACCTGGATAGTTTGAGTGGCAATGATGCAAGTCACCCTACAGTTGTTTGGTTCTGTTGAATGAGGAGGAGATGCCCTCGCCTACTGACATTACTGTGGTAGCTGTTGCAGGCTAGAGCCCAACCTGGCTAGCAAAACCTGCTCAAGAGGAAGGATAAGGACACGGGTGGCAAGCCTATTCTCTGCCCTGTGCCGCACTGTTTACAGAATCCAGTCTGGCTTGTTTAAAACCAGGGTGGGTATGTCTATAGGAGCAGCCATCATAGCAGCTAATGGGGGCAAAGGAAAAATCCAAGAATTTTTAGCAAGCAGAGATATTTTCTTTCTGCACCTGTCTGAACTCACCAAAGCCTGAATACAACTCAAGAAATGCTGGACTGGGGATGTGCTGGATCCCGTTTTTGTTCTTCAGAGTTGTTAGCAGGTCCTTAGAGATCTCGGAAAAAGGGTCTTGGTTTGAATGCATTTCCCTGACTATCAGATACACCATCTCTGGTTCACAGAGACCCCTCTACTCAGCCTAGTGATAAAAGCGCTTTTTAACACCAAAGCTGCTGTGTTCCCACGCTTGTTGCTGTCATGAGGGAGGTCAGTCTTAAACAATAGCAGAGGAATAAAGAATAGCCTCGCTAATTGATATCCTGCCTAGACGCTGAGTCAGGTGGCAGCTTGGTCCTTTTTAAAATTCCTGCATTGTTCCTGATTTTTCACTTGACTGGGGTAAATTTTTATCTTTAAGGAAAGAAAACACACGGGACCAACTGTGTCTGCCTGCTCCACTGTTCTCTTCCCACCCACTCCCACTCATTTTTGGTGTCTTTGTCCTGTGGTAGCCTCCAGCACTGAGGGATTGTCCTGAAACCAGGTTAGATACGATTTGCTAGTTTGGACTTTGAGTTGAATGTGATCTTCTTTGGTTAGGACAAGGTAGCAGTGGTCTGAGCAGGGGTCCCTAAGTCACATACATGTGCAAGGCTTTGGAGAACGCAGTCTTTCACACCTAAATTTCCATGTGGGCTCATATTTATGTGTTTAGTCTTAAAATGGTCAGAAGGCAAGGCAAGGATGCAGGCACAGGTTCCCAGAAAATCTCTCCATAGATGAATCTTTGGAGCCCTTGCCAGGATGCTAGGACAGTCTGTGTGCAAACAGACATTTGGAAAATTGACAAAAGCAGCATTTACTTAAACAAACTGCAAAATCCTGTAGCTCATGCTCTTGAATCCACCTCAGCTGCACTAAAAACATTTTCCAGAACAAGGAGGGGGCCAGGGTGGCTTTCCATAATCTCTGAATCTCACAGAGCCTGCAGGGTCCTGTGTGTGGGTTTCATTCAGCTCCTGTCATCCCTGAGCATCACCCCAGGGCTGCTCTCACCAGCCTGGACCAGGGAGGGCTGTGGCTCTGCTCCTTCCCCTAGCCATGAGCCCTGCATCAAAGGCTGCAGAGGAGAAGGGTCAGAGATGCCCCCACAACTTTCCTCAAGGCTGGGGGGTCCCTGGGAAATCTTTGTGGCTCTTTGGCACTGCTTGTCCCCTGCTAAAAGGCCTCAGCAGATGGGGTCTTCACTGTGCCGCCGGGCAGGAACTCTCAGAGCTGGAAAGGGAACTGGTAAGGGTTTACATCTGCATGTGTAGATATGAGATAAGAGCTGACCTACCCTTCACCCCAAACTGAACTCCCTGAAGCTCAAAGAAGGTAAGGTGACTGCTTGTGAAAATGCTGGGGGGAAGCCTGCCGGACCGGCAAACTTGCTGCTCTTGCTGCGGGCTGGGAGCAGACACTGAACCACCATCCATGAGGTACTTGCTACATCCACGAGGAGCTTGATAGGTCCCTCAACAAAATGCTTGAGGACTGGTGGCACAGAGGAACTGGGAGCTGAGGGTGCCCATCAGGAGCCAGGGTGAGGACAGCCGTGCCCCAGGGTGGTGGGTGCTGTGTTCTGCCAAACGTGGCTCCCTGAGCGGGGGGACACCATGCAAGGGCTGCTGAGGCCTGTAAACCCAGTGCGCGGACACCCAGCCCAGCAGCAGGGCCCACTGTACCAGAGGATGTTGGGCAAAGGAAACTGTTCTCAAAATTTAATTCCCTCCCCCGCTCAGATCTATTTTTTCTTTTGCTTTCCAGAAGTGCTGAAGTTCTGGAAAAACTCTATGTTTCTAGCGGCAAAGGGAGGGAGAAAGTTCGTGCGTGTGGCAAAGGCTGGCTTTGCGGGCACCATCAGGCAAGGGAGGAACACCAGCTGGTGGCAGGATTGCAGGGGAAGGGATGCTCCACTCCCTCCCGTAGGCTGCTCAGAGCCACTGAGGAGGTGCTGGCATGAAGGCCCCCATGATATCCATCTGTCCTTCCTCATGTATACCTGCCCACCTCTGTGGGCCCCTCCTGCCCATTGCTCTCTGGCACCTTTTGGTTCAGGGATTGCATTTTTTCCCTGGCTGGGGGCAGGGTTGCATTTGAAAAATAATGTAGAAGAGAAGAATCCAAAGCAGGGCAAACCCCTGAGTTTCCCAGTGTGGTACTTGGCAGAGGTGCAATCCTGTCTTTGGACAAAGCCTTTGTCCTGAGGGGTGGGGGTGGAGGGAGAAATAGAAATTACAGGCAATGGAGAAATCATTTCAGATTAAGCTGAAATAGCATCTACTAGGTATTTGAGTGGGGCCTCTACTGCACATAGGCTGTGACTGTTGCTTTCAGTTATCCCTACAGTGATACACATTTCAGATACTGTCACAGCCTTTTCCCCTGTGCAAATATAAACAGGGTAACATCCACAGCTAAGTGGCCTTAGATGGAGTTCCTGTACTGGAAATCTGTTTCTTCTGGGAAAGAAACATCCTCCTTTAAAAGACATTGCAGGGTCTTTAAGTCTCCTGGGAGCCTCAGATCTGTATTGCACAATATGAGAAGCGGTGCTTGCCAATGCAAGCATGGTGTGGTGTGGTGAGGGCTGGCCTGGCCCCAACACCATGCTCTCAGCACTAAACCCTGCGTGCCAGCTCTCCTGGGAGTGAGCAGGGGACTCTGCCTGTAATGCCTACTGCTTGCATTGGTTGGATGTGGTTTTGTATTGAATTTGAAGGAGTAGAGAGAGACTTTTCTTGCCCCTGGCATCTTTATGATGACTAGGAAACAGAAAGCATGGATATCTCAGAAGGTGTTTTCCAGCAAGCACACACGCTTCCAGAAGAAGCGTCTCTCACTTCTCTCTCTCTGAACGTAAATTCAGGGTGCCAGAGGACCAGCAAGATGGAGCTTGCCTGGTTAAATCCTTGGTGCATCTCAACCTCACACAGGCAGGGCATCTCTGGAGGTGAACTGAGAATTTCTTTCAGACCTGGGCTTCTGTGCTGAGGCTGCTGGTAAGGACTTCATTGGCACCAGCTGGGAAAAGGGGCAGTTGTGACAACCACACCTGCCCCATGGGAGTATAATGAAGTCTTTTAGCTCATTGCAATGGTTGTGGGGGGTTGCTGTGTGTCAGAGCCTGTTAGTGGTGCTCTGGTGATCTGATTGCTCCCCAGAGCAGTGCTGCTTGAGCCACTGGGCCTCAGCTGTGGTAGCTTAGGCAGTGGGAGCATCCTTGATGTCCTTGGTACATGTATGGATCCTTGTTGTGTAGGTTGTGGAAGAGCTTTCTGAGCTTCAGGTTGTCTTGAAACACTCTGATCAGTCTGTGGCCACTTAGGCTATCTCTGCTGTTGCTATGTGGAGTTAATGGTCACCATGGCAAGGATGGAGCCAGGATGTTTTGGCTCTAGCAGTGTGTATTGCCCTGTGTTGTGGTTAAGCCTACAGCTTGCTGGCTGCTTGTATGGTTCCAGCTCAGGAACTGTGGTTGCACAAAAGAAATAAATTTCTTATGAACTTCTTCACCTGCCCCTGAAAACTTGGTGGAAAAAGACTTAGGTCCTAATCAAGCTGTTAGTCACAGCAGGTTTCCCAAGCCTTGGGGCTTGCCTGCGCGGGTGGCTAATCTCTGTGGGGCGTATGCCAGCCATGCTGCTGGGGGCTCTGCTCTGCTCCAGGCAGCACGTGTGAATGCTTGCCTGGGAAAGCAGTCATTTCAGAGAGCAGATCTTTCCTCTCTGGGAGGGAATGGTAGGGAGGACCTGAAGCAACCAGACTACCCCTCCATCAGCATGTCTGAGCAATGAAAATTCTCTTTAAAAAATGCTCACTAGGGATTTAATAAGAAAAGATTTGTTCCCTGCAGGCCTGATGCTGTGACAGCTTCCAGCGGAGATGAGCTGGGTGGCTAGACAGGAGGCTGCGTACCGAAAAGAGAGGGAGAAAGGTGCCGCCTGCCAAAGCAGCAGCTGGTGAGAAGGCGACTGGACTGCACAGCATCAGCACACACATGATCGGTGGGGAAGTGCAAGCCCAGCTTCAATCCTTGTCAATGGCACCTCGTTGACTTTTAACACTTCCTTATCGTGTCTGCGCTCACCTCGTAGCAGCACTGATAAAATGCCGTCGCTGGTGTAATCTCCTGAGCAGCTCTGCAGAAAACCTTGCAGAGCATGGGAGGCTGAACAGCCTGCAGCCAGCAACCAGCATGGGACTCTGGTCCAGAGCAAGGTAACAAAGAAATGGCCCTAACCTGAGACAAGGCGAGGGTGGCATAATCTCCTAGGTTTATGGAGCACCAGGTGCGCCGATATGACTGACACAGCAGCACATGAATTTTGTGTTAGAATGGGGTTTGCAGAAGCTGGGATAGCTGTTACTTTTCAGTACCTAGTGGAGTTGGAAATGTAAGGCATCTGAAGTGACTGCAGTATGTTAGTACCCAGAGCTATAAACAACAGAGTTATGATAATGGGAAGGAATGCACAGGGTTTTTTGTTGTCTTTCTTTGTTTCCCAGAAATAACTTATTTCTCTCTCCTGGGTTATTAAGCGCCTAAGTAGTTCTTGTACAAATCTTAATTATCACTAAAAGAAGGTATTATTTTTTTAACGCATAACTGCTACCTGTAGGCCCATGGCAATTTTTTAAGCGATTTTTAATTTTTTTTTTTTTTTTTTTACAGGCAAGCAACTTGCAGTGATACATTTCAGAGAATCCTCTTTATGGGTTTGAACTAAGGACCCCTGAATATAAAACAATACACAACTACTGAGCAGGTATGTCACTTTTGCAACCTATAACTGGTGCCAAACTGTTTTACAGTATCTTGCCACTGAAGCAGAACAATGAAACTGGCTGAAAAAAAGAACTTTCCTTCTGGGTGAGAAATTTGGATGTTTAAGAAGGTTGTTTTGTTGTTGTTGTTGTTGTTTTTTTGTTTGTTTGTTTTGTTTGTTTGTTTGGGTTTTTTGTTTGTTTTTTTTTTAAAAAAAGGATCCTAGACGTAGTGTCCTTCTTCCTGAATTGGAGAGAAAAGTCATAATGCTAAAATTCCTTGCTGGAGAAAAACTTCTGAAGATTTTATCAAAGAACTTGGGGCCAAAGTCCTTCACTTTTTTCATGGCTGAAAATTTGATTTCAGCTTCACTGATTCAGCTATTTTAACTGATGAAAGGTGAAACAAGGGACTTTAGAGGAAGGAATTATCATTAACAACAGAAACTTCCAGTGAAATCAATGAAAAGTTTCAGTTTGACTTGCTGTTTTACTTTTCCATATTATTCAGAAAATAGGTTTATGCAGCTTTCAGCACATTTTTTTCTTCTTGGGCTACAGCTCTACTCTGTACTATGTTATTCATTGAATGTTATTATCCTGTATCTCTTATATAGCACTATTCTTGTAATCGTCCCTGTAATCACTTCCACATGCTGCAAATTTGCACAATGGAACAAACCCCTTCCACATTCCGTGTATGCACATTATCTTTGCCAAGTTCTTCCTCTCCAATTCTTGCTTGGATACCTTGAAGTTTATTTTCAATATCATAATCCCAAAGTTGTTCTCACAGGAACATCTAGTGCTGCCCCAGCCACTTTTAGGAGTCTCTTATTTTTTTCTCACCAGCTTTGATCTTTCCTGTGCTTTTGAACTGTTCTCCCCCTTTGCTCTCTTTCTCTTGTTTCTGTCCAACATCTTGTACTACCATCTCTTTGTTCCAGCGTCTCCCCATTTCTCCAGTCTTCCATCATCTCCTACCAACATCTGGAACTCTATGTGTGGGAAACCCAGGCCTTTTCCCAACACCACCTCTCTTCATCACCCCCAGCATTTCCGCTGTTCTCCCCAACAGTGACATCCACGCTACCGCACATTTTACTGTATCCAAGCTGTCTTGCGTATGGACCTGTCAAATCTCCAGTTTTTCCTCTAAACCATGACTTTTTGCCTACACTGTCTAAGTGATGAGCTCATTTGTCCTCAGTTACTGCAGTGCTGCTTGCAGTCCCCAGCCTCCTGCCTCTGAGGTCCTGCTGACTTACCCTTGTTATTCCTCAGCTTCATGTTCCTTCTGTGGCTTCTCCATCAGGTTTCAGCCTCTCCACGTAGATTCTGTATGTACACATTTAATGGCTGGCTGCTATCCCCTCACACTTGCCATCTTCCTGAGTGGTGTTTAACCACTTACTGACTCTTTCTGCATTGTTTGCTCACCTTTATGCCTCTGTCCAAGCCTTCGAAATTTCTTTTCCTGCACGTCAATGTTTTGGGTTTTTTCCCTTGACCCTGTTCATACTAGGCATAATCAGGACCAAAATACCTTGAAGACAATAAATACCTGATTCCTCTTGAAATGAATACTGATTACCTGCCCACCTAGGAGTTAGGTAGCTGGATATTTCTAAAGTATTTGTGTACCAGTGTGCCACCTGGCACCCACTGTTAGCTCTTGAGATCCCTACTTAGATTCCCTACACTGCTGATGCCACCTCACCCTAGAAGTCTGTGGTATCTGTCAGTAATGTCTCCAAAGTCTGCATTTGGTAACAGCCTGAGGAACTTGGTATCTAGTACTTGCTTCAGTCCACTGGGATCCGTAAGCAAGCTGTCCCTCTGCCTATCTCTCTGTCAGGGCCTGATCTTGTACAGGTTTTCCCAGAAGGCATACCAGATCAATTGGTGCACAATGAAGGGCTGGCGGAGAAGGTAAGTGTTGTGGCCAGTGTCTGAGACCAGGAGGTAAATGACCAGGTTTAACTTCCTTCTTGGAAGATGGGAAACAGCACCTAGCCTCCTCACCTCTGAAATCCACTATTTGTAGAGATGGAGGCAGCTATGATGTTGAAGTTTGCTCGGTGGATCAGCAGAGCATATGAAATGAAATGTATGTAATGTTAGGCTAAGCTGTCATGGTGGGAAAAAGTGGGACTGTGCTTCCTTTATGTCCCTCTCATAATCTGCCCATGTAAGACCAAGACTTACATTCGCACTTTATCTAGCCATCTGGTTGTTGTTCTTTGAAATTTTAAGGACCTTCCTTATCAAATTTGAGTGAATTTCATCCTAGAATGTGCTCCAGCCTGATGGGCAGAGCCACTTGCTCAAGACACTTGAAGTCAAATGGAGAAAGTGTTGAACTTGACTTCTTTCTTTTTTTTCTACATTCTAGTAAAATGTCCTAATTAGTAGCTTAATGGGCCATGTCACCACCAGCCTGGCTTACTATTTTTTTTTTTTTTTTTCCTGGAGTGCTTTTTGACAAAAACCCCTTGCATTGTGTACTTAGACTGGGAAAGGCAGCAAGGTGGTGAGTCCTGTTTTGAGATGGATACCTCTGCTACGGATAAGTGTGAGATATCCATGTCCTCCTGAAACCATGCCCTTGGTCAGTGTTTTCCCATGGACAGCCTATGTGGCATCCCTTAAGGGTGCTGGTATTTGCTGGTGCTCTTCTGAGGCACCCAGCACCAGCCATCTCCACTCTTTGTCCAGTGTGCAGCTGTAAGGGGATGTGAACTACCAGCTGAGCTGCTCCTGCACTCAGCACTAACCAGCTCACATTTGCTGCAGACCTAGTGTAATAGTTAATGGTGCCAGCAAAAGAGAAAGGAGGAGAAGAAAAAGGGAATAGAGAAAAAAAAAGCAGGACATGGAGATAATGAAAGTGGGGGAGTGCTTCTGGTATTGTAACTCTACCAGACTTAGATTTCTTTAGCTCCTGCTGTGCTTTGCTAAAAATGAGGCTAGTTAGTCACAGCAGATGTGAATGTAACAACTATTAGGGAAATGAGAGAAGCTATGAGAAATCCATGAATTAAGTAGACTTTCTCACTGTTTTTTTGTGGGGGGCTTAGAACTAGCAGTTTTCAAACTGTGGCCTAATGGTTGCTCCTGTCAAATGATTGGAATGCTGTGGAGGGTGAGAGAAGGGTGCAGCAAGCAAGATGCATGATGTGTCTTCAGTCAGGAAGAGGAGAGCACTTGGGGAATGGGCTATTGGAACTGCTGAGGGATGATGGTGTAGCTGGGAAGAAAGATGTAGCTTAGGAGTAGATGCTAATGTTGCAGAAATGGGGATGGGGATTCATGTAGCTAAGAATAAATTGGTTTATAGAAAGGATACTGGTGGTTATTTGGTAACCAGAAGCTTAAATGATCAAAGAGTTTAGTAAGCCCTTCTGACTTTGCCTTGCCCTTCCAAAAATATATCATGGCTGGGTGGAAGGTCACCTCCCATCCATTCTTAGATGTTAATCACCCCCTTCAATATAGGTGGCCTATCAGGTTGCATAGGCTGGATAAACATTGGGATATATGATAGCATATTTGCTGAGCTGTGGGATCTAAAGGTAAGGTCAGTATCTGGAAGGCCAAGATATTTGTGAGGGGAGGCAGGATTCCCGGTCTCTTCAGCTGCTTGCCCTCAAAATGGAAGGAGAAAACGTTTCAAATTCCAGAAGTCTTTGCAGGCTCCAAGCTATAAACAGGCTCTTCCTATATGAAGCAATAAGGATCTAACAGTAATCAGGAGATGTCTGCTTTTCCACACAGGCCTAATACTACTAGGATATGCTTTTGTGAGGGGGATGAAGCCCATCAGTCAGGGCGGACAGGAGTGCCCAGTGCTACTGGTGTGGATCATCCAAGAAGATGGTATTGAAGATAGAGTCATGGGGTAAAGAATAAATGAAAGCTCAGTCAAGCTGAAGCAGAGGGAGACAGAAAGGGGTAGGAGTCAAAAACAAAAAGAAAGATGGAAAGAGGAAGAAAATAATTAGGGAAAGGGGGCGGGCGGGGGGGGGGAAGTATTCGCAGTGTTTTGTACAACGGAGAAGTGTCCCAACCATTGAATACACTCCGTAAATATTGCATTTTTTTCAGCTAGCCAGCCTAAGGGCCTCTGGAGGCAAGTACACAAATGATGGGTCCCCAAGTCCTGCTGCTCTCTCCAAATTCAATGAGAACAGAATTTATCCCCTAGATAACGATCCTGAATTCATCTCGGGGGGCTGTGGCTCTAGCAGGTCTGGTTCATCTGTATTCCAAAAAGTAATGTGAAGGAAGATATGACCAGAGGAATGTATTTGCTATTTTACTTTGAGGAACGCAGGGCAAGTGCCATATGCAGTAGTTGTGGATGCTCTGTTTATCCCCACCGCTTTTGCTAGCTTGAATGCAATGGTACTGCAGCTTGGGTGTCTGAAGCTGTTTTTGGCATGTAGGCTCTTTGCATTAAAAATCTTCATGGGTCTGTCATCATAGGCCACAGCCATACCTTGGGGCACAGAGTGTGCAGGGTGTTGATGCTTGGAAGTACTTGTAAGACACTGCTCTGTATTTCCTGGTCCTAGTCAAGACACTAAAGTGAAGGTTACTAGAAGTTTAATATCCAGTAGCATGTTGCAAGCGCTGGTATTTCCTGGCAGCAAGGACTACTGTTTCACCCTATAACCACACCTCTGCTCCCAGTCAGAAACACCAAACCTGAGCAGCCTGGAGTGTGCTAGCTTACTCTCTGGTGTGTGGTCTGACATGGATGCACAAGCTGCTTGGATAATGGAAGAAACCAAAGTGTCCCTCATAACTAAAGTGAAATTTTCTGGGACATAGGTTGTTCTCACATTAGTCAGGTATGACAGTGGGGGAAAGTGCCTCTTCAGGAAGTATCTGTGTCACTTGGACCCTTTGTTTACACTGAGCAAAGCCATTGGATTTCTTGTACAGTGATCCTACAATAAAATGGCAAAGATCAGACATTCCTGTAGATATAGACTACTGGGGCTCTGTCCCAGATGGGAAATGTGCACAGTAAGATGCCAGACCCATGAGCCCTTCTCCCTGCTGGGATGGAATAACCCACCTTTTTTCATCATGAATCTTAGCAGCCAATGGTGTTGCTTCACCTCATTCATTAGCCAGCCAGTGTCAGTATAATTAGGGGGTTAAGTAGTTAATCTTCAAAAATCCCTTGGAAGTCAGTGAATCCATACATTTGCTTATTTGCAACTTCTGTAATTTGTGTACTGCCCCTGAGGCAACCAGACATGGGAATGCAATCCCATATTTTTGTATTTAACAACTGAAAAGAAGATGTGAGAAAAGGTTTGTATTTACAACAATATAAAGAAAAGCTTTGACTATCTAACTTTCTGTTTCACCTTCCCTGTTGCGTGCTATGCATCTTCTTGGTGCCCAGTCCTGAAAAATCAGAAAGCCTGTATTTCAGCGTACATTGAGACCAAATCCTCTGACACAGCATGAAGTTAAGCATGTGCGAAAGCTTGCTTTTGTCCCAGCCAGAGAGGAAGACTACTGTTTCTTAATTGGGGGCCACTTGCGGTAGGCCCTACTGAAACGCGTATCAAATGGTAACTTTACCTTAAAGCACTTCAAATCAAATTACACAAGGTAGAATGAGCCAGGAATAGATAGTGCTGGTATAGTGCTTTTAAAAAGTTTTGTTGTTGCTGGTTGTTGCAATGTAGACATTAGAACTTCACAGAAAACTTGCTGGTCCTCCAAATGGATGGAGGTGTATAATTGTAAGGGGGAATAACATTGTAAAGTTAGTCATTTGTGGCTTATACTATTTAACTCTACTATCAATGATCTGAAAGACAGCAAAATAGTCTTTGGTCAGTAGGAATGACTCAAAAATCGGTAAGCTAGCAAAAATCCAAAACATTACTGCAATAGTCTGGATGACTCAGAAAGATGGGGCCAAGCATAACAGTAGCTGCTGTAAGTCACATGTCAAAGAATAAGGAATACAGGCTATGCTTATCAGCTGGCAAGTTTGTCTCGGGAAGCAATGACAGGGAAGAAGTGGGGGATGGTGCAGCTCACTGGGTGACAACAAAATTCCAGGATGATGCTGTAGCTGGGGGAACTCATGCAGCTTTCGGTAAATATCTTCAAGATGAATAGCTCTAGGAGAGGCTGAGCATGTGTCATTTAGCACTAACACGGTCACTTCCCATGTACTCTATTTAGTGCTTTTGTTGGTGGTTCCTGGATGGGAGAGGTTTCAGGGACAATGCCGGAGGGTGTTAAAGAATTGGAAGTGTGCCTTCCAGTGAAAGAAGTTAAAGAAAAAAGCAGAAAGCTGAAGGCTAACTTTTTTCAGTATCTATATATACTTACATGGGGAACAAACTTAGCAGACCGAAGTGTAATAAGATCCAAAACCCAGAATTTGAAACTGGGGCGGGGGGAAGTCATATGTAAAAAAGCACTATTTTTTTAACATTGTCTGTAATTAACCATTAGAAAAACTAACTCACTGAGGATTGTGGAGTATCCTCTACAAGGAGGCTTTTAAATTGTGGCTGGGTTCTTGTCAGAAAGTAGACATTTGCCGAGGTGGAAAGGATTTCTGCCAAGTCTTCTGACCCAAGTTTTTGAAGGTGTGGGTCTAGATGATCTTTCCGGCATTACAGTCGGAGGTTGGCTCACTGTTGGCAGCTATAGGGTTGAGAGTTGGGACCTCAGAGCAAGAACAGAAGGCATCTCCTCTCAACCCAAGGCATTACGCCTTTTCACCCTGACCTGTGCAAACAGCCTGCAAACAGACAAACCACATCACTCTTCCTCTTCAAGCTTCAAATGCATGCTATTGCTCCAGTAAGCAGCATTGCTCCCCCTTCATTCCTGTTTCCTGTGTAACCATCTACCCTGTTCCCACTCCATGACATCAGCAGCCACCTCCACCACTGAAAGACCACTGAGGATGGTGGAGGTAGGCACCAACATCTCAAAGAGAAGCTGCCACCGCTCCTACCCTGTCACCGGCCCTTCATCCCAGAGCACTGTTCCACTGTCCATGGTGACACTCATGGGTCTGGCTGTACAAGGTGGGAGAAGCCAGAGTCCTCAGTGGGAGCAACCAGGCACCGTCTTCACTGGGAGAAAAGGGCATGGGCTAGATGCAGGCCCACCTGAACTCAGACTGTTTGGTTCACCTTTTTATTGGATTATGCTGCAGTGATATCCTAAAGCAAATCAGGCTTCATTAGTGTCCACTGAGGTTCTCAGTGATAAGAGGTATTAATCATCATTTATCACTGTTGCTTTAATTCTCCTCGGGCCAAGCCAAGGCATTGCTTTGCATACCATCATCTATGGCTTTGAATATATTTCAAACTTTAAACCTTGAACAGTCATTCTCCTATATTTCTGAGGCAAACAAGAATGAGTTCTTTCCCTCTCCCCCCTCAACGGGCATTTTAATTTTTTTGCAGAAAAACTATATTCCCATGATGCCAGGGTTTTGCTTCATTTCTTAACTTATTCCCCACAGACCTAAACTTTGGCAGAGGCCAAGAGTGTGCGTGTGGAAGAGTCAGTGGTGCAACGTACCATTAGAAACTTCTGAGAACAGCACTGGAAAGATGAGCACTGACGCAGATGGAGGTTGGGGCAATGTTAATAGGCGCCAGCAGGGGCTCTGAGCCTTTGCGCACAGCTGGTGAGAGTAGATACTTGCTGTAACAGTACTTCCTGGGAAACACAATGGCCACTTGTGAGCCAGCCCTACCCCAACACGGTGGAAGAAAGCCAGGCAGGGCAGCGTGTCCCCTGCGGCGCAGGAGGGCTAGCTGGGTGGAGCGTGGCAAGGGGCGGTAAGCAGGCGAGGAGCTGTGGATGTGACCACTGAGGCTGCGCCGGGTGGGAAGCTTTTCCTCTTGTGACTTCACCTGGATTGCGTGCCAACCTCAGCACACAATGTTATCACTGCAAGTCAGCACATGGTCGGGATGGCTGTGCTTGCACAGTCGGGCCCCAGGAGACTTTCTCCAGTCCTTAGAGCTTTTGGCTTTGGTGGCTTTTGCCAGAAACATGCCATGACCCTGTTCCCTGGCTTTGTTTCCAGTGGTACCGGTACTGCCTCTGCTCATGGATGACCTGTGCTACCGAGGTGGGTATGTAGTTGTGGGGAGTAAAAGTGAAGGGTTTTGTCAGGAACTGAATCAGGACCTCCCATCTACCCCACCCCTCTCTGGCAATCTGTGCTGCTCTTGGCTGTTTCCTTATCTAGGGTTTATTGCTGTGCAAAACAGCTGAGTTGTTAATGG
The DNA here is from genome assembly GCA_035590195.1 of Aviceda cuculoides. Taxonomy (NCBI): domain Eukaryota; kingdom Metazoa; phylum Chordata; class Aves; order Accipitriformes; family Accipitridae; genus Aviceda; species Aviceda cuculoides. The sequence continues at coordinate 16,440,409 of JAVJGG010000031.1, forward strand.
CTCAAAAAGTCCCTGCTGCATGAAGACTTTGCTGCTTGGATAGAAATCCTCCCCAAGAAGCCCATTCCCCTTTCTGTAACAAATACACAGCTGCTGAAACCATGAGTACTCTTGGATAAATGTAGACCTTGGATAAAAGTAGTCCTTTGGGGCTCAGAACCAGTCTGTGGCAATGGTTTTCATGGGTCAGGGATGTGTGGTGTGTGTACAGCCACCTTTACTTTTGTCACCGTTAAATATCTTGCCTAAAAGGGAGAGTTGGGCCTGGATCATCAGAAGCACTTGGCATTTTCACAGATCTCCCTCCGTGGCAGTCTACGAAAGTTTTATCTTTTCTGTAAGGGACACAAGCTAGATTAAATGCTGCTGCTAGAAGTCCCAGCCTGAGCCTGCCCTCTTCCCTGCACTAGCAGAAATCCTACATTATTTATTTTGTTGTGATGTTCCATGAACAAGACTTCTATTGCCCCTTGCTTGCCTTTTTGCCCAGGCAAGCCCAGGCATCCTTTCATGAAAAGAAGAAATCAATACCCTTTCCTTAATTCCTTGGCAGCCTTTGCTTTTCCCAGGACAGATGTCTTCTAGGACAGTTTCAGTTTTTCCATGCTTTGGCAGGATAGGCAATACATTCAAAGAGTGTAAAAGCACTGGACTAGTTTGCAGGAAATGAAGTGGTTCCAACCTTTGACACCTGAGATTCATGAGTGACTAAAGTCTTCGGCATCAGGGAGACCTGTTAATGCAAATGTCAATTTTCAGCTAAATTAAAATCTACTCGTAGCACAGTCATATGGCTTTTGACAGCATGACAATGTATACAGCAAATGGCATCCAAGAGAATTTGCAGGAGTCTCTGTATTTTTGGTGGTCTGTTCTGGGTACATGATTGGTGGCTGGTTGTTCATAAGTCTTTGTAAGTTCGCTGACAGCTTGCCAGGATTGGCATTTGTACTCCAATAAATAGACTTGAAACAGTACAGTAACAAACAGGAGGTTGCTGGGACCTTCATGCTGGACAGATACGAGTCTGCTATAGGCAGCTCAAGTGCTGATGTGTGATACCCTTTGATACAAACGCACTTAGGTGCTCTGTGGGGCATCGTCTGTATTAAGCTTGAAGGAGGCAGGCTCTATGTTCAAGTTGTCTGTGAGCTGTCCTTTGGCACCTGTGGATTGGCAGTGTCTTTATTGCTTTGTTTTCTGCTGAGTGTTCTTTGCTATTCTCATTCTGCTTTGCAGAATTACGACAGTAATTCTAGTCGTCTTGCTTCACGTTTGCTTCTCACATGGTTTTGCCTGTGTCCTTCAAACTGCTTCCCTTATATGGATAGCAAAGATAGGCGCTATCTTTCCAGGACTGAGAGATGAGACATTGCTTATAGATGGGACTAGCTTTTGAAATGCATGAGCAAGAATCCTCAGCATGATGCTGTACATGGACAGTCGTGACACTGCTTTCTGGGCTACAGATCATAAATTATTTTTGAGAGCTGGACTAGAGATGAGCATATTTTAGCCCTTAAAATTACATACTAGCAGCCCATGTGTAGATCTAAGATCTCATATGATCAGTACAAGGTGAGAAGACAGTCCTGGGGTTTACCTTCTTCATTCAAGCTGGCAGGTAGTCATTAAAGCAAGCTGACTTTTGAACCAGAAAATAAGCACTCTTTTTCTAATTTGCTGAATTAGTGGTCATGGAGAACACATAATGGGGAGTTTTTGACAGCAGAGGACTATCATGAAAATTGCATAATAAACCAGGCAGGACTGAGGTGATATATGGTTACACCTTGCCTCTATGTGTACATCCAAGGATCATGTTAGCCCTATCAAGAACAAAGTTGCACTGCGAGCTTGTATGCAGCTCAGCTACCCTGAGCTCAAGAGTATTCCGCAGAGTTGCTGCTTCCTGGGACGAAGTTCCCCATAGCAGAGCCACAGCTGCTCTCCTTGTGGATGTGCAAGACGTGACCTTCCTTGTGCTAAAGCAAACCCTTTCTGTGTTTGCCCAGCTCACTGTGCCATCAGGGGTGCTCTAGATCAGCAGCCCCATTTTCATGATTCATCCCTCTCCTGGACTTACTGACATTTGCAAAATGTTTGCTGTTTACTTCCAGGTTATTGACTAAAAATATCATGAGGCCAAACACCCTCTAGGATCTTGGTACAAACACGTGATAAACAAAACAATCACTTCCAGTTCTCAGTTGTATTTTGGGACCAGTCTGATAGGTCATTTATAGTCTATTTAACGACTGCTATCTTATTTTTATGTCAAGCAAGTTCTTTACTCAAATTGCCACGTGATAGAAGAGAAACTGCCTTCCAGGATCTTAAGTATGTTGTACCAGCTTTGTTATATTTAACAATGGTATGTGCAATTTCCTCAGAGAAAAGTATTAACACAGTTCAGTGGGATGAATTTTCTATAAACCAATGTTGATTGCCCTGAGTTATATTTCCCTCCTTTTATTCCCTTTGTTCTGTGTTAACCACTTCATTATTTAGTTCAGGACTGAGATCCTACCACAGGCTGTAGTTACCTGTGAGTAATTACAGTTATGAGATATGCCTTTCCACACAGTCTTTACAAAATGCCGGACTATGGGTTTTCTTCTTCTTCTCCAGGACTTACTCATTGCACCAAGAAGTATAGAAAATCAACATAAATAGTGCAGAGACATCCTATGCAGCTTATTAAAAAAAAAAAAGAAGTAAGTTTCAGTGCAAGGTATCCAGTCCTGCTGATTTAAAATGCCTGATTTTAGTAGGTGATACTTAATTCCTCTGGGATATGATGATAACAGACATGTCATCAACAATGTCTTCATCATCTACTTTCTTTTTTCCCAGCAGTAGGATGGAAGTATTTATTGATTTCATTTTTCTTGTCTGCATTATTATTGAATAATCTAACATTTCCATCTGATAACAGATCAATACCATGATTAGGACTCATTTTGTTCTTAATTTACTTTTTTAAAAAATAGCTTTGTCAGTCTTTTTTTCTCTTTCACTTCCATCATCACTTTTTTATAAGTCCTGTCTTCTAATTTATGTTGAGCTTCTCCTCTCTTATTGTTGTATGTGTTTTACTTACTTAAAGCCACCAACATTTCCATTTTAAATCTGGTTGTGTTTTTTCAATTACACTATTCTTTCTTTACTGGGGACTTGTGTATTTTTGGTGCCTTGTAAAAAATGTTTAAGCAGTTCTCAATGATTATTTATATTTTCTTATTTAAATCCTCTCTTTGTGTTGATTTAGCCTAGAATTCTACTCAGGGCTGGGAAACAGGACTTTTTAAAGCATCATGTCTTTCAAAGCTTTGCATTACCACTCTGGACCTTCTGCTTTCATATAACAGTGCAGTTAACTGGGGATCAGTAAACCTGCTACCAGCCTTTCATTTCTACCATCACTTTACCCATCCAGATAAGGTGAAATACAGGTTTTGTTCATTTTGGATTTAAGATTTGCAAAATGAGGAAGCTGTTTAGAACATTTAAAAATCCCCAAGGCTGTTTTTGAGTCAGCAATATCAGCATGTGTTAAACTAAACAATAACTTATGTTTATTTTTAATTTGGTTAGTGCTTGAATAACCAGTGCTCCCATATTCCAGTGTTGCCTCGTTATCTGTTGCAGACCTAAATCATCAATCCATTTACTAGAACACTGAGACACAAATATTGAATATTGTTAACTAGGAAATTACGATTCAAAATCACAAACAAGCAAGCAGGTAATACTTTTTCTTTTTACCCCACTTCTGCCCACTCAGTCTTTCTTAGGGCTACAGCCATTGATTTTAACATTCAGTTGTACAAACCATCCCAGCATCTTTTCCAATGTGTTATAGCTGTAGTCTCCTGGGCAGGCAAAGCCTTGATGAATATAAAATTGAAAGGGATGCCATGATTGTATACAGCTAAAGAGGATGTATTAGAATGGACTTGACTTCTGTATTGTGCTTCTGTAAAGGAGGGCGTGTTTCTGAAAGGAAGAGCAAGGACTGCAGCTGAATACACCCAGCACTGGTCAGTGGAGCTGATATGCAGCAGAGGGATTAGAAACCCACCAAACCTGCTGCACCCTGGGCCCAAGCAGGGTGGCCAACAGAAATATTAGAGTTCATGTCCTCACTTCAGAACTTCATGGACTGGAGAGACACAGGCCATTAAAATATATGCCTGTATTTTGCTGAGGAACTATCTGTAGTAATAGCTGCATTCATTATGATGGCGTTTATCAGTCAAAAAAGAATGGGGCCTCATAGCGCAGGACATGTGGAAGAGTAATCGACAGTTGCTATGCCAAGGTGGGACTTGCCACAGAAGTAGCTGCTGAAAGTTTTGCCAGGACACAGGACAGGGGACCCCCCCGAAGAGTCTTAATGCTTCTCTTACAAGGATCCTGATAATGCTTTAAACCATATTGCTGTTAAGAATATTATATTAACTGAGCAGTAACAGGACTTCAAGGGATTGAGGTTTGCTGGAAATAATGAAAAAAAAAAAAACCCAACAGGTCTCTCCAAACTGGAAGCCCTTCAGCCCTACCAACTATGTCTTCTGGCACGTCTGCACATAGATAATCCCTGCCTCCTTCCACCAAGTTGTTTATTAGTTTGAGGCCAGGTTGTCTTAGGGAATGCTGAAGATCTTTGGATGGATGATTTATCTATGGACGAGTTATCTCCTTGATCAGGAAAAAAGAACGACTGGCTCAACAGCTTCCAAGTTCAATAACCTCCTTTTCTTCTTAATAAATTGCTGAGGCATGAGAGGCTTCCGTTCCTTGCTGGCATCTTTTACGCTGTGCCCAAAGAAACAATCATATCAGGCTCAGGAAGGCAAATGACTGAAAGGGCAGGGAAACAGGAACCGTCCCCACGGATGTCCTCCCCAGAGAGGCTGGGAACATGCTCTGCTGTGGGAAATGGGAAGCTGAGGTCAGCCAAAGTGCACGGCAGGTATGCACATCTCTTGGGACTGGAAGAACAGACAATGGCCTGTTTTGTCATGCCCATCGCTCCCCTGTCCTTCTTATGAGCTCTCCCGGGCCACCCCCACACCTCATGGGCACAGCGCACCTCCACCACATCATTCCGCGGTGTGGAAATGAAGGCAGGGAGATAAAGGTGGAGAGTGGGTGGTGACAACGCTCCTGAGAGCCCTCAGCCTACCACTCAGCAAGGCAGGCCTTGGTGGTGTTAGAAGAGCCCAGAAGAAAGGAGAAAGGAGTGGGGAATGAGCCCACATCAGAAACTGAAAGGCAACAATCCTGATGGACAGTGAGGTAACGCAGGACATTTCTAGACATACCCACTTGTTCAGGTCTTTCAGAAGCTTTGTTCTTTCCAGCTCCTTGTGCCTAAGGATGTTAAGAGATTGCATAAAAAGTCTTGATAAAACAAACATATGGAGGTCCCCTCAAGAGGCTGGGAGATATTATTAGCCCCTCTTTTACTGGCAGGCCTGGAGCAATTAATTATTACCAGAAGTATCACCAGGTGCTTGTCACTGCTTTCTCTGGATCCACTTTACATAGTCCAGATTGGCTGTAAGCAACATGTTCCCTAACTGGTCTGATACCTCACAACTCCTGATAGCAGTTAATCCATTTCTCTGAGGAGAATCTCAATAGTGGTGGAAGGGCCATGATCTAGAACATATGCAGAAACAAATCTGTGTCTACGGACCACCTAAGTATGCAGCATGCGTATAGCCTCAGATCTTCTCAGTGATGTCCTTCAGCTGATGTGCTCCACCTCCACATCTGACCAGGCAGTAGGTTCTAGGCAGGGGGTAGAGAAAGGGCCAGGTAAGAGGAGGGTATATGGGGACCTAGGAAAAGGCATTTTGTATATGATGGCTCCATAATGCATGTGCTACACCTTGCCTACAAGCTCTGGGCCCTTTCCCAGTGCACTTTTTCAGAAATAGCATCTGCACTGACATGAGAACTTAGGATTTCTAACCAGGACACTGTTGTAAAGCTCTGCATTTCTAGAAATAGCCTGGTTAAGTTTTAAGTGAAATCATGCCGATCCATGAAATCATGTGTCTAAAAGAGTATTCTTTTCCTAGCCCTGTTTGTGCTGCTGCTGCAGTACCGTAGCACCTGCCTTTGATATGTGAGAGTTCATCTCCTTTGCTTTACACGTTCATTGTAAGTTTAGTGCAGTTTTTATTGTTAACCATGCTGTTATTAAAAGGAGAATCATGCAGGTCAGCTGGTATACATGAGAAATATTTGCTGGAAAAGGGATGCAGAGTCAACTGAAAATACAGATTATATTAGCAAAAGGAGTGCTTTGTCAACAAAGTTTACACTGATTCTATAAGTAAAATCAGTGACATAAAACTGATCTTCACATCAGTTTAACTCCATCTATTTAACCATTATAAAAGCACTATGAAAAAATCGTATTCACGATACGTATTACTGCGTCACCACAACTTTCTTGTGTTTGCTTTGCCTTAGTTTTGTACCTGCAGAAGAAGTTTAAGAAAGGAAGGATGAGGGAAGAGAAAGGTAGTGACTTGTCTCTTGTAGACACTGTGCCTTGTCTTTTCTCATTCATAGCATCCCTTGGCCTCCGCAGTGCTGTACGGGCATGAATGAGAGAGCACCGCCCGCTAGTGGTTTAGGCTGCAGGAGCCCGAGAGACCGCTTGCAGAGGCTGCTCCCTGTTTCTGCTTTGCTGATGTACTCCGGCAGCTGTACTGGGACAAGGGGGTGGTTTTTATTCCTCCTGCCCTCGGATAAAATCAGCACCTCTGGACAAGGTCAGCGCTGAACTGAGCGAGAACAGAGGTTCTTACTGAAAGTGCCATGGGTCGCTCGCACCCTTTTTCATGTTTAGCTTCAATGTCCAGATGAAACGCTCTAGAGAATAAGCTATAGCATTCAATCTTACAGTTACTACAGTAAGAGAACAAATTGGTTGAAATGCGGTTGCGGTGAGCAAACATCTCTAAATCCGCACCACGTTCAGAGCCATCGGTGAATTTAAAGAACAAAGCAGTGACCCTCCTGAAGCATCGCTGAGGACAGCCCTCCTTGCAGGGCACTGTGGAGATACATCTGGTAGCCTGGGGTGACCTAGCACCAGCATGGGAAGCAGCACAGCACCACTGTGCTTCATGCTGCCCCAGCTAATTAGCCCCACTCCAGAGGAGATAATTAATTCAAGTGGAATGCTTTGCTGACACAGCCAACCTGCTCCCAAACCTGAGGTGGTATCTCCCCGGCTCAGCATTGCACTGGGTGGTGTAGACAACCTGGGATGTCCAGGCTGAGTTTTCAGCATTGGTAGCAAGATACTTTTTAAGAAACAAACTGAAAATGTTTCTCTGAGATTTCTCTAGATCTGCGGCCCTACATAAAACTGTACAGCCAAAGACCTCAGAAAGCCTCCCTCTCCCCCCAGATTGTTTTCCTGCTTATGAGGTAAGATCATCCTTAACAGATGTTTGTTTACCTCTTCATAAAAACCTCCTGTGAGCCTCCCCAAGCAGTGTGCTGTAGTGCTTTGCTATTCTTACTGTTGCAAAGTGTTTTTCTAATGTTTAGCTATATCATTTTTATTGCAAATTAAGCTGATTATTTCTTCTTTAACTTCTGGTGAATGTAGAGGACAACTGCTTAGTCTCTCCACCCATTATAAACAAATGTTTATGTGCTGGAAGACTGTTATCATGCCTTCCCTCCTGTTGTTCTTTTCCTAGAGAAAACAAACTCGGTTATTTTATCCATTCCTTATAAGTCATGTTTTTTTTGCATGTCTTATCATTTTGTTGTTCTTTTTTGGACTCTTTCCAAAATGTCTACATCTCCTGTAAAATGTAGTGCCTGGAACCAGACACACTGTTCCTGCTGAGAGCTCAGCAGTATCGAGTAAATGCACATAATAATTGCTTTCTTTGCCTTATACACAAAACTCCCCTTAAAGCATCTCAGAATGAGATTTGTCTTTTTCTGTGGGAATCTCACTTAACAGACTCATAGTTGGTCCCTCCCCAGCTCTTTCTTTGCTGCACTGCTGCTGAAATGGTTATGATCTAGTTTGGATCAGCATATTTGGTGTCTGTGCAGTCACCTTTCCCGAATTGTATCTTGGTACAGTCACCTCTGCAGAGGGCAGCCCAGCTTTCCAGTGTCTCACATTCCTCTCAAATTCTGATCACCCCAGCCTCCCCGCCTTCAGGAAGGACTCCTGCACCCCTACCCCAGCTGTCATCCTTTTGGTTTTCTCCTCTAGTCTTTTGACCAAAACACACAAGGAAATACTGAGCAGCCCTGGAGGCAGAACTTCAGGGATATGATCCTCCCAGCTGGGAAAGTGAAGCCCTGATAATTACCCTTGATTATGGTACTTCAACCTGTGTAGCCTCTGCATGGTGACTTTGCTTGGTGCTCTGGGAGCCTGTGATCTAGACATTTTCTAAATGCTCACTAACGTCAAGGTATTTTACATCTACCATTTCCTCCTCATCTACCAGGCCTGTTAGTCAAAGAGGGAAATTAGCCTGGTTTGACAGGATTTGTTCTTCAAAATTCCCTGCTGGTTGTTTCTTATCACCTTATTGTCTTTCAGCTACTTATAAATTGATTGTTTCATAATTGGTTCCAGTATCTTTCTAGGTATCACAGTTAGGCTGACTGGCCTGTAATTCCCCAGATCCTCTTATAACAGTAATTTTCAGAGAAGAACTGCATTTAAGTTAAATAAATATTGAAAGACATTCCACTTTTGTCCTGCTTATCTTTATTCATGTCTAGTTTTGTTCTATCCCTTAAATTAAAAACATGTTTCCCAAAAGTATTTATCCTCCACTTGAGGCTCAGCACAATCTAACCCTGCCTTCACCTTTTCTCCTGTGTTCTTGCTCAAACCTTCCTGTTACTTACATAGTTCTCCAATTTCCCTCCTTCTTGATGCTTTATATGTTCTTTCCTCTCTTTTCTTTATGGTTTGTTTGCAGTTTCCCAGCCAAATATATTCCCTAACAATTTATGTCCCCCAGTGCCTGGAGGGCTCTGAAGAGAGTCCTGGAAAAATCTCAGAGCTCTGCCCTTAAAATGTGGACAATGACATTTACCAGTCTTGTAGGGACATAGCAAATTCTGCCTAAAGATTTGCCCAGGGATAGCTACATTTAAATTATTTCTGAGACCAGTAGGTGGCAGAGAGAAGATGAAATCTGGGACACTGGTCCTAGTGGTCAGACCGATAGATCGCTTTGGCTCTAGGATGGACAGACAGATGTTATTAGAAAGCAGGTGTCTGCTAAGTTGGGTGGCGTCTAGCAAACAAGAGTGTTGGGTAAAGCTCCCACCTTCTTGTAGGCAGGTGGAATATATTTAGTGTTCAGCTTCAGCCATGAGCAAAAGGTTTGTGTGTTCAGCAGAAGAACAGGAAGCATGTGCCACTTTCTAGCTAAGCAGATCAGGAGAAGATAACTTTGTTTGAGGGAGAGGTATCGTTATCCAGGGTTGTGCGCTATATAATTGCACAATCTGCAATCATGCATGAACAGAGCTGTTCAATAGCATAGCCCTGCCTTGTCCTGACATCATGTCTGTGTTGGAAATCCATTTGGAATGAAAAATCCCACATTCCCCAAGCGACCTTGTAGTCTTTGAGCAAAAGGCAGAGTTGCAATGGAGACTTCACAGTTTCAGTGGTGCCAGAGACAGGAGCTCAGTCACCAGCTTCAAAGCAGCTAGTGGATGAGAAGTCAGCAATGAAGCAAATTTTTTTCCAAAGAAAATAACATTTTAAAAGTGCAGGAAATGTCTATGTCTCTTTGAAGGCAAGAAAAGTCCAGAAGGCAAGAAAAAGTCGCTCTGAGTAACACTGTTACTCTCATTAGCTGCTACTATTTCTAGTGCTGGTTTTTGGAGATGGAAGTACTCAGCACTTCTACAGGTTGCCTAATGAGAGCATAAATGCTGGGCCAGGTACACAGCTTGGAAGTGTTCACCATTACCAGTCTGGCACTGTCAGTGTTGCAGTTCTTTTGCAGACTTGGTGAACGAAGCATGCTGCATGTGAGGTCCAGTCTTCTAGAGCTTTGGTTTTATGGTCTCTACTCCTTCCTTTCACAGACATTGCTTTCATATTACAAAGGCAGCCCCAACTTCCAGCATTACTCTGATGCTTGAGAGAATCAAGTCCCCTTCTTGCTCTTCTCGTGCTCTGCCCTCTCCTCTTCATCCCCATCTCAAAAAAACACTTCCTTGGGCAGCCCAGTACAAGAGGAATTCCTCACTGGCCATCTTCATCTTCATTTAGGCCTTTTTCTGCAGCCATTTTCTTCAGGGGGAGGAGGCCCTAGTGAGCTGGAGAATCTGGCCCAGAGCTCAGTGGTGCCTTTTTAAAAGGCATCCATTTGAAGGGACTGTGTGGTATTCCCCAAACCCAAAATGTCCAGGAAAGTCAGTGTGCCCCATGTTAAAGGCTCTGCACACTAGTAATAGCAAAGAAAGTAACCCTGATCATTCAGATGAAGGTAACATATACCCAATGATCAGTGACTTGAATATAATTTCTGCATCAGCTGCATCTTGCAAGATGTTCTGCAACTTGCCAGACAGTGTTTGCTATTTGGATAGTGTTTGCAAATGGCAGATAGAAGGTTAATGGGAAATGTCTCTGACAGTAGCTGGATGTAATTTAGAGATGGACTACAGCCATGTAGTTACATACCAGATTTGGGTTTTGGCTCATTATATGGGAGAGATAAGGCCCAGAAAAGGATATGCACATTCAGCCAGAGCTGAGTTTTCCAAAAAGACACTTTCAGTCTGAAAAGGGATGGGCAGTTTAGCATCTGGACTATCTGGCTTCTGTGATGCACCAGCTTGCAGGCACTCTTTAAAGGTGTTAGCTGCTGGTGGTATCATTTAGTCCTCCCTCTCTTACTGTTTCCCAGAGAAGGGATGAGGATGGCAGTGATGACCAGTCACTCGTGTTAATCCTAGTTTATCTCAGTAGCATATAGCAAAACAAAGCTACAAAAGTATTCCCTTACTCTTCCCTACTGTCCTTATTCCTCTTGTTGACCAAATTGTGCCTTGTCTTACTTCACATTCTTGGGAGTTGTGTCCTCTCCTCTGTGTGTCCTCTCTCCAGGAAGACTATGTAGCACAGGCTGAAAAATGTCATGTATAGACATCTACTACTTCTCTATTAAGAGAGTGATTTATTAAGGTGTTCAGAATATGACCTTCATTCCAACTTCATGCATAGAGAATGTTTTTCTTTTGTGTCTACATACTGATCCCTCTTGAAAAATATGATTCTTTTCTAACTCTCACTTATCCTTTAGCTCTTCTGAAGTCCAGTTTGAAAAACATCATCTCTCTCTCCAGTTGTGCTTTGTCTTTTGGGGCTATGCAACTCAGCTTAGAAGCTGTTTGGGAAGACAACTGCTGAAATGAGGCTCTGAACTTACATGGGCACGAATGCCCAGAAACACTGAAGTGAAGCATCTTTTCAAGACACAAAATTTTGTGGCCCTCTTATTATATCATCTCGTTCAAATTACAACATTTCTAGAGACAGAGTGTCTCCCAATGCCATTCTGGGGAATCAAATTCAGTGTTGAGTCTGCATAAAGAGAGAGGAGAGCTACTTGCTGCTTCATCACTTTATGAGCCTGGTGTCTGTATCATTGCTTAGCAGATCTTGCTTCCAGTAATCCTCTTTCTCTTCAGAGCTGAGCACCAAGAGCACATTCTGAGCAATTCATACAGAAAGACTACAAAAATAACATCTCAGAATAAAGTTATATCCTTTGGCTTATAATCAAAACTCACAGGGCAGTTAGTTGTACTTGTGGATGCATTATTGAGCCTGTGATTTTTCTCTTCTGTGGGCTCTCCAGCATTTCTGCAGATGGCTGGGGGTAGGTGAGTGCACCTGGGGTAACATTCCTGTTTGCTGGGCTGCTGGAATTCAGCTACGCTCCTTAACAAAACAGTTTGGTTTAGACATTTTTTGATGCATGTGCATGTGCAAGATGCATTTGGAAGAAAAACTAAGCAGAACTAAGAAACTGAAAGGCAAGGTTGTAAAATTGGTATTTCTCAGCCTTGATTAATATTGACTGATGATCTCGTTTTCCCACACTGCTTCTTTTTCCAGGTAAAAGATGTTAAAGAACAGTCCAAAGTATCTGACGATGCCAAATACAGACCCCTTACCTAAGTGACACCTGTGCTGGAAATCAGCAATGCGACTTGGCTGTCAGAGCTGGGTGTAGGATAACAAATTAATTCAATTAGTTCTGCCACTATCAGGGATGTTGACACTCCCTTGTCATCTGTCACACGACAACACCTAAAGACTAGCAAGTTGGGACACACACAGGGCTGTGCTGAACCGTAGCAGAATTGCAGAGATGCTTTAGTCCCTGCTTAACTGTGCAAACTCCCATTTATGCATGTATTAGGTTTTCCACTGCCTGTCGCCTGTTCCTCTCCCTCCCTCTGCTTTTCATGTTCAGTGGATTCTCCTCTCTGTGTCTCTGCCTCTCTTTCTCTATTTTTTTCTCCCTATTGTTCCCCATGTCACTAACTGTCACTCACTTCATAAAGCCGTCTGGCTCAGAGCTTAAATATTGCAGGGCAACTAAAACCCACCATCAGAGCCAATTCAGTCATATCTGCTCAGTCGTGCGACAAGATTGGGACTTTTAGGGTAGGGAAGAAGAGAGACAAAAGTTCACTCTTCCCTGCAGAGTGCCAAGAGAGGAGGGGGACACATTTCTTCGGTGGAGCCTTTCACAGCGGCAAGTTGCTTGCTCAACGTCCTTAACCTATAAAGTCTTTTTCGCTGGTAGCATGCTCAGGTTGCAATGTCTGAAGTGCAGGGTGGGGGTTTGTAACAAGTGAGTTAAGAACATGAGTCTGTTGACTCTGAGTGGGCTTAGTCAAGTCTCCTGCTCTTTCCTTATGACAGGCAATTTAAGGCAAAAGGTGACTGCCTAAATTCATCGCTTGCACCTTTCTTGAGACTTGAGGGGTGACTGCTTACAGGTGGAATCCTAAACATTTGAAATGGTTGTACCACTTATCTTCAGTCCACCAAAAATTGCTCCTTGCAGTTGAACTGATTAAGCAACCTCGAACCACTTCACTTGCAGAAAATATGATGGTCATGGCAGAGTTTTGAAAAACGTGACTAGTTCGGAAGTGATCTCAGGAAGAGTTTAGCCAAATGTAGCAAGCTGAAGCAAGACATTTGATGGAATTAGACAGGAAACATTTTTCCTTCTCTTGTACAGTGAGTTTTCCGTATGATAAGGTTTATCACATCTCAAATGCCTCTCTTGTGTGCTGCAATGGAAATGTTCAAATGGTAGCTGTGGATATCAGCGTAACTCACAAAGAAAGAAAGGGATGGAGTTAACCGAGGTGCCTGGGAGACAGTGAAGTTTATATTGTGTGTAGTCGTGTTTTTTACAGAGTTGCACATGACTGGTAACTGTTGGGTATACTTTGCTCTGTGAATTTACAGAAAGAGAATGTTTAAATCAGTTTAGATGATGTATGTAAACAGCAAAATCTTCTGCTAGACTTGTTAATGTAAGTGCTGACATTAACACACTCTTTTACACAACTTTAATGACTGAGAATGTAGCAATTAAATTATATGTTTGCCGCTTATGCATGCAAGGTGTTTGTGCAAGCTGAGGGACTGTGTTCTGTTCTTCGTTTTCTAACATGGGTGTCTGGGGTTAAAATTTTACAAGGTTTGAAGGCAAGGAAAATGAGTCTATCTTGGTTTAGAAAAATTACATCAGAAGGATTTTTGTTGTTGTTGAGAATTTGTGAAATTCCCCAGAGCCATAGAAATCTCAATATTTTGTGTGGTTTTCTATGTGTGAATATGTACACACAGTAGTTGAAACTGCCTGGTATCCATTGGTGTGTCATAATATATGGCATTACAAATATATGCCAGTGGTATCTGAAGGAGGAGGGAAGTTTAGATACTCAGATTTCCATGCAGTTGATTGTACATTCTTTTTTCCCAGCACTTGCCTATGTATGTCTGCACTTAGGAAACTATAGATGGAGGTAGTATCTAAAAGATGATCTTCTAGATCCCTGTGACCAGCTATTCCCTGCTTCACTTGTCATGGTCCACAAGTTGGTCTTTCTGGATCATTGTAATATTCCGCATTCCTCAAAGACTTTAGACTGCTGTGGTGTGTTAAATCAGCCCATCCCAAACAAGTTTGCTTTTTATTTCCCTCATTCATAGATTTTCCCTTGCCTAAAATTATATAGTGGGAACTTGAGGATACGGAGGATGAAGTCCTGGCCTAGGAATAATTTCTTATCATGCAAAAATAATGACAGATGTAAAGTTTGACTTGCATTACTTGAAAATGGACTACTTTCTTAGCTTTCCTGTAGGATACCTGCAGCTGGCTTCCAGTTCTGTGTTAGCCTGAGATAGCACTGACATTTTAGAGAGAGAAAACAGTATTTTAGGTCCCAGTTATAGACCTTTGTGTTTTTCTCCGGGTTGGTTCCAAAGTCAGTGTGGCAACTGACTTCAGAAAAGGATACAAAGAATAGCCCAAAGAACACCAAATAATTATACTGTATATCATGCATACTATATAGGAAAACTAGTATATATGGTAGTTATTAAGCTTATACAGTATTGCTAAAATAATAATGGTGTTGTAATTGCTATTCTTACCTAACAGAGTGATTTCTAATGTAGAATTAATATAAGCAACCTAGAGAGAATTCAGGTTTGTATAGGTGCAAGATGGGCACCAATTCAAGATCTGTTTGACCCATGTGTGCAAGAGAGCTTGGGTGCTTGAAAGCTTCACTCTCTTTTCTAACCACTGCAGCTGCATGCCGATAAATCTGTTCTACTGTACTGCTGGCGAGTGTTTGCACATGTACGAAATCTAAGCAGGCTCATGCAACTGAGCCTACAAGGCACTACAGAAAACTCTTACCTGGACAAGGAGTTAAATATACCCACTGGCTGAAAAGTAATTGCCCATTTAGAGCCAGGGAAGAAAGAATTTAGCAAGGAGTTTGCTCTGGCTTCCCAGCCCTTCTCTTGCTAATAAATCATTGTGATCAGGCAAATAAGCAAGCAAGCAATCTTCTTTCTGTTCTCAAAGCATATTAGGGAAATACTTACTGTTTGAAAGCAACAAAAGACATCAGTGGGAAAACCTGAAATCTTTTAAATTTAGCATAATTTGTGGTCATTCTCTTTCTTTTTTCTTTCCTTAGACAGTAAGAAATGGGTGACTGGAGTTTCTTGGGGAACATTTTAGAGCAGGTGAACGAGCAATCCACTGTCATCGGGCGAGTTTGGCTCACAGTGCTCTTCATTTTCCGCATCCTGATCCTGGGAACAGCTGCCGAGCTAGTGTGGGGAGATGAACAGTCAGACTTTGTGTGCAACACCCAGCAACCTGGTTGCGAGAATGTCTGCTATGATGAGGCCTTCCCCATCTCCCACATCCGGCTCTGGGTCCTGCAGATCATTTTTGTATCCACACCTTCACTCATGTACTTTGGGCATGCCGTGCACCATGTCCGCATGGAGGAGAAGAGGAGAGAGAGGGAGGAAGCTGAGAGGCGTCAGCAAGCTGAGGTGGATGAAGAGAAGCTGCCCCTGGCTCCAAATCAAAACAAAGGCAACAACCCTGATGGGACCAAGAAGTTTCGCCTGGAGGGCACCCTCCTGAGAACCTATATCTTCCACATCATTTTCAAAACCCTCTTTGAGGTGGGATTCATAGTAGGTCAGTACTTCCTTTATGGCTTCCGAATTCTCCCCCTTTACCGCTGTGGGCGGTGGCCCTGTCCCAATCTTGTGGACTGTTTTGTCTCCAGGCCTACAGAGAAGACCATCTTTATTATGTTCATGCTGGTGGTGGCTTCCGTGTCCCTCTTCCTCAATCTGGTGGAGATCAGTCACTTGATCCTCAAAAGGATCCGGAGGGCTCTGAGAAGACCAGTGGAGGAACAGCTGGGGGAGGTCCCAGAGAAGCCCCTCCATGCCATCACAGTCCCCTCCATCCCAAAGACCAAAGGCTACAAGCTGCTGGAAGAAGAGAAGCCAGTGCCCCACTACTTCCCTCTCACGGAAGTAGGGGTTGAACCCAGTCCCCTTCCATCAGCCTTCAATGAGTTTGAGGAGAAGATTGGGATGGGACCACTGGAAGATCTCTCTAGGGCATTTGATGAGAGGTTACCATCGTATGCACAAGCAAAAGAACCGGAAGAGGAGAAGGTAAGAGCAGAGGAGGAACAAGAAGAGGAGAAACGGGGACCTCAGGGAGAGCCAGGGGTGAAGAAAGCAGTGGAGGTGGTGAGCGATGAAGTGGAAGGGCCTTCAGCACCTGCTGAACTCACCACTGATATGAGACCCCTCAGCAGGCTAAGTAAAGCCAGCAGCCGGGCCAGGTCAGATGATTTGACTGTATGAAGGTGCAGGATATGGGGAGCACATGAAAAGGAAAAAGTTGAAGAGAAAAGGAGAGAGAGAGAAAGAATCAAAAGATATTTTTAAGCAAAGTGCTAAAATGGCCATTTGAATATTATTTCCTCTTGAGATTCTCAACTGGAAAGGTACTATCATGGTAACTGTGCCTTATTTGCCCTGTATGACCATTTAAAAAGGAACATTTTCCCTGTTTCCACATGCCAGCTAACTCCTTACAGTAATAGCTACATTGTACACATAACTGACGTCTTTTAAAACCTAACGTGGCAGTGAAATCCAAATGTCACCACTGTGAACATATTTACTGGAAGCTTTGTGTTCCACATTTCTCTAGGAACATGGGGATGATCTGTCTCTGCAGTCAGCAAGGGGGAAGACTGATCAACAACTGTATCTAGTATTTCTTTTTCTGTTTCCACCTATGGCATGCTGAGCAGATCTCCCCTTCGCTGTTGGCACGGAATTGCAGTTATTTAATTCACAAAGTGAATTCTGTGCTTAGCATCAACAGACCAAAATAGTAAGCACTATTTCCCCTCTCTATTCAGAAAATAAGGGTCAAAATGTCCCCAGTTTCTCTGTGAATGCAAATCTGAGTTAGGTAAAAATATTTTCCCTTATGTAAAAAATATTTCTGCTCTTCAAGTGACATTGACAGTAGGCAAGGTTAACAGTAGCTCTCTACTAGGATTTAGCAGATGCCCACAGATGGATTATTTGTTCCCAAGAGGGTCATCCAGCCCCAAGCCTATTTCAGAGCACTGGAAAGAATAAATTCAAGTGATATTTTTTACTTGTAGTCCTATGATTTAAACATCTGAAACTCAATTAGCAAAGCAAGTGTGGGAAGGCTTCTGTGAAAGGAGGAAACAGCTACAGCCCCCAGCGCATGAAACCAAACACAAGCCTTCATGGCATGATCCTGACATGTGCTCAGTTCCTGGAGCTCCCAAACTTACAGGCACTCAGCAAATCTCAGGTACAGAGTCCTGAAGGCACCTGTGTACCTAAACCAGGGGTCTACGTAACTACATGCCTGTTTAAACCTCTAAATACAAAACTGGTTGTTCAAGTTTGAAAAGTCTGATATGATAATAGTCTTTTGACATCCTTTGTTTTTAATTTGACAGACAGGAGCCATCCAGTGGTTTACATCTCTATTAAATGCCAAAGTCTCAAGTAAAACAAGGCCTTTCAAAACATGAACTCACAGAGCCTCAGCAAAATCTTTTTTTGTTACAAAAGGCAGAAAAGCATGTGCTTGCAAATGTTTAAATCCCCGTGGATTTCTAATTTTAGGACTACAGCAGCATCTTTTGCCTGAGACAGTGCAACAGTGTATTAAAAAAACTTCAGGTTAACAGCTGTGTCCCCCCAAAACTGAGCCTCATGCCAGAAAAGCGCAGGTATGCACTCTCATCCGCTCTGCTCTGCAAACCTCAGACCCTGCCAGCTCAGCAAATTCTTTCTGCTGGGCTGCAGCCCATCCCATTGTTCCCAGGGCAGGCTCTAATCCAGGTCAGGAAAAAAAAGGTCTTTGGCATAATGCATAAAACTCATCCTGCCATTAGCTAGAAAAGACCTTCTGTGGTCTCCCATTGTAGTAGGGCTGACTCCAAGCCCATTGAAGTCAAATTGGTGTCTGAGAGTGCTCTGGGTAGGCTTGGGCTCACACCTCCAGTCCTGCTGCATCCCAGCCCAGGCAGCCACCAGTACAGTCAGTTCTGTCACTCGTTGATCTAACCTGTTTGGTGGAGTTCCCCTGCCTGGTTATGCAGCTGCCCTATACGAGTGCAAAGTTGGCTAGACTTCACTGCTGAGTGAAGTAAGCTGTACATATGTAGAAAGTTTGTAGGGTGCATTGGGATTCTTCAGCATCACAGTGGTGTCACTTTTTTTTTTTTTTTTTTTTTTTTACTATTATCCTTTTGCTCCTCTTGGGCCTGCGTATTCTCCCAAGGTTTGCCGCGTGAGGTAAAAATCTTTGCTCCCTGGACAAAGGCTCTTAGGTTGTCCTCCCTTGTGAAGGAAGACTGGAAGGTACCTCAGTTTTGGGAAGGAATATGACAAAGCAACACATGCGAAGGAACGTGCAGAGAGAGAATTGGAGGCTACCATTTATCCACTCTCTTGGCATGGGAACAGGAGAGCAGTTAACACAAATGAAAGGCAACTGAGGAAAGAGAATGTTTTTCTGCAGGAAAAGGGTCCACTGTGCCCAGTATTCTACTAGAACTCAAGCAAGGGCAAAAATTCAGATGAACAGCAAAATCACTACACTTATATGAGTTGGGATCTATTACTTTTTATTTTCTTTGCAGAAAGATAGAAGAGAGTTTTAATGGTTCTAAGCATAAATCAGACCACTTGTCAAAAGGGGTAGGAAACACACTTGCCTGTAGGTAAAAAAATATATTTATACCTGTAATGGTTCAGTATGAGGTATCTTCCATCTTCAGAGCATCTGATCCTTCCAGATACCAACAGACTAGATGAATCACCCCCACACTTGTTTACTTCTAATTACTTGACAAGTCCTTTTATATACAAAGTATTTTAATAAACATCCCTGTTCCTGACCTCTGACATGCATACCTTCATTAGATCTCTGAACTAATTCAGATGAGTACTTATTCATCACAGGTATATGGTTCACACTGTGACTGTTGGGCGGTCCAGTCTTTAATGATCAGATGTTGAGTATGTAATTCTTTTTCACTGGAGTGCTTCAGTAAAATGCATTATATGCAGTGAACTCAATGGACACTCTGTAGTTCTTTCATAGTTGCCACAGGAAAGTTAATTTCTTCCTCCAGGTCATGACAGCACAAGGAAACAAACCAGCATTTTCCTCCTGTATCCAGTCACTTGCTTGTTGATTTTTTTTCAAGCTGATTTTCAAGTACCCTGCCAGACTGCTAGCAAATCTGTAGCCACCAAGTATGAGCCACGGCATCAAGACAGCCCTTCTTGGCAAACTGGGCAGGGAACTAACAGTCTGGCCTTCTGGCATTCAGCCTCATCTCTGCAATGAAATCACCGTGGGACTGTCAGCAAGTCATTCTTCCTTCTTGTACAATTGGGAATAATTTTCTACCTCACAAAGATGATGTGAGGCTCGATATATTGTGTTAGTAATAGAATGGGAGGTCCTTGGATGGAAGGCCCTACAGATGAGCAAAAGATTATTGCTATTTCTGGATGTGATATCATATAAATGTGTTTTATTCCTTCTCAATGAGACAAATTTAATCACTTATTCAAGAAATTGCTAGTGAAGTTGCATAACAGCCTCAGAGCTGTGGATTCAGTGTGTGATTCTACTCAAAAAATAAGTAAGCAAAATATAAAGAACAGGGAAAATTACCTTCTTGGGAAGTGGGAAGTCACTGAACAATTAAAGCCATGCCTGGATCATTTAAAGGTGTGTGTACCCCCTTGGCTCTCTGTGCAAATAAATAACTGGCTCTCTGCAAGGAGCATAAAGATGCAAGTGTCAAAATCACCAAAGGAGGTGAAAGTAGAAGAGAAAGGTAGTGTCTTAGCTTACAATAGCATGTGGGAGTTGGTGTTCTCTAGTGTCTAGAGCAGTGGACCTAGGATAATAATCTTAGATTTATTTCCAGCTCTGGTTCTGACTTGCTGTGATAATCACTTTACCTCTCAGTGCCTGTTTTCTCCACCTGTAAAATGGGTGTAAGAATTTCCACCTACCTCACAGGGATGTTGTGAGGCTTCTTTAATTCTGTTTGTAAAGTAAGTAGGAATGATCTGATGAAAAGCACTGCTGAAATGCATGGTATCCTTGTTCTTTCCTGGCAGAATGGCTAACTTGGTTAACACGTAACTCCTTGACCAGGTGGGCATTAGTTTGAAAATGTGAACACTGCATTGCACTGACAACATCAACACAGATGTGGATTTGCCATGAGTAAAAAAGACTCCATTGATCCCCCATCCCTCTCTCCCACCTTAGCCTTGGCCTGGCCGTATGAAGTAGTGGTGACAGTGTGGTTACATGGACTCCTCTTCCCCATCCCCAGCATGCATTCTGGGGCAGCCAGCATTTATGCTTAAATAAGACAGTTCCTGGAGGGGGTGCAGGCTGATGGAGCTCTAACAATTTTAAGGGTTTAGCAAGGCCTGTGGGAGAGGGTTGTATAATGCACAATATTGCTGGGCTTCTGTTTTAAACCACTCAGTGCAAACTCCAAGTAAATTTTCCAGAGTCTCCATGGAAGAGTTTACAATTGCTTACACCACGCAGAAAAAAAGTCCCTCTTCATGAATGCAAACCTACAGATTATCATGTTATACTGATTCTTTCCTCTAAGTGAGATAGATACCAATGATCCCTGAGCGCTGAAACACAATGAAGTACAGATTCCTCCTTCTGTAGGAGGGGAGACATTTGGGGGGATCTCTGCTCTCTAGGTCTGTGTGTGCATGAAATCTACTTACTGAGGCAGGAAAGCCCAGTCTCTCCTGCCACTCAGTAACTCACTGACTGTGCAGTTTTACATCTAAAGAGCGGCCATGTCACACAATGCTGAAAAAAAGAGGCAGTTTGCTGTTTTGTATAGAAAATGGCTTTTCAGGCTGACAACTGAAAGTAATCCTAGCCTAGGCGTAGTTTTGTTCAGTAAAGACAGGAACAGCTATGAGAACTAGACTAAAGCCTTCCTATAAGCCTGAGGCAGTTGTGATAAAATGGAATGTGGTGCCAGATTTCCCAAGGGCCTGGGTTGGGTAAGCATACCAAAATCAGGGGACTTGTCTAAGTATTGGAATAATTTTTTTTCCCCAACAGAATGATAGTACCATTTCTTAGGCTCTGTGCGAGCTACACCTTTTAATATGGCTCAGGAAAGGCTTTTTGCCCACACCAAATGTGCTTATACAGTTGAGTAGTAACCATGGCAAATAAATGTGTGTTGACTTGCCAAGATGTAGCCTGGCACGCAATCCTTTCCTTGCAACTAGCTTGGCATGCACCTATTTCAGTAGAACCAGCAAGACTCGTGTCTCTGTCAACAATTCAAGTTTTTCTCTCAGCAGCTTAATGTACAAAGAGACACTGAAGGTTTGTTCAACCTAGAGAGGAGGTGGCTAAGGGCGTGGGGAAGTCTAACTGCTGTCTTCAGGTACATAATGGGGAGTTACAGGGAAGATGGAGCCAGACTCTTGACAGAGATACACAGCAAAGGATCAGAAGCAACGATCACAAAGAACAGCAACGAAAATTTTGACTAAAAAATTCTGACTAGGAAAAAAATTGTTCAACTGGAGAGTGGCTCAGGACTAAAATAGGAGCCCAGTGACATGGATCTCCATCCTTGGAGGATGAAGCCTGACTGGGAAAAGCGTTGAGCACCCTGGTCTGACTTTGATGTTAACCCTGCATTGAGCTGAAGGCTGGACCAGCTGGTCCCTTCCAGCCTGAATTATCTATCCCATGGGAAGTTGAAAACTCAGTGCAGCCACTGCATGTGGAACAATGGGTGTAGGGCACTTTCTGCCTCTCTGGGGTGCTCTGGTGGAATTTGCTAGGGCTGTCCCAGCAGACAACACCAACTAAGTGGGTGTTGCAGCAGAGGTCAATGCCCAAACAGAGTCAACTGATGTTTGGTAGCTAGAAAAGCTGCTTGAGGCCAGAACTATGTGTTGTGTAACTGGTTTGGAAAGAACATTACAAATAAAATAAAATTAAAAATAAAAGAGTATGCTTGCCAACAGAGAAAATCATGGAAATATAAGGGGCTTAGGTCTTTCCAGCTCCCTTTAATTTCACTGCCAAGTGTGCCTTTAAATCCATCTGAAAGTGCAGAGGATGGCATTTTAATGTTCTGTCAACAAAAACCTGGGTATTTTAAAGCTTGCTGATCTGGGATGAAGCAGAACTGAATAGAAATGGTGATTACAGAGCTACTGACAGAACATTTTTAAAAAAAACCAAAGACTGTTGGCCTCTGCCTTGCTAGATCCAGCCTGGCGCAGTAAAAGCAAAACAAGCCATTTATTGGTTTCTGAGGAGGAAAGTCTGTATTGCTTGGAGAAGTCATGGAGTAGCCTACTGAAAAACTTTTAAGTCAACACAGCAAAGAATTTTTGGTGAAACATTAAACAGAAAAGTCGGCTCCTATGGTGTTTCCCTGAAGGTCAGAGGAGAGCTGGATTGAAGGATGATTGGGATAAGGAAATGCAGTTACAAATAAGCATACCAAAAAATCCTGGATTACAGGCAGGCTGCAGGCAAAGGCCGAAGCGAAGAAGCCTGCAAGCTCATGGGCCGAGTACCTCATTGTAAGGATAAGGCAAGCCAACCTGAGACATGAATTAAACCCAGCCTGTTACCAAATCTGGTATTTCTGGATTTTAAGAAGGTCAGCAACTTTAAAGTAATTTAATTGAACTTTTACACACTGATTCCTCTATTTACTGGGTAGAATCGAGAACCAGAAATACCATGGGCAAAGCTTTTTTTTTCCAAATCCTTCTACCTAAGTATATGAAGAATTACTGGGACGAAAATGGTCAGGTAAGTTTCTCAATACATATATATTAGTTCAAAGAAAAGTCATAGACAACCCCATAAAGGAATTCATCTATTGCCAGTGAACATCATCATCTGAACTCACAAAAAATAAATTTGAAAGAAATTCAGAAATCAGAATGACGTCAGATCACTCCCAGCTTCAGAGCTCCTATTCATGAAAACCTTTCAAGATAAAAGAAAATGGATGGCCAGCTGCCAGCTAAGCCTATTTGTCATGAATGTGCCCTGTAGCACCTTCTGGAACGCTGTGCTATTTCTAAATATACTCTTAGTCAGCATACTGCCTTAATTCAATATGCTCCACCTTTCCACTTTACTTGGAAGGATTGACTTCAGTTCCCTCTACAAACTGAACATAAAATAGCCACATTCACACTTTAATATGTGGAAGAATAAAATAAGGAACTGAGCAGAAACCCGCCAACGTACTGACCAGTCCTTCTTCCTCGTGTGTTGCCTCTCCTCTCCGGCCACCTCCATCTATATTCCATTTAATGAAACTACCAGCCTCTCACAACTGAGGAGGTGTCTTTGTACCTGTGGAGTGCCATGGACCCTTCTCCCCACACATGCATATCATCAGCTATCTAAGGAGGAATAACATGGAATAAATTTCCCGTTTTCTTTTCACACTTTTTGTCTTCCCTGAAGGAGAAGTCCTGGGACTAGGGGGTGAATCTGAGTTTTTCCAGTAGGAATTATCTTCTTCCCTGTGTGTTTCTCCCCCGGCTCAGGAATCAGTAATTTACAGCTAAGCAGGGGCATGTTTCAAGCCTATTTATAAACACATGCAAAGAAGAAATGTTTAAGAGCTATGACCAAACTCTGCCTTGTTTTTTAATCTTGTGTTGAAGTGAGCAGAGTTGCAAAGGTGTAAACAAGAGCAGAATTTGGCTTTGTATAATTTATTTTTTAAAGGATTTCCTGTTAATGTCTGTCTTTAAAAAGCAACCAACAACTAATCTTGCCCCACAACCTACCAATATAGAACAAAACAACCACAAATCTCTCCAAACTCAGGAATCTCACCACTTTAGGAAAGATCAGTTTCAAAGTAGCAGGTACAGAAAGGAAGAACAGGGAAGTCCTGATCTCAGCTCTGCATTAATTGGCAGCAAGACCAGAAGCTGTAAAAAAAAGAGGCCTCAGGTCAGATATGATAATCTGCTCTCTCAGTTCATTTCCCTGTGAAAGCCAAATGTCTCTTTCCCTTTGCAATGTTGTAGACAAAGAGACAAATTTCAAACCAAGATGACTGACAGCAAGACAGAAAGCCAAACAAAGAGACTGTGGGACTAACCCGGTGACTAGGCACAACCAAATGTAGATTTGTTTTCCTAGTGAAATGAGTTGTAATGAATAAAAGTTCCTGATTTTCAGCCAGCAGGGGCTCCGTGCTTTGTTAAACTCCCAGCTAGCCCCACTCGATTCTTTCTCTTCCTGTATGTTATTCCAAATACAGAGTTTTGAGTGGCAAAGGTTAGGTGTGTTTTTAAGAGGAAAAAAAGATACAGACACCATTAAGTTCAAGCGGGGACACGACTCTGACATGAAGGACTGGATCTCACACCGATAGGCATCAGGAAATTCCCTGTTTGAACTTTTACTTCCCTTCTGGCCCCATTCCTTGATACATTATAATTGCGAGGCCTGACCTGCATCCCCAGCCCGGTTGCCGGCGCAGAGGGAGGCTCCGAGCAGAAGATCCATCTCCCCCGGGGTGGGAAGACGGGCCTGGCGCAGTCGCGGCGCGCCACGCTCCGCTGCCGCTCGACTCCTGCACAGGAGTCGAAGCGGAGGGAAGCCGGCGAATGGCGTCTGCATCTCCAGCCGGCCGCCGCCTTCCCCGGCCGGCAGCGGGTCCCCTTCCCTCGGCTCCCCTCTGCCCTCAGAGGGGCACCACCCGACCCGAGTTTCGAGAGCGGTCAGGAAAAGGGGTCAGGTTTCCCCCAGAGCTGCCGCTCAGCAGGCTGCCTGCGGCAGGGAACGCCAGCCACCGGACCCACCCCTATTTCCGCCGGCGGGCTGAGACCCCGTCCCCGCGGCCGCGCCACGCCTCCTGCCGCGTCTGGCCCCGCCCCGGGGCGGAGCGCTCGCCTCGCCCCGTCGCCGCTGCCGCGTCTCCTCCGCTCCCGCCATGGCCTTCGCTACCCGCCACGTCGTGCGCGCCGCCTCCTCCGCCGCCGCTACGGCGGCCGCCAAGAAGCTGATCAG
>JAVJGG010000031.1:16465946-16495342 GCA_035590195.1 Aviceda cuculoides
CAGGGCTTCCTGGGAGAGTTTCGGGAGGCAGGGAGAGACTCAGGGCAGGAAGAGAGGCAGCGGGTGCGGGCTGAGCGGCTGGAAGGGCGGTCTGGGAGCGCTCCCAAGCGGCGCGGGGCCCAGCTGCCGCCCGCCGTACTCGCCCCGCTGCTCGGGCCCCCTTGGCCTCGCCCGCTGAGCGGAGGGAACGGCTCCGCGTCTGCACGCGTTCGCCGCCCGCTGCTCGGCAGCAAAGGTGGAAGAAAGCCCCTCGTCGCTGCGAGTGTAGGGGGGTGAGGCCGCCAGTTTGTCACGTTACGGCTGCCCGCCCTTTTCTGTTCCCTACGCTCCTGTTGCAGGAGAAGATAAGCTGCGTGCGTCTTTAGACTGCTTCCTTACACGTCACAGTGACCATTGCCCTCGTGCAGTTGTCAAGTCAGAGTATAATTCATAAAAATGTTCAGTAAATAAGGTTGGAGGGAATGGAGCTTTTCTTGTAATACTGCGTCACTTCTATAAATTTAAATTTTCATAAGTTGGAACGGGCAGGGAACTTCATCTTGCTGTTCTCTATTTAGTACTTATTTTGCTTCTGATATTTTTCAAGAAGGCTGGTCACAGGCAGTTGGACCAGATGATTGTTCTAGGTCCGTTCTTGTCTTCTACCCCTGGTTTGCCCTGAGGAGTTTGCTTGTTTACAACTTTGGAGGATGTTTTATTATCTGCTTTAAGGAATTTAAAAAGATGCCACTGTTCTATCTTAAATGCTTCCTTCTCCATTGATCCATCAGATTCAGCACTTCCTTCGGCTTTTTCTTTCTGCTGCCATCAAAGTCATCTTTCAATTAGTCTTTGTTTTACACCAGCTGAATTCACCTAGGAGCCCCTTAGACATTTTCATGTCACCCTATCTTCATCATTATGAAGTGGGTTGTGGTCTTAACATATGTGAAACTGTCCTGTTGTTTTGTGGGAGGAAATACTGCCGCCTTCTTCATCAGCCTCCTTTGCTAGTAATTTATTGTCTCATTGTGTTCTCTTTGACCTGCCTTTCCTGCTTGCTACCCCACTCCCTCCTCAGTAAGCATCTAAATACCCTTTCTTCCTGTCTGCCTCTCTGGCAGCTGAGGTGGTCGAACTGTTTCTGCCCAAAGGGGAAGGTTTCGCTCCCTCTTCACTTCCACTTTGCTACAGTCTTACTCTCTTATTTGTGCTCTCTTCAATATTTGGTTAAATGAGTTTAACTTGGTCACAGAGGGATCTGATAAGCTTCTGAGCTGGTGTGAAATTTTTGTTCTGTAATGAGACCAGATGAGCTGAGGAAAGAGAACCGTTCCCTTCTCAGCAGCAGTTGGTTGTCTTATATAGGCTTTAATGCACAACTCTGTAGTTTTCAGGACAGCTTTTGGCTGTTTCTTAGAAGTACAATGTCCTCCTACTTGATAATGCTTTGATTTTTGCTCCTAACGTGCTTTTTCACTGTTAACAATTCACCAGAACAAAAACTTTCCCATTGTTTGCTTTGCATTCTAAGATCTAACTAATCTAACTGCTTTTCTTTCATTCGTGATGGCAGCTTTGCATCTTCTCATCATCTTCAAAAGTATCAAGTTTATCTTAAATTGCTGCAGGTAATTGTCAAATGCTCAAGAATTCTCTGACTTAACATGTCACATTGACCTGTGGTATCTTAGAGTGTGAACTGTTAACATAATGTTTTTCTATGCTTTTCTACAGTCCCTAACACATGGGAATTCTAGTCTTCATATATATTGTACTTGATTATCTCCTCATCTCTTTCTTTATTTACTTATTTCTTTTTGAAGAGTTTGTTTCTACCTTTTTCCTCCTTCCCACTGTTCAATGTGGAATTACTTTATGTAAATATCACTTGCTTATCACACTTTAACTTATGACCTGTAGATAGGAGGCTTATGGAATGTCTTTTTTTTTTTTTTTCCTATCAATTACTTTAAAGTCTGAAGTCCTCCTCAAACAAGTTTTGCCAGCTGTTACCAATCACTAGACCTCATTCCTATTGCAGTTCTCCTTTCACGGCAAATATGTTTGATCTTCCTTGCACAGCATTCCAGGCATTCCTTGCCTGTAAATCATGTTAGTCTGTTACCTTTGCCGATGCTGGGATCCAGTTACTCCTGATGCATAGTGGAATCATCCACAATGATTCCTGCATGTTTTGTCTTTGAAGGAATAGACAGGGCTACCCATGGAAGGCCTGACAATATGGTCACCTTTTACTGCCTGAAGATGGGTAATTACACTTTTGACCACATTGCTTAATTATTTATTTCATTTAAGTTATCTGCAAAATAGCTGTGTTAAGTTTGTCTCTTCAGGTGTGTGTTGAAACTTAACTAAATTTTGTAAAGTGCTCTGAAAGCAATTGAAATGCAAAGCATTATTGGCTTGTCCTGCTTCACCTACCTTGCCCACGTGGCTTTCTAAAAGCCCAGATTGTGGTTTGAGGCATTCAGCACTGCCATTTCCCTACCTTTTTACACCTTTCACCCACCTTGTGTTAGTGTGAAACCAGATTCAGTGTAAAGACCTCTTCAGAAAAATCCAATGCACTTCTAGCCTTAAAGAAACAGCAGATATTTTTATAAAATTTACTCATCCCTAGAAGATGCGTATGTTGTGGCCATCCAGGTGTTTAGTTTGCCTCCATTACTGTGTTTCCTGTAAAAACTATAAGCTTTAATTCTATAGATTAGAAGAGTGAAACAAGTAATAGCAATGCAAAGGATTCTGGCAAGCCAGGAACCAAGGAATTCTGACAACTTGGGAATACAGAACTGGGTTGTCTTGACTGGATCTTCCATAAGGTCATAGCCTTCTGTGTCTGCTGCACTTGAATATTTAAAATATTCTCTCTGTGGTACTGCAGCAAGTTTTAATCTTTTGTGGATCTTGGGTACTTTGGCCCAGCTCTTCTCCTTCCATTTGTTTCATCTACAATCAGTAGTGAGGTAGCTTTATATTTTGCAAGCTGCTGGATACAAATGTTAAGTGCTTCATCTTTTCTGCAGGTGCTCTTCTTTGGATTTGGGTGGCTGTTCTTCATGCGTAAGCTCTTCAAGGATTATGAGGTGAGAAGGGACTTTTCATTACAGGTCTATATCTTAAAAATTACTCCCAATTATAGAAATATTTTTAAAATTGCATTTGGCTTTTTTCTTCTTTAAGCCCTCTTATCTTGTTTTTAATTGTCTCTACAGTTACTTTCTAATTTCCTCTTGTGTTTCTACTTGAAAGACTCTTAGATAGCTGAGGAAATGGGTTCTTCTGGGGCCAGTGAAAGTTTCCATATTGGCTATGGTTAAATTAAGAAAAAAAAAAAATAGTGGAAGAGGTCCAGGGGTAATAGGAAACTGTTTTGCCTTTTGCTTGAGTAAGCCTGCCTTAAGTAATTGTAAAATTTTTGAGGCAAAATCAAATTCAGTGGTTAACTTTAAACTCTGAAGTGTGTTCACTGTGGCTGAATTGTTTGTGAGGGTTGGATGGGATAAAACTGCTGCATTCTCTTATCCCTAGAGATATGAGAGAATGTAGTCTAGGTCAGAGATGGCTTAAATGCAAGCCAAATTTAGACCCCAGAAGTTTTTCTGATGTGGATCTGACTTTTAAATCTAAGGTTAAGATTAAAGAGCTCTGTTAACAAGGGCCTATCATTAGTGAAGTTGACGTAGAGCATTGCATGCTTGACATGCCTTCTGTGTAAGACATCTCTGTTAAATGTGCCAGTAGCTGCAATCAGTGTAATACTGAGCAGTGTAGGAGTTCGTGCTCTGGTTTCTAACAGGCTGTTGGTTTCTTCCTGTTTAGATAAAGGGCAAGGTGCCTTGAAGCAAGAGACCCAGTTGTGTGCCATCGTACCTTGTGATTTGTTTTTGTTACCTGAGGGATATCAGGATGCCATTTTAGGAATGGAAATGCCTGATGTCTCTGGTTCGTTTTCTCCATTGCAGGTGCGACAGTATGTGGTCCAGGTGATCTTCTCTGTGACTTTTGCCTTCTCTTGTACCATGTTTGAACTCATCATCTTTGAGATTTTGGGAGTGCTGAACAGCAGGTGAGTCTGGGAGCTCACTCAAGGACTAGCCTGCCTTGTGTTCTGGAGCATCTTCAGTCCAACTTCTGAATTAATGGATTAGTCTTGGATTGGGGAAGTTGTGTGAGAATATTGTCAACAACTCAATGGAGGTGTTTGAGCAGCAACATTTGTTTATCTGACAGAACATGAGACTAAGAAGCCATAAGCTCCCAATTTTCCATGCAATTGCTATTAGTGTGGTCTAGGTCCTTGGGGCAAGGAATTAGTCTTTGACTTTCTCCATTTGTGAAGTTAAAAGAAATGATTTCTTTTATGGGAGTGTTGTGAAGCTTCAGATCATGCTGAAGAGCACTTTTCAGATGTTAAGGCCTATAGAAACTGTAAGTGCTAGTTTTTCTGTGGTGGTTAGAGCAGTGAATAAGATGTGAAGCATTTATGGAGTGAAAACTACTTATGTAATAATACGGTATTCGTGAATCAAAGGTGCATCCTCCCTTGACATAGGGTGGGGACTTCTACATAAAGAGGATGTTAAAAACTGTCTACTTCAGAAGTCAGTAGGGAAGAGAAGGTAAAACAGTAACCTATAGAGGCTAGCTGGGTTTCCTGTTTATTCTGTCTCATCATACTAGTATAAGAGAGCAGTCAAAGGAGTTGAAAGGCAAGAAGCACAAAACTGATAAAAGGTAATGTTAGTTCTGATTGTATGTTATTAATCTGTAGAGCTTGCAGCCAGAGAGATCGCTGAGGAGAATGCTTTTATAAGTTTCAATAAAGGACTGGACATCAATATAGATGAAAATGTTTGCTTCTGAATTAGCCAGGAAAAAGTGACAAGGATCCTTGTAATTTCGCCTTCCCCGAGGCATAAAGAGGATATAAGTTAATATTGGGAACAGGACTTGTATTTTTCTGTTCAAGCTAAATGA
Organism: Aviceda cuculoides; assembly: GCA_035590195.1. Lineage (NCBI taxonomy): Eukaryota > Metazoa > Chordata > Aves > Accipitriformes > Accipitridae > Aviceda > Aviceda cuculoides. The sequence goes on from JAVJGG010000031.1 coordinate 16,470,930, forward strand.
AAAGTCAGTTCAGCCAAGATGAATCTCATCTGCATTGGACTAATCTCCTTTGGTCACAGGAGTATTGATGATTTTGGTATATATGTGTATTTTTAAATTCTTGCTTTGCGACGTCTTGCAGATGAGACAACTCACTTTGAAGTGAAACGTGTTGAATTCTGAACATTAGTATTTTTAATCTTTTCAATTTGAATTAGCCCTTTTTTGACTCAGCCACTCATTACAAAATTAATTAGTTTATACTTAGTTTTGATTTACTGTTCAACTAGATGAGCAGTAAGTCAAATGAATGATGTTGCAGCCAGCACTTGTCACTGTAAAAAATACAGTATTTGATAAAATAGCCCAGATAGTTGTTGATTTTGAAGTGCGCATTCTTGAGTTCTGTATTAAAAAAACAAAACAAAAACTCAAAACAAACAACCCCTCCTCCCCAACACAAACACCAAATGAAGTCCGGAGTATTCTATATGCTATGCCAATATTATCCAATGCTTGATGTAGTTGAAAGGATTGCATTGACATCCAATTGTCTTTGAGAAATTTGTTCTATTATGATAGCATGCTAATCAGTGTTTTGGCTTTATTTCAGCTCTCGATATTTTCACTGGAAGCTGAACCTGTGTGTCATTTTGCTCATCCTAGTCTTTATGGTACCCTTCTACATTGGTTATTTTGTTGTGAGCAATATCAGATTATGTGAGTACTTGGTTTATGACAGTGGGGCTGCTAACTTGAGATTATGCATATGAATGAGAAATACCTTTTCTGAGAGAGAGGGGTGTTGGTCACTATCCCTGTAGCTCCCTCCTTCCTCTGGTTTTGTTCTGGCTAGATAACTTCTCTTTGGAACTTTAGCACGAACTGTTTATTGAGCAGTTAGATGCTTTTCCTGACCCAAACAAATGCAGCTTTTTTTCATTGGTTTCAACAAAATTGTGCACTTTAGAGTAATGTTACTGGAATTTGTTCCTTTACAATTTTAAGCTTGCAGCCAAACCCTGGAACCCTTGGCAAAGCGGTGTTGTTCTGCTAGAGGGTAAAAGAAATGCGGCAGAGAAGCTCAATAAGTTACTTTTGCTTTTTTTGCTTACTGCTGTCTGGATGAGGCATCCTCCATGCGCTAATGGACACGTACCCTTGAGCTGTTGATATTCATTTCTCTTTTGTATTAAGCTTAGACATGTAGGTTGGAAGTATAAAATACGTAGTTTTGGCATGAAAATGAAGTTTTCAAGTTTCATGTTTGGGGTCACACAAAAAAGGTGCAACTAAGTGTTCCCCTTTTCATAGTGCAGCCCTCGTGATATATCTGTGGGGAAAAGCTGAAGTGGTACATTGCTGCATTAGCTCTTGCTATGTCTCTCAAATAGCTGGTTCAGTAGGAAGTGAAAGGGTGCATACTGCTAGCTGTAGCTCTGTTAGTTGATACGTGTTTTGGCCACCTGTGCTCAAAGCAGCCTTTGGACCAAGGTAGCAATTTTGCAAGCTTGAAGAAGCCCTAGAGGAAGAATGTCTTTAAAATAATGTTTTTTTTTTCCTCTCCATTAGTGCACAGACAGAAACTGCTTTTTGCGTGTGTTCTGTGGTTGACATTCATGTATTTCTTCTGGAAGTTGGGGGATCCATTTCCTATCCTCAGCCCAAAACATGGTGAGTTTCATATTCTTGCTGATTAATTCCCTCCTGAAAATAGGCTTTGTTATCTCACTTTTATCTTGGAGCTATTATTATGTTGTCTCAGCTCTACAGGGTCTGTAGAAAGTAGTTCTTGCAACGGAGGGTCCACTCTGCTTTGAAATCTGCAATCTGAAGGTTGTCAGACTGACAGAAATGAGTGGATACATCTGGATTATTTGCATTAGTTTTCTTCCAGTACCACAGGAAAACTTTAGGGAAGTGAATGAGTCCTAAAACCTAGACTAGGTAAGAACACAGTGTACTTTTTGAGAACACAAAAACTTCATCTCTACCAATAGTTGATCACAATTTTTATTCACTTGTTCATTTTCTTGTGGAGACTAAAGCTGATTTATTTAAGAAGAGAATTTACAACCAATCCTTCATCTGACTTTTTTCAGTCAGATTATTGTTTCTTGTGACTGAAATCAGATCACTTTAGTATAGGTGTCTGTCCAGTTGACAAAACATGGCAGGGTGCCTAAACATCAGAGCAATATAGACTGTAGCCAGCAACATGTCCAGCTAGCTTCAGTACAGCTTCATATACCACCTGAGCCCAGAGGTAGTACAGTTGCATGGTACTAGAATGTGAGTTGGTAAGTCCTGCTGGATGCCAAAGCTATTTATGTGCAGAATTAGCTTGGGTATCCCTGCATTGCAGTCGTGGAACCAAGAGTGAAGTGTGAAGATACTGTGTGCACTTAGGCACATGCTAACACGTGGACCCAAAGTAGCCCAACTGTACTGAAACCTTCAGGCACTTAAGTGTGCTGAAGGATTATAACACTGTAGAACCAGACTATTTGTCACCTTGGTTTCCTGTGTAAGTTATGTTGCCCTTATCCTCTGCACTGGAAAATTGTTTGTATGTATATTGTTCTCAACAGGTGAAATTCAGTCGTTTTCACTCAAATTGGTGAATATGTCTGCCTGCATAGATAATGGTCACCTTAATCTTTCTGCACTCTAGGAAGCTACTTTGTACTAATCTGTAAGAGAAAAACTGAAGGCTACCAACTGCTGTAGGGTCTGCTCACCCTTTCATCTGTGATCCTAAATCTTCGCTAAGAGAAAGTGTGTATCTGTGTTTTGTAATTGTGTCATTTGCCACTGAAATACAGCAGCTAGTATATGGTGCAGATCCCTCTGCCCAGTGTTTCATTGCCAAGAAAAACATGTATCCACTTGGAGTTGCAGAAGGTGCTTGAGATGGCAGAATATAATAACCCAATGGGAACTTAGCTATGGGGTTTAGGTAATCCTCTTCAGATCACTGAAAAGGTTATGTGAAGCTGCATAACAACTGCAGATTTCCAGAACTGGTAGTGGGGTGTTTTCTATATTTAACTTCTGCTTCACAGGATGGTACCTCCACAGTGCCTTATCCCACCAGCTGTAGACATAAAGTTAGAGCAAAGGATTCTAGGTTTTTTTTTCCCTGCTGTACTGCTGGGGTGCTGCTGCCCTGCATGTACGGATAAAGCTGCTGCAGGGCTTTGTCGTGTGGTGGTGGCCCAATTCAGACAGGTGGGATCCTATTGTGGAGGGAGACATGGCAGGAGGCCATGCTTAATGAGCCCCTCGCGCTGCAGTACATTACCTGTAGTGTCTTTCTCGGTGTGCCCCACCCTGCTCACCTGCATGTACGGTGGTGTGCTGCAGCTGGGGAATTGTGCTGACTAGTGGGGCCCCGTTAAGTACCTGCGCTGGCATCCTGTGTCAGGGGGTGCCTTGCCTGGGGATGGTAATGGCAGTGTGCTGCAGCTGGGAAATGCACCATCAACCAAGGGCTCCCAGTCAGGAGCCCTGGCTGGTCTGCAGCTTGTTTGATAAACCTGAGTTTGGGAGCTCATAGTAGAAGGAAGGTTATGCTTTACTCAATTGTGTACTAGTATTCTAGTAAAACTTATCTTTATCTGAGTTGATAAAACATTCATTTTATCTGACCTGATCACAAGAGTAGGGTTGCTGTTTGTGTTATGGGGAAGCATTGCTTTAACCAGTGGGATGTCATGTAATTTTGAAGGCACCTCTGTTTTAACTGCTGCTGTCTGACAGTGTGTGGGGCAAAAGGCTAGTGTATTGTAGCACATTCTGTAGCTCGTGTAAATCTCTATGTGGCTGCACATGACTGGGTGTCTCGGTCTCCCTTTGTGAAGTCTTTTTGCCTTGTTTTCATCATTTATTCCCCTTCTCTGAAGTGTGAAATGTGGCTTGGCGCTTGGCCATCTCAGCTTTGCAATCGTGTAAGCTCCAAATGTGCTGTGTGCGGCAGCTGCTCTATAACTAGCTCCCTAAAAAGCAAGTGATGTTAGTAGCACATGGCACTGTATCCTGAGAAGGCAGGTTGAGGTCTGTGTTTAATGACTGAGAAGAAGAGAAGCAACTTCAGTGCTTGGTGTTGGTTACAGCACAGGCTTGATGTTCATGCTGTGTTACATGAATATATGTTTGAGTCCACTTGGTGTTCAGGTGGAATGTCTTGTTGGTGGTCACCTCAATAACGTGTGTGCATCCACAAGATGAATACTGAACAGCCAGGAACAACATAAGCTTCCCATGCTGTCATAATTCCACTGTCCTACAAGCACAAATTGCATCTGATCTGGAGGGGTCACTTCTAATAACAATTGACAGGATAGGGCTTCCTCTCTATGGTTCAGATATTTTTGGGCCAGTTTTCCAGGACTAACTGTTTTGGTAGCTCTAATCCTGGTTATTGCAGAAGTGGCTTTGCGGAAGATGCCTCCTTTATAGTGTCTGGTGGATGATCTGCGTTCCCACCTCAGCAAAGTGCAGTCACTAATGCTTTATTAATTTAGAACCAAAGTATTAACTGTTAGTCCTCTCCAGGTCTGTCTTGAGCTTCTTCGTAGCTAGACTTTCCCATCCCTGTTTCTAAGCATGATAGCATGCTTTCTGAGGGAGACTTCCTACCTCTTTCTTTTCATAGTCCCTGTCTGTACTTCATATTACCTCTGGTCATTGCAGTGGGAAGGCAGTTGGATCCATAAAGCAGCTCTGTATGTGTGTTATGTTGTGAAAGCACCAAGTGTGGACCAAAGTGAAAAGAGCAAGGTTGCTAATGCTGTGTTTTTCCTCTCTCAGGTATCCTGTCTATAGAACAGCTCATCAGCCGCGTGGGTGTGATTGGGGTGACACTCATGGCTTTGCTGTCAGGATTTGGGGCTGTCAACTGTCCATACACTTACATGTCCTACTTTCTAAGGTAACTGCAGCCTTGTGAAATATTTTGTTTACCTTTTTGAGATTATTCTGCTTTTCCTGTGGCATTGTTTCAAGTTTTTTCATAACTTTTTTTCTGAATCTAGCTATTGCCATGTCTACATGCTAGAACCATTTCCTTTGCTGAAGTGTATTCTCTTTATGCAGGCTTCTCTTTTCTTTGTTTCATGGGCATGTACGTATTTCCACCGAAACAGGATAGCAGGCCTAATTGGGTGTCTTCATTTTGCAGGAATGTGACAGATGCAGATATTCTGGCTTTGGAGCGACGACTCCTTCAGACTATGGACATGATTGTTAGCAAGAAAAAAAGGTGAGAAGGCAGCAGTAGCATGAAATGATTTATTTCAAGGATTTGCAGTTGGTATGGTGCAAGATGGTTCTCGAAATTACCAAAGTTATTAGTCTTGTCAGGGCTATGTGTTCCGGTGAAACAGGGTTGAGCTGTGTCGTGTTTCATTCTGGCTTGATACACAGCTTTGGGTTTTTTTTCCTAGACATGTGCACTAAATAGTACCCTTTCTTACTGCAGTGGCACAGATTAGGCTTCCAAGACAAATTGATACTGTCCGATGGCACCTTGACTAGTCTGCAAGATGGGCACATTTCTCTCCTGATGAGTAAGTGACCCTTAAGCCATTGCAGCTGGCTGTCTTACTGGTGGTGTCAGTAGAGAAATTGGTTCATACATATCAGGCTAGTGAGCTGGTGTGGACACAGCAATATTCTTGCAAATTGCAAGGTTTACATTAGTTAAGTTTTGCAGAATTGCAAAACATTGCTAATGTGAATGCAGTGTAGTGCACAAGCATGGTGTCAGAACTCTGCTTTTGTTGGTTTAGCTTATTCCATGTACCCTAAGCGAAACAGCTACTTTCAGAAATAACGTAATTTCATTTACACTGGAAAGATTTTTGTCTGCTGTTACAAATTACATATTGTATGCCTTACTAATTGTGCAGAATAAATACAATTACCATAGTCACTTCAAAGGTTTGGCTGTCTGACACTGAATTCTCACAACAGTCCCCCAAACTTTACTTTTGGTGTGCTAATGTTTTAATGGAACCTTTTAATGTATGACAAGGGAGCTTTTAGGTAGTCTAAGGTTGCTGAATTAGTCACCAGTGTGTGTATCTGCTGATAAGTATTAGCATATGAAAGTGTAGTTAAAGGATAACATTTTTCTTCCCCTTTGAAAACGTTAAGTGGCGAACAAATGTTAACTCCATATTTGTGGTCATGAGTGAGATGGTGAGTAGTGAGTACTCAGGTTTAATTGATTTCATTGACTAGAAGCATGCTAAAATACTGGCTTTGAAGTTAAAAGATACTGTGTAGTGCTGCTTCTGACTCTGTGCTCTTTTGTTTTGTATAGCATTTTTGATCCTGTGGTCTGGGGAGAGTGGTGTTGGGGTGAAAGCAAGGATGCCTGGGACTTGTAACTGACTAACACTTTCTTGCCTTCTTATGGCTAGGAAATCTTCTTAATATAGCAACTTTCTAACCATTATGAAGAGCCACGTAAAGTGTGATAATCACTTGGGAATTATACTGAAGTTCATGTATTGGTGGTTTTAAAAAAACCACCCCCACCACCCCCAAACCCACCCACCACCCCCAAACCCCTACATAGTCTCAGAAATGTGCAAGAAATAGCAGAAGCTCAAGTTCTGTAGATTTTGTTCTGTTTTTGCTTTGACAGGGAGCAGTGGCTTGCATAATTGGACTATTTGCTCATGTAAAGCAGAGCTTAAAAAGTTAGATTTGTATCAGTCTAAATGCAATCCAAATCATTTGGCAGAATAGCGGGAATAACAGTATTTTACAGTGTAGGGCAAACACTATAGTTTCATAAATTGTCAGTTACTTGCTGGCCACCTTTTCAGTAGTACTGATAACCTGGAAGTTATCACAAGGGTTATAAGGCAATAGAACAAAGCTTTTTTGTTTTCTTTGCTCATCTTGGCATTTCTTCTCATACAGCCCTTATTCACACTGGCTTCCTTGTCAGTAGGAGGTAGTTGTTGAAGGTTGTTTTCCCTGATGCTTTTTGCACAGGAATTATTGTTCTCTCCTTCCTGAGTGTGTTCAAGTAAAGCCTTATGGAAATTTGTCTCTAAGGTTGGCAGGTTCTTTATATTCATCCTTGCAGGTTTGAAATGCCTAGATTCTGTGACACTATTGCTTCATTTTGGTTCATGTTAGGGTCACATCAGCCTATCTGATGTAGATATATCGCATATCTACACAGGCAAAGTGTGTGGTTTTTGCCTGTGGATCCTTTCTATGAGGTCTCCAGAACTTCTGACTTCTGTGTGGGTACAGAGATCTCTGCCACCTCTCAGAAGAAAAGGTTTGCCTTTGTATACTTACAGCCTTGTGCTTCACCTTGACATAGCTGCATTCTTGCTGCAGCGCTGTAGTTTGTTTGGGATGGAACGTGTGAATTGGGTACTGGGAAGAGAGCAAGGGTTGGAAATGCAATTCTTATATTTGGCAGCTATCAGGATGAATTGAATCGTTCTAAGATCTCTGTTATTTGTAGTCTGTGGCCATATGTGCTTTTATGTGTGTTATGTGGTGTGCCCCAAGGGTGTTTCTTTTGCTGGATGTGAAGGAAAGTTAATTTTTTTTTTTTTTTTTTTTTTTTGTGTTACACTGCTTATCAACAACCTTGAAGAGGGCTCAGTGCCAAATGTAGCAGTACTGGCTGCAGCTACAAGAAAGGGCCTAAACACTGTCAAATCATGGGTCGCCTTGGCAATCCTATGAATAGATTTCAGCTTAGGAATGGATAACTGGCTCACAAATTTCAATGGAGAGAAATGTGAGGGAATGAGGCCAGAAGCTGGCAGTGCTCGTGGGGATTATGCTGTGGTGCACGTGGGAGTGTGAGGGACAATATGCAGCTGCTGCTGTAGTGTTGGTATTAGCTTTAGGAGTCATGTTTAGATCACCTGAAGCATCCAGTGGTTCAGTCCAATAATAGATTTATGTGTTTCTGCTCCATAACAGCTTGTCATGCAGCCCAGTAGTGAGTGACAGCATATCAGAGCGTCTGCTGCATACCATCCAGTGCTCACAGTTCTGTGGAAGAGGTGGATGTGCAGTGATAAAGGAGAGGTGTTCAAGGGGAGAGAGGAGCATGAGAAGTCTTCTGATGCCTGAACTTGAGATAGCACAGTCTTGTGTTTGGGGAAGGGAAAGTGACTAACGATATGACTTAGAAATCCATTTGAATTTGAATTTTTATTTTTAATTGGGTTTAAATCCCTTTGAGGTTTGAAATAGGATCCTGAATGGAAGTCTTGGGAAGTGTCTTACTGAATCTCTCTTGATTAGATCTGGGCTCTACTCCAGAGCTAATCAAGATAACATTATGAAGTAGAATTGGTGCTTAGGGAGAGAAAAAAAAAAAAAAAAAGAGGGAATCTGTTTGCAGCTAGTTTCGTTTAACAGTGACCTCCAAGGAACTTTGGGGTTTTATTTAATTTGATTTTTTAATAAAAGTACTTTAGTCCTAAGGACTTGTGTTTCCTGTTCTTTCAGGATAGCAGTGGCTCATCGGACAATGTTCCAGAGAGGAGAAGTGCATAACAAACCCACTGGCTTCTGGGGAATGATAAAAAGTGTTACAACATCTGTTGCAGGCAGTGAAAGTATCCTTCATCTGCATGCTGGCAGCTGCCTCAGGAGGTGGCTCCAGCTTTCTTCTGTTTTGAAAGAAAGAGTGTTAGCTGCGCCAGTTAAAAAGCATTTGTGTGTCAACACGTTTCAGCATTCTGAGCAAAAGGCTTAATGTCTCTTGGGAAGTTTGCTCTCTAACACAGTACTTTCTGACCTTTTGCCCAACCTTTTGCCCAGGGATTGGACACATAGTTTTACTGTGACACAGTGGGGAGTTGCATGCTGCTGCCCTGCCCTATAAATGTGCTGTTGCATCAGCATGGTTGAGGTGTACAGCAGATTGCAGGACAGATGTGCATACTTATGGTGTCACACTGCAGATGTCTACCCCATCACATCACTGACGTGAGCGGCATCTTTCTATTCTGATGTATCCTCTGCTCATATGACTGACCTGCACGTGTATTTTTCTCGTAACTTGAAATATGCTCTTCTGGGATGGAGAGCCTGTGATGTACTTGAGCAAAACAATGGGGTTGGCTGAGGTGCTGGAACAATTTACCTAGCCTATAGTTGGCTTTCTGGCTATGTTGGAAAGCTGTGAGAAAAAGAAGGGCAGGAAGCAACTAGTTGACCAAATAAATTGTTCTCATGATATAGGCTGGCCACTGGTGCTATAGCAGTGTGACAAAAAAGGTGGATAGGAACAGGTGAACAGAAGTTGTTCTGCCCATGTGAAAGGGGTGGAAGGAATCTGTTGAGAATTACAAAGGTCTGTCTTTCTCTAATTTACAGTTGCCTACCAACAATTTCTGCTAGACCACCTAAAGTGCACAGTTTGCATATTTAAGGCTGAGGGCTCTTCTTCCTCTCCTTTCCCACTAGCTGTTAAAATCAGAATTTGGCTATTTGACAAGACTCTTCATAATAATCGCTAATCTCTTGGAGTAGTTACTCAGCAGTTTTGTTTATGAAGATGATGTGAGAGTGAAATATTGAGAGATGCACTTCAGTGACAAGGGACACTGATCAAAGTGGAGCAGCAGTCTTCTAGAGCTCTGGTTCTATTCTGCAATGTGTTCTTCAGACGGAGGAATAAAGAGCTTTTTGCATGACTGCCTAAATACTGTGTACTGCCTGCCTTCCTAAAATAGTGGGCAATATATGTATCCTTGAGATTTTTTTTGGTGCAGTATTAATAAGGAGCATTAAGACTTGAATCAAAAAACTGATCTGGACCAAAAAAGTGATAAAACTGTTAGATGTGACCCTTGGGCTGAAGGTGGAGAATGTTTTGTTTTTAATTAAGAATTAGTGACGTATTCTAGCCTTGACTATGCTGGTTTGCCAGACCTGTCCCTTATCCAGCAAGAAGTGGATGCCCTAGAAGAGCTGAGTCGGCAGCTTTTTCTGGAAACTGCTGACTTGCATGCAACAAAGGTACATAGCAAAGTAACTGCCCAGGTGGGTGTTAGGTGGCCAGAGTAGTTTGAAAGAGAATGTATGTTATAAGAAATTGAAAGCTGTTCAGCAGGTAAATGTTGAAATGTTGTGATGTGGTGGAGTGAGGATCTGTTTCTTTAATTTGGATTCTAGATGGCGGTTTTCTTTCAGTTCAGATACATACTGTACTATGCCCCATGTCCCTAAAGCCAGAAACTTTTGAATTAAAACGTTTGAGTTCAGAAACATTTGAATTAAGAGGTGTAGAAGGATAAAGCTGTGTCTGCTACTACTGGCGCTCCATTAAAATCATGTGTTGTGGGTGATTGTGGAAATGATATATTTTTTTGTGTGTTCTGTTCCCTGTCCCTCCTTTTGTATTTCCAGGAGAGAATAGAGTACTCAAAAACTTTCCAGGGAAAATACTTCAATTTTTTGGGTTATTTTTTCTCCATCTATTGTGTCTGGAAAATCTTCATGGTATGTAAATGTTTTATGTGGACATAAGCAATTGTCACACCCTGCATAGATTATGCTATACATGCATCAAGTAATGCTCCAGTTTCCTTAAAATCCTGCTTCTGGAAATTCTGAAAGAAACTGATCCTTAGTTGAAATAAAGCTCTGGATCTGTCTTTTTGTATAAAGCATTAGACAAGCAATTCTTACACATGTGCATTTTGCACCTTCTTAGACAATCTGACCACCCCCTGCCCCTGTCCTAGGTGATACAGAGAGTCATGTATGTGTCTCACATGTGACAGTGAAGTATGCTTTTGTTTTCTTCTTTGGATGTAAATCCATCTCCCTCTTGCAGGCAACCATCAACATTGTATTTGACCGTGTGGGAAAGACTGATCCGGTCACAAGAGGAATTGAGATCACTGTAAATTATCTGGGAATCCAGTTTGATGTGAGACTTTATTAATTCTTATAAACTTTTCAGCAATTCCAGTCTTATCTAAATAAAATCATATTGCTGAATGGGAGAAGGTGATAGAGCCACGAGAATGTGTCTTTGACTTCTGACTTATTGAGGAGGAAGGGAAAATGCACCATGAACTTTGTTTTCACACTGATTTTATGCTGGGATGGTAATGTGGTCTTGCCAGAGAGGTAGTGAGTTGCTTGTTTATTCTGGGCAAATGAAAACACGTTAGTCAACTTGCTTAGATTAATACATTTATCTACAGAGTAATTATGTTTGCATGTGCACATAGGTGTTCTGTCATTTACACTTTTTAAATATATCCCTGTGAATACGGGGTTCTTTGTGATTTCTTGTGTGTTTGGAGTAAACAACTGCTAATGTATTTGTGAAAATGTCTGTTATATAAACCTGTCTACAATGGGTATCTGTACAATTAGGAAATACAAAGACCCTGAAGAATTGGCAGCTATACAATGTGGTGTAAATGGGGTTAACGTTAGAGATTTAACTGTATTCTTCTTGTTGATACAGGTGAAATTCTGGTCTCAGCACATTTCCTTTATTCTTGTTGGAATAATCATTGTTACCTCTATCAGAGGATTGCTAATCACACTTACAAAGGTAAGAGCCAGGACTCTTAATGTGGTTTTGGACCGGGAAAGCTGTTATCAGATCTTTAACTTTAGATGGGACAAATACCGTATGAACTCTCAATATGCATTTTTGTTTTAAATATCTGAATATAAATACTTGCAGAGGGAGGGAGAGAGGAAAAATACCTTCTGCAGGGTATTTCCCCACTCAGTCTCTGTTGTTATTACTGTGGGGAAGAGATATAGATGCTAAATGAGATGTTAAATGTAAGCAAGGGTTCAAAATGGTGCTGTAGCCAGGGGTTATTAGTAAGGTTGATGAGATGGTGATTAAAAGAATTTAGATTGCTTAATTTGAGCTGCTGGTAGGACTCAAAAGGCATTAACTCAAGGGACGTGTGACTCATTGTCTTGACCTGGCTTTTGGTACCTAAGCTTAAACTTCAATATATATCGTTATATGACTTTTACCACATGGTGCCACTGGCTTAGGGAGATTCATGTTTAAGACTAACACTGCAAGTTTCTGAAAGCAGGGTGCAGACACCTCTCCAGAAAGTGTGTTTTTTATTGGGTTTTTTTTTAATGAAGAAGCATTGAATGGTATGTACCTTTCTTGCTGTCCTAAGGCACATCAGACTTATCTGACTGCTTATTTCCAGTGCTTTTTTTTTTTTTCCCTCCTAGTTCTTCTATGCCATTTCTAGCAGCAAGTCCTCCAATGTTATTGTTCTGCTTTTAGCACAGATAATGGTGAGTATGTAGAACCATGGGCACATCTGTATACATTTATGCATGCATACATATTTGCGTATGTATACATATACACATAATAAAATCTTTGTATGATGACCCACGTTAGCCACCTAGCCAATTGTGAAACAGTAACTACTTTCTCTTTTTCAATTTACAGGGTATGTACTTTGTGTCATCAGTGCTCCTGATCCGTATGAGTATGCCTCTAGAGTACCGCACTATTATTACAGAAGTCCTGGGAGAGCTCCAGTTCAACTTCTATCATCGTTGGTTTGATGTGATATTCCTAGTTAGCGCACTGTCCAGTATCCTCTTTCTCTATTTAGCACACAAACAAGCCCCAGAAAAGCATATGGCCCTGTAAGGACAGACTACAGTCACACACTGCTCTCTGTCCTTTCAACTGCACTGCTGCAACTCCTGTGGACTGCATAACTCGAAGACAGCCAGGACTATTCTGTGTGTTCCAGCAGTGTAACTGGCTCTTTGAACTTCCACACATGTCATCATCAATCTCTGTGGCTCATTTTGTTAAGGTGCCACAGCTTGAAGGAAAGGGGATGCACATATTGAATGTGAAATAGTTCATTGCCAAGTTAGAAGGTCACTCCTTGGCATAACCAATATCTAGGGGCCTCGGAACTTGCGTAGTAGGCTGTCTGAGGTAAGACGTCTTACTTTTAGAAGAGAAGGCACCAAGAAAATGTGATTTGTCTGTTGAAAATCAACTCATCATTGGGATTCAGAGGATGGCAATTCTGGAGTTGAATGTTTGAGTCTGTGGAATTAAATAAGCTTTTGTAATGTTCCATGCAAGCATCACAGTTGTTTTTTTGTCAGCCCCAAAGATCTGGCTGGAAGCAAGCTAGAAAGTGGCTGGGATATGCTGCCTGGCAGAAGTGAAGTGGAGAGAATTTCATTTCACTCCCTTTCTGTATGGAGTGTACACTAGTGTGTAACACTAGTACCTACTGTCCTTAAGAGCTGGAGATTAGCTTTCTGTTGCTGAGTCTCAACTTTTTTTTTCTCTCCCTGCATAAATGGAACTGAGGTTTTGGATTCGTCTCTGCTAGAGTTCATTGTGAAGTCAAAGATCACAGCTATGCATTGTTTACCTTATATGTTACAAATTTGTTTACCTTATATGCTGTAAATTTGGTGTTCCCTACAACCTGTGTATTCTTCCACAGTAGCCCATTTCCCCTTCTTGATGTAATTCAAGGCATAAATTTCATTCATGTGACTTAAACTTGTAGCTTCCCATAGCCTCTCCTAGGCTTTGTTTTAAAATTGTTCCGGAACATAAATCATAGATGGTAAGAGTAAGACCTGAGTGAGGAAAAAATAGCCACTTCAAACAATTTATTTCTGTGTTGTCTTCAGTGTACAAGGAGGCAAAGTATGCAGCAGCAGTATTACAGAGCCATATATGTCACATTCAAGACAATGTGGTGTTGACTTGGAGTTAGACAAACCTGCATAACCAAATTATGTACGCTATTCTAAATACCATGATCCACAACTGTATGCAGGAGAGAACAGTAGTGCTTAAATGTCTTGAGTTATGAATTATGAAGTTAGCTTAATGTTTGTAAGAAATTTCTGCAATGTTAGCAGGAGAAAGGCATGTAATGCACGGAGTACGTTGGCTTATGCCATTTCACAGCAGTTAGTACAGTACTGCTGTTAGTATAGCATAGAAGAGTTGCCACAGAGATTGAGTTGATGGACTTGGATTAGGGGAGAACTGCCTCTTCTGGGAGATGGGAAGAAATCAGTTGCTCTTCATTAAGAGCGTATCCTTAAAAGGCTAAGATATTTATGAATCTATAAAACGTTTCTGTCTTCTGCTGCACTATACTTAATTATATACTTCTAGTTATTTAAGCCTTTACAGAAGTGGCTAACTGCCTGCTTTACCAGACAGAAAGCCAATAAAGTACAACTGCGGCATGTTAAATGAATGCAAGTTACACTGAAGTGTTTATTTCAGACAGCTGCATTTCAGAAAGAGATTGCAGTCCTTTACAGGTATGGCACTCACTAGGAATAGTAAAGTCCTGGGAGGTGTAGTAGCAAAGAATGAGTGAAGAAAGAGGATTTGTAAGGTTTCTTTTTTGTTCTTGACATAGTTTGTCTCCTCACAACTTTGTGTCATCGTTGTTGTCACTGTCTGCTCTTGTAGAGGCAGCTGATTGTGAAGAGGAGGATGAGCTTGCCTGCAGAGGAGTAACAAATACATTCTGATTATGTTTAGTTTTGTAAACATGCTTGATAGTCTGCAGTTTTATGAAGGATTCCTATTTTCATCTGCACTAATCATTTACTCGTTTGAATGGCAAAATGAGCCAACAAATGTGACTTTTGTTGTTGAAGCGCTTTTTGGTTAAGTACATTTAGAGAGAAATTTATTCAATAGAGGTTTCCTATTGTTTAGTTCCCATACCTGCTGAATTTGCACACAAAAGTGGTGCTAACTTCACATCTGCAAAATGCAGCTTGGTGACTAAGAAACTTTTGAAAAAACTTGCAGCTGGACATTTGCAGGCAAGGCTGATGAAAAATGAATAGGAGACAATATTGGTCTTATTCTTCCTTGCTGTCTCTTTTTTGCATGATCAGAAAAGAAGCGTTTAAGTATTTAAGGCTGACCACACAGAGGGTTCAAAATCACTGTTTCAAGAAGAAATACCTTCCTACTTTTCTGACTTCTGTCATGCTTCAGATTGTTTCTAATGGCATGAAGTAAGTAAAATAATTTCAAATCAGCACATTTCCTAGAAAATGTCATCATAACCTATCAGTTGCTCTTCTTTCTACAAAATGATCTGTTTTGAAATGTTCACCTGATTTCCCCAGAAGTGGTTTATATTTTTGTTGTATTTAAGCACTTTTTCCCCCTGCACTTTTCAGGATTGTGTTGCTGGTTTCCCATCTTCATTAAGGATTACCGTATTTGGATTATGTTGTTCCATAAAATCTCTTGTATGTGCATCCTTTCTGTGATTTAATCTTGAATTAGATACTCCCCTGTATTATGTGTGGGGAAAGGAAGAGTTGTTTATCATAATCAGACCATGGCTTCCCTTTTAATAACATAAACTGACTTGTAAAAATCCAGGCATGAGTTAAAAATCCTAACTCAGGAATACATACTAGCTAAAAAAGTTCTTTTTCTATCCCCTAGATAATCCCTCAACAACTATTTAATGCAGTAATACTCACCCTTTCCCTTGGTTCAGGTGAATGTCTCTCTGGCTTTGACGAATTGTTTTCTGTATAAGCTGGAGGTTCAGAAGTGTCCTGGGCTGGATCTGCCATAGAGACTGTGATGGGAGTGTTTTGGCCCTGGAAGTATTCATAAGCATCTTTACTGCACACCAGTAGTGTTAGTCTGTCACCGCTATCTTGGATTCTGGCCACCACTTTGTCATAGGATTCATTGATCACATTCACCCCATTCACTTCCACCAAAAAGTTGTTATTTTCTACACCTGCTGTGTCAGCTGGCCCGTGGTTTTGTACCTGCAAAGGCAAGTTCAAACTGTGGTAACTGATAGTTAGCTAGACTATTGTGTTACTGCTTTCCTTACAAGACAGCAAAATAAGCATGGAGAAGGGGAGATTTGTGGGGCAGAAATGAATTAGGAGAGGCAATAGGCCTAGACATAATGAACATGGAACCCATCAGTTTGAGATTTAAGGTGCATCTTGATTTTGATAGACTTATAGAAATGTGGCATGGTAGAATCATGAAGACAGGTGGAAAACTAATTTTCTTATTTGCAGGTCCCTGTCCAATAACTTTAACTTGCTACGTTTCACAGATTCCTTAATAATGAGTGGAACCCCTCCCCTCAAGACAGCTAAAGGCACAGATGTAATTTGAGACAGTAGAGGTTTGACTTTTGCTAGCTGTGGAATTCAGAGAAGGAGGGTAGAGCAGGGCAAACGTGTCTCTTACATTTAGGATGTTCTACAGTCAGAAAAATCTATTTAAAATACCAATTTTAGCATGCCAGCCTCATGAATAAAAGTAAAAATTATGCAAAAGCTGGATTCCCCTTCCCTTTAGACATGTAACAGAATGAGGAATGTTTTCTGGTGCTTATTTTTTATCTTAGTCCTATAATGTCAGTCTGACTTTAACAATTACAGCTCTTATCTGAGGGTGCTGGAGAAGCTGGGTGCTTGTCTTTTGCAGCTTTTCTTGAATGTATTTGTAGGATGGAAGAGAGGAAGCTGTCCAACAGACTACTTGAGCTTTTCCTTGTTCCTCATTCTACATTAGTACCTCACTGATGAACAGTCCAGGCTTGTTCTTGATCATGTTTAAACTGAAGCCAAATCCACTAGGCCCTTTCACCATCTTGCAGATTCTTGGCTTGTGGTTCACTTTCTTCTCAGTGTGCAACTCCACTCTTTCCTCTGTTTTAGCTGGAGCCGGATCTTGCGCTTTGTAGTAGTATGAGAAGGGGGAAATTTGAGCCTGAAAAAGTGACAGATAAAACGTTGTTAACATAAAAACTTCTGTTGTGAAATCTGTATTAGGCTTTCATGCTCAGCATGTTTTGTTTGAAACCTTTTTAATGACTCAGACTTGAGCTGCAATGAAGAACTCTTTGCTATTAATTTCTGCTTGAGTGGAAAACTACAGTGTTGATCTATGTGAGAAGGGAATTTTGTAACTTGTTTTGTTCATAAATAGTTATGCAGCTGCGTAGCTCAGAATTTGCTGTCTTAAACTTCTAACCTTTCTTGTGGTGTGTTTAAATTTAGAATTGTTCCAACAGTGCCTATAAAAATCTGGAAGAGGCCAAAAATTTGTGTGTTTAGTGACTTGCTGTGTAAGTACAAGGAGAGTTGCTGAAATATGGCTGTATTTTAGGCACTTCTTGCAAGTTGAAGAAGTGTCCGTCGGAGCAAACTGGCTGTTTCATTGCTGCATATGTCTCTTAATAATGATAAATTATAAATTCTTAGCAGTAGTTTGCATTTTCTTACCAGTTTATACATGGCGTCAGTCTCCTTATCCACTACCAACAGTGTGGTTTTTGCCTCAGACCGCTTAATTTTTCCCACTACGCTTTCATGATCCAGACCATCCACTTGCTCGCCATTGACAGCTACTAAGATATCATTGTCTTTGAGACCTGCCTCAGCTGCTGGGCTCCCAGAATCAACATCCTTGATTACATGATCTAAGATCAGGAGGGAAAAAAGATTGAAGTGAAGCCACATGTTTGGTAAGTTTAAAGACATCAAAATGCATGGCAAAGGCTAATTGTCAGAATTGCACTTCAGGTTGAGACCGTTTTCCTGATGTAGCCCTGTTTACAACACATCTGCAGAGGACTTCTCCTAGATGACCAGTAAGAAGTCAAAGAGAATGAGGTCTGCAAACCTTGTACAGGAATAAACTGTATAGCAAATATCATAGGCTGTGTGTTAACTTGGTTCTTACCACCAGTATTTTGTTCCATCCGTAGATAAAAGCCATAACCATTTTTCCCCTTCTGGATCTCAATAAGTCGTGGTTTGAGGGGAAGCAATCTTAGGCTGGCACGCTCTTTGCTCAGTACCATCTTCTGGCTTGTGTAATAGTGGTCTGTTTCTTCATTTGAAAGTAGAAACATAATGTGATTTTCAGACTTCTTCACCTGTGATAGTATATGTACAGTCTCAGATGTCACCCCTTCAACAACATGTGGAAATTGTAGATACTTTGGGAACTGGTGTACTGACACAGTGGTGTGTGGGTGCTGTTGATGAATGAGCCATAAGGTGTAGGCCGTGCTGCTGTAAGTTGATTTCTTCCCTTGCCCACTCCAGTCAGAAATTTGGACCATGACAACATCTCGGGCATGTAAGACCCAGCATATACATGAGGAAATTTTCTGTATTTTACACTGTGCTCCTGACCTCTAGGGAATTAGCTGTAGAGTGCCATGAAGGTGGCATACAGTGCCAGTAGAATCCAGTGAGCCTCAGTGGGTAGTGCTTGCCTTATCTAGATATGGAACTCTACAATATAGGCATATCATGCCATCTATACCACTATTTTAGATTACAGTGACAAGCGTCAAGTTTCTGTCACTCTTGGTCCTCTTCCGTCTCCCTGTATCACCGATTCTGAGGTTTTTTGTCTGTTCAACCTCTCCAAGTCCATCCTTCTCTTACTCCTTTCTAGTCTAATGGGTGCCCTCTTTACTCAACCAATGTCACTCTGCTGCTGATGTTACAACAGCTCAACAAAACACAAGTGTTGCACTGTTCCATGGTTAGTAGCATGCACTGAATTGTGATGCTGGAATGCCAGAGTATGTACTGCCTGTCTCTAGCTCTCTGAAATGTCTTCAACTCCAGCTGTGTTTTAGCAGTGCCAATAGTGGAAAGCTGGAAGTCTCATTAGCAGTGTTCTGTGCAGCTGAGGCCAGGTCATGAAATTAAATGCACAGTAATTTTCATTAGTTTTGGACTTCTTAACAGAAGAAAGGAGCTACTGTCTAAAATAATGAATTTTCCTTGTTCCATGCTAACTGTTATCATCAGAGTTCCCCCTCTTCCCGCCCTGAAAACCGCATTTGATGACTTGCCCTTTTACCATTAGGAGTATTTTCAGGACTTCTAGGAATAGAGCATGATTTATTTAATAAGGTTCCTGGCAGCAGTATACTTCTGTTATTTAAAATTCTTTGACCAGTCTTGATGGCAGTATTCAGAGTCAGTTCAAGAGGCTGCTTGACAACAGAGCAAAAGCAGAGGGGTATTCTGCCATGTTGATGATACATGAACACGAGCTTCAAAGATTTACTGTGAAGCATTCAAATCAGCCAGACCTGACTCCTCAGTAACCCTGATTGATAGGTTGCTGTGAAAGTGGGCCAGAACAAAAGATGAATCAGTATACAAACAAATACCTTTTCTACCACTTCCTCATGTGTGTCATTTTCCACATTTTTTCCATTGATTTCAATCAGGCGATCATTATTTTGGACACCAGCCTTTGCAGCTGCTCCTTGTGATGAAAGCTCTACTATGAACAACCCCTTCTGTCCTAAAATAAATGAAAACTCATTACATTACATAGGGTAAGTCACTGAAATATGCCTGAATTTAATGGTTAAGAAAACTCGGCACTGCTGTCCTTACAGACTCGTGGTCTCTGCTTCTATGCAGATTACAGTGGCACTACAAGCCTTCCACATAGACACACTTCTGTCTCTTATTCTGGAAAAATCACTTCTGTGGGGGAGGGAGGCATTTGCTCACTATCTGCAGCTCAAACAGTCTTTTATTTCTCTACCAAGAGTGCTGAAGGTGCTGATTAAGATAGCTGAAAGGGATTTGATTCCCAACCCCTTTCCCCCCAGTTTGAAGTAATTACCTACTTTTATTATTGTCTTATACATTTCATAATTTCCTGTGTTTGTAAGGCGTCCATGTTTGGTCTTTCAGTTACATTGCATTCCAAAATACCCTCTTTGGAGGTGATGCTTTCCAGAAGACTTCCCTATTGTGTTGACTGGCCTTGGAAGAAAGGCATGTGTGGAGGAGGTTCAAAATGCCTTGCTTTCTAAATCAAATAACTTACAAATCAGGAAAAGTGTTTATTACAGCTGTCTAGAACCTCATGTGCTGACTCCTGAGGTGATTTGGAGGTATGGAACAGGACTTAATGCAGCACCTTGAGTGTATATCTGGTATTTGGGCAGGGGCTGCAAATTTGGTTTTGGTAAGTGGGCTTAAATAACAAGCAGAAAATAGCTTATTCTTTTTATGTCTTTTTTTTTTTTTTTTTTCATCTTTTCTCCACCCTGTAAGAAACGTGGTCCTCAGAAAACAGTGCACTGCATATGCTGTACAGAAACAGACTAGAGATGGATCTGAACTCATCTTGCTGCTTCTCTCTTTCTGTCAGCAAGAGCAGTTTGTGCGTTCCTATTGGCTCCACATGTTAACTGCGGTTGCCTCTGTCCCTGCTGCCATAGATACATATATACATACGCACACAGAGTATCAGTTCTCCCCAGGCTCTCACCTTCTGTGGTTTTCAGGGAGAAGCCATAGCCTTTCTCCTCCTTAACTAGGTAGCAGAGCCGGGGTTGTGGAACTGCAGTGATTGCTCCATTGGCCATGGGCAGTGGGGACTGCTGCTCCTGCTGCTGTCCTATTGACACCTTTTGGCCCAGCTCTTCCAAGTTCACTCCCTCCTTTTCTGCCTTTTGATAGGATGCGTCATCCAGAACAAGAAGTACAACAGAATTCCCGCTGTTTTTGACAATCTCCACTACCTGTAGTGGACAAGGTGAAATGGCAATCAGGTCCTAGAATAATTGACCTAAAAGCTCTCCCCAGGAAGGGTTGCACTGTCTACTGTTTTTGTTGTCTCATCCCTCTGCTTATGCACTATGGAGGCACCTCAAAGACATTTTGTGCCCATGGTGGGTAATGAATGATGCAGGGAGACACTCAGACCAGTTAACTCAACTCTTGGATTTCCTAGCTGAAGATGCCATAAAAACTGGAAGAGAAAACATAGCGGCAGTCCATCTAGGTGATGGGGGAGTGATGTGGATCCCAGACGAAAGAGAGGTGTACCTGTGCGTGTTCCTCCTTGTCTACAAACACACCATTAACCCTGAGGACTCTGTCTCCATCCTTCAAGCCAGCCTTTTCAGCTGGACTGTTCTTTTCCACATTCCGGATGAGATGCCCTGCTGTGTCTTTCTCAACACGCAGGTAGAATCCGTAGCTCTTTGGGGGCTTTTTGATCACTGTACATTCTCGGGGCTGGAGAACAGAAGTCATCTCTATCAGACAGAATGGAAAACATGTGTGAATAAAAACACTAAGCTTACCTAGACATGTTCCCTCTAAGTACATATTGAGACAGTTTGCTCCAAAATTCTTGGGGTTTTGTTTCCCAGGAAATCCAGCTGTGCAAAGTTGAAGCTAGTTAACTAGGGAGAAGACACCAATCCCTTTTCCCTCTCCCTCCTTGCTTTTGTTGTCTCCCTATCTCAAGTGAAGTTAAGCAAGATGCAGAACTGGAAGAAAGAAGTTGTCAGCCTGTGATAACATAGTGAAAATTGAGGTGAGGATTTAATACCAAAATTAAGTCTTGCAGAGGAAAAGTAATGGCAGCACAAAAATACTGGAACACTACAGGAAAGTTATGTGACAAAATGGGATTTCACAGAATTGCAGAATGGTCAAGGTTGGAAGGGACTTCTGGAGGTCATGTGGTTCAACCTCCCAGCTCAAGCAGGGCCACCTAGAGCCGGTTTCCCAGGAACAAGTCCAGATGGCTTTTGAATATGTCCAAGGAGAGAGGCTCCTTTACCCCTCTAGGCAACCTATGCCACTGCTCGGTCACTCTCACAGTAAATAAATGCCTCCTGATGTTCAGAAGGAATCTCCTGTGTTTCAATTTGTGCCTGCTGCCTCTTGTCCTGTTACTTGGCACCACTGAAAAGAGCCTGGCTCCATCTTCTTTGCACCCTCCCTTCAGATATTTTTATACATTGGTGAGTTTTCCCTAAGCCTTAGCTTCTCCACGCTGAACAGTGCAACTCTCAGCCTTTTTAATATCTCCAAGGATGGAGACTTCACAACTTTTCTGGGCAACCTGTGTAGATGGATGAGCAGGTGGGATCAAGGAAGGACCTCATTGTCCTAACCAGGCTTTCCTGTTCTTAGTTATTTTAGCTAAAAAAAACCCCAAAAATTAAGTTTCAGGAAAAGACATTGTAACTGGAGTGTTAATGAGTGCAGGGTTTGTATTGGAGGGGGGAAAGCAAGGACTACAAAGGAACTAGGAAGACCCTTGTCTCCACTTACAAAGCTTTTTTTCTTCTAGCTGGTTTTGATATCTCTTCGTCTCAGTTGCCATACAAAATGGTGCCCTTGCTTCATTTCTGTGTCCTTTAGAAGTTACTGGTAGAGTCAAAGTTCTTGGAGCTGTCCATGTTGTCCTCTGCCTCTGAATCCTAATTAAACACTCTGAATCTGTTATGAAGAGGAGCTAACAGAGCTATTTCACTTTGGTATATCATTGTATGTGAGACTTGGGTAAGATATGAATGCAGGTATTATGAGGTCTAACAAAAGTGTGGGATATTCAGGCATACACCTACTGACAATGTGAATCACTTGCAGGAGAGGTAATTTAATTTAGAGCAGTGGATGCTGTTCACTTTAACTTTTGTAATGACTTTGGCACAGTCTCTAGTACAGTCAGCGTAGCCAATTTGGTGACATATGTACTGGATAAGCAGACTACTAGATGATGCAGAAAATTGGCTGGGCCACTAAGTTCAGAGGGGTTTGATCAGTGGTATATAATCCAGTTGTTGGCTGGTTATTAGTGGCATTCTTCAGAGTTGGTACTGGAGCTGATACTGTTTTAACATCTTCATGATATGGACAGTGAGACAGAATACATTCTCAACAAGCTGGTAGATGATACTAAACTGAGGGGGAGCAGTCAATAGGCTGGAGGTTAGGGTTGCTATTTAGTGGGACCTCAGCAGGCTGGAGAAATGGGCTGACAGGAGCCTCATGAAGCTCAACAAAGAAAAATGAAAAAAAATTGTATGTAGAGCATGCACAACGATACAGGCTGACTGCTGGCTGGTCAGAAGGCAATGTTGCTGAACAGCACTCAAGTGCCCAAGCTGAACATGAATCAGTGGTGCACCTTAGCAGTGAAGAAGGTCAACTGTATACTGGGTGGTATCAGAATGTAGCCAGCAGATCAATTCCCCTCTCTGGCACTCGTGAGACCTGTCTCCAGTTTTGAGCTCCCCAAATAATTGACATATTGGAACTAGTCCACTGAGGTGATTTAGGTTTTGGAGCACATCATGATGTTTAAGGAGGCTGAGAAAGCTGGGTCTGTTCAGTCTTGGGAAGAGAAAGTAAGGGGAAGATCTTATTGATGTCTTCAACTGCCTAACTGGATTGTGTAGAGAACACAGAGCCAGACTCTTCTTGAAAGTTAACAGTGGTAGGATGAGAGGTAACAGACACAAGCTGCAGCAAGGAAAATTCCAATTGGACAGCCATAACGACAGCTTTTCATCTTGGGGGCTGTCAGATACTAGAACAAGTGCCCAGACAGGCTGTGGAATCTCCGTCCTTGGGGATACATACATGGATGGGCCCCTGAGCAACCTGATCTAAGGTGGTCCTGTTTTGTATGGGGCATTGGACCAGACAACCTCCAGAAGACTCTTCCAACCTAAACTCTTCTATGCTTTTATTATGTAATGAAACTACGGTTTGGGTGATGCATATCGTCAGCAGGAATACTATGTGATGAAAATAAGCAGTAGTTGTGATCAGGGAACAACTCCAAAGACAGTTGTCTTAGGAACTCCTGCCAAAGATCCATGATGATAGAGGAACAAGATGAGTGAAGACAACTTCCTCCAGTTGGAAGGTCCAGGTAATTAGCAAACTTGATTTGTATTATACTGGAAAGATTTTTTTTCTGCCTCTCTCTACTGACAGAAGTCTGTGTAGAAGATTTTAGAAAATTTGGGACTATTAAGACTGTTAGAAATTAATATAGAATGGCGTAAGGTTATTAATGGCAACAGAGCTGCTCAACAGGCCATGAACAGTGTTCTCAGCCTGCCCCCTGGTATAGCCCCAGTCCAGGACCAGTTTAAAACCCAGTTGAGCTAATCAGTAGAGACAGATCAAACAAAAGAAGAAAACTCAGCAAGATACAGGTGCTTAGCTGGGGAGTGATTAAAATGTGTAGAACTTAAAAAGATAAATGTGAAATAGTTGATGGAACAACCAGAGAGGTTTTCTCAGAATTGTGTAGGTATGAGACTTCGAGGCAAAGGGGATGAGAAGATGGCTGACCCAAGACGGACTTTGAAACCCACAGGATGATGACCGGATGGAACAAGAGAAGAATTGATGAGACAAGATGCTGATAACGACATGGGAACCGAGATCAACTGGAAAATTACAGAGACTTTGGACTGGGATAATGGGTGGTAAAAAGGTATGTATATAAGACTGAGAAATTTTTGGAGGGTTGCCATTCACTGTGGTGGTGGCCCAACTCTGAGTTGTTAATAAAGCAAACCTAGAGAAACCCATGACTGAGA
>JAVJGG010000031.1:16495442-16506600 GCA_035590195.1 Aviceda cuculoides
CCCCCCTTCCCCCGCGCACTCTCCGGCCTCGATCGCTACAAGGCGCTGGGCCTCCCGACAGCGGGCGCCGCGCGGGCTGAGGGCCCGCAGCGTGGCGAAGGGCAGGGCCCGGCCGTGCCGCCCGGTGCCGGCCCCGGTGCCGGTGCAGCGGCCGCCAGCAGCCCTCCCATCAACGGGCCTCCATCCGCGGTCGGTGCCCCAGGCTCGGGGCGAACCAGCTTCAATGGGCGCGTTGCTGCTTCTCGCCGGACCCCGCAGCTCGGTTTAAACACCGGGCACCAGCCCGGATTACTTCAACAGCTACCAGCTAACTCACCACTTACTCCCCAAACGCAGCACACGTTTCCGTATTTGTCCTGTGAATATATACTTTACAAACAAAAGACGCTGTTAGAGTTAATTGTACCCCTCTCTCCAGCTTCGACATTCTACACTCAACGCAACAAAATTAGCACCCTGCAGCAGACAGGCAGCGCGGCCGCAACGCCAGCGAGCGCTGAGCAGGGTCGCCCAGAGCGAGGCTCCTTCCCAGCAGCTTTACCCCGAGGTCCCTGTTTGCCATCCCATTTGCTATGTGTCTGCTGTCTCTGAGATCTAGGGACGCGCCTATTTCAAAGTAGTACACAGTCGGTAAGATACCTCTTCCTGAAATTCGTAATTTCCTTAAGATTTTCCTAGGACTGTCACTGATCCGATTTCTTCGTAGGGTGTAGACGGAAACAGAGATGCTGTGCGCGCGCAGGGCATGCCTGACCCAGAGAGTGTCAACCACCTCCCTGTGGCATAACTGCTTAGCTCCTTGTCCACAGATCCTTCATGTGCAATAGCACGCAGCTCGATTTACTGCTTTGCCAACTCACCATAACCGGTAAAGCAGCACAGCGTAGACTTTTCTATTCAACACGCAGATACAATCTTATTCCTCCTCTTAACTGCCTTACAAAACAAGCTAGCTTCTCAAAAAGAACCCCATCAATCCATTTGTAATGATCTGTATCTACTCCAGAGGAAGGAAGTATTAATGGCAGATGAAAAAAAGAAAGAGCCACAATCTAATGCAATTTTTTTCAGAAAGTAATTTGAAATAGCTTTTTTTTTTTCATAAGCACTTTTGCACTGGGCAGTGGTAAAGGTGAGCGAGAGTGGGACTGACACCGCGTCCCAGAACCAAACAACTGTTGATCATGTTGGGCTGTCAGCTCTTCCACAGCACAGATTTGCTCTGAGCTGAAGCTTGCACATTTCAGTGTCGTAGAACTAATGGGACTTCAACATTACTTCGCAATAAAGAGTTTCTATCGGCTTAATTTACGCCCAGTTGGGTCTAATTAGTGTATGTGTGTGTGTGTGTATATATCATTACTATAAATTACACTAATAGTACACTTTTCCTCTCAGACACGGGTTTTGTGAGAGAAAAATTTTGTAGAAACTTTCTCTTCCCCCCTTTTAAAGTCAATTGACTTCAACATATCTCCTCATGTTATCTTCCTATACCTGTGACAGAAAACAAACCAGAACAGCTATAGTAGAATAAACCATGTTGGGATTAATTACTTTATAATTACCAGCTGTGTGGATATTAATCTGGAATAACAAGAAGGGTGGTTTTTTCCAATTAAAAAGCAAATGGCTGTACCAAGTGGTATTCTGGAACAGAACTGAGATAATTTAAGTACTTTCTCTGTACTGACAAGGCTTTAGAAAGGGAAGACTCAGCACAAACTGGGTCCCTGGGAGATGCTGGTGACATATTATTGATTTAAGATGACCGGCAATCTGTCCTGAAAAGATGATGGTAATTTAAATACTGTAACGGTCAATGTTTGTATAAAAATAGGGATTACAATTCAATTAGTCCATCTCCCCTGCAATACAATTTTCCAGTATATTGACTCAGTCCAGATAGAGTGGACCTGCATGACCTCCTACCAGGAGGTATACTGAAAACTGCTTTGGCGTTATGCCATGAACCAAATGAAATCATGTGAGGACCTTATGCTTTCTCCCCCTCAGAATCTTACCAAATTCCTAGCACTTTCAACACTGTCAGGCTTTCCCCCCGTAAAAGTATTTCTACGTATCTCTTCCGCAACACACAATCCAAAAAGAACCTATGATTTTGCCTTTTGGTGTTGCTGAAGATGAAACACAACGGTTCCTTCAAAAGTCTTTCTCCATTCTTTCAAAACTACTTCAGTAAATGCACATACCACAGAGTCATTCACCAAGACAACTGAATTTTTTTAAACAAGCAGGGCAGTTAGCTTAAGCAAACAGCAAATTCAGAGCAAGCCTACTGTAAAGAGATTGCTCAGCTCCTGCTTTCTCCTCCCTTATTTGGGGCTTTAAAAATGTGACTGAAAACCATCATTTACTTGGAATAAAAATATATAGGGCAAGGTGAGACAGGGGAGCCGAGAATGAAAACTGCAGAGAACAGCCCCGGAAGGCAGCTAACAGCCCAAGATGCCCAGATTAGTCACGCTTCCCAGTGACCGAGCACCCCGAGTGGCAGCGAAAACTCATCACAGAAAAATTCAGAAGTTGTTTTGTTTCCTTCTCCCCACTGTGCTGAAGGCAGTACAGCGATACAGGCAGAAGAATCTTGGAGACTCATAGAAAGTCGTTAAGTTTTAGACTTTGTGTTTGGAAATACGCCTCATTAACAGCATCGTTAGCGTGAGGCTGGCCAAGCCAGCGCGCTGCAGGTGCGGGGACCACGGTGACTCGGGCCAACCGTTCACATCGGGTGGGCAGATGGTCTCCTGCCTCGGGCACGCGCAGGACTGGAGACCTGCGGTCCCTGATGACAGATACAAGACAGTTAGTTCATTAGTAAATAAGATCTCTAATTAACACCTTACGGGGAATACAAATTAGAGGGGAGAAAAAAGGAGCGTCCTTCACGTCTGATCACATCTGCAGAGTTGCAGCGCCCATGGGCGCCTGTTGGCCCCACGGGCGCCTGTCAGCCCCCTGGCCCCCCCGCTCCATCGGCCCCCTGCGAGGCTGGGACCAGCTCCGTGCTGCGGAGCACGCATCCTGCCAACCAGCACATCCCGAGACCTCAGAGACACGGGGGGACGCCGAGTGCCCTTTCTGATCCGAGACACAAAGTGAGGGCCCGAGTGCTTGCTCCTTCCATGCCCAGGACATGCCCTGTATTTATTAGAACTATTAACTGAATGCTTAATATAGGCAATTACTTTTCACTGCCCTCAAGTCTCCTTACACTTTCAGCTGGATACAGAATTATTTAATTCCTGCCCCTGTCTGCTCAGCAGTGGCTCTGAATTCCAAACTGACAAATTATTTTAAGGTACCTTTTGTAGAAGATTTTGGAAAATTTAGGACTATAAGACTGTTAGAAAGTAATACAGAATGGGTTAAGGTTATTAATGGCAACAGAGCTGCTCAACAGGTCATGAACAGCGTTCTCAGCCTGCCCCCCTGTATAGCCCCAATCCAGGACCAGATTAAAACTCAGTCAAGTTAATCAGTAGAGACAGATCAAACAAAAGATGAAAAATCAGCAAGATACAGGTGCTTAGCTGGGGAGTGGTTAAAATATGTAGAACTTACAAAGATAAATATGAAACAGTTAATGGAATAACCAGAGATGTTTTATCAGAATTGTGTAGGTATGAGACTTCAAGGTAAAGGGGATGAGAAGATGACTGACCCAAGATGGACTTCAAAACTCACAGGATGACGACCGGACAGAACAAGAGAAGAATTGATGACATAAGACGATGAATGATAATGACATGGGAACCGAGATCAACTGGAAAATTACAAAGACTTTGTACTAGGATAATGGGTGGTAAAAAGGTATATAAGACTGAGAAATTTTTGTAGGGTTGCCATTCACTGTGGTGGTGGCCCAACTCTGAGTTGTTAATAAAGCAAACCTAGAGAAACCCATGACTGAGAATTCTTTAACAGAATTGGCACCCCAAATGGGACTCTAGAACACAAGAGGAAGGAGACCAGGACTTTCTCTGGGCAGAGCTGTAACCAACACTCAAAAGCCAGCAAAAGTATCATCTGAGTTCACATATTGAGGCTTGGGAACTGGTGATTCCAGATATACTGGGAGTACTCTTGTGTTTAAACTTGCTCATAGGAGAAAATGGGAAATGTACCCAGTGTTCAAAGGGGGACACCCCTTGCTGAGGTACTAGAAAATTGGAAAAAGATAGCACTGGCACAAACACTACAAAAGTGTAAGCTGATTACTTTGTGCCAGGAGGGATGGTCATCCCTGACTTGTGATAGAGGAGGAGGACCAGCAGATGTGTGGCCTCCGAAAGGAACTTTTAAGCCTCATAAACAAAAGTTCCTAAGAATGATTCTGGAAGATACGGGTAGTCAGGCTATTGGCTACTGGTATATATGGTACAATTGGGCACAACAAAGACCAAAATTATTAAAAAGGAGAGCAGGCTCACATCCCTCTGCTCCGGTAGCTGAGAAAACTGACCTTGCCTTTGCTGGAATGTATCTAATAAGGCTTGAATACATTCTGAATCCAAGAACTGGACCAGGAGCTCCTCCTGATGTCCCTGCAGTTACTGCAGTAGAGACATGAATCTTGGAAACAAGGAGATCTAGTTTCCTGGCAGAGTAAAATGCCCAGGCTGAGACATGCTGCAGAAAAATGTGCACAGTCATTATCTGGCATAGTAACAGATCATAGCCCTAATTGGAATGATATGAAAACTTTATTGTGCGAACTATTTCAGCTTGAAGAAAGAGAAAAAATATTCCTAAAAGAAAGAGGGATAGCCCAAAGAGGACAAGAGTTAATCCTTTGGCCAGACCAGTACCCAAATTGGAATCTGACCACTACAGGAGGAGTTAGAATTTACGAGACTGCTGTGCAGCAACTTATAGAAGCTGTACGACAGTGTGGAGAAAAAGTGACTAATTGGACAAAAGTTATGGAATGCAGGCAAAAATCATGTGAACATCCTAGTGATTATTGGGTATTATTAAAGGCAGTGCTCTTAAAATATGGGGGAATGACAGAAGATAATTTTCAAGAGCCATTACTAATCAGTGTATTTATGGAACAATTGGCTCTGGATATCAATAAATATTTTAAGAAGCACATGCCTGGTTGGCAGGGGGAAACCCTACTAAAAATTCTTAGCATTGCAGCTTTTGTTTACGATGGTGGAGATTAGGAAAAGCAAAAGAGAGAAGAAGAAAAGCAGAAGGAAGAAAAGAAACAAGAATGGAAGGAGAAAGAAAGGGAAATCAGTTTGCTGGCAGCTGCAATTACTCAAAATTATAACCCCAGGGGAAGAGGACAGGGATTCCCCCGCGGGAGTTTTGGAGCAGGACGAGGTGGTTGGGGACAACTACCTCCTTCTGCTGCACAGCTTCAAGGAATGAACTTTAATGCATTAGAGTGTTTTTATTGTGGAAATACAGGGCACACAAAGCGAGATTGTCCATTGCAACCTGTGGCAGCAGGACAACGGTCTGTTCCAGCACAGCCACCGCAAACACATTCTCAATGATATTGAGGAATCCAAGGTGATCGGGATGACTGAGCCTCTTGATGGAGTGGAGGTAAATGGGTATGGACAGATTACTGCAAAGGTAAATGGAATATTTTTTTACCTTTTTGGTGGATATGGGAGCTACATTGGCATTATTAACTTACGATATTCCTCAGGTTTCTGGGGAAAAAGTGATAATTAAAAGAGTTGTGGAAGAAGAATTGAAGTACCTCTCTCTTCCTTTACTTGTCATTTTGGCCGGAAAATTGGCATGGGGAAGATTTATAATATCTCCCAATTCACCTATTTTATTACTGGGACGTGACCTTTTGCAGGAATTTGGTACTCAGATATCTCTAGCTCCTAGTGGAATGAAATTATATTTTATTGGATATGAAATTGCACATATTTCAAATGAAAAAGAATTGAATAAAAATATTCCACGAGGACTTGAGGCGGTACCCCAAACACTCTGGAGCACCTCAGTGGAAGATGTGGGATTGTGCCTTTCTGCAGAACCTGTAGTAATAAAAACAGAGGGAGCGTTACCCCCTTCTATTAGACAATACCCAATTGCTAATGAAGCTATACCTAGTATCTCAAAACAAATTGATTCTTTTTTGAAAAAGGGGATCTTGAAGGCCCATACAATACCTCTATCTTGCCTGTAAATAAGCCTCGATTAGATAAAGATGGAGATGCAGAGTACAGATTTGTACAAGATCTCCGAGCTGTAAATGAGCATGTAGTATCATTGCACCATGTTGTTCCTGATCCAAATTTAATGATGTAGGGTGCGGCGTTCGGAAGATCTCGCGATGTCACGGAAAGAGAGAGAATTGATCACTGCCTCCCTGTGGCACATGTGTAATCCCTCCTACCTTTGCTAGTATATAAAGAGTTAACTGCACAATAAACGAGGAAGTTGACGCTCACACCATGTGTGCTATCTGTCTCTTCCCTGGTCCTGGCCGACCAGTGATCTAGTCGCAGCGCCATAATATGTAGCAACGCTACAAATACTAACTCAGATACCTGCATGGGCACAGTATTATACTGTTTTAGATCTAATAGGAGCATTTTTTAGCATTCCTATTACAGAAGAAAGTCAGCTAATATTTGCTTTTACATGGCAAGGGAAACAGTTAACTTGT
Source organism: Aviceda cuculoides (assembly GCA_035590195.1). Taxonomy (NCBI): domain Eukaryota; kingdom Metazoa; phylum Chordata; class Aves; order Accipitriformes; family Accipitridae; genus Aviceda; species Aviceda cuculoides. Next base: position 16,502,110 of record JAVJGG010000031.1, read on the forward strand.
AAACCCTTGCGGTAGCCGCGTCCTAGTTCTCCAACAATTTTTTATCAAATATTGAAAAAAGATCTGAGAGATTTAACTTTTCCAGGTGATTCAGTATTGGTCCAATATGTTGATGATTTATTTTTGGCTAGTCACACACAGCAGGAGTGCATGAAGGACACAGAATATCTCTGTATTCAACTAGGAAGGAAGGGACACTGAGCATCTCTATCCAAACTACAGCTTTGCCTACACCAGGTAAAATACTTGGGATTCGTATTGAAACCTAGTGAAGGAGAAGTGGACCCAGACTGGGAAAGAGTAATACAAGAGCTGCCAAGAGCGATTACAAAAAAAAAAAAAAATTAAAGATATTTTTAGGACAAGTGGGATTTTGTAGATCATGGATTCTGGGTTTTAGTGAAATAGTAAAACCCCTACATGAAGCCACTAGAAATGAAGAAGTGGAACCTATAAAATGGGGACCTGAAAGGGAGAAAGCTTTTAGGATTTTAAAAGGGACCTTATTAAAGGTACCAGCCTCAGGGGTACCAGATTACACTAAACCATTTAAATTGTATTGTGCTGAAATGAAGGGAGTTACAAATGCTGTTGTAGTACAAACTTTAGAACCATGTGAAAGACCAGTAGCCTATTACTCTCATATTTTAGATCCTGTGATAAGAGGCACACCATTCTGTATAAGAGCAGTGGCAGCAGCAGCTGAGTTAGTGGAGCAAACTCGAAACCTGATTCTGAGGCACCCACTCACTGTCTGTGTACCCCATGAAGTTGAACTTTTATTAAAACGATATGTGGAAAAGGCACCATCTCCACAAAGGGCACATTGTTATGAACTGATTTTGTCACTTACTGATAACCTGAAAATAGAGAGATGTAATACTTTGAATCCAACTACTTTAGTGCCACTGCTGACGGATGGTGAAAAGGATGTACATGATTGTATTCAGGTTATATACCCAACGAGCAAACCATGGAACAACTTGAGAGATGAACCTTTAGATAACCCAGATCTGAACTTATTTACAGACAGAGCATCGTATTATGAGGGTGGATTGAAGTGAACTGGATATGCTGTTACCACAGAAACACAGGTATTATTGGCTGAACCTTTATCACCTTCTCTAGGTACTCAGGGAGTGGAAATTATCACCCTTACTGAAGCAGCAAGGTATGCAATTGGAACACGTGTAAATCTTTACACTGATTCTAAATATGCTTTTAGAGTCTGTCATGCAAAAGGTGTGCTATGGAAAGAGAGAGGATTTCTCACCTCCACAGGAAAAACCATTGCACATGGGGCAGAAATTAAAGCATTGTTGGAAGCGATCCAGTTACCTTCTAAAATAGCTGTGATTATATATAAAGATCCACACAAACAAGATGGACAGAATCACAAAGAGGAATGCCCTAGGAGATCAAGCAGTTAAGGCAGCAGCAAAACAGATCTTGTTATTGATGGCATTGAAGTTGGAGTACTCAGAAAGTGAACTCCCTGAGATGAGAAAATTATATGATGATCTCCCAGAAGATAAGAGAAAACTATGGGAAAAACTGGGAGGAGAGCAAAGCGAAGGAATCTGGACATTAGGAGGTAAACCGTTACTTCTCCAAAGGTATTTATTACTGATCATGCAATGGTACCATCATAAGACACATGGGGGAACCAGAGAGTATTGCTTTGAAGATTCAGAGATTGTGGGCAGCACCAGGAGTTTATGCAGCAACTAAAAGGATTTGTCAAAGGTGCCGGTTGTGTAAAGAATATGCAACTCTCCGAATTAAAACCCCATCTGGGAAAAGACCTCTGGATACATATCCTTCAGAAGGATACATTTCCTTTCAGAAATTACAAATAGACTAAGCTGAAATGCCCAAGGCATTCAGTTTTACCTCTATGCTGGTGATAGTTGATCAGCTGTCTGGATGGATAGAAGCCTTCCTGACAAGGAAAAGTGATTCAAAAGCAGCAGTGAAAGCTTTGATTAAAGAAATCATACCAAGATATGGGGAACCAGAAGTGACTGATTCAGATCGAGAAGCACATTTCTCAGCTGCAATTCTTTTGCAGATATATAATTTTTTAAACACTAAAGCTCAATTTCATACACCCTATCACCCGGAATCATCAGGGCAGATAGAAATGATGAAAAGGACAATAAAAGAAAAATTGGTGAAAGTGTATAAACAGACAGGATTGAAATGGCCAGAAGCTTTAAATTTAGTTCTTTGCGATATTAGGAATACACCAAGGCAACCAATAGGAGTTTTACCTGCTGAAATCCTGTTTGGGAGGATAGTAGCAGTACTGGGGAACTTAAGTCCCAGCTAAGACAAGCTTATTGGATGGAGGTGAACAAGTGACCCAATATTTACTATACTTAAAACATTCATTTACTAAGTTGAGAAATCATGCATATTGGTACCAAGGAGTTTCTCCAGAAGTACAGGTGCATGACATTCAACCTGGAGAAATGGTTTATATAAAAATTTTTAAAAGGAAGAACAGGCTTGAACCAAAATGAGAAGGACCTTATCTTATATTATTAACCTCTTTTTATGCCATAAAGATACAAGGAAAAGAAGCCTGGATCCATCATTCACATGTAAAGATACTTCGGAAGAATTAACATCTCAACAGCAATCTTGGTATAGACTCAATTTTTGTTTTTTACTGACACCTTGTGGTCTAATTTTATCTTGCATTACCGAGAACTTAAACTGGACGACCTGTGAGAAGTTATGGAAATCCCACATACCAAAACTTTGGTGAGTTAATTAGAATTTAGATCAAATCAAATTAGAAATAATATAAGTGTTGTTGTTTCCAGGAACTCAAACTTAGAGTGGGAAGTTCCTGAAAATATAACGCAAACTGCAAAATTTTGTGTCACGGTTCACTCTGATCTTGAAGGTCCTTAGAATTTCAAACCATGCTGTGAACGAAAGTGGTGAATTCTTTATGCTTATCTTTTACAAATATGTAAGCCAAGAACAGGGAAAGGAACTTGGTGTATCAATCACGACCTATGGATGATTGGACATGGACAACATAAGGAAACAGGTTAGATGAACAATGAATGGTGTTATGATTTATCTTGGAATTATGCCTTTATGATTGAATATCAGGTTTTGATATTAGGTGTACAAGGTGAACCTAACAAGCAGGAAATTTATGATTGACTTTTGAGAAGATATTTTGAATATTGATCAATACCAAATTTTGAACAAAAACTAGGAAAACCTAGGAGCCTGCCAGACATAAATTGGGAAAATTATAGAAGAGACAACACACATGTGTCTATAATACAAACAATCTCACATAATGTAAATCTGTCTGATTGCTGGCTTTGTGTTACCTTACCAAACTCAGTAGGTTACAGAACTCAATTGGTAGGGGTACCTATCCCAAGGAATAAAAATTGCGAAAAATACTGGCAAAATACCACCTTCACTGATGCTCATGAGGAACATGTATGGGATATTAGTTTACCTACAGGTGCTGATTCTCTCCCTACACAATGTATCCAGAGATGTTATCCACCTGAAATTAAGAACAAGAATTTAAGTAAAAATCATACATTTGTAGGTGGTTAGACTAAATGTAACACTACTATAATGATTAAGTTAGCAACTGAATTGAGTTGGGTTGGAGCAACTTCTTTGGGGGTCTTTTGGTTGTGTGGACAGAGGGCATACAAAGCTTTTGTACATTGGGACTGTTGTCCATGGATTTAGAAATATGGCCAGAAAACTTCAAGGCACTTGTTTGGCATAGAACATTTTTATCACGTACTCAACAAACCAGGAATAGACAGATCCGCTAAATTTCAGTCTTGTATACATTGGTTTATGCCAAGACTAGGTGTAAGTGAATTGGAAAAGGTGATTTCGAATGTTTCTGGTGAAATTGAGAAGTTAGTCAATTATACTGCTCATGGGTTATTAACGTTACAAAAAGTTTCATGAGTTACCTAAATTGATTCTTCAAAACCATATGGCATTAGATATTCTTTTGGCATCCCAAGGAGGACTATGTGTAGTGTTAAATGTTAGTTGTTGTATGTATGTAGACCATACTGGAGAACTGCTGACTGAGGTGCATAAAACATAGGAAATACGTTCAAAGATGCAACAAATAGCGAAAGATGATGCATCATGGGGTTTTGCAGAAATCTTTTTTTGGCTCATGTCATGGTTTCCAAGCATAGCAACATGGCTGAAAAAAGGGATCGTGATATTGATTGTAATTATTGTGATTTTTGTGTGTGGATTAGTTTTAGTACAAGGTTGTATTGCTTGTTATATGAGCATGATGAATAAGATTAGAGATACTGCCTGGAATTATCATAGTTATTAGAATACCAGGTATGCAATTGAATAGAATAAAAAAAAAAAGGAGGGAATTGTAGAGGATTTTAGAAAATTTGGGACTATTAAGACTGTTAGAAATTAATATAGAATGGCGTAAGGTTATTAATGGCAACAGAG
>JAVJGG010000031.1:16508885-16540943 GCA_035590195.1 Aviceda cuculoides
TATAAGCAGCGAGGGTCGGCTGGTCACATTCCATCGCTAGGTGACATCACAGCCCATCCCTCGTGTCATCGGAACCCAGTGTCCCATCAGTGTCCCTCACTTGAGGATACACGATGGGCCATCCTTGCCCACGGCGCTCTCCCCAGCAGCGCTGTGGCCCCAGCACACGCATCTGGGATTGCTGCAGCACCACTGCCCGCTGCATCCTCCCAACTCTTGCCTTGTGCTCGGCATCGGTGTTGCACACCAGTCATGGAGGCCTTGGCTGTGTCTTCCCAGGGCTGTGTCAGATCACTGTGGCTGGGGCAGATGTCTCCGGGCACATACGGCAAGAGGGTTCATTTGGTAACAACACCTCATGCCTCCCTTGGAGGCTGCAGGACAAAGTACCATGGGCTTTGTCCACACCCCAGCGCTGTTGGCTAGCCCTCCGAGCTCCTCTGCTTCCTCCCACGGAACATCAAATGCAGCATTTAGTTCGGCCTTATGGCTTTTTTCCTGTATTTGTCCCCTAGTCAGAAGGCACAAGGGTGATCCCCTCTGCTCAGCACCCATCAGGCCTCATCTGGGCACGATGTCCTCTTTGGAGTCCCAGAGACAGGTTGACAAACCAGAAGGGCTCAGTGGAGGCAAGGAGGGTCTGTGGGGCTGGAGCTGGCTCAGCATGGAGCAAAGAATGTGTCAGGGCCCGTGACAGCACACACCAGTGCCCATGGGGAAGGCGTCAAGGGGATGGGGACAGGCTCTTCCCAGCCCTGCCTGGTGGGTGGCTGAGAGACAGTGGCATTGTCTGGAACTCAAGAGGTTCAGGGTGGAGAAAAGGAATCAAAACCAAAATCCCTGTGAGGATCATGAAGCCCTGGAATGGGTTGCCCAGAGAGGAGGCAGGATCCCTGAGCCTGGAGATCTTCAAGACCTGAGTGGCCATAACCCAGAGCACAACTGTCACAAGCCCATGAAGGGATGCTTGCTGAGGTCCTGCAAGAGAAAGCATTGCCAGTGGGAAATACAGCAAAGTTTTCCAAAAGTGCAACAGCTTCCAAAAGGTTTTGACTTTCTGGTTTCGTTTGGTTCAGCAGCTTTCACAAACTTTTATTTAGGATAGGATAGGATAGGATAGGATAGGATAGGATAGGATAGGATAGGATAGGATAGGATAGGATAGTTCCAGCTGAAAGGGACCTACAACGATCACCTCATCCAACAGCCTGGTCACTCCATGGCTGACCAGAAGTTAAAGCATACTATGAGGAGCATTGTCCAAATGCCTCTTTTTAAGGCACTGACAGGCATGGGGCATTGACCGCTTCTCTAGGATGTCTGTTCTAGTGTTTGACCACCGTTTCGGTAAAGAAACGCTTCCTAATACCTGGTCTGAACCTCCCCTGAAAAAGCTTTGAACCATATCCAACAAATCCTCAGCGACTCCTCACAGGACATGCCTTTCAGCTCTTTCACCAGCTTTGTTGCCCTCCTCTGGATGCATTCAGGTACCTTAATATCCTTTTTAAATTGTGAGGCCCAGAATTGCATGTATGTCATGGTTTAACCCCAGTCAGCAAGTAAGCACCACACAGCCACTCACTCACTTCCCCCCCACCCAGTGGGATGGGGGAGAAAATTGGGAAAAGAAATAAAACTTGTGTGTTGAGATAAGAACAGTTTAATAGAACAGAAAAGAAGAAACTAACAATGATAATGACAACACTAATAAAATGACAGCAGTAATAATAAAAGGATCGGAATATACAAATGATGCGCAGTGCAATTGCTCACCACCCCGCCGATTGATGCCCAGTTAATCCCCGAGCGGCGATCCCCGGCCCCTACTCCCCGCAGTTTATGTACTAGATGTGATGTCACATGGTATGGAATACCCCTTTGGCCTGTTTGGGTCAGCTGCCCTGGCTGTGTCCCCTCCCAACTTCTTGTGCCCCTCCATCCTTCTCCCTGGCTGGGCACGAGAAGCTGAAAAATCCTTGACTTAGTATGAACACTACTTAGCAACAGCTGAAAACATCAGTGTTGTTAACATTCTTTCCCTACTGAACTCAAAACACAGCACTGTACCAGCTACTGGGAAGACAATTAACTCTAGCTCTGCTGAAAGCAGGGCACCCATGTGATTGAAGTCTCCCTGGAGGTAGGCGGCTGGGGTATCAATATGCTGAGGTCTTACAAATTGGCTATACTGGACCACTGCTCTGAACCTGTCAAGGCAAGTGCTACATGTTTGCCATGGTGGAAGCATCTACTGGGTAGCTGGAGACATAGTAGGCATGTATGCCAAACCATGGCAGTGCTTGAAATGCCATCCTGAGCCTTGAATGTCAAATTCTGTGTCATGATACCCCAGAAAGAATTGAGTCAGTGCAACTCATTTCTGAAATAACCTCATACACTCCTGGCCAAGAAACATAGCATTGATTTGGCGCATCATGTACCCTATCATCCACAAGCCTCTGGAAAGATTGACCAATATAATGGATTGTTAAAGACTATGCTGAGAGCATAGGGTGATGGGGAATGGCAGCAGTGGGATGTAAGGTTAGTAGAAGTCATTTGGCTGGTTAACACCAGATGCTCTACTGACTGCCCTGGTTCTGCCCAAACAAAGACTCTACATGCTGTGGGAAGAGACGAGATCCCTGCAGTACATATAGGTAAGTGCCTGGGAAAGGCAGTGTGGGTTACTCTCCCTTGGGAAAAGGAAGCCCATTTGTGGGATTGTCTTTGCTTAAGGACCAAGGTGCAGTTGGTGGATAGTACAGAAGGAAGCGGAAATCTGGTGTGTACCTCAAGGACATTTATCCTGGGGGGAAATAATCCGTGATTTAACTTGTACAATACGGTAAGTAATACAGCAGGAATCACCTGAACCAACGGACAATGAGCCCCACAAGGAACCATTCTGTGCTTCTAGAAAAGAAAGTATAGTCATGTTCCGAAAGGGAAGGAGGCAGAGACTGTGCAGCAGTTTCAAAAGGCTTTGGAAAGAAAGTGGAGAAAGGTCTAGCAGTCAACAGACTACTTAAGCTTCTGGCACAGTGAATTATGAAACATCAGTAAATATGAATGGAGAGGGGAAGGTTCTTTGCATTGAGGCTGCCGGCTAGCCCTACGGCTATGACAGGAGGTTGAATGGGATGCTGATGACAAGGTGGAAAGAAGATGTATCTTGATGTGTGGTCAAGAACAGGACACTGCATGTCTTAAAGCTGATCTTTTCATCTGTAGGAGTGAGGTGTAAATTGTGCAGAAGGTGTACTAATGCATCCAATGCTGACAAGCCCTTGAGGCCAAAAATTCAGAAACTCGCCTATCCTTCCACCAGTACAATGAAAACTGCTTAAGAATAGATCAAAGGCAACTTTCCATATGTCCTATCACCCATGTTACCAAAAAATTATCAGAAATAAGCATTTTCTGGTAGTTGTAAGTGATCACATAGCTTCCTCAACATGTTGGTAAATGAAGAGAAGCACCTGTGTTCTTAACTTTGGTACTTGCTAGGATCTCTGGCTTTAGTTAATTCACATGATTTGGCAAGTCCTAGCCTCCTTCCCCCAAAGCAAAAACTTCTCACTTCCTAGTGCTTCCAGCAGGTCGCCTGGAACATAACACTGACTCTAGACATGTTTTGGTATTGTCTTTCTGAGGCACCTTCTTTTGATCTTCTGGAATGCTTTCAAAGAACTTGACTTGAGCACATAAGAGAAAGTGCCTTAGCATCCTTATCCACACAGCCTTCATAACGAGCTGAAGAGCTGCCTAAATTCAAGGAAGTGTAAATTGCTGTGCTGGCAAATGGCAATGGCAAGGGTATATGGTATTTCTCCTACTCAGCACTTGAAATAACATGAGGTGTGCCACACACGTTCTAGTAGTCTGAAACTGGCAGTATGCATGGCTTGTTCCAGAGTCTCACAGTGCTGGCATAGTGCTGAAGAGTGGAGAGAGCCAAACCTGGCACAGTTGGTATTGTGTCAGGGTGTAGGTTCAGTAAGCGGTATTTACTAAAGTCTCCCTCTTTGCCAGGAAGTATGTGGCCCACATCACTTCCTGGCCCTGTCTTGGATACAACCATAAGGGGGTTTGTGCCCATTGGTGCCAGGATGATGGCCCTTATTTAACTTAATCACTCACATCTGAAGAGTTTATACAGATTTATGTCTGAGATTTAAAAAAAAAAGAGAGAAAAAAAAGATATACCTAGCCTCTGGATCACTTCTAATTTTAAGTGGTTTTTGTTTTTTAAATTGTGAATCACCAAGGTTGTGTTAAGAGATGGTGAAGAAATCGCTTTCATGGCTGTTCCACTCAATGTGAGGAGTGGAAAACAGCTGTTAATGAAAGATTGGTGAAGTAGATGTTTAATGTTTATATTACAACTGTAAAGTTACAGAGGTCAGCCAATTAAAAGGTGCCTTTTTTTATTAACACAATTGTACAAGAAGTCCAACCTTAAATTTTAATGAATATAGTTCATATCTTTGGTTCTGAATATAAAGTTGTGCTCAAATGATATGTGTCAATGCCAGCATTGTTCTATTGACAAAAGGTTTACATAGATATTTTCTGTAAAAATAGTCCCTCTCTTAAATCTTTATGATGGTGACTATACTGACACAGCTGAACTTTCTTGCCTGGGAGCACGTACATTCCTTAAAAATCGATCTAATGATTGATCTAAATAGTGCTACGTAGTGTAAAAGACCTATGTTTCTTACTGTATACTTGCTGACCACAAGCTCACTAGTCTCCTTGCGGTGCCATCCTTTTCTTGGATTCGTAACAAATTAGTTAATGAAAATTCATTTTCAAATGCAGCACGTTGGGAGAATACAGGCTTATTTGTGTCGTCTGCTGACTCTAGCTGGGACAATTTTAAAGCTATCCCTTACTCCCTGCATAAAATGATGCCCTTGCAGCTGAGTTATGGAAAGGTGGTACACCTTATCTAAGCCACTGCAACCCACAGTATTAACAAGAGGAAACATCACTTTTAATTTATATTAATATGCAAGGCTGACTGTGATGGCTGAAGGCTGTGATTCGCAACCTCTGTCAGGTAAAGATACGCTCCCTGAAGAATCTGTTGTTCCCACCCGAGGGGGGCAGTGGCCTCTTCAGCTAAGCCTTTCCTTCTGCAGCGAAGTGTGACAGGGATTGTGAATCAGAGCTTTGGTGTGTTTTAAGGTCTCCTTCGGTAGAAGGCATATTTTGTTTGTTCTTGTATTTAAGCTGTTCAAGATCAGTACAGCCCTTTCCCTTTGCCCCTTATTTTGCCAGTGACATTTTTTCCTCTTTAGGTTGGTAAGTATTACATAAAGCACCATGTGATTTGGTAATACGAATATTTGGTTCACTGAAGTCCTCCTTAATCATGAGGCAAAGTCCATTTTGAGCTACCAAATGAACGTTCATCAGTCATCCTGCACATAGCCAAGTGGTTTTTTTTAATTTCTCTTCTGGTGACCACATGCTCCTGATACGGTAAAGAGAGTCAGGGAAAAAATGGGATGCAAAGAGGAATGACATTGGAATCCTGCTGGTTTGTAGGCTTGCAGAGGAAAAGCAGAATACTCTCCTTCTAGCATTTTGGTTTTATCTCTTCCTAAAAAATGGGGCGTCATGCTTTAACCCCAGCCAGTGTGAGTCCCACGCAGCCATTCACTCACCTCTCTCACAGTGGGATGAGGGGGAAGAATCAGAAGGGTAAAACTGAGAGAACTCATTGTCTGAGATAAAGTCAGTTTAATAGGTAAAGTAAAAGCCATGCACACAAGCAAAGCAAAAGAAGGAATTTATTCACCACTTCCCATGGGCAGGAGGTGTTCAGCCATCTCCAGGACAGCAGGGCTCCATCACATGTAACAGTTACTTGGGAAGACAAAACGCCATAACTCCTAATTTGTCCCCCCTTCCTTCTTCTTCCCCCAGCTTTATATGCTGAGCATGATGTCGTATGGTCTGGAATATCCCTTTGGTCTGTTGGGGTCAGCTGTCCCGGCTCTGTTCCCTCCCAACTTCTTGTGCCTCCCCCAGCCTCCTCGCTGGTGGGGTGGGGTGAGGTGAGAGGCAGAAAAGGCCTTGGCTCTGTGTAAGCACTGCTCACCAGTAACAAAAACATCTCAGCATTATCAACACTGTTTTCAACACAAATCCAAAACATAGCCCCATACTAGCTGCTATGAAGAGAATTAACTCTATCCCAGCCAAAACCAGCACATGGCGTGGGGAAATAATCTATTTGCTGTACCTGTGCTTGCAGCAAAGAAAGGTGTTCTATTATCCTCTGGAGCTGTCACTAGGGAATTACAGTGGCAGTCTTCTTCACCCAGGCTTTGATCTTTGTACTTTAAATATTGAATTGCCTTCCCTAGTGACCTTTTTACTGGAGAATATATACTATAAACAATGCTTTCTTGTTTAGCTATTCAACAAATATTCTCTATTGATCATGAATTTTTTTTTACTGAGTTAACTGTGAGGGTTGTCTCTGCAGATCCTTTTGCTGTCATGTCAGGCTGAAATCAATGTTAAAAATTGGAAATTTTTGTTGAAGCAAAAATTCGAAGGTCTTAAGGAATTATATTACCTAAGTAGACTTTTTGGTGGACCTATGTATTTGTTCACAGCAAATGGCTGTATGCATGTGTGTATATATTCACATGCATGCATAACAATCAGGCTGTATTCAAGACTGTTTGGATAACAGCAACTGAACTTGGTTTGATTAATACTGCTGAAATGGCAATGCCTTTGGAATTCTTGTATTCCCTCTGGCACTCGTAACATGAGGGAAGGCTTTTCTTTCCATTTCCTTCTGTCGGGCATTTTCTGCACATGTATTTCTTTTGTTCTGCCTTTTAATTCCTGTATCATTCAGTATTCTTTGCACGTGCAAGATGCCAAGTCATAAAAAGTAGTTACAAATCTACTAGTCTGGCTTTTTCCATTCAGCACGTGAAGCTTTCTTTTTCCTAGTGTATGTAGTTTATAAAACTGTTTTTTTCTGATCTATGAAAGAACCTTGTCAGTTAGATCTCAGTTGCACATACATTTCTTACCATCTGGAGATGAATCTCTGAATTTGACAGTAGACAGTGCTCCTTTTCTTTCAAGCTTTTGAAATGTGTAGATAATTAGTACTAGGTCTACTTCACTATTTTCTTCAGGTGCATGAGGAAGAGATGCTTATACAATCACTACAGAAAACATGTACTCTTCCTAAAAAAATACAGCTCTGTGAGCCAGAAATATCCAGGACTAAGGCTTTGATGACAGCAAGCATGAATCTGTATCTCTTCCCGTCTTCCATTCCTCTCCCTGCTGCTTGTGGCCCATCATGTCGTGTCCCCCCAGCTTGTAATCTATCCAGGAAATGTCTCTGATTTCTGTATTAACATCTACATTACTGAGTATTTAATTTCACTTTATCAGTAAAGATACTAAAGATACTGAACTGATGTCTGGACGGGTAAGGTGCATTAGCCTCAGTAAATATAAATGATGTTTCTTCATGGAATCCAGGAGAATTATTTCGAGTCCTTGTCTGTATGCCAAGGACCTAACTTTTGCTTCAAATTTCTTACTGGGTCCATCTACTCTTGCTGCTTCTTGCAGCAGATTTAAATTGGAATAGCATTCATTTACCTCTGTTTCTGAAATTAGTCATCATAATGGAAAGTCCTGAAGGCTTCTCGGTCACTTTATATTTGCTTTTGTGTTGGGAAACTATTCTGTTCTGCTCTGATGATGCTTATATTATGATTATAGAACTCTTACTAGTAACGGGGGGAGGAATAATGCCTGCTTTTTATTACTTCTTGTCACTTTGAAAGTCTTGTTACCTGTTATCACAAAAAGGAAATAGCTACTGCTATGCTTAGCACTGCAGAATGCAGCCATTTTCCTGTGCAACTATTGAACACTGTTGTTATAAGATTTGGGAGGAATATAAACCTAGACACTACCTGAACCCCAAAATACTTCAATATGAGAAAAAAATCAGTATGAAAATTACTTATTTTAATACTGTGTAAAAGCCAGTAGAGCTGCTTATGAGCTTATATTTATTCCAAACAAGGAACAGAGTCTACCAGAAAACCATACCTAAGTACTAAGGACAAAATAAACCTCCATAAAAAATCTGCTTCATTGTAAGAGTAAAGTTGGTTTTAGTGACAGTAGAGCTTGTGTGTCTGATTTCAGCTGGACGATGCCAGTCAAAGTTTCTAGGAAATACCCACCTACATTTTAGCTTATTGCCTGTCTTGAAGATTGTGAGTGACATGACTATACCTGGCCCTAAAAACCTAAGTGATTCTGAAATGTGTTCAGAGCTGGAGCAAGCAGGACGTGTTCTCAAGAAGACCAGAGAAGGAAAAAGAAAAATTTTGTTATCCACAGACACAGCTGAAGGTACATTAAGGTATTTCCTTGGGCAGGCCACCCAGAGGAGGAAGAATTTAAAGATTTATGCCATTGGAGAAGCCAGGATAAGCCTGAATGAAGTAAGTCTATGTGGCAGTGAGCTCCACGATATTTGAGTCGATAGAGCCAATGACAAGATCTGAGGAAGTTAACCAGAAGTAGTTTATTCTGCTCTCTTGTGCTTGTTGTTTTGCCTTTGTGAGGGAGCGTTGTACTTTTATCTCTTGTACTTCACTTGTCTGTGCACATGACAGATTCCTGACAGAGTCCATTAATGATTTCGCAAACTTAAACTGCAACTTGTCACTGAGTCAGCTTCTCTTGTGTTAATGGTTGTATTTTAATCTGCTGCTCTGTGATTTAACTGTCGCACCTTCTTTAAAGCCCACTGTGTCTTTTCGAAGATGATGATGATGGAATAAGAGCCCTCTCTAATTCTGTTTAGTTAGAGTAAGATGTAAGGAAAAAGTAGATAATGACCAGTTAAATCAGGTAGTCATTTATATTAAATAAGGTAACTGAAACAAGGTTGTTGTCATTGTCTTAAATTTTCCTAGGGTTAACTTCGTGAATGGTGATAATCTGTTTGTTCATCACTTGACTATGTTAGTCTGTTGATTCACTGTAATACTGTAAAGTTACATATTTAATCAGCTTAGATAAGAGTGGAGTGGTGATTTCTCAAGGTTTTCTTGCTTTTTTTGTTATTTGAATGACATTATTCACGTTAGTATTTTGATTGTTAAAAAATGAAAAAAAAGAAGGTACATCTTTTCACTAATTGGTACCTGGACCTATTCTCTTTACAGTAACAGAATACGTCTATCTTGAGGTACAAAACTAGTAAGGTCTTTGTGTTCTCTCAGATTTAGCTCTAAATTGCTTCACAGCATAATTAATTAAAAAAAAGATCGCTATATAGAAAAAAGCCTTATGTTTTAATTCAGTATAGAACTCTTGCATTTTATTTTTTTTTAATTTTTATTCTAGCTATAAGAAAGTAAAAATGACATGCCAGTTTTCGTTTATAGAAGCCAATGTATAATGTGTACTCACTGAAGTGCTATTCTACAAAAGTGAAGTCAGCAAACTAGGTCTTAAACTGAGTTAGAGTGGGATGGTAAAAGGGTGTCTTTTGGTCATCATGGATCACTGCATCCAAAAATGCAGTCCTGCCATATGATCAGGGGAAAGACAAGAATCTAGTAGGCATTACAAGTAGGACTGTTAGAAATCCAGAGCACCTGGTGCACACCTGTGTCCTGCCTGTTCCTGCTGCACTTGTGTCCAAAGTGGTGAAAGACCACTTCCAGACAACCTAGAGGATATATCCGTTTTCACAGATTTGATGAGGAGCAGGCTTTCCCAGCATCTCATTTACAAAGCTGATTTGGTTCTGGGAAAACTTGGTAGGTATTCTGAAATTTTGGAACCTCTGTTGCAAATACAGGACATGTTTTTTATCTGGTTATAGATCAGTTGCTGTGAACTACATTAATCTGACTTGCTTATCTTCTCTATATGTTTTTCCTTATGAATATAGTCTTTTTCATGTGTAACAGATGACTTAGGTGAAAGTGAACTTTACTTTTTCTCCTGCCTTCTGAATATGATTTGCATACCACTAAGAGAAATCCTGGAATTTTCTTTATTTGAAGTGTTTCTTTCGTTATCATGCATATATATAAGTGAAAGTGATTCCGCAAAGCAGCCTCACAACACTTTTTACGCTCTGTATTTCTGGCATGTTTCCTTTTTTTAGTTAAACAAAGTAGGATGAAAATATCAGGATTTCGATAGTTAAAATCTGTCACAGGTTTTATCTTTTGATATAGTATAAACAGACAAGAGCTGAAAGCTTTTTTCTTTCTTGAGGAGGTAGGTTCCTAAGGCAGGAAATACACAGGATGCTATGGAAACTAATGGCTTTGTGGCTGGAGAGCATACATTTTCAGTAAAGGTGTCTGGGACACTGACCTACTTTTTGTGCTAATAGCAAAGATTTTGATTGCTTTAATGAGTGGCAGAGGCTGTGAGTTTGCAGCTGCGATTATTCCCCTTACATTAACTGCTATGCTGTTGAATGACCAACTGAATTAATGGGGGGGTTTGTCAATACCATGAAAATGAAACCTCTTCTGAGTCTTTTAACTGTCTGAAAATTACTGGGTCATCTAAGAGAGGAAATTTTAGCTAACCTGGCCTTAGCTGGTAAAAGCCAATAAAATCTCCTGATCCTGGGTTCGTGATCCATAACTGAAAGGCTGGCACCAGAAAGTGTTTGGGGAACCTTCTAGAAAGCCAACAAGGAGATGCAAGATAACAAAAAATGAAGAGTAGATGTTACAGTTGAAATAACACAGAAAGCAAACAGACATACGACCAACTCCAACTTCTTGCAAGTACAGACTACACAGGAATTTCCTTGCAGTGTAGAAAAGTGCAGATAAATCTCTAGCTGCTATTTTCTTTCTCACAATTTTTTCTGTCCTCCCCACCAACAAGAAGATCAGAGCATACCCAAGCAGTGGACAATGTGTAACAACCAGAAATCCTGCCATGGCTTTCTTCCATATCTTCTTCTAAGGTATTAGGTGATGGGGAAAGTAACAAATCCCACCCAAACAAAACAAAAGCTTTTGGTTTTTGGTTACTTAACATCAGGATCTTTCAAGGCACCTAGCTGTTTGGAAAATGGATGCAAAGCGAAGCAATCTCGCTTTTCTCCTTCCCAGCAGCATGCCAAGCTCCACTTACTGGTCGGGCACTTAGAGGTATTTCTAAAAGACAGCTTCATTTTTCCAGGGAAAAGGAAAATCTATATTCAGAGGTAAAGAAGCTCTCCTGCCTCTTAACACTAGTCTGAAACAGGCAATGTTGTGGTAAACATTTTTTTTTTTTTCAGAATTTTGGTATTTTTTTTGTTGACTCGCACATCAAAGTTCTCATACTCAGGATAAAAATACTGGAACAAGAACTGATTTTTTTATCTTCAAAAAAGAGATGCCAATAGGCTGTTCTGTACATTTGTTAAAATAGCCTGAGACAGTTTGCTGGGAGCCAGGCTCTTGCCTGTGCTAGCCAAATAAGTTGATGCAGGTGCCAGGAAGAGCGTTATAGGATCATATGTTTTGGGCTCCAGTGTGCGAATTGAGGCTGGAGATATTTTTATCACTATTCTTCAGCAGGCAGCATGCTGTACAATTACATATCAACATGATGCTTCCGTTGTAGATTGCTGTAGCTATGTTTCCACCTCCTGGCAAGTGTAAGGAACAGCTGAAAAGTGATTAAGAACGATTATGTTTTTATTTTTGCTAGGCACTGGAAGATGCGGCAGGACTGTAAGTAATAAGAAATCAGATATTTTACATTGAGAGAGGGAGCGTGAGTGTATACCCATGCTAACTGCGGCATGAACACAGAGAAACTTCAGTCTCTAAAGTATACATACATTCCGCTACGGAGTAAAGACTGTAGGCATTCTGCGAGGTAGGTGCCCTTCTGTAATAAGAAATGTTAATTTTCCCAAATGAAAAAATCTCTTTCACAACGGAGGGATGACGGCTCCCTGTCTTTGACTATATTGTAGCCACAGCTGCATTTTTTCCTGAGGACCTGCTCAGTAACTGATAGTGTCCATTTCTTGCACTTTGCCAGGTCAATGGCATTTTCCTATTTCAGAGGAAAGACCGAAAGTATTTGTGGTAGCCATGTCAGAACCGCCCTTTACGGCTAGGAAAAAGTAAAATTTCAGTAGGTAGTGAAATACATATTTCTAGAACATTTAAAGAGATATAAACTTCTAGTGCAAAACTTCTGGATTGAAATCTCTTTTTTTTGAGTGAAAACTGATTTTAAAGCTAAGTAGTGAAGTATGCATTCAGCCAGGATCCCTTATGTCTGTAATGAGATCACTGTGTGTTATGCCATTGTTAACTGCATTAAAGCTAGGTTGGAGAACTTTTGTAGCACACGTGCATAGGCCTGGCTGAGCAGAGCTGCTGGACGTATTGAATCTGGGCTTTGAATGCACTCTTCGTTGTTCAGCTGCAGGGACTCCCAGGTAAGCTGCCCTCAGCGTTTTACATGATATATAGCCATGCTAAGGAAAATCATCCTGTTCAGAAGGGCTTGTGGGAAGACTATATAGCTGTATCTGCCTGCACAAGCTGGAGTTTTTGGGAGTGACACCCCGGCAGCTGCTCTACTGAAAGGGTCCACTCTATTAAGAGAGTTACACGAAAATGGCATATCATCAGTGAAGCTGACCATCCCTAGCTACTTTTTCACTCTAAAAGTCTGCGCATGATATTGTATGTTTACGCATTGATTTTTACATGTAGCAGCATGCGCACATTGCCACAGCACAGGTACTTTTACCAAATTAAGTTATTTTAGATGTAATTTAAGTTGGTCCATGTCTGTGCAGGCCTGAGCGCAAGGGGTGTGAAAAAGGCTGCGGTCTGTGGTGTGAATTCCTGCAGTGAAGGACTTGTGGGGGGCGGTCTGGAGGCTTCCTGATTCCGGAGAATTCTTGCTAGTTGACTTTTTTGATCTTATTTCCCTTTGTCTTGCTTCTTTTGTAATGCATTGCCTCAACTTTTCACACAGCACCTTAGGACAGCAAATAAGGAGCCAGAAGTCCTGGTGGGCATGATCTTCTAGCCTGCAGCACGCATTCCTGTGCCACCCTATTCTCAGGAACTTCCCCAGTGAGAAGATGAGAAAATACAGACATTTTACCAGCAACGATCATAATGCCTTTACAGCATCTATCTTTGGGATAGATGATCTGACTTCATGTCACATTTTCCGCCTGCAGACCACTGGTCTACAAAAAGGGCAGGCAATTCAGGCAGCACAAACCTGAATAAGAACATTCTGTAGAGTTCCCCTGGCATCATACTCCCTCGGATCAAACATGGGAGGAGGAAGCTGTAGTTTTCAGAAAACCTTATGTTCCCTTGTGTGTGAAAGAGAAGCAGTGAATAGCTGAAGGAGATAGAGGCCTGGTAGTCCTGTGTCTCAACCCCTGCTTGGTACTGTCTAAACCACATAAGGTTGAGTCAAGAGTGAGGGAGGAAAATATCTGTGATTTTATTTCTGCTAGAAACTAGTTCTTCTGCTATTTCTGTTCTCTTTAAAGTGGGAATTATCTGAGCTTTCCAGCTTCCTTTTACATGCAGTTTGGGATGTGTGCTGCAATTCTGTCACATTTGGCTGCAGACTGGGAAGCTAATACCTCCAGCTGAAATATGGGAAGGAAGCTTTCATGAGAAAAGAAAAAAGGTGGTTCTGAGACACATACCGATTCTTACTGAAGTGTTTTTGAATTAAGTGTCCACATATAAACTATCTCTTTCCTGTTCACCTTTGAGTACTGTGCGGAACACTTTTTCTTGTATTAGGCACAGCTGTAAAGGCAGTAATTGAGCTTGCGAGTCGTTGGTTCTGAGGTTCTTCCTGGGAAACAGCAAGGTGTAATATGTACACGAGGCAGACATTATAGTAGTTACGGTCACAGGTGTCTTTGTTGTAGGTAGATTTCGTTACTGGAGTATTGAGATTGAGTGAGTGAGAAGCCCCTGAGTTTACTGACCCAGAAGTGTAAGGGAATTCTGTGGGGCCAGAAGCAGAAGCTGCTGAGCATGGCCATGGTGGCTCACTGACTGTGCAGTTAGGGAAACAATTAACCAGAGTTAAAAAAGAAATCCTTTTCCCTAGCCTCTGCAAGTTGCAATATAATTGCCTCTGGGTATTCTGACGTGGAAGTCTCAGGTTTAAAGGCTTCGTGATAAGCAATGGTTCTCCCCATATGTCTGCTGACATTGTTGAGAGCCACAGATGGTTTTTACCTGAGAAGACCAAGCTGTTAGGCACATGGGCTAGTTTTTTCCCATACAGTAGACAAGCAAATTTATTATTTCTTTCTGTAAGGAAAAGAACAGGCTACTGCCAGTGGTGGTGTTCTCCTTCATCCTTTGCTCCTACTCTCCGTTCCCAACACTCCATTACAGTGATTTCTGAAGAGGCTGGCTATGAGGTAGCTACTGATGTCAGTTATGCAGTTTAGGTCGTGTAATAACTTCATGGGACTAAGCTGGTCTCTAAATGGGATGGTGTTGACAAGCTAGCTAAATAGTTCTGAGAAGAGAGGAGACACCCACTTACTTTGTTCAACTACACCTACTAAAGATTTAAAAAAGCTGGAAAAAATACTCACCTGCTCTACAACTTTTTTTTCTGGGAAAACCTCCCACTCTGTTGTGACATTAATAGTAGTACTATTCTAAGTATTAATACCTAGATGAAGTCTACATGCAGACACCACAAACCTGTGCACTGCTGTGGAGGAACCTTCAAAGCTATTTATCTTTAGGTAAGCGCTGAAATTTTCAGTTGTTCAGTATAACTTATTCTGAACTGGTTTGAGAGCTCCTTCTATTAAGCTACTCCTTGTTCTTTCAGAAAGCCATTTACCCTCTATTTCCCAGTATATAATAAAGCTTTGGACTTTTACATATTTGGAACTGAATGAAACTAGCTCATGAACTGTTTGTGTTGAATTTCAGACCTACAAAGCATCTGTGGCTTCCACTGATTCAAACCAGTATAAGACAAATGGGGAGCCTGCAAAGTTGGAGTTACAGCTCCTCCAGTTGCTAATAAACTCTTCCTGTGCTATGCGTTGTGAGGGGCAGAGTTATCTTTCACAAAAGATAACCAGGAGGCTATAATGTCAAACCAACGATCCATTACACAGCAGCATTTGTATCAACCAGTTGCAGATAATTAAGGAAGATGACCAAGAACAGAGCAACGACACAACGTCTCTGGTCCCTGAAAAACTTTTCAGTTCCTGAGAATGAACAGCTTTCAGAATATCATCTTCCTGAGTCTTCTGATATGATTTTTGTTCCTCCCAGGGCTTTCAAAGTCTTTCTGTGTTCTGTAACTTAATTTCCAGCGGAGGGACTTGAGGAATTCCCAGAAGAAGACTGTTGCTCGGGAGAAACTATGGCAGCAGCCGAGCCAAATGCGTGCACTGCAGACTGCTCCCAGACATGGTGCAAAACTCTTTGCAAATAGTGAACATGAAGCACATACCTTGGGGCCTGATCCCTGAAATGAATGGGAATGGTGGGCCCATGGACACATATGCTGCTACATTTCTTCTGGTAACTCTTACAGATCAGATGCCTAGCAGCTTGTACCTTCTTTGTTGCAAAGTAGTCAAACACTGCTCTGAAGTTAGAATGGTTAGTTTCCTGATATGCTCTTCTATGGCAATCAGGACTATTTGCCTTACAGGAGTGGGTCTTGCAGAGATCAATGTCTAAAGCTTCCATTATCTCTACATGCCTAAATTGGATTGCCTTTGGCCTGCCTGTTTTTTACAGAAAAGTTATCATTGTTCATTATCATGTATTTTGCTGAAAATACCAATATTTCAAAGTTTTTCAGTCACATTAAGACAAAAACGCAGCTGCCGACTCAGTTGCCACACCAGTGGACATTCAGAGAGAAACAAAAAAGGTAAAGCTCGTGGGCTGAGGTAAAGATAGTTTAATAGAACAAAGATAAAGAATGGAAAATACAAGAGACTATACAAAACACACAGTATACTGTAGAATTTCTCTCCACCTGCTGATGGATGCCCAACCAATCCCCAAGCCACGGTGCCCCTACCCAGTTTCTCCCAGTTTATGTACTGGATATGATAAAATATGGTGTGGAATATCTGTTTGGTTCAGCTGTCCTGGCTGTGTCCCCCTCCATATTCTTGTGCATCCCCAGCCTCCTTGCTCGCAGGGCATGAGAAGCTAAAAATCCTTGACTTAGTGTAAACACTGCTTAGCAACAAGTGAAGTTGTCAGGGTGTTATCAACTTTGTTCTCATCCTAAATCTGGAACACAGCACTCTGCCACTTATTAAGAAGAAAATTAACTTCATTCCAGCGAAACCCAGGACATTACCAAAGGGCTAAAATTCACCAGACACACCCCTCAGCGGTGCAAGGGAGCGAAGGGAAGGCCTGCTTCAGTGGAGCACAGGGGACTGAGCTGGGCTGGCAGTCAGGTCTACCTGACAGATCCTTCCCTGCCAAAAGCAGGAATGTAAACTTGTCTTCGGGTACTTGAGTTGCTGTCCACAATATCTATGCAAATTTCATGTGCTGGAGGCAGCGAAGAGCTTACGGTTTAACTAAGTACAACTTCTAGTATATTTCTTATCACTTCTCTGTCCTGGAACAGCTTACAGTCTTAATGGTGCTTTAAGAAATTACCACTTTTCTTTTCTGTTTATTTCCTTAAGGTTCTCTCCCCAATGCCCTCATGCACTGCTTTTCTCTGTTTATTGATTTCTAGCTTCTCTAAATACTTTGTTACTCATTTCTCTTCCCGTCTCTTTTTTTAACGAATACAACTGCATTTTCTGTTGAGTTACTTTAGCAGGTGCCAGAGCCTCTCAATGAAATTTTTTCCTCATAAGATTTTTTTTTGTTGTTGAAGTGGGTGGGGAGAAATAGGTTTCAAATTATGTCTTGTTATGACTTTTCTAGAGCTTTTCAGTGAACTTCTCCTTAGAGATATACTTAATGTACAGCTCCTTAATTTACATTTTTGACCTACACATAAAAGAGCATTATTTGTTTTTGACTAGTCTTGTGCTTCAGCTTCTGCAAATCTAAGCTCATCTACCAAACCCAAATGTATAATATGCAGTGTCTTATTTGTCCTTGTAGATATCGCTCTATTTTTACCCCAAAACATCATAGCCAGTTTATTTTTTTCCACCATAGTTTACATGCTGCCTTGTACCACTGACAGCACCAGGAGGCATCCAGTGAAGAGAAACTGAGCAGGCATTTGTCAGCGAGGCTTTTCAGGCAACCTTGGTTTACCAGTGATTTCTACTTAATTAAGACACAACAACAGAACATCTCTGATACAATCTCATGCTTTTTCTGAATGGGACTATGCCTATGCCTATGCCTTAGCTGTACACTGTTAATAACATTGTATATAACCAAGAAATGGTGGACTTAGCTCCACTGTAGAAAGTAGATGACATTTTACCTGATTAATCCTATAAGCAATAATATTTTCACAGAAAGAAGATAAGCACATACTCCTTGTGGTTTTGCAAAATAAAGAGCGTATGGAGGCTTTTTGCTGTACTTTGTCCAGATTGTGTCTCTTTAGTATGAATCTGTCACTACATCTGCTGCTGGGTTTTCCGTGTATTTTCTAGTGATTTTGACTATATTATGAAATCGGTTCGGAGTTTAGCACAGAGTAGTCAGAGAACCCTCACGGACTTTGTTGTTCAGAAAGGGCTAGTATAATTGGCCTCTGTTTTGACTCCTGATTCCTGCTCTCTTATTTTTCTCTGAAGGCTTGTGTTTTTTTTCTAGCACTGATCTAGGCTCCTATGCCTTGAGTATATTTCATCTGATGCCTGGTGTAGAGAACTCTGGAATAGCCTGAGATAAGGAATAATCTTTTGCTGCATGAGAAGGAATGCAATACATTATTCCTTTCATTGGGATCTGCTTGGGATATCTGACCTGAGTCTCACTGGCTGTATTCTATATCCTTGGTGAAAAAAGTCTTCAAAAGCCTGAGCAGCTTTCATGGACGCCTGACTGGTAATTTGCCTCACAGTCGTAGATGTTGTACCCAGACCTGTGCGTCTTGTTCCAGGAAGCTTCTGCAAGAACTTTTAAAGTCTGTTATCATCTGTATTCCTTCAAACAAAACTTCCCATACTTCCGTGTTCTCTTTGAAAAAGAAATGGTAACCAGTCTGCCTCTCAAAGCAAAAGCATCTTTCTTGCAGGGAAAGACAAGAATTTAGGGACTGCCTAGATGAGTTTGTAGTGCTACAGAACAGTCACAGGACTAGCTCAAGTTGGAGTTTATCTTCATGACTCTTCAAAAGTGGGCTGACTTCCTCCTCCTGAGTTATCTAGAACTACCAGCCTAGATTGAATCTGGGAATTTGCAGCAAATCCTAGGCTGGTACAGTCATGGTGGTATCTGTCTTCTGTGATGTAAGCCACATATGTCCATATGACTACTGTGCTCCAATAGAAATTTGCAGTTATTTCTTCTCAGTGGGATTTTGGCTTACCTCCACAGGGGATTTGAAGTTTCTGCTCTTGTTCCTTGTTTCTGTGGGTTTGGATTGATGTTATATCAGGAATAATATTTTGTAAATTTTTTCTTAGACTTAAGTGCTGCAAAACCTTCTGCCAAGAAGATCCTACTGTCTGCATCTTAGCACAACAAGGAAAACACAAATGTAGACTGTCAAGCAATCACTCTTTGCTTTTCTAGGTTACAGTTTTGTCACTTTCCAAACGATGCTTCAGGAAATACTCAATACTCGCCCAATTCTGGCAACTCAGTTACTATAAAAAGTCCAGCAACATGTTCTGCCGAAAGAGGCTTGTTGTGGAACACAGAGGGGGACAGCAGATTACCTGGGACAGAGGACATGAGTGTATGTTCAGGATGGCCTGGGAAGGTCATTTTTCTTCTGAAATGTTTTGTGTCAACAGATGACACAGATTGTAGACTTTCATTTCTATTGGACCACCTGTAGCTTCCTACAGGGTGTCATGGCGACTGTGTCTATGTACATATGCAAAACCAGACCGGACACAAGTGTCAACAAAGTGCTTTATCTGATCCTGCCTGACCAAGGGGTTGGACTAGATGGTCTCAAGAGGTGTCTCCAAGCCTCAGCTATTCTGTGACTCTGTGCCAGAGTTTCTAGATACAAAACTAACTAAGGGTTCATTCCAGCACATTGTTGCCAGGTCTTAGTTTTGGTGCTTTGGATACTGGAGAGGAATATTGTAAGAGACTGTTATGCCTTACAAGCAAGATTCAGCAGCTTCAGAGGCTTTATCTGAGTGCACAACTCCTCTTGGGAAGCAAGGGGCCCTTTGCTTGAACACTGACTTCTGAAGTAAGGACTCTATTATTTCCAGAGTGCTTTGTCTTTGCCTGCTCAGTGCTGCACACAGGTGCATGCTGCTCTGGTGCATTCCTGGGTGTTATGGCATACACTGCAGGATAGGATTAGCAATCAGTGTCTGCAAGTTTAGGGTTGTGCAGTGTCCTCCCAATCACCATCAGGGTTTTTTTTTTCTTGTAACTGAGCGTTTTTCGAACTGTGTAAAGTCACCACAGAGATGGTCCCTGCTTTAGCTGAGTATGTCTCAGCTGAGCAGGACTTCCATCTTATTTTTCAGGTAAGAAGATGAGGATATTTGGACTGTGCCCCATGTTGGACAGTCAGTTCCAGCTGGCTCCAGGACAGCCAAAGTTGAGCCCATCAGTGACACCACTAGAGCCTCTGTGATAAATATTTAAGAAAGGATAGGAAATGCTGCAGAGCAGCGCTGAGGAAGAGGAGTGAGAAAACTGTGACATAAACAACACTGTAGATACCAAGATCAGTGGAGAAGGAGGGAGAGGATGTGCTCCAGGAGCTGGAGCAGAGATTCTCCTGCAACCTGTGCTGAGGACCATGATGAAGTAGGTTGGGCCCCTGCAGTCCACAGAGAACCATGCTAGAATACATATCCACACTGCTGTCTGTGCAGGACCCTATGCTGGAGCAGGCTCCTGGCTGGAGCTCTGGCTATGGAGAAAAGCCCATGCAGAACCAGGTTTTCTGTCAGGACGTGTGACACTGCGGGGGCACCCACACTGGGGCAGTCTTTTCCTGATGGACTGCACCTCATGGAAAGGACCCACGGTGGAGCACTTCTTGAAGAGCGGCAACCTGTTGTGGAGGAGTTCGTCAGGTGCTGTAGCCCATGGGAAGGACCTATGCTGGAGCAGGGGAACAGTCTGAGGAAGGGGTGGCAGAGACAAAGTGTTATGAACTGACCCTGACCCCCGTTCCCCATATCCCTGCACTGATGGAGATAGGGAAGACAAGGTAGCTCTGGGAAGAAGAGGGGGTAGGGAAGTGTGTTTTAAATTTTGTTTTTGTTTCTCACTATCCTGCTCTGTTATTAGTTGGCAACAAATTAATTTCCTCAAGTCAAGGCTGGTTTGCCCATGTCAGTAAGTGGTGAGTGATCTCCCTGTCCTTATCTTGACCCACAAGCTTTTCCAGTGTACCTTCTCCCCCTCTCCTGTTGAGGAGAGGGAGTGACAGACCGTCTAGGTGGACACCTGGTGGCCGGCCAAGGTCAACGCACCATATAGGGATTATTCACTAACACAGATATAATGCGAAATAGGATGCTGTAAACACAGACTCTACACTATTAAAGCATTTTATGCTGATGATACATTGCCAGATATTCTGACATCTAGAGTCATGTTCTCCTCACTCTGTACTGAGCTCTCAAAATTTTGTTTCCACGCATTCTATTCTCTTAGCTGACAATAAGTATTGATGAGGAAGCAAAGGTAAGGGCATTTGGACTGATTATTGGCTGACTGCTCCCACAGTCCCAAAGAGTTGTATGCATTAGCACAGCATTTCTACCTCGCTGTGCTTATATTTTGGATTTCCATTCTTGCATACAAAAGAGAAACCTGGGACAAAACCACTGAAAACCCTTCTATATTTTAGTTATCGTCTCCGAACTATGCACCCCCTGCTTCTGTGTGAAATAAGTGGCCACAAGCTGAACAATGTGTTTAGTAGACAAATGTCTTGCTTTCACTGACTTCATCTCTTGTGTAAGAGAGGAGTGCTCTGTGCAAAAAAAAAAAATGTGAGACAAGTACTGAAAAGCTGTGGCCTGGCTGCTTGTCTTTATTTTCAACATGCTTGAAATATTGAAATCAGGAAGATTAGAATTGCATAGCAGCAGTATTGTTAGAGTTGCGTCCTTAATCAGGCAAGTTAGTGCCTGCCGAGCCAGGATACCTTCATGAGCACTGTCTGCCTTCAGCTCTGAGCCTCTACCAGCTGCACCTACTACGACATCATTTATCATTGTCATTTTTTGTGTAATCAACACTGGTCGCCTATTTCATAGTGCTGTACTTAGCAAAAATAAAAACTTACACATATTTGCAAAAACTTTATGCATATGTACATTTCTTTGTGTATGAAGTTATGATTATATACAGAAAAAGTTCTATTTTTTTTCCTCGAGAAATTACTTTCTTAATAATTTCCCATCAACAGAACATCTCCTTATGTGTAAATGTTGTGAAAGACCTTATTAGACAGAGACATGAGGGATAAAATTAAAAGTTGCTGTGGAAACCATAACCTGAAATAAGTCTTCCTTTTGTGTTTCTCAGAATCCCAGTTGTTGTGTTCTATTAGAATACTGTTTGCATATAATTTCTTTCTTAAGGAAAAGGAATCTGAATTGCTGCTACAGAAATGGAAATCACATCTGACTATGACTGTAAAGTGCATCTCAGACCATTGGAATTTTTTCTGTTCCTTTGAGTATTTTAATCCACTGTCTTGTTCTGATATTAGTCTGGTGTAAGGCAAAAAAATCTAATCCCTGGTGCTCATTACTGCCCAGCTGCAGCTGTTAGTTGGAACTGTTGATATTGTTGCCTTCACTGGAGTTAACTGTGATGCAGGAAAAAGCTTAGGGTATGGTAGAGAGGAGGTAAGAAGAAAGAATAAGAAAATGCTAAGGCATGGAGATATGTTTTGCTAAACACAAAACACACTTTAGCGCTCAGCTGCAGCTGTCATTGTCCCTCTATTCTTAGAAAATCCCATTTCAAATATGGGTTGTCAAATAAGCAAAAATACAACCTGAGCTCTGTATGTACCAACCACTAAACACTAAACCTGGTGTACATGTTCTATCCTTGCAATTCCTCTGTAGCTGTTAATCTTCTGGCGCATGCATTCACATAGTGTTAGCCTGGGTCAGGAATGTGCTTTTGAAAAGAAACGCCCAATGGTCTGTGCTTACTCTGCTGGGTTCATGTTGCCAAGCAGCACACAGAAAATACTAGGTCTTTTCTGATAGTGCTAAAGCACCTAATGCTCTCCAGCCACTAATGGGCATTCAGTTCACAGGATCAAAATGTGATTAGCCCAAAATAAAATCCCCCAACCCATGGTTCTGTCAAGCCACTCCTGCTTAGCTACACAGCTGATGAGAAAAACATAGCTTTTATTAAACAAGCTCTTCCTGCAGTGTGATTTTTTAAGATCTATTTTATATGCAAGAAATAACTTGAGCATTACCTCCAAGGCGGCACTGAAAAAATGCTGATTTGCAGTGCTCGTGTATTGAAGAGCTGTCTTGATTATTACAGAAATGAAGTGCATGGAGAAGATGGGACCAAATATCAGCTCTGCTCCTGCTATGTCTCTTTCTGTCTAGGAAAAAGCATTACAGACTGATTTTTCTGGTGACCTACTAACCTTGGATTGCTCAGCAACAAAACATAGGAGCCATCGTTGACAGCTAAGCTTCATGTTTTCTTCACAAACCTTGAAATACCACAGACAATGAAGTAATGTCAATCTATACAATTGTTTGCAAATGCATGACTCTCATTTGACATTTTCAGTAGTTACATATTAAAAAGGCACATTATTTCTGCTGTTACTGCACAACAGCTTGTACTTAGAAAACCAGTGTGGTTAAGTGAAAATGAGAATTAACATATTTTCAAAAAAAAGTAAAAATTCTAATTCTTAAAATAGATGTACTAGATACAATGTCAAGACCAGTCCCAGCTCTGGAGTTCACACTCATGACACCTTTTATATACAGACACTACCTGCTGGGTCTTCAGATTTTTTTTCACCTTCGACCCTTCAGCCCTTGTGGAATTTGACTACAGCTGCTGTGAACCAATACTTGAATGCCCCTATACTGCCTTGTAGTTCAAATAAGGAGTCAGCTGTGAAACAAGCTAGCCCAGACATTGTGAAATCCATTTCTCATTTAGGAATACAGGAGAACTGACATTCTGGAGATGGCTCTGGACTGTTCTACTTTTGTATGACATTTTACAGGGTGATTCAGAATTGCAGTGCTAGACAACAACATTTTTATTTCAAGGAGGAAACTCACCTGTCCTTTGCATCTTGGCAATACATAGGACGGTTTCTGTCCACAGAGCTGTTGATCAAGCCCCTTTTCATCATTCCCACATTTTTGTTTTGATAAAAAATGTTACTTGTTTGTTGCAATATAACAGCTAATAAATGGAGAGGCATAAAAGCTTATGGTTTAGCTTAATTTTTAGTACATGTATGTTATCTGCCATGTGAAACATAAGAGCAAACAATCCCTGTCCCCATGTCTTGCTAAGAGTGGCAGAAAGTTACCAACCTGAGGTACTATTTAGGCTTTGCTCATTTCAGTTTAATCTCTGACAAGAGTAAACCATCTGTAGTTTAGTGGTTTTTTTCAGCTGCATTTCACACCATCTGCTATAGTTGCAGTTTGTGGTTTACAGAGGGAGCTTGAGATTGTTTGTACTAAGTAGGCTAGATCCTCATAGCTGAGCATTCACAAGTAGCTACTTTGATCACAAATAATTTATTTCTCAGTTACTTAGGAGGCTATTGCTTCATGGCAAGAAAAAACTCAAACATCCACATTAAGTTAGAGAAAATGTAAATGAAGTCTAGAAATAATTTGTGTTGGAGAGGCCTTCTGGATGTCACTTGTGCCAAACCTCTGCTCAAAGCAGGTTTAACTTCAATGCTGTATCCCATCTTGAACAGTGGCCAGCAGCAACAAAGAGAAAAAAAAAACAAAGAACGAAAATACAGCTGTCTTGCACTTTGAAAATCCTGTGTATCTTTTTACAGTCAAGGATGTAGGACTCTGTGAGATGGAGGTTGCATTTGAGTCATCTTTTAATAGCCATTGATATACCTGCCTTGCATGATGACTCCAATCTCTTAACCTATTTTTTGTTTTAATGTCCAAAGTAAACTGCAGCAATGAGTTCCACTAATTTAATTCTGGTCTGTGAAAAAAAATTTATGCTGGTGGTTGAAACCCACCAAGTTTAGTAAGCTGAGTAAGTTCAGCTCAGTGAGGACTGAAGGAAATGAACAGGCTCCCAGAGATATTAAAAACTGGAGGCAGAAGGTGTAGGACACATGTACTGGACAGTTTTTATGTATGAAGTGTCTCCACTATGAGCAGTGGGACAGAAACCCTGTGGGCTATGCGTGGAGGCAGTGGCAGTGCTGTAAAATGCCAATGGAGAAATAATGATATGATGGAAAGGAGGCTACATGGTCCTTCATGACAGCATCTGGTGATTAGGTGCTGAGAGCGGGAGGGTTTACTGTGGTGGAGCTGAAGAAGGCTTGCTCCCTTGCAAGAAAAAATAGTTAACATGCAGCAAGAGAAGCAGAAATATGTGGCAAATGTGAGGAAAGCAGCTTGCTCCTGAAAAAGAGAGGTAGTAGGTCAACATTTCAAGAGGGAAAACATCAACATGGAGAAGTATTAAGTCCTGAAGGAAAGCGTAAACCAAACCAAAATAGCTCAGGCTAGTTGGACAGCCAGGAAACACCGGTGAGGTTGTCGATGCCATCAGTGCCAACAGAGCTGGTGGCAGAGGACACCCCAGCAGCACCGCAAATCTGTCCCACGGACGTGTGGGGGATGATGCTGCCCCTTCTGCCTGCCTCTGCTTGGCTAGCAAAGGCCCTTGGATGCCTTACCAGTGTCATGAGCACAGTAGTGCTATGCCTAACTGTTCAAAAAGACCCTAGCTGTCTTTTATGTGTTTGAGCTGATAAATAATTTATTTACACTTCAGAGTTATGTATATGTTACTCTTTTTGCCTGGCTAAAGGAACCCAAACAAACTGATCCAAAGGAGAGGCTGTACATGTGCCCAGGCTGAAGGACAGCAGGGATAAGACCACAGATATTCTCACCTGCCCCCAAAAGAGCACATCTGGGAGTGTGAAGAACCCTTGCTGAGGAAAAACTGGTTAGGTTGTCACTAGTGAGTGGGAGGCTCATGGAGTGCAGTGCTGAGAAAGGACCTGGGAGAGCGTGTTAAGGTTGAAAAAGATCCTGAAGGTCATAAGAATGATCAACAGTGGATTTTTCCCTGTTAAGAAAGAGAAACGTCAGCGCCTGGAATGAATAAAAATAACTGTGCCAGAATGATACTCAAAGAAGATTATGTTCAGGTAAGCTTTGGTAAAATACTTTCAGTCCTTGAATGGAAGTGTGAAAGCCAGAAAAATTACTGCAGATTAGTACAGTTGGTGGGTACAAGGATTGTGGTTAGAAGGCAAAGCCATGCAAAGGGGACTCATCTGATGATGGATAATGCTGAGGACATACCTTCCTGGGATGCCACTTAACAAGACTTTTGAGAGGTGCTTTAAACTAAGAAATGGGGAAAAGGGTTTGGGAGACTGGTGAAATCGTTACAGTTGTTTTTATAATAAAAGGAGAAGGGCAAAAAGGGAGTAATACCACTACCAGATGCAGTGAGGTTGGCACTATCAGTAGTCAAATTATTTACTTTTACATGGCTAGAAAGTATGTGGTCAATAGGAGACAACAGACATGCTTGTGTATTCACACCAGGCAAGCATATTGCAGGTGATGTGCAGAGCATGAAACTGAATATAATGTTGACTGCATCAAGGTGGAATAGTGGAATAGCAGCAGTGATTATTACCTGACAAGGAGCAATCGTGTTGGAAATACACTATGGAAATGATAGAAATAGCAGTTAAAGGTAGTGGAGGAGTAGAATCATATTTTAAAGATGTTAAGAAATTATCAAAAAAGAGTGATAATGTGGATAAAGTAGATTCATTATGATCAAAGTCATTGTAGGAAAAGATGTCATAGGAGGCCCTTCTGGGATAGACTGGGGAGTTGAATGTGGATATAAACAAAGAGTTATTTAATGCTATCAGAGAGAAATACTCCTGAGATTTGTGTCACAGGAAATTTCAATTTCTCTGTCATTGAGACTGAAAACCATTAGCAATCATAGGCTACGGGTGTGACAATAAAAATACCTTTCTAACAGAGCAGTCAATGAACAAATAGCGGGTGACAACTCTAAAACATGAACAACTTAAAGGAGACGGTTGTAGAAAAAACCTTGAGTGAGTAAGCGAGGTTGATTTAGTTGACGTGACCTGGAATGTGGGTCTGTGATTTAGTTTAGAAATGGAAAACCATGCAGAACTGGAGGGAACTAAATGGTGAAGAATGGACTAAGAAGGTCAAGGTTTCACTTCAAATGAAGACTGGAATTTATTTAGGTTAAAGCTGTTGGGGACTTCTCTTCTGAACCAAAGGAAACAGCAGTTCCAGCCAGGTCTTGAAATGGCATTAGGAACACACAGAGACCAATGACATGGAAAAATGGCTACCCAGCACAAAGACCCATCTTAAAGATCAAGAAGCTCAGGGAGAAAGTGGGAATTTTCAGCAGCTGTGCTAAGGCTGGTCTTGCAAAATACCTTCAAATGCTAAGCAGTGGCTCTCGGGCTGTGTGCAAGAACAGCTGTGGTGAGAATATCCCTCAGCTCTGAAGCTCTCATCACATCCCCATGGTTTGGGAGAGCCAGGGGAACCCGTGGGGCTTGTGTTTTGCATCATGCACAATCGGTGGTCTGTAAGTAGAAAAAGTATGTTTGTGGGGGGGTAAGAACCACATGCAGCTGGCCTTGCAGGTTAGTTAACTGTGGCTGGAAGATCACACCCCTTCCTTGGGATACCAAGTGGTAGTCTGGGGAGTTATCTTAGCCTAACATTGAACAGATGGAGTGGAAATCTGATTCTGGACTTCCACTGAGACACGTTCAACATTTTTCCTCCTGACTTCATACAAAATTCCCTCCTATGAGTAATTTTTCTGTTTCCAATATGTCTGACAACACAAGCTGACTATAGCCTCTGGTTTTTGTTATGTTTTGTTTTACCTTAAAATCCCAGCTGTTTGAGTCCCAGTTTTTGTTTGGTTTACTCTGTGACTACAGAAGAAATCTAGTGTTCCTGGGTCTTAAAATGATTGAAAAGCTCAGGGGACCTGGACACCACACCTGCCAATGGCAAATTAAAAGGATTCTGATTGTACTATTTTCTGAAGCCTTAGCTTCTGAACAGTAGGGGTTAAAAATAATGACACTAGCTAAAAATAATAAATACCTGTATATTCTTTCAGAAAATCTCTACTCTAGACCCTGCACTTTTATGTCAAAGGAGCTCCTTTGCTTGTTTTCTCACTTCATCATTTTACAGACTTTTAAAAATGCTACAATGAAGACTAAGAACAGAATAAGACAAAGTCATAGTAAGAGAGGAGACTTGGCTTTAATTCTTTGGTGCTCTTTTCTTTCATGGTC
Source organism: Aviceda cuculoides (assembly GCA_035590195.1). NCBI lineage: Eukaryota > Metazoa > Chordata > Aves > Accipitriformes > Accipitridae > Aviceda > Aviceda cuculoides. Next base: position 16,536,654 of record JAVJGG010000031.1, read on the forward strand.
TCAGACAAGTAGTTTTTCTCTCTGCTTTGATTCTTCATCTCTAACTGAGGAAAACAGCACTTTCTTGTTTCTCCTGGAGATGTATTATTTTAATCACCATAAAGGCAATGAAAAGCTCAGACATGACAGGAAGGGGGATTGTGTTAAATATGACAGTTCAACAGAAATAGAAAAAAACCCTCTGGAGTTCCTGATGTTTAAGGCTGGATTGTGTAGAAATACACCTCTAAGAGAGCAGGGGAGAAATAGTAGCAGAATTTACAGTCTTTTGCTGTATTAGTAAAGGATTATTTTGTATTTACATTTCAGGTAACTTAGCAACTAAATGTATATACGTCCAAATCAGAAAATGCTTTGCTGAGGGAAGCGATGCTTATCATGCCTTTTCCTGTCAACAAAGGCCAGAGTCAACCGGACCATATTCATGCTGGTCTCCTCTGCATTTTTCCCGCAGCGTGATGGCAAGCAAATGGCAAGCTGTACTAATTGGTCAGCAGGGGATTTCCTTGCATAAAAAAAGGCCCTTAAAAGTCTCCAAGTGCCCAGACCTTTAACATAGCTTAATGACAGCAGCCTATATAGGAGGTATTTAGTGGAGGTACTGAGGGATAGGGGCCTGCAGCTTCCTTGGCTGTGTGCGTGGGCTGGCCTTTCCCTGCCTGTAGGCCTATGAGCCAGCATGTCCCTGTGAGGCAGCGTTGTCCTTCTGCAGTTGCAGGCAGCCGGACACCAGCTCGGCTGAACAGAGGGAGGCCTGTTGGCAAGGTGCTGCTCTCCCTAGGTGCTGGGTTGTGGATTTTACTGCTTTTGGTTGTGCTTCAAGCCATGTTCAGCAGCCTGGCTCACCACAAGTGTTCATTTCCTTTTCCAGGGCCTGGGGAATCTGCTGTCCTTACCTGTTTTAGATCATTAACACGCTCCATTTTACCTTAGGGCATTTGACAGATACCTTCTGCAATGAGAGAAGTAAGCTAGTTCATTTTACATCTGTGATCTCCTGCAATGCTGATGATATCGCTTGAACTTCTTGCGTCTTGCAGCAATGAAATTCCAGGAGATGTGTTTGAGCAGAGACCTCCTGTGCTAGAATATTTCTCTGAGTATGTCGTGTTGTGACAGAAAGAAACACGTTGGTATATGGAAACTAGAGAAGGAGTTTACTTCATATTTGCTGAATAGATGGTGAAATGCTGCAGGTAGAAAGAGTCCCTGTGTTATTTCTGCATCAAATGAATGTTAAATATTGTCAAGAGTACTAACTGGCCAAAAAAATTCTACTCACACTTTCCCAGGCTATTGAGTAGGAGGATGTGGTTTGCACCATGTTATGACCATGCTGAATGTAACGCTATTGCTTGTACAACTCCTTAAAGAACCTTAAAATATGAGCCCTCCATTATTTAAAACTTTAGGGTGTTTAAATATTTGTAATTACCCAAGTCCTATTTCCTTTACAGCAATATATCCCACAGCAGAAGGGAGTGAAATGGGATCATACTGCCAACGTGTATTTCCTTGGAAATGCAACATGGATAACTCTAACCGGCCTCACACTTCTTATGAAAGATTTGGAGTAATCTTTGGTTTGATTTTTTTTTTTCTTATTTCCCATTAGAATTCAACAAAACTTGGAAAAAGAAAGAAATTTCCAGGTTTGGTGACTTTTTTGCATGTAAGACAGTGAAAGAGACCGTATGGGAGAGAAAAAAGAAGAAGAGAAGTTGACAGAAGCACAGGAGTCAGAAAATGTGTCATAATTTTCCTTTCCACTTCACAAAGCAGCTCAAGTGGTTCCTGCACTGCCTATATTTAAAAAAGAAAATAAAATTCAAGCTACAGTTCTAGATTCACCTTCCCAGGAACAGGAATGGAATTGGACAGCTGACAGGGACCAACTGAAGCACTTGTGTATAAGTCAAAGATTAGGCAATGCAAAAGAGAAAATTTCTTAGCATGAAAAACACCAAGCAAATTAGAAAGAGTTCTTTCAGATCCTGAGTCCTCCTCTTGCTCAGAAAAGATCTCCATCACATATCCCTTGTATGTGTCAATTTCAAACTCTGGAACCAAAGCTCCTTTGTCACACTTCCTCTCTATGTTTATGTACACGTATTTGTATGGCCTATACATGTTTGTTTTTCTACTTTTTCCAGTCGCAGTTGGGACTCTAAAGCTTCTTTATTTAGTACCTGCAATTTGCATTGATATTACAACTGAATTACACTTCAGATGCTCCCAAAGACTTTTTTTTTTTTGTCATAATCCTCTTTTTTTCAAAGCTGGCTAGGGGATCATGAACTAGGACTTCCTGAAAGTACTTGGCTTTGTCATATGAAAAACTCTTCAGTCCATTTTCTCTGCCCTTCCATACTGTGATCTTGTGACAGGAACATACCAAAAAGACATCTATTAATTTCACACTTCCTCCTTCCCACCTCCACATCGTTATTGTATTTTAATGCATTTCTTCTCTATAGCTGTGTCCTTCTTCTCCATCTGCCTCTCTGTTGAGACCAGTCATAAAAGGCCAAAAACTATGTCATGAGTGTGTAGCTGTCTGAATTTCAGGCATTTAGGCAATGCTTATTGATGGAGTACACCTCGTAGGCTGTAACTGTACATCCACTGCTGCAGTCAGCTCAGAACCGGGTAGTCCAGATGCAGTCCAGCAAAGAGGGAAGGCAAGCACTCAGACTTGTGGGCTGCTGCTCTTGTGAACGTGTTTGTCTTTCTTACAGGCCCACTGCCCTACATACCTTGATGATTTGTAACCTGCTACTCAGTATGCCACCAGATCCAGGGAGCCTGTTGGTAGAATTTAACAGAAAATATATGAAGACAGTAAGACTTAAATTATGTTGAAGTGTAAATAGTTTTTCTTTCCTAGAATGAGATTGCAGTCAGTACCAGTCTATAGTTTCAGAGCAAAATTCTCCACTGCTCTGTGCCTTGCTTTGTCCTTTACACCAGTGCAGTATAAGTAGGGTTATGGCTTTTAGAAATGAGGAAGTTTTGGCCACTTTATACAGTACTGTGCAGTCGCAAAAGGAGATGAAGAGCAACAGTGAACAAAACCTCTAGCCTGGTAACCACAAATAAGTCCAAATCAAAAATAGTTATTATAATTAACATCATTCCTTTAAATGGAGAGGTGAGTTGCTATTTCCTACATGCTTGGTATTGCTCATGACTCTTTATAATTTAATCCTGAAATAAAACCAGTAACACACATACCACAAAAGAAATAGCTTGTCTAGAAACTTTTAACCTGCTGCTGAGGCCTGTACTATTAGGTGTTGTCAGGGGAGACGATCTCTGGTGATTTGTAATTTTTTTCCCTGTGTACATTTTCAAACTGCATAGATGTTTCTGCACACTGTTTCAAACTGCATAGATGTTTCTGCACACTGTTTCAAACGACAGTCCTTCCTGAGCTTTGCTTGGGAGGTCTCACAGACATCGCTGAACTCTCTAGGCTCATCAACTTTAATTGAAATGCCCTAGAGTCTCATTCAGCTAACAAAAGGTTAGAGAGATGTAAACTATGTCAATCCTGAAGCAGCAATGAGAAGGAGCAAATATCACACTCCCTTCTCCTTCCTAGGAAACCCACTTTGTGGCTGGTGACTGGTTGTCCCAGGATCCTCATGCTGCAGAGGTATTAACCTAGAGGAAAGCTGTATCGCAGCTCTGTTTCCTGCTCCCACCAACAGTCTCCAACCTGCTGGGTGGCTCCTCTTGGGTTATTGTCCTAGTAATGATCCCTTACGTTGCTGCGCACGTTAATCGACCTTCACCTGAAACTCTTCTTCGTGCATGTGTCTGTGTACCTAGTTGCAGTAAGTCTCTAAATTGCTGGACATTGGTCATTAACCATCAAGCCCTAATGAAGCGGAGCGCAAGGAGGCAGACGGGGTCTGACGATCTCGCCGGGAAGGGGAGGGATCCCACGCGGAAGGTTCCCCAGCTTGTCAGGCCCTTCGTGCCGCCAGGGCGCTAACCCCCACCCAAAGGTGCGACCGCACAGCCCTGCCCACGGGGATGCCCGCGGAGCTGTGCTAGGTGCACAGGTGGACTGGGCCCCTGCTGCTGGAGGAGCTGACCCTGCGGGTGAGCCGGGGGCTTCGGGGAGGAAAGCTGCTCAAGCGAGGCCCGGCAGGCAGCCAGGCTCGCCAGGAGGACCCTGGGCGGGGGTGGGCGGCCCCTGCCTGCCCGTGGGGAAGGGTGGGAGCCGGGGAGCGCTCTCGCCCTACGGCCACGGCGGGGCCGCTGCCGTCAGGCCCGGCGGAG
>JAVJGG010000031.1:16541032-16552899 GCA_035590195.1 Aviceda cuculoides
CGGCACCCGGCGGGGTCCTCCGGCTGCGGCCTGCCCCGGCCCCGGCCCCGGCCCCGGCCCCGGCTTGCCCAGGCGTGCCCCGCTGGCGGGGTGGGGACTGCTGTTCCTGCTGAGCGGGCATGACCCAAAGCCTGGCAGTGCAGCGGGTCTGCTTCGGCACGAGTGGCCTGGGACGGCTAGAACAATTTAAACATTGCCTCTTGTTTCGCCTATACGTTTCCAGAATCCCCTGTTTGTATGCTACGTGACTTCTTGCCTTCGGATAGGCTGGGTTTTATTTTCAAAGCACACTTCGTAAGTGTGACCGAGCCGCAGCGGCTCAGGCCTGTCAGAGCAAAGGTGCCTCTTGAGCAGAGGGATGAGCTGCCCCCCACTCATCCGGGTTTGGCTCTGGTTTTGCCTCCCTGGATATGCAGGAGGGTGACTGCGAGGAGGACGTGGCTTTCTGCTTGCTCCCGCGCTGGTGCCGCAGGTGGCCGTACCAGCGGAGCGGGGGCTCCAGCTGCAGGCTGCCCCGTTCACGAAGGACCGGGTGACTGAGGCAAAGCTGCTCTGCCTCCCAAGAGCTTCCCTCTGAACTGAGGCTGAATCCAGCCCTCGGTGAAAGGGTGCTCTGCTGCTTGGGCTTTTCTCTCTGACACTTCTTTCATCCGTGCTGTGTTTCCTTGTCTGCGCATTAGTCTATAATGTATCACTCCTCCTTTGGTTTTCCTTGTACAGCTAAGGATGAGAGAAGGCAGAACGGGTTATCATTTCATAGCCTTCCTCATTCCCCTGAAGTATCTTTAAATGAGCTCTGTCGTCCAATAACACAAAAGTCAAACCTTCTACCGAAATAACTCTTACCCTTCATTCACGGTGTGTGTTCTGTTGTGGGTAAGAACAGTCAGAGCATGGAATGGTGTGAGTAGAAGGGGTGGTTCAGAGAAGTGTTACTTGATTTATTTTCTGTTGAATCTAGACTGCTTTTTTTTTTTTCTTTTCTGTCTTGTTTGCAGGTTTAAAGCTTGGAGACTGTCCCAGTTGCTTTTTGTTGTTCTTCTCCAGTCAAAGAAAAAAGAGAAGTGGTGAAGTAAACTGATTATGAAGTTGTTTAATGCCACATTCAGTGAGCTGGAGACAGAGGCAAAGGCCAGGCTGGCAGGGGCTGGGGACGATTGGCATACACCAGGGTATTTAACAAGGAGGGACAGGAAATGTGGTAGTGATTTGACTTTGTGTAACTTGTGTTTGTGGAACATAAAGCAAGCTGAGTGTGTATCCCTTACCATGTCTAAAGCAAGGGGCAAAGTCTCCATTCAGCACTCTTCCTGTGCTCAAGGTGGCTTTTGAAATGGCAAGGGGGCAGCGTTGAAATGTAGATAAGATTTTAAAAGATGTGCTTTGATGCTACTGAGATTTTTTCCTCTGCTGTTTGTAGCCTTTAAAATCTCAGTACTTGCAATTCCCCAGTCTCACCGGCTGTGGATGCCTGGTGCTGACCAGTACTGTCACACTAATCTTGGAAAAGGATCGTGTGTGCTCAGATATCAAGTACTGTACTGACCTCGTGTGGGATGAAGATGCCAAAACAACCTCCTCTCCCTCTCTCAGCTCCTGGGAGGTGCCAGGCAGCTTCAAAGTGAACTGGCACTTCTGTTAGTTGGATCTGAGCTGTGATGAGTTCAAGCAAGTTTATTTCAAGGCTGCCTGGCTCTATAAGGAGTGAACTGCTCAGTCTTTGTCTCTTCCTGTTCTGTTCCTCCTTCCCCTTTTCTGATTTGCTTCACTCCACAGCTCTTGTTTTATTCCCTCAGACTGTAGTATACGATTCCTCATGCAGTTCAACAAAAGGATGCCAAAATCCTGCATCTGGGGAGGAACAACGCCATGCACTATTATATGCTGGGGGCTGACAAGCTGGAAAGCAGCTTGGCAAGAAAGGACCTGGGGGCATCCTGGTGGACACAAAGCTGAACATAAGCCAACAATGTGCATTTGTGGTAAAGAAGGCCAATGCCGTCCTGGGCTGCATTAGGAGAAGTGTTGCCAGCAAGTCAAGAGAGGTGATCCTTCCCCTCTTCTCAGCACTGGTGAGCCCACACCTGGAGTGCTGGGTACAGTTCTGGGCTCTTCAGTACAAGAGAGATGTGGACATACTGGAGAGAGTCCAGCAAAGGGCCACTAAGATGATGAAAGGACCAGAGCATCTCTCCTATGAGGAAAGGCTGAGAGAGCTGGGGCTGTTCAGCCTGGAGACGGGAAGGCTCAGGGAAAACTTATCAACTTACATAAATACCTGAAAGGAAGGTGTAGAAATGATGGAGCTGGACTCCTTTCAGTGGGGCCTAGTGACAGGATGAGAGGCAATGGGCCTGAAACACAGGAGGCTCCATCTGAATGTAAGGAACACTTTCTTATCATGGGGGTGATTGAGCACTGGAACAGGTTGCCCAGAGGGGTGGTGGAGGCTTTATCTTTGGAGTTGTTAAAAAGCCATCTGGACATGCTCCTGGGCAGCCTGTTCTAGGTGGCCCTGCTTGAGTGGGGGGTTGGACGAGATGACCTCCAGAGGTCCCTTCCAACCTCAACCATTTTGTGATTCTGTGAGTCTCGCACTAGCTTTAGAAACACCCTTCGTTCTCTTCTTTTGTTTTCTATGCTGAATGGCACCCCAGAACCTCACCCAGGTTGAGGTGCTGGGTGCCCACTTCTGTCAGCTTCTGTTTTTCTGCCTGTAAAAGGGAGATAAGACCTCCTACCTACCTCAGATAATTAGTTAACTAATATTTCTTCCACACTTTGAAAACAAGATGGGAGAAATACTTGTCAAAATGCAAAAGACCATCAACAAACAAGGTTAGAAACAGTCCAAAAGTAATATACCTTATATTTATGTGTGTTAAAAATAAGGTCGTGCTTGCTTGTTATAGATATATCTTGCTTGGAAAACTGTTTTGAGTTCAAAATGACCTCAGTTTACTTGCTGCCAAAGTAGATGTGGAAGAAAAATCCACAATCTGAAAACCCTTAACTTGAATTTTTATCATCTTAAATTCCAATGTTTTTGCATTTACCCAAGCTGAATGATGACCTCAAGCTTCAGAGCTGAACTTTATGATGGTGACATGCAAACTCTGTATTGACCAGCACAGAGTTGGTGAGGTAGTTCAACATTGTCTTGTTAAACATGCTGGAAGGGCTGAAAGAGCCCAGCTCCGTTAGGATAGACAATAAGCTGCAGGAACTGATGTTAAGGGACTGTTAATGTCTGATGTCTGGTTGAACTCCCCTTGCCTGGGAAGATGGGCCAGATGCTGGATTGCTCTTTCTTTTGTTACTAGTTAGTACTGACTAAGCTTGCTGCAGGTGGCATTCTCATTGAAGACATCTCTTTTTGCATCTAGTTGGGGATGAGTGCTGCTCTGTGTTGAGCCCATCTGGTCACAAATCAGTTCTGGCTGCATTCTGGCTACCTCCAAAATAATAGATGGATGTGAAAGATTGTGACTATTTTTGCTGTAGATAAAGACACAGCTTTGCTCCTGCTGGTTAATGGTGTGTGTTTCTGGAGCAACTATCTTCTAGTGACTGCCAGACTAGAAATGACTGGAGTGCAAACTGGCTGATTTCTTATTTCATGGCTATGGACTATTTTATGCATCTTTGTACTATGAAATACGGGAAACCAGGCTTAGCAAAAAGTGAGTTGCTTAGCAGATGCTTGCTGTCATACAAATTAGCCACAGCTTTTGCATCTTGGAGAGCTGCCAGCAGAGAGCTAGCTATTGCATTAAATGTCTACTACCAGTCATGGTCTAAACCAAAGGCTAGAAGATTAATCGCTCTTCTAGGATTACCTTAGCAGTTAGTGCCTTTTGTGGCATTAAACATGTTTTTTGTCTTTAAACCCAAATGATAAAATACTGGTCTGATTTTTCAAATCAATGAGTGTACGGGAAGAACAGGAAAAGGTTTAATTTAGTGAGAGAAAGCATCATGCATGTATAGGAACTAACTTGCTTTAAAGTGGAAATGGAAGCTAATTTTGTTACTGCTGCCCATCTGGTATGTAACAATTAATACCTTCAAATCTATAGTTTAAATAAATGTATGCCTTAAAGAGTGGATACAATTGATTTAAGCTACTAGTGGATAAAAAGTAACAGCATTCAATAAGCATCTTTGACTTTGCCTTAACAAGATTTTTAATACATAATTGTACTAACGTAGTTTGACTAATGAAATACAGTACTTTTTCCTTGCCTAAAAATATTTCCCTCTGAAATTTTCTCAAGTTGCAAAGTTCTTTCTTAAGAAGTAACTCACTTGAACATGAAGTAAAGAACTGGAATTTAGGAAACCCATACTTCAGTAAGTTCCTGAGCATATAAGGTTGGTTTCAGTCATTGGTCTCCATTATGAGTGAGGGACTTGACACCAGAAAGGCTGTTTTGAATTAAGTTCGTAACCTTGACTGTTCACGCCAATGCTGCTGACTTCTGTTTGTTCTGTTCTCTGTAATCTTTCCTTTTAGCCAAGCTCGGTATCATCAAGGCTTTAATTTCTTGAGTTACCAAATGATGGCTAGAAACAGTAGATCGAAGAAATGTTTATATTTCTTTTAGAGGTTTAGCCTTCCTGGTTGAGGAGGAAAATAAGACATTTGACCCAGTCTCCCCAGAAGACAAACAAAAAATCCAGAAAAAAAGTATCTGTTTAATTAATTTCAGGATTTTGCAGGGGAGGGATACCAACATCTTGCTGGTAATTTTTAGCAGTTCTGCTGTAGGTAGTACTGCCCATGTAGTGCAGCAGCACTTTTTGGAGGAGGAATATGAGAGCCACCAGCTGATGCCATTTACTGCTTGCTTGGGTGTTGGAGTGCTTCTGAGTGCCTGCTGTGACCAGTAGATGACTGCTGACTCATTAGCTCTCCGTCTGAGAACAGCTGCCCATGCAGTGGTGCAGCCCTTGTTTCTAGATGAGGCACAGTATTAGGTTTATGCTTAATCATTACAAGGCTGCTACAATGGTTTCCTCTCACTTTTCTTGCAGCGTTTACTCTCTGATGTGTGGAGTTAAAAAAAAGCCCTTCCTTCTAAGGGCTACAGTGGTGACTTTCTGTTTCCCTTCTTCAAAGGAATCTGAAATGCAAAGGCCAGATAGTAATGCGTACTTGCCTAGAAATAATGTGCTGAGTTTGTAACTACTGGAGAAAATAATTTGGCACATAGTTATTTCCGTGTACCTCCCTAGCACCAAGAACAATTATGCAGCAGCTGAAGACAGTGACTGCCAAAAGCCCATTTGGATGAGGTGGGTGTTTCTGGGTGGTACAGTCACGTGTTAACAAGTGTGACTGCATCACTGAAACAAAAGTATATTTGTATCCCCAAGCCCTTTGTAGGGATATGCCATCCTCAAGAGGAAAGAACACCAATAAAGCATCTGGCAGGGAGGAAAGGCAAAGAAATGAGTACAGGATAATGAGGTGTACTTAACTGCTTGCTGTTAGCAAAAAAACTATCCACCTGAACTGGATATAGCTTTCACAGCTGCTTCAGGAATCATTCTCTGTGAAAGCTGAAGTGGGAGGAGGTCAGCTGCTCCAAATCCAGTTCTCTGGGTATTAGAAGAAATCTAAACTGATGGGTGGATGGGTGGGCAGCAACCAGCATACAGGGAGGGTAGCTGCAGCAGGGACAGGGATCCAGGAAGCTTTGTGCAAACCTTAGAGGAGATGTAAACCTTTTCCCTGCAATACAACACAGAGTGTTCTGATAGAGACAGGAAACCAGGCATAATTTTTTCTGTTTGCTGAGACTGAGCTCTCACAAGGCACAGAGCTACCTGCAAAAAATCTTAGGTCCAGTTCATAAAATCTTGCTCCTTGAATCCAGTGCTGAGCTCCAGTGGATGGGGAGGGGAAAACAGCATCCCACAGAAATCTTAACCTTTACGCATTTTGAAAAAGAACTCACATTTTTTCTTAACACATCACATGCATGGATAAATGCTAGAGATGAAATGATGCTGTGTGAGGTTGTGTGATACAGTGTTCAGCAGAGTGGATTCTGTTAGAGAATGAGTGATGAGTTGCAGTCAGACACCAAGAAACGATGGTCCACAAGCCATGAGTGCTTTTAATAGGATAACTACCCACTCATTTGCTTAGATTTCTTGTAGTTGCATCTTCCACCACTGGGGTGTTGAAGGGTGAGCAGATACAGCTCAATGAAAAAGATACAAAAGAAACCACTCTAAATTAGATTCAGATTATAATACTGTTAACAGTGCATAAATGACAGCTATTTTCTGTTTATCTACATATCATTCCATTCTTTGAGCATTATCCATTATCATTTAAATATGAGTATTTTAAGTATCTTTTCTCCTCAAAAGCAATCCCTGTTTTTCCCTCCAATTTGATTTCACAAGATATTGTCAAACTTCTTACGTGTAAGATGATAAACAATATACTCTACCCTCCAGTAGTCATAAAGGGAGAAGCAGGGGGAGAGGAAGTCCTGCCCCTAGATATCCAATGTTGTGACCCAGTACTCAGGAAATGTGGGAAACAGAGGTCTTCAATCTTAAATGTTTCAGTGGGGTTTCCTTTGCTGTCTTCTGCTAATCTGCTAATCCTTTTAGAAAGCTGAATTCCATGGCTCTTTCTGGAGACAGTAGAGCACAGCTGATGTTTGAAGCAGTTTTTTTCTTTTAGCATAATGCAGCCATTGCCAAGGTCATGGGGGCTGCAGAGGCTGTGCTCTGACTGCAATGGTAGTAAAGTGCGCTAGCTTGCACTGAGCATGAGCCAAATTCCATTTTGTCACATCCTAGTATCTTCAAAATTTAGCTGTGCTACTGCTGCACTAGAGCTACATGGCATGACAAGTGAGCTTTCCATTAGATTCTGGCTGGGTTAAAATCAACAGCAAAGCAAATGCACCATTTCTAGTACTTCTGAATAGCATCTCATTTGGACCTTGATGTGAAAGCAGAATACAGGAAGTTGCAAGTGACAGAAACAAATTAGTTCAATATCTCAGGTTTCAAACCTCATCATCTTGCAAGAAACACCTCTGACAGCTGTTGTGTCAGCTGGTAGCTAGTGGGCAAAATACAAAAATTATTGAACTCCAGAGTTGGTAATACAAGGGAGGGAGAGGGGGAGAGAGAAACGACAGTGATGGCTTCTTTCTGGGTTTTCTTGTCTAATGCAAATGTATGAAAGTCTCTTGGAAGAACAACTGCAAAGACCAGTGATAACTTTCCCAAACTAAGGTTGTCTGTCGTGGTCTCATCTCTCAGCTTCTTTGTGATGTCCCTAAGCTGCTGGCCCATGTGCCAAAATAGAGCGCCTTTGCAGGAGACTGCTTCTGCTGACAGTGGGGTTTGTAGTTCCTGTAAGGAGCCTCAAGTCCCTGTTCCTGCCTAACAGCACTGAATGGCTGGCAACGAAGTTGAAGCCAGGGTCTTAGTGACACAGCCTGAATCTGTTTGTCCTGAAAAGTGCAAAACCCATCCCTGTGTTCTGGTGTGGCTCTTAGTGACTCATCTGCACTCAGGGGTAGATGCCCACTGCTCTGCTAGTACCTTTAGCTGTTGGCAAACTTGCACTGCTGATTTTGAGGCAAGGGCTGTTCTTGCACTCATTTGTACTGTGGCTTGGCATCTAGAGCATGTAAATCAAGATTGGCCAAAGTACCATCTTCGAGGCCTTAGAACGCAGCCCACAAAGCCCACAGTTTGTTGTGGTTATCTTTGACCGAACCAGCTGGCCAGGGCTGGCTGGAGTGCCTATAATGCCCTTTTAGCTCTTCTGGGACTGGGGGCATGGACTAGATGCTCTGGGGGAAGGAGGGGTTTAGAGGTGCCAACCAGTGAGCACCCCACAGGATTCCCTGCCCAGGTGTGCACTGCATACTGAGGTGACTCCCCTGCTCTTACTGGATAAGCTGCTGCACAGCCTTTTCCAGAGACCCACGCTGCCAGCACCATGGCTGGTCTCTGCTTTCTCACGTGCTTGGAGTGCACAGTCCTAATGCTTGAGGCAGTTGAGAAAAGACTTGAGGGATATCGTACTTCTTGGGGTGGAGGGCTGAACAAGATAAGCTGGAGCTGTCAGCCCAAGTTCTTCATTAGGGGGCCCTCAACCAAACCTCATTAAGCCACCCACCATCAGCAATGCTCTGGAGACCCTGGCACAAATTGTGTGGCTGGGTTTGGCGCTGAAAGTCACAGGGGCCGTGCCTGGCCAGGTGTGTGAGGCAGGGATGAGGACGTGAAGAAAGGAGTGTCTTATGCTTCTTCCCCTTCTAACATCTCCATGAGAAGGACCAGCTGATCTTTATGAGCTTACCCTCCCTAGCCTGTACCGAAGTGGTGTCTCAGAGCACCAGGCACTATGTGTAACCAGCACACTGGAGGTGCCCCAGCTGTCTGGCTGTTTCCCTTGGGGCTATGCCCATGTCTGTTGTGGGTGTGCAATGGCAGAGGGCTCACAACAGTGGCTTGCTATAAAACTGGTAATCTATGAAAGCACCTTGCCTACTGGTGGGGTGCTGCGAGGGCATAACACAGGAAAGTCCTCCATTTACGGGAGAAAACAGGGCTGCAGCTGCACTCAGCTAATCAACGTAGGATAATGCTAGATATGTTTAAAGCTACTGCCCTTCACTGTGAATGGCTTGGCTTTATGTTGCAGGCCTGTGCCAAACTAATAAAATCATGTTTTAATTCCAAGGTGTATTTTCTATCTTTTTATTTGCACTAGGGTTTAGAACCTGTGTGTTGTTTTACTTAAAATTTCATTAGTGACTGAGGGTTACTTTTTTTCAAATTTTGTTTCTTTGTCTACGTCAAGTGTATATTTCCTTCATATTTAAGGTAATACCTTATGCTTCAACCTAGGCAGCTCTGCAAATCCCAGCTGGATCAGAGCCACAATATGCTACCTCTTTTTCCAGAGAAAAACTGATCCCAGATGATCCACCTCTTTAAAAATTGGGCAATTTATGCTTCCCGTACTACTGATACAAAAAAGTCATAATGTAAATGCAGTCTTGGTGCTTTTCCTTAAATACAACAAATGTCATCTCAGTTATATAAATTTATACAGGTTAAAAACCAATGAGTATGTTCTCCTTAAACGAACAAAAGCTCTTAAAGGTATTGCCTGCACTGCACAAGCTTCTGGAAGGCTTTCTTGAAATCTTCATTAAAGATTGTGTAGATTAGAGGGTTAATAAGGGAATTTATATACCCCAGCCATGCTAGGAAATTAGACATGTCTTCTGAGATGTGACACCTTTCACAGGTATTGACAACTACTTCTTTTACAAAAAAAGGGAGCCAGCAGATCACAAATGCCCCCAAGATGAGACCCAGTGTAGTTGCTGCCTTTCGCTCTCTTGTGCTAGAGATTCTCTGTTTTTTCCAGGACTTCTCATGCTTAGATTCAGACCTAGGGCTTCGTAGGGTGATACTGCTTTTATCGCAGTTCACCAGGGGATCTGATGTCTTCTCTGCTGTGCTGGGCATTGAAGCCGATTTGGTGCTTCTTTCACCTGTGTCCAAAAGGACTTGTCCATTTACCTCCTCCCTTACGATCCGGCTGACACTTCTTCTGTGAAATGTCTTTGCTGCCTTGTATATCTTGTAATAAAGGATCAGAATCAAGGCCAGCGGGATATAGAAGGCACCAAATGTAGAGTAAATGGTGAAAACAATGTGGTCGTGTTTGATGATGCATTCATCATCCCTGCTGGTTGTCTGGTGCCGCCAAAATAAAGGCGGCATGGAGATAAAAATGGATATGATCCATACCACTGCAATCATGATGCCAGCATGCTTAGGTGTCCTTTTCCGTGCATATTCCACAGCATCTGTGATTGCTCGATATCGGTCCAAAGCAATTGCAGAGAGATGCAAGATGGAACATGTGCAGCACGTAATGTCCACGCTCAGCCAAATGTCACACACCACTTGCCCCATGATCCAGGTCTCCTTTACAATGTAGACGATGCTGAAGGGCATCACTAGGACTGCCACAAGGAAATCAGTCACTGCAAGAGAGCAGATTAGATAGTTGGCGGGGTGGTGGAGCTTTCTTGTCACAATTATTGCAGTCATCACGAGAGAGTTGATGGCCGTTGTCATTAGTGCAAGCACAGACAGGGTAATGGAAGTGAGAATCTTGGATGTCACCCATTTAAATAGTTCTTCTGATGTACCATTTTGTTCAGTTGAGTTTATTAAATCCATGTTCCCTTTTAAAGGTGAGCTTTACCAGTAGCAGTTACCTGTTGGAAAAGTAAAAACATTCAGAATGTGCATCCTTAGTCTCCGGGAAGTCTTGATTTTCATCATCTTAAAAGACTATGGGCCCCAAACTTACAAGAACCTCAGACTTACTACTAGAAATTATTCTGGCTCCAGACGGATTTTCCTGGCTAGCACTGTGTGGGATGCTCTGCCTCCAGAATAGGGGCCTCCTCTTTCTCCTTGGTCGTGCTGTTGAGAAAGGCATGTCTGCATGGCAGGGGAGAGGGGCATGCTGTGGTGCCTGAGATGGCACTGCCCTGAGGGGTGCTGCATGTTGCTGCACGGGGGAACCAGCCTGGTCCCTCAAGCAGGGCAGCGACATCAATGTGGCCCCTGGGGTGCAGAGCCAGCCCTCCTGCTAAGTACTTTGAATGGATCGTAGTGGAGTCTTGAAACTTGTTGAAGGTGGACAATCTCATCCTAAAGTAAGTACTAGTACCGCCTTTATGCTAGCACTGTCCACTCCACTAAGCAATGTAATGACTGTTGAAAACTTTAATCCACGGGAAGCAGGCATAATTCTTGTTTTCTCTATATAAACTCCTTTTTCCCCAGCAGTATGTGAGTCCTTCCCTGTGTATAGATAAGCATGGGCTTTCTAAACTGGGACATAGTTTTCAAGAGAAAACAGAAATGTGAAACATTGCAGGGCAAACAGAAGAAACAATTGCATGTTGAAAGTTTCATTTTAGAGCTTCCTCTTAAGCTTCCTCTTAGAGCAGCTCTAAAATAAAACAGCTGAATATATTTTAAAGCTTCAAATGGTTGACTTATCATCTAACTGAAATATTATACATAGATTAGAGTCTTGAGAACATATTACTTTTCCTCAAGTTTTGCTATTCTGTGGTTGCTGCTGAAGAAAACTGCAGAAGAAAACTGCAGAAAACTTGGATGCTAGTTGTTCTGCTAATGACTCTACAGAAACAGTATAACTCCTACAGCTCTGCATGAAGCAAAAAGCAGGGAAATACTGATGAAGGAAATTCTCAGTTATGTTGTGGGGACATGCACCCTACTTTCTTATCAATAAGGGTTTCTGAGCACTCTATGGACTGCAGCTGAAGTAAGAGTTTTGAAGTTTTTAGACTAGAGCTTGTAACTCATGGTACGAGGATCAGATTTCATCCTCTTGCAAGTTTTGACCTGCAATTTCTTGTGTGTGGATCCATCTGACGAACCCCTAAGTGGGGTTTTCTCTGACAAATTTTGGAGTGTAGTGAGTGGGTTGCACTTGCATTGCATTGGATGCCCCATGTAGGGAAATACATGAAATAAGTGAATAATTTTTCTTAGGAAAATGGGTCTTATTGACATAACTAAAGCTTTTTGATATTACGCTGGAGTTGTTGAAAAAAAATCTCACATACTGTTTAGAACCTTGGACGCAGCTCACTAATTTGGTTTGAGATTCTAACCTGGACAATGCTTTATATGCTTGTAACGGGTTTCTGTGACACGGGTTTGTTTGGTAGCAGAGGAGGGGCCGCAGGGGTGGCTCTTGTGAGAAGCTGCCAGAAGCTTCCCCGGCTCCAAGTCAGACCCGCCTCTGGCCC
>JAVJGG010000031.1:16553451-16563839 GCA_035590195.1 Aviceda cuculoides
GTCCTCCCCCTGAGGAGGAAGGAGCGGCAGAGACAAGGTGTGGGGAGCTGACCCCAACCCCCAGCCCCTGTTCCCTGCACCGCCTGGGGGAGGAGGCAGAGAGAACCGGGAGTGGAGTTGAGGTGGGAAGGAGGGAGGCGTGGGGTGAAGGTGTTCCGAGGTTGGGTTTTACTTCTCAGCATCCTTGATTTGATCTGAGTGGTAGTAAGTTAAATTGATTTAGTTTCTTCCCCAAGTCGAGCCTGTCTTTTGCCCGTGACCGTAAGTGGTGAGTGATCCCTCCCTGCCCTTGTCTTGACCCACGAGCCTGCCTTTGTATTACCTCCTTCTCATCCCAGCGTGGCCGGGGCAGGGGGGAGTGAGCGAGCGGCTGCGTGGTGCTTTGTTACCGGCTGGGCTGAAACCATGACAATGCTATTGACCTGCTCAAAAAGGTTTTTAGCATTGCTTGACCAACATTTAATTTTATGGAAGAACAAGGAAAGGAAATGTATTTTACATGGTGATATTTACAAATGCTGAGTGGACTCTGGTTCTGTATGTGAGCTGATTACGGCATGTGTATGCTCTCTTTCTCTCTGTGTCTCTCTTTCTGAACTTGAAATACATTTCATAGGCATAAAAATAGATCTTTCATCATGTCAGTGTCACCTTAAAAGCTTCTGAATCCACAGTAATTGCTAGTTTGCAGATATTTTTGTCTATAGCTAGCTGCCTTTCAGAGAAGGAATAGGCCCATATAGTATTATCTGGTGAATGTTCAATGTCTGCTAAATAAATCCTCATTTTCAAGCTTGTATAAATACATGGGAAAAAAAGTTTATTTGGAAAAACTAAGACTTCTGTTGATATCCAGCAGTTGAACATATTTTAAAACAGTTACTCATTATGGTTAATTAGCTTATAAATGTCTAACTCTTTGGGTATTAGTACTTAATTGCAAGCAAGCAAAAAACAATTTAGAGATAATGAAAGCTGATTAATAGCTTTTGATAGATGATTCAGTTTGGGACTGAGGAGTAAGGAAAATGGTATGGGTGGGTTTGCAGAACTGGTGTGTAGGAATAAGTAGGTTTTTCTTAGTGTAGCAGTTATTTGGAGGCTCTTTATAAGAAGCACAGTGACAGAAATGTGCTTACTTGCCATGTGCCGTGATTATGCTTCTCTGTGTGCTTTTAAGATTATCAGCTGGTACGCTCAGATTTCATTTGGGCCACTAGCATGGAAATACAGCAGAACTGGAGACTACCACACCGAGTTTTTAGTGTACTGCTGTTAGATAGATAATTGTGCTGGGGTCTCCTATTTATGGGACATAACCTGTTCTTCAATGGCACCCACTTGGACATATGCCCTCATGTTCCTATGTGGAGTGTTAAGACCCTCTGCTGTTGCCCTCACAGTCCTGGCAGCAGGTGTCCAGGGTGGTCCCCACAGGCTGCTGTGCAGATCAAAGAGTGTGGCTCCATCCAAGGGAGACAGCAGTATGGCGACAGTATCTGCCCTCCAAGGTAGTGGCTCCCTTTGAGGTTACAGAGCCATTCAGTGGCTGTGCTGCTGAGAACTGCCAGTCACAAAGTTTAGTGGCTTTCCTGTCCAAGTGGGATGGGAATCCTCTGCTAGCTGTGGTGGAAATTCGCACAAAGTTATTGGGTGATCATTACCTAAAAAGATTGTTTTATAAATATGGGGAGTTGAAACACTGGCAGCATTTAAGGACTGCTGCTTCCCTCTCTTGTGATCACTTCCAGGATGGACTAATTCTGTATTTTCTCTTGTGGAGTTGATCTCAGTTCAATCAGTGGCCATCACTGGCTTCTGTCCTCAGCAAGCAACCAAACCACTTTAGAAGTATGAAGGATGATCCTGGAAACAGTGCACTGGATTAGGATTCAGGAGAGCTGGCTTCTGCCCCTCTGCTGTAGGCTTTCCTTGTCAATTTTTGAGCAAATTCATTAAAGTGCTTTAGTTAACTCTCTGTAAAATAGCTACAGGAGTACTTCTGTGCTACCCTACTTTGCATATTTGTATTGCCTTCTCTTAGTAGCATGAATTATCTTTTGTATGCATTTAGTGCAGGAAAGATCTAATCTCAGGTGATATCCCCAGGTGCTGCGGGCATACTGGCATAACTACACACTGTATTTCCAGCTCGGACTTTGCTTGTATCCCCATGTGAGTCTACTGAGCTCTTGCCTCACAGAGCAGTTACAGTTCCTCTGCCCTGTGGTGTGGCCATCTCCTTATGGCCACATACCTGACATAAGACTTCAAAATGAAGCATGGAATACTTGGAGCTCTCTTCTCTGAGCAGAGAATTTACTCTGGTGAATGAAAACAAACTTGCAGCCAAGCTGAACTGAAGAGAAATCTGTATTTCAACAATTATTGAATGGGTTCAGCAGTGGCATGTAACTATTTTCAAAGAAATTATTACAGTCCATATGTTTTTAAGGTTACTTTTGTGGAACTGGCAACTCAGTGCCCCTCTTGAAGGACTAAGCTAAATTTGTCAGCTTATCACTGATGCCTCAAATCCCATGGAAGCTGCTCTTGCTGCAGTTGGAAGTGTTGTCTTTTATTATTACTTTTTCATCATGCAACTGTCATTGGAAAACTTTGGAAAGACTTGAAGCTTTGATTGCATTATATTGTCCTGAATTTAAGATTGGTGAAAATGATGTCTTGTACTTCGTCTTCATTATAGAACTTAACACAGTAAATTAATCTATAACTGCTATTAAAATACAAGTAGTATGGTATTTCAGTTGACCCATTAAAATATTAGCCTTTGACTGCTGAACAAGACCCCTGTAAACAAAGGAAGCTGCTGTTCACCTAATATAGCCTGTCTGTTATCTTGGATACATGAACATTATTATTTTTGAGGTATTAGCCACTGTTGTGGTTTAACCCCAGCGAGCAACTAAGCACCACGCAGCCGCTCACTCACTTCCCCCCCCACAGTGGGATGGGGGAGGAAATTGGGAAAACAGCACGTTTGGAAAACAGCACTCCTCTGCTTTTGAGTAAACCTGGAAATTAATTTGAAATGCCATTTGCTGGAGAAACATGGCTGGGAATGCCTTTTGGAAGAGCAGCATGACCCTACTGTTTGGGGTTCTGAATTTAGACTGACTCTTAGAAGTTTATAGCTCTTGATTTTTCAGCCTTGTTTGTTTTATATTGCTTTAAGCACTGGCAGCAAGAAAACTTGCTGATGAGAGTTTAAGTACTGCTTTTAAATACAAGTTTTCCTGGGTGTACTGGGGGATGTTTGCTTTCTTTTTCCCATGTGGTTCTTTAGCAAAATGTGCCTTTAATTTAAAAACAGTTACAGTACTCAGCAAAATGAGCAACTGATTGAACTAAGGGTATTTAAATTGCTACAGACAGTAGTAACAGCCTTTGCCCGTTACGTAAACACAAAGTTGTGCCAGTGGCACAGATAGATGCTGCCTGTCTCTTGCTCAAATAGGCTTCAGCTGGTTTTGAAATGAAGTGTTTCACCTGCTAGCAGGATCCCTTGCTCTATTGGCCAAACTGATCTGTAAGCCAGTTAAAGGCCCAGCTTTCTTGCTCTTATGGAAATGGATCCTACAGATTTCTTTTTCTGATGAAAGGGAAGACTGTATTTGTTTTCAGCTATTCTGCTTTTATCATCAGTTTCTGTATAGGCTAACTAGATACTTACTGGAGGTAAGACTAAGATAACCGTAGAAGGATAAAGTAGTTATATGTGTCAGCCTTGCTTGGGGACTAAAAGTGCTTCTGAAACCAGCATTTATGAGCTTGTAAAAATCCTTCCTATATGGCTGTGTGTCTTTAGTTACCAATCATGTGATGTACTAATGATAATTAGCTTAGTAATGATCTATCATATTAAACAGGAGTACAGGAAAATAATACTCCTTTGGATTAAACAAATCTGTTTAAGAAGGGTGAGCTTGTACTTGGATCTGATAGGGGATATATACTTTGTTGAGCCTGAACCCTAGCATCTCAACAGATGAGGAAGAGGAGAGGGGCACTTTCACTTGATTCTTAATGTCCTGTTCTTAAATTCTTTCCTCACAATAACTCTAAGGCTCCTAAAGCTATGCTGCATCCCCTGAGACAAGGCAGGGGTAACTGGCAGGTTTGTAAGGGAAATCACTTGCCAGCTGAAGGCAGTTGCTGCAAACCTGCCATTCCTGGAATGCAAAGTAGATGTCTATCAGCAGTTTGAAGTGTGATGCAGAAATCTCAAGGCTGCTGGCTTTCCTTACACAGTCTGCATTTCTGCATGCTTAAAAATCCCCGCCCCATATCTGATACTTACCTAGAAGGTAGAATTATTTCCAGTTCTTAATCTGTCAGCAAATATTTGTATATGCATGCTGAAGTAATGCTTTAGATTCCCTGTTTTGGGTGGTACTGTCTAAGTCCATGGGACTGAGCACATTCTGGACCTGAAAAGTACTGGTAAGCTGGAGGAATATTGCAAAAGCTGTTTAGGTTTTGCTGTTTGAGTCTCTGTTAACTGGCATTATTTATCATTTCCACTTGTAGAAGGTCACAACAGGCTCATTTCTAAAAGCAGGCCACAAATAACCATAAAGTTGCAGATAAATCAATTGAACTAATAACAACTAAAGATAATACAGAATTCTGCCTCCCAAGCACCTCTCAGAAGAAGCATGGGTAAATAGACAGGCTTTGCAGTGTGCCCTGAATATCAGTATAACATATGAAGGAAACGAATCTGAGAGTCCTGGAGAACAGGTGTCTCCAGCTTAGAGATGCACGAATCCATCTATTGCTTAAGTACAGCTGCTCTGATTTCTTGCAGAATGGCAAAGAAAAGTCTGTTTCTGTGCCTTGATAAGAGAGATGCCAGCACCAATGGTTTCAGGAACAGAATGAGGGCAGTAATCTCTGGCAAAGGGCAAACTGAATACTGAAATAGCTTCTGTCCTCATCTCACTGGTGTAATTAACTCGCCTTCATGTTTCCTACTGAGGCTGTATAAATTGCAGCATGCTGGCTGTGACTCCTTTGACACATCTCCCTTCAGGAGGCTTTGGTCCTTGTGTCATTACTTCATGAGCATTACCAAGTGCTCTGTGTTTTCCAGTCTGCAAAATACCAGACTCTTCAAGCCCAAATGTGACAACCCCACATAATGGGGATTCCTGTACCTCTGTCTTGGGGTGGTGGGGGGGGTGCAGCTCCTTGCCTCCTGCATTTCAAAGGTGTCACTGCAGTTCCTGGGAAGGTACCACCTGAGCTAGCTTTAAACTCAGCCAGGTAACCATGAGCAGAGTGCTTAGCAAAACCTGCTTGAGAAGCAGGGTTGTTACATAGGTGGGTTAGTCTGTGATGTACTCCTTGATGCCTTTGCTATGTTCTCTACTTGCAGCTGTTGGACTGCAGTGTAGTCCTATGCTGCTTGTCAAGCCTGCCTGGAGGATACCTCCCCTGCTTATTGTCATCGTATCTGTAGCAACTGCTGCATTTGCTTATAAGGAAGAACAATGTTCAGAAAGTAATTATGCATTCCTTGCTGCTTCTAGTGTTGAAGTTGAGGGTTTGACTTTTTTGTCTCCTTTTGGAAAATTAGTCACTCATCTGTGTTTGCTCTTTATTTCATGTCCCTCTGCCATCTGTTTTAATCTAGCTGAGGGGCATGGGGGGAGGAAAGCCAGCTTCTGAGCCAGCCCTCTGGGAGGGGGGAAGGAGGAGCAGCGAGAACTGCATGGTCCACAGGATGACAGACTTGCTTGTATAAAACAGTAAGCATACCTCCCAAATGCAGCTTCAGTTGTTGGGTGACTGGAGAGTGAACCTGTTATGAATTTGGTTATGTTGGCTGGAGAAAGGGAAAATTTCAGACCCATATTCATAATTCTTCAGAGGAGATGGCAGTGATTTATTTCTGTAATTCATTAGATGAGGGGATTAAGTTTCTTCTCTTATTTGAGGCTGGTCTGAATCCCTAGTCCAGACATCTTGAGATAGTGGTCTGGATAGTTGCCTCTTATACTGTACATGGTGTGGAAGAGCCCCGGAGAACCAGGTCCTGGACAACAGTGCCTGTGGGAGCTGCTTCCTGCCATCTCTTCTGCTGCTGATGTTCTGAGCTGTGTAAACAAGTATCTGAGAAATGAAGTAGTGTCTGGGCACCTCATCCCTCTGTGAGAGCTCTACACTGAGCAAAATGGTACCTTCATGATAGCAGGTATTCTATACTGAGAGACAAAGTCCCATGTAACAACGTGGTCAACGCCTTGTCCTTAGAGGCACACGCCCCCTTGGATGGGTGGTCAGGATCTCAACTTGGACCCTTTTATCATGAGTGGGCCACGCACTTCCTATCCCTACTCTTTGGCACCCATCTTTAGTTTGCCTCTAGCAGCCTGAAATGTTCTTTTCAACAAAAATTTTCTGTATTAGGAAAAGATGTTTAAAAATTTTATTTCAGTTCTCTTGAAGAAAAAGCAAGGTTTTAATTTGTTTTTTTGTTTCAAGTTTTTATTTGGATTGTCATTGAATCAAAGAAGTGACTATTCACTCGTCTCTATATAATTTGTACAACTAGTTTCATACTGTGCAGGAGTGGCTTGCTTTCATGATTATCAGCTAAATTTGTACAGCGAGGTGAAAATGCAGAATGGCTTTGCTTATGTTTCAAAACACTGCCTTTCAGATAAAGGCTTGAAATCTGTAGGAATTGCAAATCAGCATTGGAGCAAGGAGGTTGAGAGACATTTTTACTTCCTTTGAATGGTAACAAAACACAGCCTTGTTTCTCCCACTTCCCAGTCGTCCTTATGCTTTGGGGCCATGTGTTCTTTGCTAGCCCTCTGAAAACACATGTGTACACAGTTCTAAGTCACAAACCTTTTTCACTGATACACCTAGCTCTGAAACTCTATTACAAGGAGGAGTTCAACTTAAAAAACCAAACAAACAAAAACCAATGAAGTGTTTTCTAGTTAATAGGCATTTTGTTGGAATAGCTCCTGTATTACTTGACTTCTAAGATAATGTGACTTATTCTAAGATTTTTGTCTTGGTTCCTTGTGAATTTTAGCAAATGTGTGTTTTATTATAGAATAACTGTGAAAACTTTTATTCAACTGGAAGAAACTGCCTTGTTTACTCCTGGACAGTAACAAAACAATGTTTTCAAATGTGTTTGAAACTGAAAATTTTCTGGAAAAGGTCTCTATTTCAGTCTACAGTATAAGAAAACATAATTTTCAAACTAGTACCTGGGCCAACAGTAGGATATTTCTTTTTCTGCTGTGTGTTCGCCAGGATAGCTTTGAGGGAGAACTGGTCTCAGAAGAGTTTGTTGAAAGAGGAGTGAAGTTGACGCATCAATGTGCTCCTCCTCTGCAGTAGAGGTTCTGTGTGACACAAGAACAGTACAAGTCTGTGGTTAATCACTTACAATTTGGTGAGATGGCAAAATTCCATCATCTCCAGCCTCGTGTCTGCCTAGTTTTTGGAGACTGATGCTTTTGTACAAAGACTATCTTGCTGCATACTTCCCATACAGTGTCTTTCCCTGTACTTCTTTTCACTGTGTCATTTGTCTTTATTCTAGTCCTCATCTGATCATCTCATAGACTGAAGGTCTTTCCCTAGGTCTTGTTATTCATGTGATGGAATAACCCTATCAGATAGTGCAAACCCAATGCAGAATTTACTAAACAGCAGTTCTCTAATATTTTCTTTATCAGGACTAACTGAGACAATTCAGGCCATTTCCTCTGAGTGATGTGCATGTAGCCCTGGTCAGGAAGTACTTTAAACAAACAAAACAGTCCTTAAAGTTCATGGATTTGGAAGTGGGAGGAAAATTAAGAGCATCAACTTTTTAGCAGAAGTAGAACTCTGCTTTTTTCCAGTCTCCTTGGGAAAGACAGAGGAAAGGATCTACATGCTGCCAGAAAATCAGGCAGAATTTGTTGAAAGCTTTCCCAAAGTGATGCATCCATGGGAAAAGATTTTGTTGTGGAGAAGTGTTTGTTTTTTCCTTCAGAAAATGCTTTTCTGTCAGGGTGTCAGGCTACCTTGCCCTGATGACTTCTACCAGTGAACAATAGCAGCCATAGGGAGAGACCCTGTAAAGGGGGTGGGGAAGGGCAAGTATGAGTGCAAGCTCCTGCAGTTTGCCTTGGTGGCAAAGGGACCTGGGCCCTGCTCTGTGCAGAGGGCTGCCACCCCATTTCCACTGTACAGAGAAGGACATGCCATGGGGGAATGGCACAACAGACCCTCTCCTCTCTGAAATGCTGGTAAACTGCAGACCCCAAGGAAGCAGTGAGTGTGGCCTGTGGAGGGTGGTCTTGTTAAGATCTGTAACGCAGAGTCTTTCTTGAAACTGCTATGCAAAAGCTTAGCATGGAAAAAGTGAACTTTGAGAGCACAGATGGAGCTCTGAATGGGCAGGTGGAAGGCTGGGGAAATATTGCTAAGTGGATCTGAAATACTTGCACAGGAAGGTCCTGTATTGGATAAAATCTCAACCTTGGAACCTGCCCAGGAGTTTTCATTTTAGAAGCAGTAACTAAACTGTCCTTAAGTCAGGCTGGTTTAGATTGCAGTGGTTGGACTGACTCGCGGTGGACTCGAAACCACACGATGTGGTACTGTGTCAACCTGTAAGAGGTCCAAGCTATTAGCGGCCTTCATAGGTAAACAGAGACTCCTGTTGGTAGATCCTGCATAGTGAAGAAGCAAAGAGGTATAATTATACTGTTGAGACTAGTGCTTTCGAACTGGCACGGCAATGTTTTTCAGATGTTCCTACAAAGATTCATTTATTCACCACTGTGTACACTTAGACTGGGGCTATCTTTACAAAATCCAGATTCTGTGCCTTTGAATTTAGGTCTGTACTAAAAAGGACTATACTCTGTATGCGGTGTCGCAGTGCTGGTAATAACAAAACACAGAGCCGTTTTTGTATGTGCTTTCTCCTGTGTGGAGGCAGAGCATTAATGTGGGCAGGTAACTGGTCAGACTCTCCATAAGCACCACAGGAAACTTGCCTAGGGAGTGTATCTTTCAAAGGGAGGTGGTACTATATATCTAGGAAGTCCTCATTTGCTGCTTTCATATGCTTTTCCAGTTGTGTAGGGTTTTTAATTACTGTTTTTTTTAAGGATTTAAATCCTAGCATTGACACAACTAAATGTTTTAGCCAGAACAGTTTAGTTCACTCAGTGAATTGGTTTAAGTGCTAATGGCAAAAAAGCTTTTGTTCCAGGCCTGTGTCTGAGATCTGGGATGCAGTTATGCTGGTGAAACTTCTCTAGTGCAGGTTGGGCTTTAGCTTTCCTCCTTTTCACAGTTTCAAAATACTCTTCAGCTCTTGAGCATACTTATCTCTCTACTTCAGTTTATTACTGCATTACAACAGAATCCCCTTTAAAAGTACCAGTATTTGGAAAAATAAGTCCTAGGACAGCCTGCATAAAATCAAGTGTGTGGTGAGGAGAGCTACGGAGATGGGGGAGAGTGCATCAGATGTGAAAGTTGGGGGGAGAACTTAAGGAAGTGGAGTGCCTGGGGAGGAGGAATGCTGGAGTGCCTATCCCCCACATAGTACTTGCATGCGTCTACATCTCGCACTGCTGCTGAATCGCATTGAACATATAGAAATACAGTTATTTCTTTGAAGAACCAGGATGCCAAATAGCATGTTTCTGCAGCAGAAGTCAATGTCTGGGATTTCTGGGCTGTCTGAGCAAGCTGGTGTGTTTACTTGGCTCCGTGCGGGCTGCTGTGGTAAGGATGGGAAGGAGGCGAGCTGGAGCAGCTGCCGCTGGGCCCAGACCGGCTGCTGGTCTGGAAATGACTTGTGCGTGGTCAGGACAGGGATCTCGGCACCACATTTTGGCCGAGAATGACTGTCTCTGTGGTCAGCTGGCATCACAGCTTGCTGATTAATTCCTGGAAGCATTTGGCCTTGGGTATATTTTTAGGGGTACGACACTTCCAAGAAAGCTCGTAGCAGCAGGACAGTGTTAAAATGTGTCCAAACAGAGAAATGAGGATTTAGAATCCCTAGGAAGCTTCCTGGATCTGTCTCCTGTTGCAGACACCGTGATTACTAAATAAGGTCTTAAACTCTCTAACACTTTGTGAACTCATTTTCATTTCTGATAGGAAAATAACAGACCCTCACACACAACTTTTTTTTGTTTGCATAATTCCGATGTAGTTGTAACACTTGACATAGAGCACAGATGACTGTGAATGGCTTCTTAAAATTTAAGCAGATAATTCAGAATTAATTAGGAAAAACAATCTTATTGTTGTTCCAGGAATTCAGTACAGACAGCAATTGTCTAACAAGATTATCTGGTATCAGTTGATCCCCAAAACTTCTC
>JAVJGG010000031.1:16582694-16593509 GCA_035590195.1 Aviceda cuculoides
GACAGCCTGCCTCACCATGGTCTTCCCCAGGGGCTGCAGGGGAATCTCTGCTCCGGCGCCTGGAGCACCTCCTCCCCCTCTTTCTTCACCGACCTGGGTGTCTGCATGTTTTTTTCTCTTACATGTTTTCACTCTCTCTCTGGCTGCCATTTCTGTCTGTCCCAGCAACTTTTTTTTCCTTCTTAAATATGTTATCACAGAGGCGCTACCACTATTGCCGATGGGCTCGACCTTGGCCAGCGGTGGGTCTGTCTTAGAGCCAGCTGACATTGTATCTGTCAGACACAGGGGAAGCTTCCAGCAGCTTCTCACAGAAGCCACCCCTGTAACGCCCCCTGCTACCAAAACCTTGCCACATAAAGCCAATACAGGCCAGTTGATTTTTTCCTAGAGCTTTCTGGACTGGAACAGCATCCTTGAACAGGCCTATATATTGTTTAAGAACTGAGACTGACTTAAAAAAAAGTGAATAGACTTGCTGCTTTCCTTTTCTAGTAGTTAAATTTGGATCTGCATAAAGACATGCCAGTAGTAATTAATTAGAAAATTTATCTGGCCAGGTGAATGTGCTGTGTAACATACATGTGGAGTGCTTACTCAAAAGCTGCAGTCAGAGGACTGTTAGTTTGCTTCTCCTGTGCTGCCCTTCTGTTCTAAAAGGATCTGTCTGGCCCATCATGCCAGGCAGGGCAGCTGCAGGCTAGTATATTAATTAATGAGAAGGCTAACTCTATGTGAGAGTCTAGGTTGGAGATTTAGTGTTCGCTTTTGCATGGAGTCTGGCAGCCACTATAAATTACCAAAATATTCACTGCTGCTCTGATGGGGAAGAATGAGCTTAACAGCAAGGCAGCACCCAAACCACCCTCAGGGCGCAGTGATCTGGCACTTGACTTGCTCCAGGGCCTCTCTGGATCCAGCGGGTGAATATCACAACCTTTTTCCCAGGCTCAGTGCTTCCCAGGTGTCCTGCCTGGCAGGGTTTCAATTCAGTCCTGCTCTGCTCTGCTTGTTACTAATTCTTACCATGTGGCAAGGGTGCAAGGAAAAGTCTGCTCAAGTCCCATGCAGACAAGGAGAGGAGTTAATGATTCCCCTGTGCTAGAATTGACTGAGCAGGAGTGTCACCCAGTGGGCAACAGATGCTGTACTGGGACATGGGGACTGGGGACACGGAGGTCCCAAACTGACTGCCATCAGCCACCATGTGGGATTCAAGGTGCAGATCTGTGATTGAAGGCTGTGGTCATGCCCTCTGGAGGGATGCCATTCCTCATCACTTTGTGTCTTGGACTTGCCAACTGACACATAGTTCATTACAGGACAAATTTAATTTGGCACTATTGATTTCCAGAAGCCTAAAGCCACACTGAGGTTTAGTACTGTTTCTTGCAGTTAGTATAAACAAATATGTGCTGTCTGGTAAGAGCATAATGTACTTGTTCAATGTTTGACTTACAGACAGCTTTGTTTCTAGGAGTAGTGCTTCTATTCATCATTGTATAAGAAATTGCAAACCTATTTTCTCAACATCAATAATGATCCTGTTCTTACCTTTTCAACCTCTGATTTGTCAAATATCATTAATCTTGTCAAAACTCAGTTGCTTGCAATAACCAGATTGTCTATCCTGAAATGACCTACCGAGGCCCTCAAATTTGAGGGCTCTTAGCTCTCCAGGTTAATTAACATGATACTGCTAGCATTTTGAAAATACTTATTTCAGTTTGTAAACAGCGTGCTTTGATGAATGGCAACCTATTGTACTTACTTTCTACTTCTATGCTTTCACAAACAGAGACAGGACAAATGTTACCCATACTGTGTGTGACAGATGTCTGTCTTTAAGAACATATATTCTGTTCCATTTTCTTGAAATGGATAAAACTGCTACCACTTGGTGTGTGGATCTGGCAGCATTACTGTCCATCCATGGACAAGACAAATGTGTATTAATAAATGACGACCAACAGACTTTACTTCTATAGTTTTCTATTACCTTACCTTAAAGCCCTTTTCAAACTAACTCTCAGTGTCAGGGAGTTTCATATTACACCTTGATCTTTCAAAAAAGAAGAGAAAGTATAGGAAGGCTTAGTGCCTTGTCCTCCCTCCCAGAGGAAATGGATGGGAAAGAACACAGAGCAAACCTCTAGATCTTCTTTGCCCCAGCCTACGCTTTGGTTGTCATCTTCCCCTCTGCTCTCAGTGCTACTCCCTAACCTGCCTATTGAGTGTGTTTTCCAGCAGAGGTGTTTACACCAGCAGGAGTGCCAAACATAAAATCCACCTTCAAAAAGAGATGAAGAAAGCAGAGGAATGCTTTCTAGTGGGTATGCTGACGTGCTTAATGACTTGAGTTGGGGCAATAGTCTTTTCTTCTTGTCTCTTTTCCTGGTTGGCCTTTCCCTTTGGTTGGCAGTAGTACCTATGCTTGCTCCTAGTTAGAAGGTAAGGTTTTCCGTGGCTTTGTATGCGCGCACCTGCGGTATTGAGAAAGGAACAAGGCAACTTTCCTGGAAAGTGTGCTGTCCCAGTGTGAGGCTGTCCTATTTGTATCGCTCCCCTTAGGAACCATTATAATGAACAAGGATTTTCTAAAAAGGACAGATGCTGCAAGCATCTTCCTTCCTTCTGCACTCCACAGCCTGTGCTGTGAGATGCAGCTCCATAGGGATCCCTCCCTTCCCATACTATCCTAAATATTGAAACTTGCACCTGCTTAGGAGGATCTTCCCCATCATGTGCATTTTCTCTCATAGTGATTTTTTTTTCTAGATTTACTGCCTTGTGGAAACATTTGTGTTTAACTTCAGACCAGGGACAGCCCCATATATTTAAACTACCATGATTGCCTATAGGAAATGGCAAGGTAATCTATTCAGTCCTGTAAAGCACACAGCTGTCTTCTCTTAAAGAAGAGAAAGTATTTTGGCTTTTAAAACCTTTGCTAATGGAGGGTAAAGAGCAGTAGAAAACTGCCCAATCTGTGTGCTAAATCTGCTGGAAAGCCTGGCAGATTTTTTTTTTCTTTTTAAAAGAAATAAATCAGTTAGTTACTTTTTAATTTCTCTGCCTCTAAGTCACTGGTATTGAAAATATCTTAAACTACTCTTACAAGGTGTTGCAAGATTTCTTATTCCCAGCCCATTAAATATTATTTTGTTCTCTGACCACCTACACCTCCAGTGCCAGGAATACCACAACCTGTGCAGAGTGCAGGGCACAGTCCCTGAAGTGGATGTGTCTAGCTCTAAATTTACAAAGACTGATACCCTGCATTGGAGTGGGTGGTGTCTCTTAAAAATCTCAGCTCAGAAGCAGATGGAGTATCACTGTGATGTCTTGGTGACAGGTTTGAAAGGCTCTGTTACCAACCTGGTTACAGCAAGAGCATCACCATTCTGAATTAAGATGCTTGAGTCAAAACTGAAGGCATCAAACAAAGATTAGTCCAGCTCTAGAACACCTGATTAGTGATGGGGTTTGATTTTTTTTTTTTTTAACCTCTCCTCTCAGCTGCTTTTTATTTTGCTGTAGCTTACAATCAGGTTATCCTCATTTAGAGTCAGGAGGTGGACAAAACCCAATTCTGCTCTTAGAGCTTGGCTTCAGAGCCTCATGTGTTGATGATCTGTCTGATGAACAAAAACTTTTCTGAGCTGTTGAGATGGGACAATAAATACACTTCTAGAAAATAATTTGGAGTAGGAAGAAACACTGTTTCTTGGTGCCTCTAGGCAATTTAAACCCTTCAACCCTCTGATGCCTCCACCCTCCTGGGGCTTTTCACAGCCCAACAGGTACTATGTTCTCTGTCCTAGAAACTACATGTGTGTCTCAGTCTCGAGGTCAGCTTTCCTCCTCCCACTGATTACATCTGCAGAGATTGAGGGTATTTGCTGGCCTAGGTCTTGCAAACAAGGTGGGTTGGCTTCACCAAATTAGGCTTGGAGTGCAATACTCTGGACAGCTGGGCCATAGGGATTGTTTGGCAGATCTATATGATGATGTATTTCAACCTCCTTCTCTTCACTGCCCACTGGCTTTAGTAGGATTAGTGCTTCCTCTAAGAAACAAATTATTCTCTTTCCTAGTGAATTACTTCCTTTTAAGAATCAAACAGCCTTTTCCCTGGATCACTTTATCTGTGTAGTTTTCTAGGTGGTTAAAATGACCAGCACAATCTTACGTGTCTCCTGCCCCAGCATGAACACTTAAAGATGGGTCAATACAATGAAAGGCATTGCTGCTACGTGCCACAGAAAGCCTCCTGCAATGAAACCCATGAAACCCTGAAGCAAATGACAGCAACCAGCATGCTTCTGCTTCCAGTGGGGTATCGAAGTGGCATAAATCGACCAAAGAACAAGGTATAGGATACACAGTTTATGGTTTGGGAATGTTTTGTGCTTTTAACCTTGCTGAAGTGTGTGTGTGTTTGTAAGCTGGGTGGGCAAGAACCACCGAGCCCCTGGATGCACGTGGTGTTGGGGTCAGCAACAGTAGTTTCTGTCAGGGACAGCCTGGTGAGGCACCCACAGGAGTCTGTCATTCCTTTTGTAGTTGAACAGTGGGACCTCAAAGGAGGGAAAGAAGTAGTTTACAATGAGAAGAGAGCCATGAAAGAAATCAGCTGGGAAGAAACCCATCAGTCCCCTGGGGGTGTTAAGAAAAGACTATCCTAGGATTTTGGCAGGTTTTTAATAATTTAGCCTGAAAGCTCCTAATGAGGAAGAGGACTGAAGTTGCATAAAGCTGTGAACATTGCTAACTACTGCTTTTTCAGCAGTCTGGAGATTTTGAGAAGCTTGAGTGTCCTGTGAAGGGTTTGGATGCTGTCCCACAGGGACTCAAAGGAGTAAATTATCACAGAAAGAAGCTCTACGAGAACATTATTGGATAAGTCTTGCATCTGAACTTGTGCCTGTAAATCCAAGGAAGCCTTGTAAAGGTTGGAAATCTTTCCTGGCAGTATTGTCTTTGGAGTTGTTAGTGATAATACCTATCACTCTTTCAAGTGTTAGGTTATATGTATTATTCACATGTTGTATATGTGTTTATGGTTTAGTATATTCAAGTCTGTAAAGGCAAAAGAAGGGATTTGTGTGATCTCTTTGCATATAAACTTATTTTCTTCTCTGTGTGGGAAAAAAACCAAAGACATCTTGTGCAGCTATGCTATACCTAATTTCATGACACAATTGTAGTTCATTCTAATCGAACACATTTTATATTTTAAACGTGGACATGTAGCATTGGCATACAGAAAGGGTGTGCTGGAGACAGGAGAATAAGTAATTGAAGTGAGGGCCGGGATCTTCCTAACGTTCAGACTGTAAAAGGTTTTGATATACTAGCCACAACTGCTTGATTTGTAGAAAATCCTTAAAATACTCCAAGAGAGTGACTTTTCCTCTACATTGTTGTCCCTCTAACATTTTTTGGAAAAGTAGCTACTGTTAAAAAACAACTACTGTTAAGCTCACCAAGATCTCAAAGTACTCAAACATTTTCCCACCAGATCCTGCAAATGCACCCAACACCATCCCATAGAGCCGACACTGGCCCTGTAAGCCACCAGGCCAAGCAGGCTGCGTTCCCCACTCCTGCCAATGCTGGGACTGGGGCAGAGAGCCAACCGCAGCGATCTCGCTCACTTCTTACATACCACATGCGATGATTTCCCCAGGGGCTTATTTATAGTGGTTTCTGTTAAAACGTGGTCTTTACAGATCTTCTCACTTGTGCATGTTCTTCCTTCTGCTGCCCCACCCCCTTCTCCCCTTGCTCGGAGTGGCAAGGGGAGTGGATGGCAGACACGCAGGAATTTGGTCTCAAGCTTTCCTACCTTTTAATTTAAATGTCACTGCTGACAAGGGAACACAGAAATACTACCAAAATAAAAAAGCAGCCCCAATGCACATATTAAGGGGTGGCATAGTCAAAACTGTTTCTAATTTTCCAGATGTTGTGGGATTTTTTGGTGGGTTTTGTTTTGTTTTGTTTTGTAAACATGCTGCCTTTTAGCAGAGATCTCTTTTGTTTGCAAGAAAAGTTATTGCTATGAATTGGCAGGAGGTGCAACACCATTTTTGCCTTTCAGCTTCATTGTCAGCCAGACATGGCTGTGTATGTGGGAAGTGCCTCCCAGTGTTGTTCACATATTCTTACTGAATTTTCTGGGGAATAGAGTTATCTTTTGGTATTTCTCTCTCTCTTTCCCTCACTTGTGATTGTCTGGTTGTAAGTAAGTTCAGTACCCTAACCAACAGTATTTCCACCACCATGCATGCTGTGGTGAAAAATGTCACTGGTATTACATGAAAATGAAAGTTAATTACTGTTTTCAGTGCTGCTTGGAGCATTTAATTTCATGTTTGATACAAATGAAACAAACTGCTTTTAGAAAATAATTTACCAGTTTCTTCCCTTTGTGGTTCAACTGAGGAAACCTCCATTTCTTTTCTGGATTACCTACTCACTTAAAAGAATACTTTTGCCCTGGCTAAAAGTCCCTATAAGGACTGCCCCCACTTAAGGGATTACTGAGTGGAGACTCTAACAGGAGTGAACTAGAGATTCTTTACTTCTAAATATCAGAAGGTAACAGAACCGGAGGTTGCTTGAAACTAATCTGTTTGTTAATCTGTTAATCCTCAGGTAAGATGTTTTTCATTGTTTTGTGAAATTTATTATCATGAGTGATTACTTGTACTTTGTGACTAAAGGCACGGGGTAACAACTTCCTACGTGGATTTACTATCTATCTGCCTTGCAAAGGACAAGCCCCAAAGGGGCTACATTTCAATGCATTTGAAAATAAGGGAAAGAACAGGTAGGTGTGCAACCCTTCTGTACCTTTTTGTTTTCATGTACAGCCCCCCAAATAATTAGCCATGCAGCCACTGCAGCTGTTGTAATGACTCTTAGCCCTCGAGTTAACCATCTCCTTATGCTGAGTCAGTAAGGATTGCATGTGTCTAAAGAGGAAGTATAGGGTGCAGTGTTTAGCTCCAGAGTATTGCTTCAGCCTTGAAATATTCTTTTAAAACAGGAACTTTTGACTTTGTATGGCAATTTTTGCAAAATTGTAGAGAGTAACGACAAAGAGAAGTTGTGACAAAGCCCAAAAGGTAACAAAATTAAAGTGATAAGCAGGCATATAACTTATAAAATTGTCTCCCTTCTCCTTTAGTGTCACAAGAAGTCTGTCTTCTAGTTCTGGTAGAAAAGAGATCATGAAAGACTGGCAGGTAGGAGGATTCCAGCTTGCAAAATGTTTCTAGCACCAGGTACAGTTTCATATATCTGTTGCAAGACCCGGAGGCCAGATTATCTATGGCTAATCCTCATTTCACAGCTAGAGAAGACACAAGAAGGAAAAGAGAGAGCTGACCTGAGTTTTGTCATGAGTATGATGAGGTGAAGGCTGAATTCTAGTTTAGGTTATGACAAGAAAAAAACTGAACTTTTGGCAATTTTAAGATTGTTAGTTTGGGTTCGTGAGAGACAACTGGCCTGACAGCTCAGTGGTTTATCAATCCTGCATTGGCCTCATGCTGTGTGTGCTTTCTAACCTATTGCTAGGCTTCTGCTCTTGTACAAAGGTCCAGATTTCTGCAAAACTGTCGTTACACAACATTTATCTGCTGCTTGGGGATACTGTGCAGTCAGTAAATCAGTAGCTAGGTTATAGAAGTTCTATTAAGACTTAGGTCTTTGCAATGCCCTTGGCAGTTCATCACTGATGAGCAGAAAGATAGCCACATAATTTCATAAAGGCCAGTTAAGCCTTTCAGAAATAATATCAGTAGTTGTGCTTATAGATTAAGGGCAGGATCTAGGCCTCATTTCTGGTTATAATGCATCATTGTTTGTCATAGGGTGCAAAAATTTATGGCTAGAGGCATCCTGTTGTGGGAAACTTTCCCTCTGTGTTGAAGTGGGTTGATCATAGCTAGAATTTTATTATCTGTATCAGCACATAGTCAGACAAGTTATTTGCGTATAATACAATAATGCCTAACACCTCGCATTTTATAGTGAAGACTCTCAAAGGGAAGAGAAGGGAATTCTCCTAATTTTCACCACTGGCTGTTCATGGTGACATCTTTAGCTACAGGGTTGTCTTGTTAATCAATTTAATTATCTAAGGTATTGACTGACTTACTGATGGCAAAATTTGTATTTTTGTCTCTGACAGCTTTAGGACTTGTAAGAATAGTCAAGGTCTTTTTACTGATCCTTCCGTGCATTAACTAAAAATGTACTTCCTGTGTATTGGGTAAAAACAGATGGAGAAATCTGATTTCTTTCTTTCCTTTTTGAAGTGCTTACTTCATGGTCTCTAGAAATTTCTCTTAACAGCTTTTTTATGTTCTTTTTCCCTATAGTACTCTCTTCATAAATCTTAACAAAGGTCAGGATTTTACTACAGCTGTAGATGAGCCGCACGAAATTATTTTAAAAGGTAAACATTGTTTTCTACATTAACATATATATATATTTGTGGGCATTCATTCACTATTTGTAATGCTTGTCTGCATTTATAGTGTGAGAAATGGGTTTGTATGCTGCTGCTTCCCATGCAGTGCAATGCCTCCGGCTGTACAGCCCCCTTGCTCCCCTCCCCCATCCTGCCCCAGTAAAAAAGTACGAGTTGTCTTCTCACCTCAGAGCCCTTTCCTCTCCAAAGTGAATACAACCACGTACTTCTTGATAGTGTGTTGGAGAGGCACTTAGTCACTTGTAATTTGTACTTTCTTCCACAAGAAACAATGCTGCTAAGTCCTTTTACTGGACATTACTCTTTCTATCTCTTACCCTTTGAGTTGCTGCCAATCAGCTGTTATTTATAAACCAAGCTCTGGGTGATGATGGCAATCTCATAAGTTGCAGCTTAATTTCTGCCCTAACTTACTGAGTCTACTGGCATAAATTCAAGCAGGTATGGCTACCTATTTCTAATTTGGTCAAGTACAGATTAATTTTATCCACATCTTACTGCCCATGCTAATCATCAAGCAAGCAGCTAGTGTCACTTTTCATTTGCCCCCTACAATTGTACAGATGAGAAATACAGGGCAGGAGTTAGTTACTCTGTTCTGGTCTCCTGAGAGGTTATTCAGTAATGCTATCTACTCTGCAGTGCTTAAGAACAGGAACACTACTACTGAAATCCTCTCCAGGAGAATACATTCTTCAGAGTGAGAGATGGGGTCTGAATTTCAGAAATGAAGGTCGATCCTTTTGAAGATGCCAAACCTGAGCTTTAGCACTGTTTGTATGGAATAGCCTTTATAACTCGTTCCTTTCTTTGCCTCTGAAGCTATTGCAGTCCTTCTTATAAAAATCTTCATACCACGCTGCTCCCAAGAGAGATGTGGAAGCAAGGAAGGGGTATCTATTATTTCATCTGTGGCTTGCACCATGCTTCTGCTACTCTTTAGATATGATATGGATGGTTAGCGTTGTGTTAATCACAAAGAAATTCTGTTTGGATAAGCCTTGGCCATTTTGAATGTTTACCCAATGAACAGCATGTAAGTCTCTTGAACGTGCAAAACTTTCTGAAATAACAAGCTGTCTGTGGGATGTCAAGTATTGTAATTCCTGCTTCAGGCTTAGTCAAATACCTTGAAAAACCTTTTCTTACTATTTTGCAACATTCCTACTCCTGATGTTATTCAAGAAATACAGAAATGCAAACCCCACAAATGTGGGAGAGGACTGTGCTAAATAACCCTCTGAACGTGTGTTAAAAGAAATCTCTAAAAAACCCCATTTTTTTTAATTCTGGGCATGTATTCAGATGCTTTACTACTAAGCATGCAGTTTTCCCCTCCCATAGTGGACATGCAGTGCCCGTCAAAATCGTCTCATTTAATTAAGGTACTCCACTACTGAAAACAAGTTAAAAAATACTGTCAGAGACTTGTTTGAGACCTAGAGTTACTGATCATGTGGTGTCTAGATCTATTTTGTTAACTGTGCCCCATGCTTAATTTGTTCCCCAGCCTGCAATAACCAACTTGAAACTTACTCCTTTGTTTTACTTTCACCATTAACTTGTTTATTGTCTAGAAATTGTTGATGTAACTCATGAATATCTGTGTTCCTTGCCACATTATTTTCAAAGGCTTTTTTTTTCTTTTGCAAGGTGTAAGGCTGATCCTACAGATGCTTATATTGAAGCACTGTTTGTAATATTAATAGATTAGGTGAAATAGGAAAGAATGCAGTGAGCTTTTATTTCTAATTTATGCAACCTATAGGAGCAGCCAAAGAGATTTGAAGCTTTCTATTCTGCAGCTCAGAAAGAGACGTTCACTCGCATGGCTTTATTCTGTGTGAGGATGCTTGTCTCCCGAAACCCATTAATAGTGAGGCTCCCATGGGGAGTCACAGAATCACAGAGGTCTTGTTTGGATGGGACAGATGGAAGTCACCTTGTCCAGCCTCTTTGTAGCTGAATGCTTGCTAACATTAGAGACTAGGTCAGCCATGGCTTTGCCTAGAGGAGTTTTGAAAATCCCCAATAACTAAGACACTACAAGCTCTCTGGGCAACAGCACTGCACTATCCTCCCAGTGAGAAAGTTTTTTCTAGTCTCCAGCCTGAACCTCTCGGGACACTATTTGTGAATGTCATCCTTTGTTATATTGCCTGCCACTCTCAAAATCACCTTTCCTCACAAGCCATGTGCCCTGGGCCCTGACCATCTCAGCAACTGGACTGTCTCCAGGTTCTCCACATCAAACTTGAACTCATCCCTTATCCCAAAAGTGGATGAAGTACTGCAAGTGCAACTGT
>JAVJGG010000031.1:16599452-16636683 GCA_035590195.1 Aviceda cuculoides
ATGTAAAGGACCATACTGCACAGAATCACCTGAGGAAGATCAAGTAACAGACAAGTAAGGAAGACTATGGAAAACCATCAGAGGACTCCTGAAGACCACCAGAGACCTTCAATGTGCCTGCATAAAGGACATTTGCATATGCTAATAGTTTCCCAAAAACCTAATGAATATGTATAACACTTCTCGGAAATCTAGTGAATATGTATGTAGAACATTTATTTAACCTACACAACTAGACCTGACAGTATGCACGATAGGTGGAGCAATCCCCCGTGCATCCAGTGCTGTTTGCCTTTGTTCTGTAATAAACTTATAAAATTAATGAAATTAAGCATGAGTGCATTTCTCACAGTTAATTAAAAACCTCTGGTCAAACTGGCATATTTTTACTATTACTATACACACAAGCGAATACAGTATCTTTGTTGTGCATCCTGTTGTTTTTCATAGGGCTTTTCATTTCCTATAAAATATTTCTGTTAGTGTTGATAATAGCTCCATTTAACTTGAATGTCCCTGTATGGATGAAAAGTATCTGTATTTGTGTAACAGAAGGTAAAAAAATCTAATTTAGGCAAATATTTTAACGTGTTGTTGAATATATTGAAAAAACATCCCACACCTAAAGTGACAAATGCTTGTGTAGGACATATCAGCACTCTGCTGTCATAATGCAATATGTTGTATGTTATTATTGAATCTCCAGGTTTGCTAGCGAAGAGTGAAAAGAAAAATAGAATTGCTACTTCATACCTTAGATATGAATGTAATCATAATGAAATTCATTCAGGGGATGGTGCCTAAAACTATCCACATGTTTTACACTGTAAGATGTGATTTTTGACTTCTTGTAGCTTTGGGGGGAAAAAAAAAAATAAAAAAATTGTCATGCTGATTTTGTGTCTCAGGATGAATTGTAGCAGGATGAACTAAAATGGCTGGGTTGTTTCAGAGCAGGAGGTTAAGGAAAAATGTATAATTTTGTCACTATTAAAATCAGTACAGCAGTTTGAATAATTTTGTCACTATTAAAATCCTTACAGAAGTTCCTTCAGAACTTTGAGAGAAGGGAGATGGGAAATGACAGTGAGAGGAAAGGCTTATGGTCATCCCACTATAAAGGGCCTATCCTTCTGGGAAAGTGCTCTGAGCAGACTAGTGTGAAGAGAGAGACTGGTGGAGAAGAGACACGTTGGAAGTGGCTGGTTATTAGTGCTTACTCTCCAAAGCTGGGAAAAAAATCCCCAAGCCCATCACCTATGTTTGTCTCCTATCAGCCAGCAGCTGCAACACCCACTGGCAAAATGCATGCCCATCTTCTGCTAGTGGTCAGCCT
The DNA here is from genome assembly GCA_035590195.1 of Aviceda cuculoides. Classification (NCBI taxonomy): domain Eukaryota; kingdom Metazoa; phylum Chordata; class Aves; order Accipitriformes; family Accipitridae; genus Aviceda; species Aviceda cuculoides. The sequence goes on from JAVJGG010000031.1 coordinate 16,600,789, forward strand.
AGAGATATTAGCAACTTAAAGCACTTTCTTCTGCTCTGTTAGCTCGGTGGAAGAAGGTGGTGGTAACGATCCAAGGGTATTAAGCCTGTGTGTCAAGGTAACGATAGGTGATGGATGTTCCCAGGGCTCTCCTTTGTGTTGTTTTTAAAAGGAAGAAGATTCTGCAAAATAACTGTATTGGGAGAAAACAGCAGGTGTAACTTGTGCAACCTTAAGATGGTGCTCAGGGTGTAAGTCAGAATTTTATAGAGAAGGGAGTAGTTGTATGTCAGATTTCTGCCTGCTTTGTTACAGAATCAAATTGTATGTAATGAAAGAGGAAAGAAAATAAAGACTTCAGGATTAGACATTTGCCTCTGGATCTTAAAATGTGTTTTTAGCCCTCTTTCTGTCCTAATATCACTTACAAACTCTCTGAAGTCAGTTAAGTAAAGCTCTAGTCCCTCCGTGTAGTCTTCAGTGCTTGACTTGAGAGTCCATCTCTGATTTGCAGAAGTGATAAGCTGCTGGGAAAGCTGATATCCAGGAGGCATATCCTCTAAGTAAAAATAAAAGTGTCGTGCAGTTCGAAAACCTCTAGCAACTAAGGCTATGCTCTTAATCTAGGATCCTGCAATTAGTAGATACTGGTGAGTGTCTTCTTTCTGTTTTCAAAATGAGAACAATGCTGCAAGCCCCTGGGGGGCTGGGGCAGAGGCCTTCACTGGGCTTCAGAAGTCCACAGTGATGAACACCACTGAAAAAGACCATGAGGGAGTGAGCAATTCTAATGCACAGTGAGGGAAAAAGTGTTAATTGGAAAAGATAACAGGATTTATCTGTTCAGTGGGCATGGTCTCTTTGACCAACAATTGTAGCAGGCTCCATGGGAAAAATAACGAAATGTGGTCCAATGAAAGACTGTATGAAAAAGCCAGTGCGCAAAGGAGCTGAATGCAAGTTGTATGACAGTTTTAAGCTTGTTGTTTTCTAACTTTTGACTGCTTGTAAGTGAACAATATATTGATTTGTTGACATAGTGTTTAAAGGGCAGTTTTGGGCTTGCAGGGTTTTTTCTGTATGCTCTTTATGTGTGCGTATGCATACAAACCAAGAGACTACTTATCTTCCCAAATAAGCCTAAAAGTGTTGCTTGTTTAACCAGTCCATTTTTACAATGTGATCATTTTTTTCACGTACAGCAGCAAACCCCAATTACGCAAAAAGCATAATATGCAAAAAGCATGTCCTAAGATTAGGAAGATTCACAACAAATACTTTTAGTTTCAGTGTACTTCCTTTGGAATCTGCACTTTGGGTGTTTACAGTTTGTTAATTTTATTTTTCTAGGCAACAAAAACCTACTTTACTCAATGGCAGACAAATCATCCTTCAGTGTGTCACTTTTAATCTGGAGATTGTTCTGAAGATATTTTTAATGACTCTGCATCTAGAAATATCTGTCTGATAATTTGTCTAAGCTCCTTGAATACTATTTCTTACAGTTACACTTATTTAAGGAAATCCGTGGTTGAAATTGCAACTGTGTAAAATGTGTTTCTTAAAATTCTCCTTTTCTTATAATTTACATGTATAAATATTAATATCTCATTTTATGACATTATTGTTGTCTTATTTAGGATCCTGAAAAAAACTAATTTGTTCCAGAAAGAACATCTATTATTTTTACTTAACTAGCAGGCTACTATTTTTAAATTATGTTGAAATATATCTGAGATACACAATCATCCTATTTAACTCTGTTTTACCCACAGAACTGATGGACTGCTGTTTGACTTCGTCACCATTATCTGTCAGATGCAGGGGAGAGGACTTCCCCTAAACTTTGTGTTTCATCTCTAGTGCCTTTCCCAAATTCTGATCCCAATGAGCAATGTATAAAAGCAGCCTCCATTGCTCCCCTGTTTGTAGGAGACCTAGAAAAAGGTTTGGGAGATTGTGAACTGTTACGTCTCATGAAGTCTCTCCTGTTATGGTTTCAGTCAGTCTCTTTTCTCCCTTTCCCTTTTTGTCCTGAGGTTATGCTGCCCTTGCACTGTAGCTTCATTGTCTTTTTGCCTCCTGTTTTACTCCGGGACTCTGATCTTCTTATTATCAATAGTGTGCATGCACTAAAATGGACTCCCTTATATCTGCAAACTTACTTACTGCACTCAATCTCCTCGTCCAGATCACTGATGGAAATACTAAATGGAACTGGACCCAATACTGAGCCCTGGGGAACACCACTTGTGACCAGCTGCCAACTGGATTTAACTCCATTCACGATGACTCTGTGGGCTTGGCCACCTAGCCAGTTTTTCACCCAGCAAAGAGTACACAGGCAGCACCATGTCTGTCCTCCTCCAAGAGCAGCCTTTGTATCTTCAAATTCTTACACCCTCACGCCATATCACAGTCGTGAAATACAAGCGTCATGGTATAAAAATGTTACTCTGGTAGGCTAGGATATGGCTTTTCATGTTCTTAGCTTTTACCTGAAAAAGCACGTGATGAGAATAGTATATGATGACTATGTCCTATGCCACAAGGGCTACGAGCCTGGGGAGAATGTCAGAGAGGGCATTATAGGCTCAAATCAATGATTGCTTTGGCCCTGGTCACGGCTCCAGCATTGCCTACTATAAAAAAAACGGGCAAAGAAACTGCCCCTGCAGGTGGTAAGTCTGGTGCTGTTCACAGGGATGCCTGCGGTCAAGTATGCGGGCGCTGCTTGGGAAGCACACAAAAGATCGGCCTCTGGCTTAAACTTGGAGACCTTTTTGACTTCAGCTCTTGTGCTGGCCATGAAACTACGAGTAAAATGAGTTGCTATGATGAATTGTGCCTTCCTAGAGCATCATCCCATGCCAGCTACTGTCCTGTAAGCAGCTGGCAGCACAGCTACCTTTATGTCTGTTCTCAGCTCTGCCAAATAATGGGGATGGTAAGAACTAACGGGCAACCAAAGGGCAAGCAAGGTCAAAACTGTCACTACTCCAAATAAAATACAGAATTTCAAATCAAGGGGAAGATTAACTTTGCGACACCATCCTTTGAAAAGCAACATTCACTGTTTTTCAGTAACAGAAATCACCTCTGTAACTGTAAGAAGTAAGAAAATTATTACAAAGATATTAATAAGAGCACTTCTGAAATGTGCATGCATTTGGACTGAGACGTTTAAAGTGTTTCAAATTTATCTTAATTATGTCTCTAAACTTGTAAGATGATGAAAAGTAGTATTTCTCTTTAGTAGGAGTGGGTGGTGTTACCTATTAACACAAGTTTGAAGTCACACAGTAACATTTAAAGTCTATTTATAAGTGAAAGACTAACAAGCAGATGAGTGAATATAGGTCAGAGAGGGGAGTTAAAAAGAGTGGGAATAACACCACCTCTGGCTACATGGGCTGGTAAGACACCACTGCTACTGGGGGAAAAGGATCAGAAAAATAACCTGGTGTCTTAGTAAACTGTGGATTCTTGCAGCAGAACAAAATACCAAACATTATGGCTGTGCTTTACAGCACTGCAGGCTTCCTGAGAAGCTTTGTGTTTCATCCTAGAGGCAGACATAGGGTACTTATTATTCAAATAGCTACCACTTATCCTTGGTAATGCTTTCAAGGCATACCTGACTGAACTGTAAAAACCCCATCTGGTCAAGTGCTGTTTTAATATGCACAGACACTGGCTTGCAAACCACCATAGATTGTTTCCATAAACTACAATTTAACTGTCAAGATTTAATTAAGAAATATATCAGAGCCATTGGAATAAACAGGATAGCCAGGGGTGTTGGACAAGCGGGCTGTGTGACATGGCAGGGGCTTAAAAATTTGTGCACTGACGGAGTTTTCTTCCCAACAGTGACTGCTTAAGAAAGCCACCAAACCCCAAAGCAGCCACCTTATGTATTACGCACATGATAGTTTTACATCATTCCCATCACTGTCAGCCACATTACATAGCTGGGTTTTGACTGTATCAACCTGCATATCGCAGTCTTGAAAATCCTGGGAAAAGGACACGTTTTATGGCACTATAAAATCATCACTTTCCTGTACACTTTTCTGCTATTATATAAAGGTTATTGCATTCCCTGAAAATACATAACGTGTTTAATCTGAAATAGGATGTGTTTTTTTCCTGTATAAGTAAGCTGTCTGGCAGGCAGCAGGAGATAAAGAGAATGTTTATTTTTATATCATAGTGATTTAAAGTAATATTTGTATAAATGTGCATATACATATAAGTATTCAAAAAACCAAAAAACTACTAAAGCTGACATAAACATCACTTTTAAATGAAATTTGGAAATAGTGATGCCTAAATGACAGCTAGACATCATTCATGGACACAAACTAATACAAATTAACAAATGTTTCTGCTGTAAACCTCATGTGTTAAAATTAATCAGTATTTACTGTATTATCTCTGAATATCATAAGGACAGTGCATTATCTGTTTCAGTAATTCAAAGCTAATTTTATCTGTCAAAAGGTTGGAGTCAAAGACTTATAAAAGAATATCTTCCCTGAGTGAAATCTAAAGGGACATTTTAATTTGTTTCTGTTCCATTATTTCTGAATAAATTGTTTTGAAGCAAATAATGAATTCATGTAAGTGCTAGTCTTCTGATCTGGTCCTAAAATGTCTAACAATTTTCTTAAGAAAGCTCTTTTTTTTGGTTTCTGTTTTTTTTTTTTTTTTTTTTTTAAGTTTTTTTTTCAGCATTAAAATTCCTGTGTGAAGGTAGTCCAAGCAAGGGTTTTCAAAATTCAAGTTACCTTAAGCAAAATTGGTACAGTTGTGACAGACTTGTGTAAATATTTTTTTTATGTATCATTTTTAGGGCTCTAACTGTATTGGCTAGTCCCAGATGCTTATCATGGGGTGGAGAATCCTGAACTTGGACAAAGTTTACAAATTTTAATTTCCACTACTAAGGTGATTTCTTGAAGGTAAGTCATTTAATTTAGAACTGTTTAGAGATGAAATGTGCAAGCAAAATCCTCTCCTGTAGTTTTTGCACTCAATATAATGCATATTCAGTTTATGAGGCCCAAAGTAACAAATTTGTCCTTTAGCTATGCAAGATAATTTACAGAGAAATTCTACTGGAAGCAGTGGAAGTACCTGCAAGCACATTTTTAATAACAAGGGACATGCCCTATTACAGAGTTCATGAGACACTGGCTATGAAGTTACTACAACTGCAGCATTCATTGCCACAGGATGCTGAAACAGTCAACGATAAAAATAGATTGAAAACGGGTGGTAGCAAATTCATGGATAAAGATCCAACATTGCTATTGAACACGATGACTCTCTACATGTAACGTCCATCTCAGGTACTTCTAAGCCATTTTGAGTAGGACTGTCCTGATGTGACGGTCTTTAGAGCCTGTCCCAAGGGTCTGACCCAGTACCAGCACATTTTTTGCGCCTTACAGAAAAAAACCCCTGTGTAGTGACATGGAAGATCTTGTTTCTGTTGGTTCATAGCAGTGAAATATGTTCTGTTTAGTGTCATGGGATTCTTGTATTCAAGCTGGAAAGCTTTTGCCAGATAGTTAATTGTCTGAAAGAATGCTTTTAGCCCTGGAGAACCAGGCTGAAAAGTTTTCTTTTTCTCATTGAGTTGTTCTGCAACAAACAAATGGTGTGGCTTGGGATGGTGAAAGACTGAATCCAGTAGCATTGGCTTAATTATGAAATTGAAAAGCATAGTTGCAGTTGAGAACTCAAAAGTATTACCTGCAAGTTGTAATCACACAATGGTGACAAAAGTAGCAGCTTCCCATTTAGTGATGGTTTCTGTGCTGTTGTTAGTCAGAGCCCTCAGTCATTTCCATCCATCAGCATCATAATTTTTTTCACTTGCTTCTGATTTAAACTTTGCCTTTCTTCAGCTGAGCATAAGTGAGTGCTCTGCTGTACCAGAGCTCATACCACACTGAGGTATAAAAGCTGTCACTTAACATGAATCATTTTGTGTATGCATCTCATGAGTGAATAACTGGATGAGAGATACAAGAGTCAGAAAGTTAGCCCAGCACGTCGAAGTACAAAAAGCCTCTAGTTAGCTTGACTTTGTTAGGTTTTCTTCTATATGCCTTGGGTTTTCATAGTTAGATCCTAAGATAAGCTCAGGAACATGGATACTTCCTTATTTTCCACAAAATTATGACTTTCACTTCTGTAGGATAAACTGCTAAACTTTGCCACTAGCTCTTTCTACCACTGCAGTGTCCAAGATAACAAGAAATGTTCTTCCCATATTTTGCAGATCAGAAGGCTAATTTGTTTGAAACAGGCATGGCTATACTCAGTGCTTCTGCTAGGCTGTGCGCCCTTGTGTTTACAACACAACTGACTGTAATCCAGCCCCCCACAACTGGCAACAGCGGCAAGGCACCAAACCCCCAAACACAAACTCTCACTTGGCCTTGCTCTCCTCTTCCAGAGGCTACAAGCAAAATGCAGAGACCACAGGGTTCCTTCAAAGCCATGGAATGTTATTTGGTTTTTTTTTCTCTCTCTGCTTTCCAATAGGGACAGAAGCTGGTGAAGGTGCAAAGCTGCCATTCTTGATGGAAAAATGTTATTTATATCTCCTGATGATTGTCTTTCAAAATCTAGGCAGGATAGATCATATGTGAGGACTACTATTTAATTTTCTCCAGGGACAATTTGCTAACAACTTGAAAAAGAACTTCCTCTTTCCTATTATGGATCCTTCATATCTCTGGTCAGTCTGTTGTCACATTGGAAAAATCCTTTGGAACTACTAGTGTGGATGGACAAGGGAAAGCTGGAAAGGTTGGAGAATAGGTATCACTGGGAACTGAAGTCCAACAATGGTGGTCAGGGGTTTGAAGTGAGGCAAAAAAGAGAAACCACTCAAACAGGGCGAGGGATTTTGCATGTGCAGTTTTAATCATGCTTATCATACCAGCAACCACTGACATTTTCTGGTACTGCAGTTTAATACAAATGCAGGCTGAAACCATAGCTTGCTGTCAGCAAAGAGGGCTGTGCTGTCCCATCTGCTTTTCAGACTGAAGTGAGGTTGTTCATAGTCATGCTATTTTTCAGAGGGTTTGAAGCCACACTACTTAACCTTCAAGTCATGATGTATGAGCCAAGGACAGCTGGGTGCAGGAAGATATGCATGTTATGTATAGAATAAAACAGTTGTTTCTGGAAATATTTTTAGGGATGCAAGTTTACAACTGAAGATGCATTTGATGGAAGGCAGATGTAAACTATTATACCCCTAGATATGTGGACTTCAATTGCCTGGCGTACCTTCAGCTTCTGAAGGACTTTAGTTGAACTGTTACAATTTGTCTAGCTAAGCAGGACCACAATTATTTTCAAAACCAGTTTTTCCCAAGCCTTCACTTCGCCAATTTATACTGAAAGCTCTTTAGCAAATGGACTGTTTACTGCTGTATGTTTGTTCAGTACGAGAGGGTCTTCTAGGCACTACTGCAATAACGCAATTATGAACAAATAACCACTCCAGGATAATTCTATGCAGGCCTTCCTATTCATGCTTTCATACCTCAGACACAGTCACAGCTTACGCAGTGCAGCAATTAAGCTATTGGTTACAGTCACTGAGTTACAGGGGCACGCTGAGGGTCTGATCCTATGTATGACATACGTCTGTAGCCTCCAAGTCATGCAACTGTTTTATCTTTTTGAAACGTAAATTGCAAGTGTCAAAGGTTGGGGCTTATGTTTGTGTGTTTTAAAAGCAGCAAGGGAGAAAGACAAGAACAAAGTCCAGAAACAGCAACATCTCTGTGCTTGTGAGCAAGAGCAGCAAAACTGTCAAGTCTTGGCCTTTCTTCTTATGAGTCAGTTCAAAATCCATCTTCTTGAGCAGCATCTCAGCATCTGGCCATCAGTGTTGTTGCCAAATGGTCAGTTTCTGTTATTTTAAATACCTGCATGAATCCACACCAGGTTTCTCAGCTGCTTCCTTATTTTATGTAACGGATCAGTGCAATAACTGCTAATTACTAAACTCTAGAAATTATGTTATGGAGACAATGATCAAGACAACTGAAGACATGTAGTTCAAATATGGGTTTAATGCCTCCTCCTGGTCAAGCACAGCATTTTTGTATTTTAGGGTTGCCTTTTGTAAGTTGCAATAACAAAATGTAAACTGCTTAATCACGCAATTTGTCTTAATTTTAATTAGGCAATTTCTAATTTTGTTTGGTGTTTTTTTTTTTCCTATCCTGCTGCTAGTGTTTTAGATACAGTTAAAGGTATAATGTGCATGTTTGTCCAGCTTAGCAGTACGTGTATTTGTAATTTTAAAACAAATCCTGTTCCAAAGTGAAGGAAGTACTACACTCATAACTGACCTCAGAGAACTGGACGTTTGTTTGTCTGGTCAAGTAAATAGCAAGTCCCTTTGTGATCTTAATGAATACAGAATTAAATCTACATTTCCAGCTTGGTGCAGGGATAGGCAGAGATCTGATTAAGACTGTCTGAAAATGTCCATTCCAAAGCCCTCTTTTCAGGGGTGTTTTCTCTACTGTTCTCTACTCTCTAAGCTAACCTTAACCAGCTGCTTGACATTTGCAGTCTGTCTTGGGTTATTTTTTTTTAAGAGTAGGAAGAGAAGGAAGAAACATTTCCAGGAAATATGTTAGAAAATTTTCCAGCAGCCATTTTTCCAGAGGCACACATAGAAAAGTCATTTTGCCAATGTAAAACACCTGTGAATATTTTCCTTGACTGAGAAATACTAGAAGACTTTTATGACCTTGACATTTGACATGGGATAACCTTGCTGGTGAAACACATGGCCTTGACATCTTTCTGAAAGCTCAATGAAATCTGTGTTACTTAAAAAAAAAGAAAAAAATTGCAATGTGTACAGGCTTAGTACAAATTTTATAGATTTTTGACAACTAAATTCTGCAAAAAATACCGGTGCTATATTTCTGTTTACTCCATAGGAAAAATACAAGGCAGTGTATTTTTAGCCCATTTCCAGACCATTGGCAGTCTCTTAGGTGCTCCATCATCTCTAGCATGTCAGCAGTGGGACTCTAAAGTATCATGCTTTGTCAAACAACTCTTCATTAGCAGGTTAATCTTTGTGAGCTGCTGTGAGTTACAGCCATATCAAGAAATCCTGTATTTAGAATAAGTAGTACTTTCAATTGGCTGCCTCCCATTTTTCCTCTATAGAGGTATTGATCTTTCTTTCTAAGGACCTGAAAGATCCCAGGGGTGAAATTTCTAATGATAGGCTCAATTAAAAACCAATACACTCTTTCAGGACAACACTTACATGCAAGCTTTGATTTTTATGTGTGATAGCCCCTAGCTGTTGTGAGAGACAGAGCTTACAACAACAAAGACCTTTTTAAAAACTCTGCAGCAAGGACTCCTAAGGCATGCAACAACTATCGACCAGAAGAACCCATGGAGATTGCTATTTACCAAAGTAAAATTTACCAGTTTTTCTTGAACAGATCATGCTACCTGTTCTCCTGCACTGGGGAGATTGCAAAAGGTATTTGCATATGTTGATTTACTCTATGAATTTAAACTTTTTTTTTTTTCTTTAGTCTTTTTCTTCACAATGTTTCTGGTAAACTACCATTCTTCCTGGAGTTATCCACTCCTACTAAGTGAGAAAGTTCCATGCGCCTGTTTATATAAAGGGAAATGAAGCTCTCCAGTTTTCTAAATTTTCCAGCTACTGTCAGTGGGATTCATCTCACCTGCTCTTAGGTGTCTGTGTAAGGTAAAAGCAACATGATGCTTTTATCTGTGCTAGACAGGTACCCTTTGGCACTCTTTATGGGCAAAGGAGTGAAGTAAATACTGAGGTGAGATTGTGCTGACCTATTTAGACCATATGACTTGCACCTTACAAGTGGCTCTTTCTCTCCATTGCTGCAAAAGGAAGCCTGGAGTGATTGGTTCAGGTACAGATGTCTATCTTTGGTCAGATTAATCCTGCCCTAAATTGCAGATACTAAGCGTTTAAGCTTTGACTGAGAACAATAAGGGCTGTATGACAATTTTCTGCTGGGAAATTTGTAAATTTTATTGAGATGGTCAGCAGGAATAGATTCTAATATAGCATCATCCTGATGTTTAGTATCCTAAGAATCCCACATTTTGGAAAGGGAAAGAGATGTCTTTTCTCTGAAGTAGACTGCAGTGCAATGGAAAAAAACCCCTTATTACTATATCTTAGGTCCTGTATAAAATCTCAAATTTGAGTGTTTATCTGCTGAGTCTTTCAAATGGGAACCTGCTGAGCTTTGCTGTACCATCCCTATCTGCAGTAACAGAGCTTAGTTCAATTCAACTAAACATGCTTAGGTGATGACAATACTGTGTTCAAAACAGGACACAACCTTATCAAACATATTGTAGTCGCCATCATTTTTAGAAACACATTTAAAAAGTCTGAACGATTTTTCCCCCAATTATTTTGTATGTGTGTATCATGTATGTATTTTACTGAAATAGCAGTAACTTGCATTCCCTTAGCTCAAGTGTAAATGACCCTATTCATCTGTAGCTAAAATTGTCCTCCCCAGAGTACGCTGACTTCAGTAGAATTACAGCTTGCATGATTTCATCTGATAGAGTCTACTGCAGCTATAACCTAAAGAAGTAACATATTTCTTGCAATACATGATAAAAGAAGCACTTGGCAAAGGTCAGCTTTTCAGATGTCTTACAGAAGCGTCATTAAGTACAATCTTCTGATAGGTCCTCTTCTTTTGCCTCAGTGTCTGTACCAATTCTCTGGAATTTCTGATTGAAGTGCAGCATCTACGTGACTTTGTTAACTTCAAGTTAGAACGTTCCAGTCTAATTAAAATAACCTCAAAGTCAAATTTAGCAGGTAAGAATTTTAATAAAACTCTTGGAATGAGCTCTATTGTATGAAAGTAAAACAATTTTAAAATTATCAGTCCTTCTGTATGTAGCTAAGGCTGCTAAGATTTGAGTAAATGTCAGGGCAAGTCCTAAATATTTGAACAAAAAGCCCATCTAAAGCTATTATTTTATATTAATGGGGGCAAATACTATGCCAAAGAGAAACCCTTCTGCAAGCAAGGCCTATCTGCATTTCAGTTTTCCATTTCAAATCCTAACTTTTGTCTAAAATGATGACTCCCTGTTAAGCGGTCAAAAGACTAGATCATTGCATATATTAAAAGAGTGCAGGTACAGAGACCAGAGGAGAAACCAGACAGCCAAAAATTTGGAATGAACTCTAGTTCAGTGCTGAGGAAAAAATGTATACCTACCAGCATTGTTGCTGTCTACAAACTCCAGAAACTGTTTTAGTTGAGCCATCTACAAATAGGGAAATGCTAATATTTACAGGGTGACTTTGTGTATGAACATCTACGTAGCTAGCTTTCAGTTGACAGACTACTATAAAACAGAAAAAGGGACAGCAGGCAAGTAACAGTGGTCAAATACAAAAATCAGTAAAAAAACACAAACAAAACTGCATATTAGATATGAATCAGTTCCACAGTGACATGACAAGTTTATGTCTCTGTCTTGCTGGAGGTGCTTGTACAGGGAAGCTAAATACTGCACGACCTTGAGGTTTTGGAGCATACTTGCTCTCTTCACATGGGCAGCAATATGTGAGCTTGATAGGCTGGCACTTAAAAGTCTGCATTATATTCCCCTTTGGGAAGTACTAAGGAACCAGACAGTCATCTTGCATATTTTAGAAGATTCCGTGAGCCCAAATGATTTTCTGACTTCATATACATTCAGGATGCATTATCCTGGATCCCGGCCTTACAGAGATCACTGCAACCTCTGCGGCATTGCAAAGGTCTCTGGACTGAGGTGTCTGCAGGAGACTGAGCAGTAAAGAACACACCAGCTCTGAAGAGCTAAGGGTTGAGTTACATGGAGCACTGCAGGGGTTAAACTTCATGGCATATTCTCAGCTGAGGTACAGATGAACTTGTATCATGTGAATTTGTTGGTCAGCAGGAGCCTACAGGACACTCTAACCACTGTTTGGTAAACTTCAGGATTTTCAGTAAACTACAGTCAGTTGTGTTGTATTGAGCTGAGAAAAAAACCTTGCAAGACCCAAACCTAAAAGTAAAACCAAATATAATTTGGACAGGTTAGTGTCCGATGTGTCCCAGTGAAGGCATTTAGCATGCATTCTTATGGCCACGCTTATCCTAAGGGATATTGAGTACCCTGTAAGATCACAAAGAAAAAAAAAATTTTGGTCCACATTCAAAGACAAATAGATGGTAAATATTTACATGGATTACAAAAGTGAAAGTGACATAATATAAACCAATCAGATGTTGAAAGACGCTAGTGCTAGGACAAGAATAGCTTGTCCTTTTGGAATACTGCTGTGGCGATGTATTCCGAGGACAGAGACTTCATCACAAGCTAACTGCTGTCCATTGAACTAGCTTCAGTCTCGACCTTATTGAGGTATAAGAAATATACGAATAGTCTACAAATATGCTGGTAATTTAAATGATAAATGCTGATAAGTACTCTTCTCCTTCCTTCCTAAGCTTTACTCAAAGTCTTCCACTAAAATATATAATTTAGTAGCTAGACAGTTGCATTTTGATTTGCATCTATTGCCAAAACAATACATCTTTCAGATAAGACTTTCATGCATTACTTCTAATAATAATGTTTTAAATTAAAAGCCTGCTTCCATCAGAATAATGAAGCAAGATAGCTAAGAAAATAGCTATGTGCCTGAGCACAGAAATTCATTAAAGTAAGAAAAATCCATGAAACACTGATGATAATGAGAAAAGTATTGAGCCTCAAAGTCAACAATACTGAAAGCAGAGACTGCATTTAGGGGTTACTGGATGAGAGGGGCTGTTTTTTCAGAGATCCTTCTCTTTTTTAAAATGCTGAGAAATCACAGAAAATTATGGCAACTCAGTTGCTTTTACATTGCCATAGGCATATGGGATTTTACTAGCACAAAAACTGGGCCTGATAGTGCTATAAGGAATAAAACTTTACTTATGCAAGTATCAGTATTAATGTTTTCCCTTCTTCCAATACTAGGAAACTTATAATTATTTAGTAATGACAAACAGCACTGCTTGAAGAAGGCAATGTAGTCAGGATACTCTGCTTTCTAATTTCCCTCATGGTCTCTATTTAAGTTGCAGATAGTATAGGTGTTACCTATATTTATCTTAGAAATAAGTTGTCTTTATAAAGCCTTTTTTTTAAAAGAAATATTTGAAAAGGTGCTGTTTTCATCATTAAAGTATTTTTACCTTCCCCAGAATATAAGGAACTCACACAGCAAGCGCTAATGAGGCACATGCTTGCCTTTCAATTGCATTCCCTTTTCCTCCTTTGCTTATGTTATTTCTTTTCTTCAGCAAGTCAAGCCGGTATTAAACAGAAAGTGGCACTACCATAGCAGTAGTACCCGTCTGATAGTTCTCTGCCTGCCGGCCTGTCTGCTGAGCTGTGCTGCTGCTCTTGACAGGCCGTGGGAAGTCAGGAACAGAGAGGGCTTACGGGAACAGCCGACACCGCATACATCCAGCCGCAGACAAGTTCTAAAATTCTGATACCTGGCTCTGTTGACTCCCGTGACTATGCAAAGACAGAAGGTTCTGCCTGGGACAGAGCAACCCATTGCTGCTGGAGCGCAGATGGCATGAAAGTGCTTCATATAACAGGAAAGGTTACAAAATGTTTGGCACACTAAAGTGTGCTGTCAAGACCTGTTTTCTTTAAGCTGCCAGTCTGGCATTGTCTTTTGGAAATTGGCATGCAGCCAGCAAACCCATTTCCATCACAAAAAGAAAAAAAGCCCTGTTTATACTTCCCTTCTGTTTTTTCCTACCTGGTAATTCTCTCTATAATGTCACCTCAGGTATTACAGTAGAATAAATGAACAGCCAAAATTTCTCTTGTACTGTATACAAAACAATAAATAGTAAGAAGGAAAGAATGTTTTAAAAATGGTAAGGAAAAGCAAAGAGAACCTTTCAAACCAAACATTCCCCACACCTGAGTCAGCTTCCCAGATACAGTATAAAACTCATCCTTTTCTTTATTATGGGCACAGCTGTGCTGAGAGGCATTAACCCCCTACCTGCAGTTGGTTCAGACGCTGCTGACTTTCATACCTGAACCCAGTATGGACCAGAGCACACATTTCATGCAGTCTAGCACACAACTCACAGGCTAAAACTCCGTACAGAGGCAAAGAGCAACACCTACCTTGCTGTTTCCCTGAAGCCTTGACAGTTACTCTGCCTTGTACATCAGTCTTATTACAGATATGCAACGAATTTCTCCTGATTTATGATGCGTTCTTTAATCCCCTTTTTAAGAGCTAAATTAGGCAGCAATGGGGTGAGGTCACAGATCAGAAGAGCTCTCATTCAGCATATACCTCCAGAACGTGGTTCATTCATCCTCTAATTTGGCAGTTGGAGGAACTCCTGGCCAAGGCAAAATGCAATTTAGAAGTATAAAATCATACAAGTTTGGCCACTTTGTCTGTCTTTCTGTGCGTGTCATTCATGGCAGCAGGAATGGCTTGTAAAGGCAGAAATTGGCCTGTATTCTGACCTATTTTTCACTAAAATCTGTATGTTCCATTAAGGTTACCATGAAACAATTAGGTGACTTTATTTTCATCAGTTTTGCAGTTACCCAGTCACACTTTTTAATCGTTCTGTTATTACAACCACAGCAACCTTGTCCTTGCCTCTCTCAGTGTGAATAAGAATTTTAAAGTGCAGCTTGCCGGATCTTTCAGACACTGAGAGTGTGGGCACAATCCTGAGATGCTAGGACTCTGAATTTATACTCGCTTATATTGAGTGTAAGGAGCGCTGAACATGTGAAAACATCAGCCTTGAGGGTCTGTTTCTTTCTCTAGCGAAAAAAGTAATGAGATTAAATACCCCAGAAAGAATGTCTTCGGATGTTGAATGGTGGCACATTACTCCCACGTGCAATTTTCAGGTCTGCTTATGAGCAATCATACTTCATCTGCATTTGCTCAGGCAATTGACTGCTGGAGATTTTAATTTGCTTTTTGTTACTTTATTATCCAGATGTCTCAATATTAAATGACAATTTGTCTCCTGGCACTGTTGCAGAAAGTTTTACTCTTCTGTTTTAAAATATTTTTATATTCAAGCCAGTTTTAAGTGCCTTACAAAATGTTATCTTTAAACTGTTTGAATGAAAAATTTGAATTACTATGGGAAACAAGGATTTGGGGATTTCATCTTTGTTGTTGTTAAAAATCTACAGTTATGTGCTATGGGAAAGTCACTTCTTTGCAAAACTGCACATGGCAAAACCAGAAATAAAAACAGGCATGCAGTGGCATGAAATGATCACAGGCCAACAGAAAGGTGGGAAAAATCTTCTCACAATATATCTCTGTGATGAGCTAATATCAAAAGATTTTAGGTTCAGCTAGGCACAGAGAAATTTGGTTAAGTAAAGTAATGAGTGCTGCTGTGCTTTTCATCTTCAAAATGTCTTACAAAGGTTAAGTCTTTAAAATATACCTGTGAAATGAAGCGTTATATTGCCACCATTGTTTTCCCCCCCAGTTGAAATGGATGTTGAGTTTTTAAATGTCCAAGGCTGCGGAGAAGGTCGGTTAGAACTAGGACTGAAGACTAAGCTTCTCCTTCAGTGTCTGAACTTCTCAGACTGTGCTGGACATTCTTCCTTTATTCAGTCATCTCTCCATTGGCCACTGCCCTTCTTTTCTCAAACTGTCCTCTTTGACGTCTTTTCCCTGGCTGGTCTGCAGCTTTCCATTGCACTGTGTGTACTCACATTGCCCGGTTAAGCCTGTGATAACCCTGCAGGTCAACCCTCACCCGGCTACGTGTTCCTGCTCTATTTAGGCTTTTCACAGTGCAGACTTTTCTCTCCTCCTGCACTACTTTAAGGAAAGGTCAGTCTCGTAGAGCTCAGCAAAACCCTATTCAATGTCCTTTGCAGAACCCCTGTGGAAGACCCAACTAAATGAATTTGATCATCTTTAAAATAGGTAGAGTCTCTATGTATGAGGGTAGAAAGCAACTCACCATCTCTCGTGTTTGGAAAAGCCTTGGAAAAACTGCCTCTGTACCAGGAAGCCTGGGGATTGGACTGGAAGTAGGAATTAAATCACTCTTAGCAACATTGGATACTGCCAAAAACCTGCTAGAAAGCAAAAAAATAATCAATATAGACTCTGTAAGTGACAATGAAAGATCTCTACTTCAGGGGAAGGAAAAAAATTTTCAGAAGGCCTAAACTGTAATTTGCAGGACCTCTTCAACTAACTGGGAATGATTCTTTAAAAGCTTAGAGGCCAGTGGCAGGAAAACCCTACAGAATTCATGTAAGAGCATAGCTGGCAATGTCTGGAATTCTTTGTAATGATAATGACCAGCAAAAACCTTGCAGGATTTGACACTTCAGAAATTGGCTCCGCTTGAGGAACTCAAGGAATTGAACAAACTGACCTGGACTTTTCTGAAGATAAATGGTCAGTAAAAGGAAAAGGAGGAGGAAGCCTGTGCAATTTAGTGAAGCCCGTAGTTTTAGTGTATCTCATGCTATTAGCACCCGAGTGTATCTGCAAGGGGCTAATAGTCAGCTCCTACTGACTGCAGTGGGAGATGAGGGCACTTGGCATTTTGCAGCGTTAAGCCTTGTGTTATTAAACTAATGACATAAACATGCCAGAGTATGTGCTGTTTGAACTGCAAGGCATTGTTTCTTGCATTATCAAAATATTAAGTTTTTTTCCCCCCAGTTATTACTGTCTCACAGTAAGCAACTGCCTAAAGAAGAAATATACTGCAAAAGAGTATGCAGTGTGAAAAGTCTGCACTGAGAAGCAGAAATAGAGGATTCTACCAAGAATAGGCTGTTTTAATTTTAAATATAAAATCTTTAAATAGCTAATATGCTTAAAATGTAGAAAATCAGATATCAAAAGCAGTTCTTGTTTCAAAGCAGAAGAGCAGTCAGTAAGAAAAATGAACAAAAAGAAGACAGAGTGACAAAAGAAATAAGGAACAATCATTGATTTCCTGGAAAAAGGATAAAACCTAATAATTTTTCACACATTATCAAATAACATAGTAATTTATCTAGAATATAATTCTGCTAACATTTGACTGTGACTTGGTGCCAGATGAGTTCTTACAGCTCAAAAGTACTCTGGGGCAGGTTCTGAGGATGGTTACAGACCTATTTGTTGTACCATCTACTTGTCATTATGGCCTATGGCCTAGGCTGGGATAGTCAGTGATGTGGTTTCTTGAGGTTGTCAGTGCAACTTTGGGAAGTCCAGGTTTCATTATTGCTAAAGGATGGTCAATAACCTCCCTGCCAGGGTGGCACCCAGCAAGTTATGAATTATAACATCAGTCCTGTACGTGTTGAAAAAACATGGAGAAATAAAAGCTCTTAGTACTTTTGTCCCCATGCCACTGGTAGACATAAGACTCGCATTTTTCAAAAATTAGTCTCCTGCTCGGTACAGAGCACTAAGCTTCAAAATATAACTTATTGGCAGTAATAATAGATTTTAAATAGTAAAATGAGTGCCCATGCTCTCTCTTGCCCTGCTCTCCTTAGCAATGCAGATTTCTCTGTCTCTAGGCAAGGCCAGGAAGGACAGAAGGTAGAGTGGCCAGCATGACCTTCTACAGGAACACGCAGCACTCAGGACATAATTATGTACTTGGCTGTATCTTGTTAAGCATCCAATAGGTGATCAGCAACAACTGATCAAGGCAGAGGCAGGGTCTCCCTCTTGTCTGGTTTTGCTTGGAAGTTGTTAGCGTAACCATTGTGTGCATCCTTTTCTCTCAACACTATCAAACATGGCAAAACTGTGTTCTGTATGAAAATGCAAGAGTGCACGAGAGTCAGGCTAATTTTAGGGTGATCTTAAAATACTCCGAAGGATTTCCATCTTAAGGGGTAGAGGGAGGGGATGCTGGCTTTTGTTCCTTTTTGAGATCTTGTATGGAATGTTTCATTCCAAGGTAAGAAATTATATGTACCAGAATGTCTAGGTAGCACCTATACACCTCAGAGATTTTGTTTGGCTTTTCTAGACAAATAAGGCGGCTCCGTTTCTTGACAAACTCGAGGTCCTTTTTGTACATGCCTTCCCCTACAGTCTATCCTTTTCCCATCCTCCTTTCCTTCCAGCTTCTGCATCTTCACCTTTTCATCCTCATCTCAACTGTGTTTGCAAGCACCTGGCTCTGCACACAGGCCCTTCCTAATTGTGCTACCTTTTTCTCTCCTGGTCCTCTAATGCAAAAAGGAATATTTTTGAAATGTGTGTGCTTATATAGTCAAGAATTTCACTGTTGGCATGCCATCCAATGACTTCATTCTTGTCCAAATGGGGAAAGAGTGTCCTCTGAAGGGGATCTGGAGGCCACCTGGGTGCTTAGATCACTATTTGCACCTTGTTATCTAGCTTGGAGTGCTGCCAGGCATTCCTGTGCAGGCACATTTGCAAGCTGCTTACAAGCTCCTGCGAAGACCTTGTCTGGATGGGAAGCGAGGATGGATGTGGGAGTCCTTGCTGATGATACAGCAGTATGGATGTAGCTGTTTTTCCTCCCATCATTTTCAGCTTAATTAAAATGTAAGTACCCTGGACCTAGAGATTCAGCACAGGAACGGAACAGACATCTCCAAGGAGAATCTTACATACCCAGCAGGTAAAGTTTGTATGGAATTATGCTTTCTTTTACCTTTCTAAGAACATCTGAAAACAATAGGTAATGTTCAATCAGTAGCTGAGGCTGTTTTTAGAATAGTGATTCCTATGAACTGAGAATGGAGAGGAAGACATCACAGAACTGCAGAAATAAGGACTTTTGGAGCCATTGATATGCTATTTACAAACAGGGTAATTTTTGTTACGGCAGAACATCCCCAGGTAAAGTGAAAAATTAGGAAATTGCCTGAAATCCTATGAACTCACAGTTTTGTTTAATAAACAGAAGCCAGATGAACAGGGTTGTCTTGTACATATGAGGACTTAATATTTCTAAACATAACCAAACCTCTTTTTACCCAATATAAAATCATTTCACATCTACTCAAAATCCCAGTAATCTCAGTTTCTGTGTGGCAGTAACTACCTTTAGGAAGGTAGTCCAGCAGAAGTAATTCTGGACCTGCCTCCACCTCTGAAGCACATTTATTGCTTCCATCACTTTGTGAGCCTGATGGTTCTTCTGATTCAAGTCTAAATATTTATTATGTCAGGTTGAAGTCTGCCAGTAACCAAAAAGCAGAACTATCAATTCCAGCCCTCCTTTCCTAGCAAAGACATTGATATTATGAGGGCTTTGCTCTTGTGAAAAGCAATGGAAAGAGTCTTGTGAAATGTGTGGAATACAGAGGCAAGCTTTTTTGTGATTAAAAATAGCATCTGCAATAATTCCATGACAAGACTAAAAGTGACTTTCTTACTTAGTGTGGAGGATGCTAAATAAGACTTTTAAAATGGTATCTTGTGCTAAGATAATTATGGGAAAAAAACAGCTTTACATGAATCTGACAGCTGTTTTAAAAGCTCAACTAGCAGCACCATTTGCTATCGTGCAGAAGACCTAGGTTCAGAATCACACACAAATTTTTGTCTTCTCAAAAGCCAGCAGTAACTGGAGGTGGCATAAAGAATATGACAGCCTTACTGCAAAGGCAAACTGAAACCTATCTGTGATCTTGAGCTGAGTTTGTGTTTCCTGTATAAAAGGGGCAAGGAGTTAGAAGTAGATAATACTTCCCAGAATGGCTTTTGATGTCCATAGTTGAATGAGAATCCTCTTTTTCTTTAAATTTACAGTGGCTGCATTGGATGCACCAGAAGACGATGGATCACTACAGTCCTATAAATCCCAAATACATATGTAGTATAGCTTTTCAAAGATAACTTACAAAACAGTCTTCCAGGAGAAGAAAAATTCCACAATAATAACAGCACACTGACAGTAAAATAAAGAGGAATTCATTATTCTGACTGCAGGGGTTGAAAATGACCAGAGGGCAAATGCATAAAATAATAGGAAGGAAGAGCCTATGTTCAAACGTCAAAAACTCCCTGCTGCAAATGAAAGAAAAAGAATTATGCTTAAAATGTATTTACACTGGATAGGCATAATAATTATAATAATAATAATAACAACAATAATAATGAAGGTAATTTATCTGAGCACAATAAATATATCTGACCTTGAAGCTGAGAAT
This sequence comes from Aviceda cuculoides, assembly GCA_035590195.1. NCBI lineage: Eukaryota > Metazoa > Chordata > Aves > Accipitriformes > Accipitridae > Aviceda > Aviceda cuculoides. The sequence continues at coordinate 16,621,081 of JAVJGG010000031.1, forward strand.
GCAGCATTACATATTATCATCTGTGTATAAATAAATGATTCTTTTCAAATGTTCATTGCCATGAAATGAAAATAAATCTGTGCCATCTAATGGTGAAGAAGGTGGCAGCAAAAATTAAAATTAACAGTACGTGAAGGGTTAAATATGTAGGATGATCTTCTTTGTGACTAACTTTTGTTGACAATTTTTAAGCTACCATTCAATTCTAGAAACAAATCTGATTATTATCATTATTTCTTTTATTAACTAGAGAGGACAATATTTACTCACAAGTATGACTACTTCTGTATGAAATTAATTTTGCAGGCATAAATTGCACCCTCAAACAAGATCTCAATCCCACAAAGGAACAGCAATAAATTGAAAGCCAAGCTGTTTTTCTGAAGTCTGTTCTGAAGTTCTAAACAAACCTTCCCATGCAGTCTGTCTGCTCTTTATTTTTAGTTTTTCCTTCTTTGTTATTGAATGCTTTTGTAAAAAAGGATTTTTGTTCTGAGTTTTTCTTCCCCTGATATTTTCCATATGAAGTTACAATCCTTTGATAGCTTGTATGAAGAGGATTAGAACATGTCATCATTAATTGCAGATGAAGATTTAAAGCAGGGATGGGCAGGAGCAGCAGAAAGATGAGGCTGCCCAACCTGTCTTGATTCAGACTGCGTGGATGCTTTGCTTCTACCTCTGCTGCTTCAGGAAGTTAGCCTGGCTTCCACATCTGTCCTCATCTTATGGCAAGGGAAAATTGCTTTTTGTTGAGCATGATGAAAGACTAACTTTTCTGCTAAAAGACTGATTTCTCTATTGTACATTGTTCCTAAAGAGCTATTTCAACCACAAGGACTACACAAAATTAGTTGGTTCATAAAAGCAGAAGAGAAGGAGCAGTTGCAAACAGGAATCACTTCTAAACTCAAAAAACTGCCAGATTTCGGTTGCAGAATTTTATCTTCTTCCCCTGCAATTTCTTTGTTGTGTCTGTTAGACTGTAAACTTCTGAGTACTGCCATTGTATCATCACATACACCATACAAGGGCTTCCCGTGAGTGTGGAAATTGTAATGGTAACATACACAAGCCCTAACCATCTGCAAACATTACCGTTACTTCATGTCAACAACGGGTAGCAATTTAACTAATAAGCTTAAGGAATTACGTAACTTAAGTAGCAACTGAACAAAATTATGTCAGCATTCATTTCCCCCTCTTTTGCTTTGGGACAAGTCAATTATGAAACACAAATCAAAATAATGGGTATACGTTTATAAAAATTTAGGGTTCCAGGCATTGATTAACCATGACTGAGAGAACTTTCTCTCATGAAGATAAATGTTATATCATAAAGAACCTAAAAGCTCCCATGTGAGGTCATGGACTACTGGGAAGGACACTTCATGTTAGCCCTAACATTCTTTGATGGGTTGAAGTCTAGGGAGATAAGACAAAATAAGCAAGGCTAAGCAGTCAGAGTTGCTCTGCACTTCTCTGTATGAATCATTCCTCAGTAAATTGCTTAAGTAAAGGAAAGAATTTAACATAAATGCCCCTTCACCTGCTTTTAAAAAAGATTCTTTTCTTTCACAGCCTACTTTCTTCAGGCCTTGCAACAAGACAAAAAAGTAGCTCAGCAGTTTCAAAAAATGGCAAAACTGAGCCAGAGGGAATTTATCTTCAGATAGCTAGTGAAAATCACACAGTTTCGTTGCAATTTTCTGAACTTATCTGTCAAACCTTGACAGATTGGGAAACTGAAAAGGACAATTTCTTGATTAAGACTGAAAAAGAGCTTGAACTCCATTTTCAAGGAGAAAGGATGTTTTTTAATTAATAAAGATAAGAAAATATGCAGTAAAATTACCTCCTTGTCTAACCAATCAACAAAGTTGTAACCAGAGTTCCACATCTCTGTCCCTCCCATGCCAAATTTTGGGCTTTCATTTTGCGGTATGAGAACATTTTTTTTCTAAGTCCGTCATTTGGAAAACAACCTATGATTTAGTAAAGGAAAGAATTAAATGTCTTAGTCTCCTCAAAATTAAAGGAAAATAACAGTTTCAGTTGCGTTAAATAGACTTGTTGATGTAACATGCTGTTTCTTGGTCATCTGAACTCATAACGTACACCAGTATCTCTTTGTGAAAGCTGTGTTACTAAAATGTGTTTTTTTGTCATTTAATCACACAGTCTTCTAGTGAGGAAGCTCAGGGAGTAACAGCCAGAGGTCACGGCCTAGGATTTTAAAATTTATATGCTGTTTCTTGACTAACAGGTGACTAAGTATGTTGAATCTCTCACGGAGCAATATCTTATGTATCAAAAGGGCATATCTTTAAAGCAGGCAGCATTTTAGTCCTATATAATACTCTTTTACCCAAACGATCAGATAGCTCAAACTTTCCTGAAACGGTGACTGTTTTTATGTATAGCTGTTGGTGAGGCAGGGCTTAATATAAACAAAGTTCTTGGGAAAAAAAAAAGGAAATCTTGCTGTAAACTTTATCAGTGGTTTGGCAACTGATCGGGAGACAGACAACTTTTCTGTTGGTTCGTCTTTACTATCAGAGTTTGGAGTACTGGATACCACAGCAGCTTACAGAAACCTGCTCAGATTATTTAACTCCTTTCCTCCCGATGCAGGTGCTGCTGTCCAAATAGCTTTTGGGGAAAAATTCCTGAGAGGGGCATAGAAATGGCAATGGATGTAGCTGGGGTATTGATTATATTTTTCTTGCAGAGAAGGCAAACAAACAGCCTGTAGATCTAGCATAAATAGTCTTGGGAAGCATTTCTATTATCTTTCACTAGTTTGGATTGCTTTCTTTGTAAGTATTTTTTGAAGACAAATGGCTTCAGCCAGCCTGGGCAGGGACTATTTCCATCGTCATTTGATCTGTTTTTCAGCAATGCTGGGTTGCATTGGAGCAAATGTCGAGAGCTGCTGCCAGGGAGGTGCAGGGAGGAGTATGTGAGCGGGATGCGTCCGGAATGAAAGCTCCTCCTCAGCGAAAGCAATTTCTTACCAGAGTTTCCTCAAAGTTGTAAGAATGTACCAGAAAGAATCACCTCCGCAACTCATACAGCTTAACAGAAAATGAATATTTGTAAGGGCAAGTACTATTGTAAAAGAAAGATATGATTTAGGCAATCTAAGGATCTCGACTTCTACTCAATATTTTCAAAATTGACTGGTGTTTGCGTGGCCCCAATGAATAGAGCTGCTAAGGATGCCACTTTCAGAGCTACCTTTTGAAACAGATTCATTTAATGGTGATATGCAGTGAAATAATTGCTCTCCATTCTGCTAAGTTACATTTTGTTTCAGGACTCCAGTCTGAAGCCATACCCAAAAGCTGCATCAGTTTAGAAAAATTAGCCAGCAGCCTGGCTGAGCTTATATCTCAAGGACATTGTTTTTACATGCAGTGATAAATCACTTTTTAACTTCCTGCACAAAGGGCATTTTCTTGTTGATGTATTTGAGAACATTGTGGAGAGGTTTGTAATTAGATAAGGAAAAAGTAGGACTTCTTTTATAAAGAAATTAATTTTTAATGCTATTGAAATCAGGGAATTTTGAAAATACTGTGCATTGGTTATTTTTGCTTTGTACCTGAAAGCTGCACAAAAGTAATTGCATTTCTCTCTAAAAGACAGTGAAGTGAGAAATAGCCAGGTTTCTTTTACATTGAGGATATAAATTTTATCAAATAGAGAGACTACAGATTTAGGTAAAGATATCTGGATTTTGCCTGAATTAAGATATATTCATGGACAATCCTTCCAAGGTCTTTCATCTAATTGTGTACTAAGCCACATCTTTCTATCCATTAAAAGTGCCTATGCTTCACAGTATGGTTTAGTTTAAAAAATTACATGTTAGAGCTTGAAAAACATGCAGTTCAATGTCTAGTACCAAATATATAAAATGCCCTCCTCTTCCTTATCCTTCTCCAACCCGGGCTGGCCACCTTAGCATTCTGCCTGTTTTTGATTAAAGATGAGGTATGAATCTGATCCGTCATGCTAATTACTATATTCCAGTGTAAGTCACAGACTGTTGCTGCTCTTATTTATTCTCAGACAATAACATTCATCTCTCCCAACCTCCAGCTACAGGCTGCAAATTCTTAATGGCTAGCCTTTTGCTATGAGTAAAAACTGTATTTCTTATTTGCTCCAGTTGCTGTGGGCCACCTCACCTGTGACAGCTGAGATAGCTGCATTATCTGTTGTCTATTCTCAGTGGAAAGATTTGAAATTTTCCAATGTTCTGTTTCACTATGGATCAGAAACCAGATAACTTTTTAATGTTAAGGATGGTCACTTGCACCTCGTCCAGTTTCTCCCTGCTTAAACAAATGTGCACATACACACACACTCGTCAGATCGGTCTCTCTAGAGAATTTTCTTTTTTCCTTCTTAGAGTAGGTGGGGCCATCTGTGCACACTTGAGCCTGTCTTGGCAAATTCCAAGAAAAAATGGATGGTAGAACAATGAGTTTATTAAATGTCTTTTCTGAAGATTTTCCCCACTGTGAAGAAAGCTAAATTTACTTCATTTTATACAAAACCAGAGGCTAATATGGAATGGAAGTCTACACATAAGCAAAAAAAAAAGCCCAACCCCGCTGGCAGCCCCCCCCCCCCTTTTTCTCCCAGAGCTGTTTAGTACAGGAAAAAGTTGACTGCACAAAGCTACTCCATCGTGAACTAGTGAGTCACTGCCTCCAATCTGTACTTCTTAGGTTCAGGCTGACACATTTGCAGCTGAACTTCTTAGGCTTGCCAGTTCTCTGGAGAAGATGTATATTACAAAAAAGTTGGGAATTTCAAGATATATCTCATAAATTTACCATGTATAACACATCTGAGAAACTGAGCATCTAACAATAAGGAAAGGGACTACAAGGCCTGCCGAAGTACTTTCACCTTGTTAGAAACTTTTAGGACCTAAAACTTATTAATATTAAATACCTTGAAGAAGCTACATGCTAAAAGTAGTAACAATAGGTTTAAGTCTTTTTTTTTTAAAGAAATGAGTAAATCTGTTGATTTGTTAATGGAAGAATCCACACAATCTGTCACAATGTGGTAGATGGTCTTCAAAGTAAATGAATACAAAACTAATGACATGACATTTCCTGCCACATCTTACTAATGAATAAAACATTAGGTAAGCAAGGAGAGGTCGAAGAAGGACAAGAGGCTTGAATGAGGCATGTATTTTCAGTCGAGGGGATAGAGGTAGCAAAGCTACCATAATTAACCATAATTTAAATGGGATTTTTCACTCCTTTCCAGCCCATGGAAAATACATTTTTCATTGTCGTCAGCATCCCTTTACATTACAGATAGCAGTAATGTACAGGTAGCAGGAAAATCAGTCTTCAAAATCTTAAAATTTTAAAATGGAAAAAACGCAATTGATTTTAAGTACAATGTTTGTGTAGAAGATTAACTAAATCAATTTTATACTGAAAATATGTAAGTGCCCATAGAGCATTTTGTTTGGGAGTAAAAGAATATTTTCTTTTATATTTTTTATGAGAATTCTATTGCACTCACTCCACCATAGATTTTCCACTATTGTTTATAGACTGTTCAAGAATTTGAAGCCAAAACTTGATGCTGCAAAATTTCAGATAAAAGCTGTAAGAGGGCAATATGCAGAACATCTCACAGTTTCATATTCAGATTCCTACAGAGAAAAAACACCGTTAAGAAAACTGGATGTATAATGAAAAGGCAAAGAAGTGTTTCATCTCATTATCTTCCTCTCTTAAATCTTAGGCTCATACCTTCCCGCTTGGCTTCTGAAGAAACAACTGCTTATTTGTCAATCACGAGTAACGCTTCCATTTCTTGAACACCTTCCCTCTACTTCTTAAAATAGTTTCCAATATTGAAGCCTGGTACTACTTAAGCCAGACTAACCAAATGCTGCCTTATCCTGACTGGAGAGTTAAGGGAGGACTGCAAGCCTGGCTAGTCAGGAGGAAAATAGCAGTCTTACAATAGCAAATCCCCTAAGCAAGGAAATTTAAACAGGAATGATCCTAGGGTTTTAAGACAGGTCCTGTTGTTTGAAGCCTCTTTTAGCCAACATGGCACCTGTCAAGGCTTGGACACCTGGCTGTATGTTTTCAGAAATGTGCAACCTGATAGTTGCTGTCCCTGTATCTTGCCTCATGCGATGCAAAGGAGGTCTGACACTGGCCCGAGGTGGTTCCTGTGAAGACTGGGACTGCTCTGGGACTGCTCCTAGCAAGTGCTGTCATCTCCATCTCTGACAGCATCTGACCTGCTTGTGGGGATTGTAACACAAAGCAGACCAGCCAAAATGTGCCCATGGCAGGCCTTATTTGCCTACCAAAGAGTGAGGTGAGCCAGGATCCTTCCCTACCTTCCTGGGCTTGTTGTTCTCGAGCTACTTTGGGGGAGCAGGAGGCACAGGAAAGAGAGCAGAGCACTGCAGCGGTGGAAGAGTGCTGGACAGAGGGATCCTGCTTACCCTCCGCTTAACCAAACCTTCAGGTTACAGAGGATTCTGCAGGACAAGAAGAGTTTGGATAAGGAAGGGTGAAGATGAGACAAATGGCTAATAACTAGCCATGGACTGCTATGTGTATTGCTGAGGATGTGCTTAATGCTAGTATTGGGTTTATGATTTGTGCCTACAGAGCTCGAGGAAGTAGGTTCATTCCTAAATACCACAGGACCCATATGGATAGCTGAAGGCTAGTGCCTGGGAGGGTTTATGCTATGGGAAAGGCCTCTGCCTTGGTTAGTGCCTTGGTTAGTACTGTAGACAGTAACACCTGAGAGAGAATATGCTAAAGGTTTGTCAGTGGCAGAGACAGTGTCGAAATGCTTGACCCAGGGATGAGGATCAGGTCTAGCTGAGACGTGGGAGAGGGAGGCAGAGGGAAGGATAGTGGTGAGGAAGGGAGGAGGGTGGGATGGGGAAAGTGATATTTGCTGCTCTGGCTGTTGCATGGGAAATAGGAGGGAGAAGAGTGACTCCCTGTAAATTGTGACCCTGCACTGCTGTGCCAGCCAAATTGGATTTATGGGGCTCTGGCACTGGCAGACTTGGAAGCTGAGCATATAACTTGTAATGCCAACTCAGTGAATGCCTATAGCTGATGCTGATCTGAAGATTTAGATTTACTGCTGGCTGCTGCAGGACCTTTAGGACTTCTGCTGACAAGACCCACTGGTGTATGGGTGCTTTTGCAGGAGGAAGATGTCATTGCACTCTAATTTAGGCTGCGCTTCAGGCAAGGATTGCAGCTAAGGAGCTTGGCAACAGGATTTCAATAATTATGTTTATTTTTGCCTCCTAACAGGCTTGCATGGCAGGTTAAGGAAAGGCTTGATGATAAAATAGAGCAGCTGGCTCCAGCTATGCAGGAAGGACTGGGAGGAGGGTAGCTGCAAGCAGGGTTGAATGCTGGATGCTGCCAGTAAGAGCAAGAGTTTTCGAGGGAGGCTGCTAAGAGTGGGGAGACAAAAAATGAGTGGAAGAAAGAACAGTGAGGGAGAAAAGTGTGAGAGAAGAGACAAAAGCCAGATGCAGTTTCTTAGGGCTTCTCTTTTCATTTCTGCCCTCCTTCCTGTCTCCTGGGTACACCCTGACTTAAAGCATGCCCTCTCAAAAACTGAGCACACTACAGGCTTTCCATTAAGTTTACAGTAAATGATCTGATACCTGCTTAAGTGACCTGGCCACCTTTAACATCTTGAGATCACTGCAGTCTCATTTTCTCCCATGCTTTTTAGCAGAAGACAAGACACAGCTGACTTTTTTTTTTTTTTTTTGCAGGGGCTTTTTTTCTGAGCTCTGAGCATTTTAAGTAAATACTTTCATATTGTGTGTCCTCAAATCTCTGGATATTGGTCCTCATTCACAAGAACTGGAATAATCTGTTAAAGAAGTGTCCAGCTACTATAGATCACGAAGAAAATGTGTAAAGGGCTATTGTATGTATATATCTATATCTATGCATATATTTGCATGCAAATGAAGGATTGAGGCACCAAGAGTAGCCAGCTCTCAATAAAAGCAGAGTTGCTTCTGGCTTGAACAAAAGGAGAAGCAAGATACTGACTGTGTGGCTGACATGATATTGCAACTTGAAAACTAATTAAGGAGAGAACAGAATTTAAATAACATTTGGATGCAACAGCAGGAAACACAAAGAACAGGTGTTTAACAAGATTTCTTTTGACTATTTAACTTCTTCATTAATGCCAAAACCCAAACTCTGTCAGACTTTAGCTTTACCTAGTTTCTGTAGTTGTACTTTTGGCTGTTTCATAACTCAGAACATTTCTTCTACCGTTCATTTGTCTCTAGGGATCTGGGCCTCTGCCTCTTAAGGACTTTTTGATCTCCGTTGTATGTGTCGCTTTCTCTTCAGGAGTCAACAGGATTACACGGCTGGGAGTAAGGCCCAGCATTTGTTACTCTGCTCTGCCGGCTCACTAGAGCATCTGCAGGAGAGATCTCCTTACAAAACTGGATGAAATTTGTTGCCTAAGACCTAGAAACCAGGCAAGGCCTTTCTTTGTGATAATTGTAAAATATAACAGCATAAATAGGTGTTTTTCAATGTTTCAGGTATTGGCATAGTCTGGAGGGCTATCTGTTAATAGAATAGGTCTCTCACTGCCGATACCCTGCTGAGTGACAGGGACTAAATAATACTGAAGTGGCTTTACATCTTCAAAGAAGTTCCTGGTTTAAATGACCTTTTAGCAAAGAGCTCTTTCTCTCTAGCATTTTATATTCTGTTTCACACTGTTTCTTGAATTTAGCAAGTGAAAAGAAACTAAAGTGACATCTGTTTTAACAGTCACCTTTCAATGATACAAGTGTTTACTTCTATCATGATTTTAAAAACTTTGTGAATTTCTTTGTAGGGTTCAAGGTTTGAAGAGAGGAAATTATTGTAAGACTGTCTCTGTAAAAGCTTGCTTTCTTTAGGATGGGGTTTCAACAAGTTTGGACAATAGACAGAATCAATATTTGATGTCAGGTTTTGCCTGTGTGACAACCCCCTCCCTCCTCCTACACGTTTAGACCTCTACATGGTAGGGACTTTTGCGTATACATCTCTGAATCTTTAGGCTTGTTTTCACAGAAACTTATCCTATTAGCTGCTGCTGCTTTTTGTTCTTATTATTCTTCTGTCTCCTCTTCCTCATTGCTTTCCACTCAGTATGCAGTCCAATCTGCTGGCTGGTGTTCTTCTTCCAACAAATTAGTGGTTTTGACACTGGAATATTTTTAATTCCTCCTCTCTTTTTTTTTTTTTTTAATTTTGCATAATCAGCTTTTTTCCTGCACATGCTGTTCAAACCTCCTTAATAATCTCACTCTTCAAATAAACTGATTCATCTTCCCACCCCATTCCAATATAAGTATATATGAGAACTGACTATCTCCTGTACCTTGCTCTCCCCTCCCTGATCTGCCTTTCTGTCCAGAGAAGGGTTAGACTCACTGTCAGGACACTGAGTGCATCAGCACGCTCTGCAACCGCTCGCTTCAAGGGGTTTGACTGGCTGGGCTCAGGGCTGTGACATTTGTTGTCACTTCTTTTTTACTTGCTGGATGCTAGCTCCAGGGCTGCTGGTGGCTTGAATTCCCCTAACAAAGATCCTGCTTAATCTCCTTCCCTACTGTTACCATCAATTATCATCTGTATATATTTCATTCTAATTTTTCAAATTCTTTTTTTTTTTTTTCTGATGGCAGTGCACCAAGAACACACTTGCAGTGTGCAGGGACAATGGTGATCTCCAGGATGTGGCTGTTAAGAGGGGAAAGAAAAATTCAGAGCTGAAGGGCCCATCACTAGGTATACCTAGCTCACAACTTCCCTCAGACTCCCTAGCTTGAAAACATTTTGTGATCTTGAAGTCAAAAGTGAACAGCAACTTATGGAAACAGGAGATCCATTGGGTAACATGGTCCAAATCCTTACAGTGGCTTGTTTAAAGCCAGTGTTTTGGGCTCCATTGCTAAACTCTTAGGAAGTATGAAAAAAAACCCAGATTGAGTGTATCTGCTGGATACAAGAGACTACATGTGTGGATCCTGCTGGCTTCCTACCTAGCAGGGTGGTTTTGAGGTGCTTAGACGTGATTCAACCCATTAAGCAGACAGATGCTTTATAGACCTGATGTTACACCATTTCTCACCCTAGAGAGTTGCTTCCTGTATGATACTTCATCTTTTATGATCTTAATTAATACTAATTGGTCTATGATTGCCTCTAAAAATACTATTCTATGAGGAAAACTGGTGTTAGAGGGATTGGTATTTGTGAGAAATCATAGTGTACTACAGCCCTATGTAAATGATTAAATAGATCATCTTCTTCTGTATTGATTTCTATGTATCTATCTATATATTGTTTTCCTTGATAGCTTATATTGTAACTCCCATACCTGGAACTTCCACCACATGTTTTAAACCATTTCAGAAGTAATGCATGACTAGAGGAGATCACGCTTTTGAAAACCGTAGTGAAAAACTATTATTAAATAAGGGATATAGCTGCTTCCCACCCCCCCGGCCCCCCAGTTTGCTTTCAATCAACATACTAATTCTGCTCTTATGTAGAATTCAATCCTGCATTTATATGGCAGAGTGGTTTCATTTTTGGTCTGCTTCTGTTTTGAGAAGGAATCCTCCTGCGTACATCCCCAAGATTCCCTTTCTCTTTCAGCAAGTATTGTGATTACATAAAACTAAAAGCAGAGGTCTTAGATCTTAGTAAACAAACCCAGTGGAATGAATTAATCTTTAAAGCTGGCTATGACACTGAACTCACAATTCCCACAGTATTTTTGTCAGCAGCATGTCCAAACCACCGAGACCACTCTTGAAAATCACAGCTGTGTTATCTACAATAACTGAACTACAGGAAAGCTGCAGTTAGGTCATACTGCCTTGTCACTGCAGATGAAACAAATGATAATAGGATTACTGCCTACTGATTTTGCAGCATGTTTTGTTCAGTAAAAACAATTCTAGTGATTAATAGCACCACAAAACAGTATGCTGAATGCCTTCCCTCCTGCCCTGCATGGTTGGCTCAGGTAAGGAGCATGATGGGTAGATCAGCCCCAGCTGAATCAATGTGGTCCCTGTTTATGGTGGGCAAGGGCAGAGAAAGGTGATGGAATGGGCTGAGAGGGGAGGTCAGGGAACTGGGTGGGGCCAAGTGGTTTTTGGAGGCCACCTGGTGAAGGGGAAGTTTCCAAAATGAAGCAGGGGAGAAGCTAAGGCCAGCAAGCAGCCTTCTAGTGGAGAGGAAGAAACACTTTGGGCTTTCTGTACAGTAAGTGTTTGAATACATTGCCGTATGTAGGTAGAGGCTAATCTCTGGAGTTAACTATTGTCAGCCAGAGCTGCTGGTCAAGACGGAGGTGTTAAAATTAGAGTCTGGGCTGAAAGAGTATTAGGAAATTGATTTGGGCATTTTACTGTGTTTTAGCAATCCAATTCTCAGAGTAAGTTTTACAGGGCTTGCTGCCAATTATTTCAAACAGAGCTTGAAAAATGCTCATGCCTAAGGTAAATACTAACAACTTCAGAATAACTCAACTGCTGTTTCAGAGCACTTACATAAACATATGTTCCACATCTACAATTATTTGTTTAACAGAATTAAATTTCTTTTAAGTGTTATTAATGGTTTTGAAGGCTTACACCAGCCTCCTGCATGCACAGGCTGTTTGACCACAGGTGTCTGATTTGGAAGGCCTGCAAAATGTCTACTTTGCATGTTTGCAAGCAGTCCAGGAACAAATTGCTTGATAATGCTATTACAAACACACGCTATATGTGGTAAAATGACAGAAGCCATGGACAAATAAGAGTATTGTAAATGCCTTAAGTATTGCAGTAGTAGGTAATACGATGTGAGAAACGTCCGGAGGTCCAAAAAATTGTGTCTCTTGTTAAAGGTAAGGGACTGCTTTTTGGTTTTTGGCTCATCTCTTTGCTTTTCTCAGCTTGGGCTGAGGTGGTTTGGCTTAGCCTGAGGGAAGTGGAGAGGAGATGCTGCCCTAGTCCTGGGGATTGAATATTGGCAGGCAAGATGGCACATGTTACTTGCAGTCTGTGTCTAGCTGCAGCCAATCGATGGGGCCAACTTTGGGGCAATAAAGCTGAATGCTGAAAGACACTCTACACTTAATCTCACAGGATTCAGAGGAAGGAGATGAAAAACTCTGAAAACAAATGGTGTGTCATAGGCAAAAAGAAGTTTCTTGCTCTTGGCAGGTAACCAAAAGAAATTCTGATGCAGAGGTTTAATACAGCGTAGGTGTCATGCAAGTAAATTTTTTGGCTGTACCACTGCACCAGCAATTCAAGGACCTGTAGCATAGACTTGTTTTTTTTTTTTTTTTCTTGTCTGCAGCAATTCTTAGGTATCCCTGCATAAAGCGATTGAACGCTGTTTTAAAGCAGTGTGAGTTCCTTGTCCCAGCTGCTTTGTCTGGAAGGCTGATCCAGAGTTTTATGCTGACAAGCATGAAAGCACTTTCCCTCCTGCCCTTGCCTTCCCAACTTCCAGTTTCAGTTGATTCACTACCAGTTTGTATTGAACTTTTACTGATGTTATCTTTGAAACTGATCTCTTACCTTCCTATTTGCCCCCTTTCAACTTTGTTTGGCAAGACAAAATTGTCCAAGCTCTTGTAACTTCTTTGCTGAATTTGCTGAATAATCTATTCCTTTAATAATCATTCTGTTCTTTCTCTGTACCCTTTTTAGCTTACACAAATATTTTTCAGAATGTAAATGACCAGAAAAGTAGTCCAAATAGTGTCTCAGTGAAGCCTATCAAAAGGACATTCTTCTCTTCCAAAACTATCTTGCCTGAAGCATCTTAAGATGTCATTAGCTTTTTCCATGCCTGCATCACACTAACAGTTCACAGCCATACACTGATTGACCGGTGCATTCTGATTTTCCTCCTTTTAGCCATCTCCAGTACATAGTCTCCATGGAAATAGTAAGAATTCTTGTTATGGATCCCTAATCGTACAACTCCATCTCCTATACGGTAAAATGCCTTCTTGTTTTCATCATGAGAACGTGTTATTGCCTACTGGCATAGATACCCAAGAGCTCCAGTCACATTGGGCAGAATTCTGCTAGATCATATCTGAGGGGGAAAAAAAGCATAAATCTCTTTCATTGATTAAATAAAACATCCAAACTTTCCTGAGCCACATATAAAGCCTAAAAATGTGGCCCAGAATATGAAACGCTAACGTGATTCATGCACGTTGGTGATCTGGGCTACAACAGCTTGGCAAGCCCTGGCATGGTTTTGGTTGCCACATCCACTATTTTGGATTAAAAAGTTATAAATAAAACAAAATAAGCAGAACTAAGGTAGTTGAAGTTGGACAGAAGTACTCAGACTTACAAGACTTTTATGTATTTAATATGTGTAAAAGTGAACAGAAATATGATTTTGAATATAGTAGAAATACTATAAAGTGAATGGATTCTGATTGTATAGACATTATTTGATCCCTGATATTTGTTTTGAGTAGATACTTTCAAAAACAAGATACTTGTTACAAGAACTACTTCAAGTTGCCATACTAGTGGATGATCTCGAAGTTTTACTAAAGCTTTGTAGTAAAATATTCCAGACCTTACTCTGATATCCTGTCTACAACTAGGATATTTATTTATCAGATAATCTTTTAGTTATGAGGAAGAAGGAGGTAAATGTACAAATGGCACAATCAAACAAAATACATTTAATTGCAAAAACTTGAAATTATTTGCAATGTTTAGACTATTTCTAACCAAACAAAAGCCACTATTCTGTTCCCCGATAGTGACAAATTACAAAAAATTACAATCCATGCCTCCCACAAGTCTACATCTGGTAAGCTTGCAGAGACCATATACAAGTCTCTACTTTCTCAAGGAGTATCGAACTGTGAGGGATGCTGAAAAGGTTGTGGGATGGGGGATGCAGGGGAGGATGAAGGGAAGGGCAGATGATGTTCTCTCCTTGACGAGACACACAAAAGTCAAACAGCCCACTTCTACACCAAAAGCTACATAAGAATTGTTATTGCATCTGGCTTACGTCACCAAAGCAGACCTTGGCAAGGAAAGAAGAGCTTCAAACAGAGTCTGAATATAGAGAGATGCGAGTTCTAATCAAGACCTTTTGCTCATAGAGAAGCTTTATGCCATCTAATTTCCTCTGTATTTCTGTAGTGAAAGGCTAGTGGTACTCCAAAATCTTACCCATGCAGTTTCTAAAGACTTGCATTCTGTCTTCTTCTCTTCATTGACTACAAAGAAAGTATAGAATGACCTGCGCTCAGACATAAGTTTCTAAGTCACATATAAAAATCTTGTCTCAAGCAATGGCACCAACTGATATAACTTCATAAAAGAAATAGATTTATAAAAAAGATATGGTTGGTGAATTACTGTCTTTTGTCTGAATGTCTGGCAGGGGTGAAAATAGGCTACGATAAATCCAGTGTGCTTTAAAGTGGATCAGCAATACTGCTTGGCAAATCTCACCTACTAAGCTGGGGTTTTTTTCTACTGAGAATGTGGGGATAGGGCAGCTATTTTATAATGCACTTAAGCATATAATCCAGAACCCACCTGGTAGTGGAGGTGCTAGGTAGCTCATATTATTTGCACATCCTTAGCCTGAAACCTCCTGCAGGAGTTGAATAGCTGAGTTTCTACCTTGGGGTTAGTTAGACCTTTGCAGCTCTGAGCAGAGAGTACAGAGCTGTGCTCAACAGCAGCTCTTCACGACAATCAAGGGCCACTGGAAATGAAGTCTTTTAGGGGGCCTTCATCTGTTACAGTTGGTGTAACTTGCTGTAGTTTCCATAGTCCTGGAAAACATGTGTTCCCTAATAACACATCTTTCCTGAAGGTGCATGTTAAACTAGAATACAGAACCTACATTATTTAGTTAGTCTATGTTTCAAGTGAGTGCTTTAAAAACAGGATATAGACCTTTCCTGAGCTGTGCACAGTACTCAGAGGACTGTGCCAAATCTGAAACTACCATGAATTAACAACTATAGGTTTATTATCTTGCAAATTTAATTTTTAAATGAGAACAAGAGAACTTAAACTCAGCTTTCAGGTCTTTGAGGGCTTTTTTCTTTCTGCTCGCTATTCTTCCTTTTCCCTGTTCATCTGTTGAAGGGTAAAAAAAGACCAGAAGAGTGTAAGTGATGTGGATATCGATACAATGTGTTAACACTTCTACCATTGCCTTTTGAGCAACTGTAGTTGGAAAATAAAGCAAAAGAAATATTAATCTTAAATTCCTCCAGCTGGAGGTATTCCATTTATGGGCGTATTGCATTTTTGACTCAGTGTTCTTCTTGAGTGGTAGAAACTACTTTTATTAGTTGTCCTGGGTTCAGCTGGGATAGAGTAAATTTTTACAGGAACCTGGGAGGGGGCACAGCCAGGGCAGCTGACCTGAACTAGCAGAAGAGCTATTCCATACCATGTGACATCATGCTCAGTATATAAATAGGGACCAGACTCGGGGGGGGGGGGGGGGGGGG
>JAVJGG010000031.1:16643031-16655786 GCA_035590195.1 Aviceda cuculoides
GATCTGGCCAGAGCATGTTAAAACAAATTTGTTATACACATTTCTTGTATTAGTTAAATAGTTACTAGTCACAATGTTGGTTCATTTGGTCACATGGTGGCAACCACTTTTTGGTTGCAAGTTTGGAATGTAGCCCTGCTTATATTTCTCTTTTTGTGTATTGAAGATTAGGACAAGTATAAGCCAAATTACAATCACAGCAGCCATATGTGTGTATACAAGAAGTGGCTGAAACAGTACCACACCCCACCCATGACAAGCCAAAAGTGAAAAAGTATAAAGAATATTGCTTTCCCCTCTACAAGAATCTTGCAATTTGTGTTTCCAGCTCATAACAGTAGAAATAGTGCATAGGTTAGATGATTTAACAGCTGATAAAATAGTGTGTCCAAACTACTTGGTACAAATAAAGGGTTAGACCAAGTTCTCGCTTGGTTTTCTTAGACATACATCCAAAATGCCTACACTTGCAAAAAGAATTTGTGTAAGGAAGTAATAATATTTAAAATACCAGTGCAAATTCAAAGATTCTATTCTGCAACTGTGCTAAAATTCATGCTTTAGGCAATGCCATGAGAGAAATATAAGCTACTGGTGTGCATCCAGATGAAACCTTCAGGATTTGTATTTATGCATGTTGATGCACCATATTAATGTTACGTACATCTAAAACCAAAAATTGCTTTATCTTCCCCTTTGAATAGGTGAGGCCAAGAGGAGCAGAGAATGCCCTGCCACAGGTGGCAGGAGAGTTCCCTCGTGGCTTTGTGGGGTTTGACGTAAAGGATGGGGCTTGCTCTGGGTATGGGCCCCGTGCTTGGGGCACTCCTAGCACCACCCCAGCAACCCTTGTGTCCTTGTGCCACCCCTCAGCATGGCACCCTAAACCTGATGCTGGCATGATTTTGGCATTCTGAACTGCAGAACTGCGCAGGAAATGTGCCATAGGGAAGGGAGTTATCTCAAAGCCCTGTGCTTCATGGCCAGAATTTGTCCCTGGCCCTCCTTATATTTCGTTGTACAGCCAAAGTGACCTTGGCTGAGCCTGCTCTGGAGGGTTAGTCCCTGAGGAGTTTGAAAATGAATCAGCTTGCATCCATTGGCTTGCATGGCCCACAAAGAGACCCATCGGCTCATGTCCTGCTATAGGCTTTCTCTTTCTTCTTCCCAAAATAAGAGGTGCTACTTTTGCTGTCATCTTCCTCCCTCTGCCTTTAAGTGGAGAATAAGTGTGCACAAGGGGTGATGTGGTAAAGAGGGGAGAATATTTGTGTATTCACCCTCCACAGTACCTCCTCTTTTTGCTGCTTGGCAGTAGAAGACAAATTGTATCTCCTCCTTTCTCCGTGGTTTTTTTTTTCTTGTCCCTAGGCTGTAGGGAACTGGGAATCAGGGGACTAAAGCTTCCTCTTTAGGCTGCCACTTCAAGTCCAGTCCAAGCTAACAATGGCTGTGTCAGTGTATGTAAAATTAATTTTCCCCCAATTTCAGTGGATCAGGGGCTGTACCTCAAAAAAAAAAAAAAAAAAAAAAAAAAATTGATAGCACTGCTAGAAGCCCTAGCAGATAACCCAAAGACTGAAGTCTTGACATCCCCAGAGATCTCCCTGAAGATCTGAGTTGAATCATATCCAAGGGGCAACAGAAGATAATTATGCAGTTCAGATGCTTTAGTTTACATACCTGTTTTGGAGGGAAAAAAAAAAAAAACACATAGACATTCCCAGGCATATTCGTCAGGTACATGACCTGTATACACACACACTGTTAACAAAATTGTTAAAGGCTTTTAAAACAGTATAGCTTGCTGCTCAAGTATGAACTAGCTATCTAGTGGTTTGCAGAAGGTCTGATGAGAACATTGCAATCATATTTTACTGATTGCTTCTGTCTTTCTAGAAAAACTAATGCTTCCTTTAGTTTTAGGCCATAAAGCTGTGTCCAGCTCTGCATGCCATGGTGTTTCTGCCCCATCAGTTTAGCCATTCTGCTAAAATCTGTTGTTAAAATGATTTTATATTTCTTAGAGGATATTGCAAGAGCATGGAAGAAAACAGCAGAGACCTGCAGTGGATTTGGAGGGTCTAAATAAATATGGAGATAACACTGAATCAAAACACTGCCACCTCAATGCCCCTTCCTTAAAGGTTTTGTTATCGACTGTTTATCTGAGAACTAGACCCACAGATTGCACTAATCCCCCCCAATGTACAGTGCTGTATAAATGTCATGTTCAAATAATGTATTACAATAAATAACACACAAGTTTCCCACAAAGTTCAGTCACTTACTACTAAAATTGATGTATTCATTTATTAATATTTAATGTTTCTGCTGTGTGAGCTCCAGCAATAGTTTTCTGTAGGCAATTTGTCTTGTATTTACAGGCATGTATAATTGTATTCGACAGCAGGAACATAAAAATATTTGCAGATAAATTTTACTTAAAAAAATAAAAATCTCTTAAATTTAAAAATATTCAAGGATGTTGAAGAATATATTTTAAATGCTAACTAAAGAGCAGTTAAACATTTTTCAAACTGTCCCATCTGGCACAGCTGTAAATAACTATCTGTCTGTTTTAAACTGTCTTTTGTTGACTGTTAGCAAATGTTAGGATTATTTGCTATTAACTGACAATTTAATCTTTGAGTGTATTTATAAAGGTCTGCAGTGTTGACACTAGTATGTATATAATTTCTTGCTCATCGGTATAATGCTGAAAGAATCTTTGTGCAAACATATTTAAAGCTCTTCATGTTAAAGTCTGAAGATGCTGGTATTGATGGAGTTAGAGATATTTATCACCATCTCTATTTTGATGCCCTTTTCTGCAAAAAGGCAATAAGCTGAAAAATTCATGCATCCGGAGAAGTAGGGAAGACAGTTTCAGTTGCCACTGAAAGTAATTGCTTAGGCATAAAGGATTGGCCGACTTCTCGATGTGAGTGGGTACAACATAGATGTCTCACAGATATTACGTGTTGCGTAGTGGTCTTTCATCAAAGCAGAATTTATGGGTGTTTCCTCAGTACTAGACCAGTAGTTTGTAATATGATTCCATTAATTATTATGCAAAGCAGATAGCAGTACAATAAAAGTAACTATTGATTGCAGGTACCAGTGTATGTTACCCTGTATGAACAAAGAAAAGGGGGGAGATCGGCCTACCCCTGTTGATGAGTACTCAAATATTGACATGGGATGAGCAGGGATCCCCAACCTGTGTTCCAAATGAAAATAACTTTTGCTTGGCCCACTGGTTTAAATATAAGGCAAATATCATATGGTAAAGTGTGTTTTATAAACTACATTTTTCATTCTTTCAGTACCAGTTATCAATTTCTTGCTTTCAATTTAAAATAACTGCTTATTGTATCAGATAGAGAACACCCTACCTGTGTTCAGGCCATGCTATTACCTATGCACAACACATATAAAACTTTCCAGCTTTCTAAGGCCAAAACTGGATGAAATCAAAAGTGAGACGTTTAGGCACTAGAAAGATGCACTGTTTCTTAAGGAACAAAACTAAACTAATTGTCTAATTATCTCTTCCCAAGCCCTGAAAACTTATTTGTCACGGAAATTTTTTTCATGGGGTTGGGTAAAGTGAGGGTGCTACATGTGTACAGCAAAGGGCAGAGTGGAATAAATGTGAAAGACAGCAGCACTCAGTCCCAGGTACTTCAAAGGCTGCACTGACAAGAGACTTTATCTAACATCTCCCACTCCAATGTAAAATTACCGCCTGCTCGGTATGTTATTTATGTGTATTCAAAGTCACAACTACTAGCTTGCCTTTAAAGCTGATGTTTTAACTATTTTCTGTGGTGTGCAAGCCCAGCAGAGGAGATGTGCTGACAATAAACCAGGTTCAACATTTTCTTGTATATCAGCATTGTTAAGTTCTGATCTGCACTGGCTGTGCAAAAAGTGCTGACAGGAAACAAAATGCTCAAGTGTCATTGAATCAATTTGGCTAGAGGATTCTTCGTTAAAGGTATTTATGAATGAGAAGAACTTTGCTTGATTGTCAGCTTGAGTTTGTAGAACTGGCAGATTGGGGAAAACAAAACAAATTTAACTTGCAAATAATGTATACTTTACATGGAAATAACTGACAGACAACAACTTAAAAAGTTCCTGCTGGCTGCTCTTATGGCCACTTTGCAGGCAGAACTATCATTTATATGGAAGTAGAAAGCACTACCACTCTCCCCTGAAGGTTTTGTTGTGATAAAGCTAAATCTGTTTAGAATGGGACAGTCAGGTCCAGAATCCCTTCAAAGGCAACACAAAAAACTTGTTGATAAACAGCTTGTCCCTTCTGTGAAACAGAAGAGCAGAAAAAACAACTTTAATAGAAGTGTCTGTGAAGTAGCCAGATTTAAGATAGACTGGGGAGTTTTTTGTTGTTATTTTGTTTTAAGGCAGATAAATATAAAAATTTTCTTCTTAAAGTTGAATCTTTTTTCTTTTGAAAAAACTGGTCTCGCGTAGGCAGGAAGAACTTCATACAGAAACTGCAAAGCCAACCAACCAACCAAAACTTGCCCAAACCCTAGTCCCCAAACCTTCCTCTCTGTGGGATCTAAGGGTAACCATGTCCTGGCATCCCTCCAGATCCCTTCCATGCTTCAGCTAGGGAAGAACGGGAGCGGGTTCTCTGGGACTTCACACAATCCCCAGTTCTCTTGCTTCTCTCTTTAACTCTGGTTTGTAGAGGTGTTTCAAATACCTCAAACTGATGTTTTGAGGATGAGAAGAAAGATGCTAGCAAATTTCATTTCCAGATTTGAAAAAAAGTCTGTCATCAAATTGAATTGCATAACTGTATATCAAATTGTTATAAAGGCAAAATACATTAAGAAGATTCAATAGAAAAAGGACTTGGTTTTAGGAATAAATAAATACAGGTTAGCTATGAAGTGTCTTTGTTCAGTCATTGGGATATGGAGTAGAACTGAAATGCATATTTGTTCTACAGGGTTTTTTTGTGCTTTCAAGAATGACTGAAGTTAGAGTTGACTAAAAGGAGAAATTACATTTACGTATTACATTTATGATATATATATTTGCAATTGCTACTTAATAAGATACATTCAGAAGTACTGAAGATGTAATATGCACTGAAAATAGTA
Source organism: Aviceda cuculoides (assembly GCA_035590195.1). Lineage (NCBI taxonomy): Eukaryota > Metazoa > Chordata > Aves > Accipitriformes > Accipitridae > Aviceda > Aviceda cuculoides. The sequence continues at coordinate 16,648,176 of JAVJGG010000031.1, forward strand.
GACATGAAAGAAAATTGCATCACAAAAATGAATTAAATTGGATTTCAAGCCATCCATTACACAGTGCAAATGAACTTAGAGGAAGAAGATATAGCTTGGCATGCAAAATAATTATTTTAAATGGGTATATGCATTAAAAGATTGTGTCAACATGCACACATAACTCCAGTGACCTTGTCTGGTAGGGGATGGGGAATTTTGCCTTCAGACTGCTGCAGGCTAATTGGCACTGCACTCCTGTTTTCCAAAAATATAATAGTTAACATTATTCTTTATTTGCAGAAGCCTTTTTCTCTTAGACCATTGCAAGGCTTTTTAATAAGAAACCTTAGAGTATATTTGTGAAATGAGTCAGATATTGTGAATGGGTATGTTGAAGCAAATGTGCTTCAAGGTGATGTGTCAGTGGCAAAAAGCTGGCTGAAGGGTTCACAAACAAAACACACACTTAAGTTTGGTTAAACCCGTGGAGGGAATACCCCATGTACTCCAAACTCGAAAAGCATAAAGGTAATATCTGAAAAGACTTGTGCCTTCCTTTCTATTCTCATATTTCAACGCTCTCAATACTTTGTTTTAGCTTTCACAAACTTTCCATAAACTCTGTTAAAGTTTCAAAGTAATGGATTGAGGGGAAATACTTGGTTGCTTTTCCTTAAATGTGTCTCTCATCTGGGCAGCATGAGTGCAGTTGATTACACAAGCGGTGGATAAGCCATCTAGGGATTTCAACCACTGTTACAGCAGGCAGGGCTCGACTTCTCCATTTTCTCCCTCAGCTCAAGGAACAACTGGCAGAACTAGAAAAGTCTGTGCCATGTCAGCACATCCAACAGAAAACTTTTCCTTGTGAGGGAATACATGTACCCTGTTTGTTGCTGGAGTGAGAGATATGCAAGATGGATGATAGTTAAACTGACTGCAAGTAGTAACAAGGCAAAGGATTATTAATGAATGCTAGAATATTATCTAGTTGAATGTCTAGGAAACCATAGAGGAATCACAGAGACTTGATTACAAACTTACACAAAAAAATGACTAGGAACGATCTCTCTTCTACCTGCCTCAAGCAAATTTATCACTAAATCTGTTTTCCAAACTGATCAAACTCCATTTCTAACTAGTTCTTTGCCAGTTACGCTTGTTGGAAGATTGTTTCCAAACCCCATTGCATTGAAGGTTAGAAACATTTTTCTAATTTCATGATGTGTCTGTTCTCATGTTGACATCACCCTTTAACTAAAACATCATTTTCCCCTTTCTGTTTTTTTTTTTTTTTTACTTCAGTGATATGTTTGTAGACGGAACCCCTACTCTCACCTTGGCTGGTATTTTGGCAAGCTCAAACAGTCTTTCAGCAACCTCTTTGCAATTGTATAGTCATTTAAGAATGGATTGACCCAGCAGAATTATCGAAAATACTAGTTACTCTACCTGCTATTTTGCGTCCTGTTCTTTCAGAATTCTGCTGTGACGATTATTTGGTCTCAAAAGACCAAATAAGCTCCTTAGCAATTTGCCTAACCTGATTCCCTTTAGCCATTCTGCTTTTTGTTCCATGCTCAACATCATCTTCTCTGATTGAAATGAGGCAGAGTATTTACTTAGTTTTTGCACTGGACCTAGTTTATCTTTTAATCGCTCTCTCATTCTTCCTGCATAGCAACTCCATTTTCCCCCCCATCTGTTTTACTATCCTTTTCAAAGTCTAATTTTCACTGTATGTTGGCATTTCTTCATCTCTTAACACTCAGCTTGCTTTGCTGCTCAGTACTTTCTTGTTGGTTCTGGGTACAGCATCTGTTTTTGTTGCCACTGTTCATCCTACTGGGCAAGCCCATTTACACATTTAAAATAGCAATTAAGGATTTAAATGAGGAAAACACATTTCCTAAATGCGGTACTGTACTATGCTTCACAACTTACAGGTCAGGTTACTTTAGCAGCTCGTTTTTGTTACCCTAAAGGAAACTCTCAATAGACAGATGCAACTTTCCCTTTGCTTACTTAGCATTGCTTAGTATCTACCATTTTGCATTTATATGTCAGCTTCCAAGTTATATTCTGGGTGAAACACCAATTTGTGTTCTATAAAGATTTATGTAGCTTTAAGTAGCTTCTGCATTCTCTCCTAAATGGTGATCAAATGAAACTTTTCTATTTACTCCATGGATGACATTTACGGACTGAGTAGAAATGATGTAAAGTACTCTCTTCGGTAATTCAGAAATAAAACACAACAGTAATATTGGTTTCCTCATGGTAGACATAATTTTTGATATGGTGGTGTAAAATGAACAGTAAACAGAACTTTAGCAATGAATAAACTTTTATGAGAATGACAGTAAATTAAGCTTATATATATATTTATGCTATTGCACAAGTTTTCAAATCTGCCTTATACCTGTTTTGCTTATTTCTTTCCTCATCTTCTCTACCTGCTCCCACACATTTAATAACAACTCCTTATTTGATGTTGCCTTTCATTGCCTCCCATCATGTTTCTCTTTCATTTGCTTGAATTGCCTCTTTTTCCTATTGCTGTTTATTTCTAACTCCTACTTTCAAATCATTTCTTGCTTCACCTGACTGCCTTCGTAACACTAAGCTGCTTTTGCGTTGAATATTTTGTAACAGGCAACTTTGAGCAGTGTAAGGTCTCCTGCCACCTCGGTGCTAGGGGAGGGGAAGCTGTCCTTTGCAGCTTCTGTTGCCTAGCAATCTGTTTCTCGGGTGCCTTTAGCTGTACAGCATTGTGATCAAAGCTGAAAAGGCAAGCGCAAGGGAAGGTGAAAATGGGCTTGAAAAACACTGCAATCAAAGCACAGCACTTGCTGCTACATTTGTGATTTTTACATGACAGTGAAGAGACCCCAGCAATACTTTATGCCCTACATGCTATTACGTACAAAAGGCTTAACCTCTGTGTTAACTGCGCTGCACTCCATGGAAAAGAGAAAGCAGTTGTCACCATCTAGTAGCTCTCCACTGGACGGTGTGGTATGACTCTGCCTGTTCAAGATTCATACTTCTATCACTCAGCCTCGATTTCTGGTTTTTACATAACCTTAGACATTTTCACTAACTATCAGGTGGTATTCATACCAGAGGCCAAGGAAGTAGTGTGTTTCCTATAGGATAAAGTTAGTACAAGTGGGATGGAGTACCCTGAGAAGCTCTACTGTTTGTCATTCAGGTATCGTTTGGAGTCAAAGACCCAGGCATGGCTTTGCATGTAACAGACCATCATTGTGATCAATATGAGCTGTTTCATGACATACTGACTAGTCCATACTGGCCCCTGCTAAAGATGCAAAAGTTCCCCATACCTTGATGCCAACCGTATTGTGTTCAGGCTTAAAAAAGGCATAAAAGAAATCTTGTGTAGTAAGGCTTCGTTAATATGGATGATGCCCAGGTTCTTGAGATGTCGGGCTAAATTTTATTTGCACCATGAAACTAACTAACGAATACCATCATTGAACAAAACTAGACAGAGTGATTAGTACCATTCATGATGTTAGAGGGAAAATGAAATCAATCATCCTTGCAAAACCAAACATGTCTCAGTGACATCATCTGGATGCAAATACCTAGATTAAGACAGTATGACCTCAGCGTAACATAGCATTTTCCAAACCCATCTTTGTAGTTTGGGTATTTGGATTGTATTGACTTTCAGTGTGATTGAGAATTGAAATAATTTAGGCATTCACCCAAGTGTTTTATCTACAAAGTGACCCCTGAAGAGAAGCATGAGTATGTACTCTGTTATTAAAAAATTGTATATTCTACATGTGGTATGTAAAAATCCAGGCATAAAGATAAGGAAATCATCCTAAAGACAAAACCTCTCAGAAATCCAGGAAGGTTAGGGTACAAGAGCTAAAAAAGGTCTCTTGGTAATCTCTTGTCTTTCTTTAAGGTTCACAAAATAAAGGATTTCATTGGCCCGTCTTTCAAAAGCATAACAGGGAAATGTGGCAGAAAACCAGATGATTTCAAATTGCACTCAAAGTTTCTGCAGCACTAGAGTGTTAAGCAGGTAAGTCTCTTTCCCAACTAAGATGAGTGAGTCTCTTGACTGTGATTTTGGAGCTTCACAATGACATTTGCACATACCGTGCTTTTGGTATGTGAGCAAAAACCACACCCTGCTGCCTCTTCCGTTCCCAATACTTTCTCAATTAGAAGATCATCGTTATTTGTCATAGTTTTATTTATTATATTTCATAAAAAGAAACAAGATTTTCAGGGAATGGGGTAATTAGTAGCATACTCACCGATCTCCATGATTCCCATATTTTCAGACTTTAGAGATTCTGTAGTGCATCTGAGTTTCAAGTTTAAGCTGATTATTGGCTACTGAGGTAACCTTTTAATGATAAGCATATAAGAAGATAGATGCTTTGTTGACTGGAGAAATATTAAATCAAAGGGTTGATTTGGAAAAACCTTTTACTTAACTTTCTGAGCTTGAAAGAACAGTTTTTCTGTCTGTTTCATGTCTGGTTTTAAGGTTTCTCAGAAATGTGTTTCCTTAGCTAGGCTACAAAAAAAGTGCAGGTCTTCACCAGAAAGACAAGGGAATCTCCAGAAGTGACAGATATAGGACTTTTAGTCTGAATAGTTTCCTATAGTTTTTCCTAATAGTTTTGCCTAGTTTCCTTTGCAAAGTTGGAGTAGGGAAAGGGGATGGAAATGAGATAGTGAGGGTGGAATTATAGTTGAACTGAGAGACCCACTGAACCTTATTCCACTTTTGGACTTTCCCGAACTCCGACAAAATATCCTTTATAATTCAATGAATGAGTGAAAACTCTCCCTCCTCTTTAAACTCTTGAAGGGAACACATTAATTTCCCTGCTTTTGAAGGCTTGCGTACAAGGGCAAGTTATGAGAAATCATGGTTTTATTTGAAAATTTTTGCCCAGCAACTAATAGCCAAAATTGGCCATTTCTTACTACTCTTCTAAATCTGCGCAGCAGTGCATCTTGACACCATAGCACCACACCAGAAGTTAGTCTCATGGTGCTCTCTCCCATCACGGGGCTGGAGGCAATTTGCTGTGTTTTATTTTTTACCCTCACAGCTCAGTTAGAAACTGTATAAGAAGCTCTGGGAATGCTGGAACTGGAGAGCAGCAAAGACTCAAGAGTCAGCTGTATCATTCATGTGTCTTTCACAAACTGTGCCCATTTTCAAGTTGTTGTCAGCCAGCAGAGAAGGAAGGTGGTGCAGTGAGGTGTCCAGAGCCATCACTGTGGGGATGCTGCTCTCTGTGTGTGCCATCGCACAGCCAGGTGGCATGAACAGCCAATTGCTATGTCGTTTTGGACAAAGGAGAATAAGATCTAAGGGGTAGTTTTGGTGAGCTCTGCCTGCACCAAATGAACTTCCAATAGCTCAGTTTCTGGGCTCAGAAAATCAGTAGTTGTTTTTAGGAAAGGATGAGATGCAGGATGAGGGTATGTAACAACGGTTTAAGTGTGAACGTCCCCCAGCTGCATTTAGGCTCTTTTTGCAGCCCGCTTTCCCTGCGACTGGAGCCCCACTCCCTGGTGGGGGGTGGCCAGGCCAGGCCAGGCATCCTGCTGCTCTCCTGGGAGGCACATTTTATCCTCTGCTTATCGACTGGTTTATGGTGTCTTTCACTAGCTAGGCAAAATGAAAGTTCAGCTGTGCTTTTGGTGGCTGCAGAGGAATATGATTTTGGAAGACTGAAAGAACAGAGGTGGTGCTTGCTGCAGAGCCAGAGGTCACGGAGCGAGACTCGTTTGCTGGGTTTTGCACAATGGCTGCAGCAGCAAGAGGCAATGTTATCGGCAGGTGAAAGGTACATTCAGAGACATTTTACACAGCTGGTGATGCTGCCTCTCGCACATGTGGTTAAATTTGAAGCCTCGTGGATCAGAAACACTTTGTCCTCCTAGTTTTCACCTACAAGTTCAACTGAATCTTTATTGCCCCTTTTTAATGCTTTTCCAGTGTGTCTCTAGAAGTGTAGGGCATTATGTTTACAGCATGGGTGATTTTATGGAAGGGTATCGAACCTATGTCAACAGCAACTCGTACATAAGCAGTGGAAGCTTCAGGGCACTGGAACATAAACCCCATCAGAAATGGCACAACCATCTAATTGAATGTAACAACGTGGATGTGGAAAACTATGTTTAAAGTTACTGAATTCATTCCAACTTTTGCTCTTCCTCTTGGAAGAAAGCGTGATGTTGCATTCGCTTCCTAGAAGCTTTGCTTTTCCTTTCAATGATGAAGAAAAGGGATAGGCTGTTGCATACAGGAGGGAAGGTGAGGGTCTCAGTATTCACGGCTGAGTGGTGTACAGCCTGTGCACTGCTCTCCACGAGGGGTAGAGCTTCATTAAGGAAGAGTAGAGGGTAACCATATGGTACCTAAATATTTTCCATTTCTGTCTGTTTCTGCACCAACTCCAAAAGCTGTTTTTTCACGTCCCTGCCTCTTACAACCCTCTTTTGTTTTGTTTTGTTTTTTTCTTTTTATCCTCTCCTCTTTCTAAAAGACCTTCCCTCACTTTTTTTCTCCCCTTTTTCTGGTCCCTGGCCAGACTTCAGGTTCTTATATGTTCTGCCATTCCTAGTTCCTGACCCAGAAATCTGTCAGGTGTGCTGGGATGTTGCTGGGACAGAACTGAAGCAGTGGTGGAGCGGGGGAAGGAGTTAAAACTGGAGACTGGGAAGCTTTGAAACAGAACACAATAGTTACTGTGCTAATTTTCATCTCCACAGCAACACTAATGCGATGTTTTTCCCTCACTCTTGGAATTCCCCTCCTATGGTCTCCTCCTGGGCTAAGCTGAGCCCTGGGCTCAGCCTGGAGACAAGCACTGGCACAGGGACTTGGAGGGTGCCTCTGCGGTTTTGAATTGGTGGAAAGGCTGTTGGGAAATTGGTGAGAGGCAGAGAAAAAAGTAGTAACCTCCCTGTGCAACTCTGCTGGCTGTCCTTACAGTGTGGGGCAGATGTAATCAGGAGGTTTGCCACCAAGGACCAAAAAGGGTCTTGTTGAAATGGCAATGGCAGCTGGTGCAATGGGCAGCAACGTTTCTGTTGGAAGGATTCTCACAGAGGTTCCGTGAGGATGAGAGGTCAATATTACTTTTATAGGTGATCCCTCAGAGAGACACTCTGGCCTTTGAATGTATTATCTTTACTTTAAATTTGGTTTTAGATCATCTGAAGGTCTGTACAAATTGTGTAGCAAAAATAGACTTTTGCAATAACTTTTCCAAAATCAAATCATTAATAGTGCTGAGACTGTGATTAATGCAAGCTGAATATCTTAAAATCTGTATACATCTTTAAATATCTTACTTTGGGTAATATATCTTACAAAAGGTAAAGTCAGCTGAAAGCTCAGAGCATCATTCAAACTGTAAAGAAAACTACTGTCTCAATTGCATTTTCTCCTATACCTGCTATCTTCGTAACCATGTGTCGTGGTTTAACCCCAGCCAGCAACTAAGCACCACACAGCCGCTCACTCACTCCCCCTCACCCAGTGGGATGGGGGAGAAAATTGGGAAAAGAAGTAAAACTCGTGGGTTGAGATAAGAACAGTTTAATAGAACA
>JAVJGG010000031.1:16655886-16673514 GCA_035590195.1 Aviceda cuculoides
AAAAGTCCTTGATTTTAGACTAAACACTACTTAGCAACAACTGAAAACATCAGGGTGTTATCAACATTCTTCGCACCATACCAGCTACTAGGAAGACAATTAACTCTATCCCAGCTGAAACCAGGACACCATGCTTGCATTATAAGAAGCTTGGTTTTTTAACCCTTGTGGTACTATCATACTGAGTTAGAAAAGGTGGTTAGCTGGGAGGAAGACTTTTTGATATTCCATAAATGCAGGTGTCCCGAGGTGTATTTGTCACTGCTTAACACTACTGTGCCATTTGGAAAATGCCAGAGGGCAAACTTTGAAAAGGCATAAGAGGCACCAAGAGGGAGAAGAAAATGTTAGAAAATGCTGTTGTGACAGATGGTGAGATGGTAGGCTGTTCTCAGATGGGGACATGTTGAAGAGCTTTACTTCTACAATCTAGACAGCTTCTTGAGAACTGGCTGGGGTTAAAACATCCAGAAAGCCTCAGAACAGCTTTCATCTGTGAACTTCAACTACTGGCAGAAAAAAATTAGCTAGCAGCTCTCTAGGTAGCTGTACTATAGTTGGGTATGTTCTGCTAGCAGTGTTGGCTGTCCACAAAGATCTATTAGGACTCCTGGCTGGAATTCATCGTGCCTTGGCTGAAAAACATTAGTGTGGGCCACAAAACATGGGAGTGTGATGGTGGTCTTCCTAGCAAACCACCAGTGCTGTCTGGAGCCAAACTGGCACCTGCTGGGAGCTTTTTTTGTCAACGGACCTTGACTTAACTTGCAGTAGTGGAGTATCCAGATGCTCCCTTCTTAGCTAGTGGCCCTGCTGCATGTATACCATCAGGCCTGGCACTATTCTGGCAGCTAGAACTGAGCACAGAGGTGTTTCTTTTGAGTAGATCTCTGCTAGGATTTGCTCAGGTTTTGACTAAGATTACTGTTGCAATCTTTAGGAAAGGATGTAGTTCTGCATCTGGAATGCACCCAGCTATGAAGCAGCATTTAAAGTGGAAATGACACCTAGGCACCTCATGAAAACAGTAAGCTTCCAGGTAAACTGAGGGTGCAGTGAAGGAAAGCTGCAGGAAAGTTAACTTAAAATATAGAACTGTTTGCCTTAGCAGCTGCCTCTGAAGATAAATTGATAAGTCATTTTCAAGCAAGTGTTCCATTTCACTGAAAGTATATACTAATTATATAGATGTTATCCTACAGACATGAGGCGTTTCAATTTAAAAAAAAAAAAATTAAAAAAAGGAATAAACCTAAGCATCTTTTACCTCCTTCACTCCCTTCTGTCCATCTCTTCTCCCATCTTTCAATCACATAGCCTTAATACCCAAATTAGAGACCTTCCTTTCCTCACACATTCAGAGCCTATTGCATACATGTAGTTTCCAGAGCACTGAGTGGGCTTGATGTACCATCAGGCTGGAACGTGTTAGGAGCTAATTCTGGGATGCGTGAGTAAAGGAATTGTCATGGGAACACAGCTGATAATCAAGAAGGATAAAAATTCCAGTCGGAAAACAGGCTATAGGAGTCTTCCGTCATGTTGCTCAAAACAACCTTAAAGAGATAACGATTTTGCAATTATTTCAAAGGAGATACCATGCACTGGAAATCCCTGACAAAGCAAATCACCAGTAATTAATAAAAAAGGGCTCTTTAAAAAAGTAATTTTTTCCAGTTATATAAGGACATAAAACTGTCCTTCTTCTAGACCCTATTCAGGAAAAAAAAATAATTTGGGGGGTTGGTTTCCCTCTGACTGAAACTCTGCTAATTAACATTGTTAAAAAATATATTTTCTCACCTTTTTTTTTTTTTATGGAAGGTTTGAATTAGCCTACCACATAGCCAGCTGCTAGTCTTTACCAGCTTCCTTGGGAAATGACGCTTACAAGATTGTGCTGTCTCTTAGTCCCCATGAGTTCCTTTTGAACTCATTGCCCAGTTTTAACTAAACTTGCAGAGAGATGAAAAGTCCCTATACATTTGATGAAAACATGCTGCCAAATAGACACAAGGGAAGCCCCTGTCAATGGAAAGACCACAGCATGTGTTCAACTTATTATTAGACATTAGAGGATCTGTATGAGGCAACAGAAGGGATGAAAACTTTTATAAGAACAAGAAATACAGGAAAGCAAGCTTCAAAAGTTTCACTGCTCAAATAACTTGTTGGGAGCTGCTATACTAGCCTCTATGATATAATTACTCTTAATTTTTTAATTCCAACCTGTGCAGGGCCTCCTGATAATTAGTGTCAACATTTCAGTGATGAAAAACTGTATAAAATCAATGATCAGTTGACATTGGTGCGTGCAGGGAAGATGGAAAGGTCTTGTGAAGGTCTGCAGAACCAGCTGTGAAAGCCTTCTGTCACCTTGCTGGGAGGGAAGAGCTGTAAGACTGAACCATCATTTGCTGATTCTTGTCCTTTAAACTTATGGCAGGCTACAGATAAAATCAGAGGTACATCTTTTACGTGGAGGCCTCCAGAACTGCATTCCCTGCTTAAAACTTATTTGCAGGTATTTCGCATGTTCCCATGCCAAGACAACAGCCTGAGTAACCCTGAACTGGAAGCTGCAGGGAAGCTCATCGCAGGAAGGTCTGTCAATCTGAGCAATACATGCATGGCCCTTCCTTGCTGAGTTCAAGTACCTCTTACTCTTCAATGTATTTTTCTTCCTAGTTCTTTGTTAAACAGGGGAATGTTCCTCACCTTGCCTTACAAGTCAGGAAAGTGAGACACAGGGAGTCTAAATGGTGAGACCAAGGTCACACACTTTGGCAGAGGATGAAATTAAACCCCAACCATCTAAGCCATGGGCCAGCAGCGACTCCAAGAGCTGTACTGTGGCAGCCTCAGGCTCCCCGCAGGGTGGAAGGCTCTTTCATGTGGTGTCTGCCCTTCTTCCCTCCTCAAACCAGCTCTGTGATTCCTGCTTGCACTGCTTCTGATTGTACTTTGGCATATCAGATGTTGCTGAACTGGCCGTTACACCATCACTTTTGAAGTGACTTTTATGTATATGTCGGCGCAAGACTCAGTATTACAAACCTGCTTACAAAAATGGCTTGCTACCCTCCCTTTCAGCATTCATAAACTATGTCCAGCAATACTTCAAAGTAGTTGCTAGCAGCCTAGATTGTGATTCTGATTGCATAAAAGATAAGTAATTTCAAATTATGACAATTAACTTCTTACATAATTTGATTTATTCTGTTACAGTCTCTGTGAGATTTTAATCACAGTACCTTATCCCCAAATAGTGCTCTGTTAAGGCTGAACTTATATTGTGTAAGGCTGACAGTATATTGTGTCGTTCAGAAAGGTCTAGTGAGAGCACTAGGGTGGTATGAGGGAAAAATAGTTAGATGATATAACAGAAGTTCTATTTCAGTCTCTCGCCTGTAATTATTCCATCTCTTTCTTATCGTCTGTGTTTATTCTCTTGCATTTTGATTTAGCAGCCTCTTTAAGATTATCTTTAATATGTTTGTTTATATTTTGAATACTGTTCTTACTGGAATGCCTAGTTCAGTCTTGCTGAACTTTTGCAATCCATTAATGTTTCCCCCTGCTCAGAAATGACTTTTCTGTTTCCATACTCCAGACAAGCAGGCATTATCCCAGAGGGCAGCCCGGCTCCTGCCTTTTTGCTAAGGAAGAACCACCCTGCAGCCCACTCACAGATGCTGGCATGGAGCATGTTCTCCAGGGTGAGAAGACTGCCCATCATTTAGAGGAATCAGGTAGTGGAGGAAACTCCAGAACCAGCGGATCCCTCGCAGCCCATATGAGGCTGAAGGTAGCAGCAGCTTTTGTACCTCCATTAGCTTGGTTTCCTCAGCACGGTGCAAGGAGGAGGCAGTTTCTCAGACAGCGTGGTCCAAACCCTGTTCCCCGAGACAAGCCTCCTGCCTTCAGAACTCGCTCACAAGCAGTGCTGTAGTCAGTGCCAAGCATAGAGGGGTGGTGGTGGCTTGTGTGTGTGTTCCTGAGAGGTGGCGAGTTTCAGGACATTGTTTAGTGGGCATGGTGGTGTTGGGTTGATGGTTGGACTCAATGATCTTAAAGGTCTTTTCCAACCTAAATGATTCTGTGATTCTAAGTTAATAGTAGGAGAGCCTGTTCAAATAAGGTTTTGCTTTTATAGTCCCACACATAACGCAGTGCCACAGGCTGTGGTACAGCCTCCTTCTTATCACAGTGGAGAATCTGAAAAGCACAGACTGCACTAGGAATATTTTTAACTTTACAATTTATTTGTTTATGTATTTCCTTAGTTCTGATAAGGACCCTTCTTCTACCTCCCATTTGCTACTCTGATCACATATATAAAACAGGGTAAAAAAACAGTCAAGCACTTGCACAGAAAAAAAAATTGGTCTGGGCGCCTAGTACTTGGAAGTAATTTGGAATCTAAATTGCAAACAAACAAAAAGCCTAAGAGTAGCTAGCTGGATAACCTTTCAGAAGGCAGAAACATCTTCTGAATTACCTCTTTAGTTCCTTCTTTTAGCACATTATCATCAGTTTGATCTACATTGAATTGACTCTAAGCCAGTTTATTTTAACATGTGAGCTGCTCCCCTGTAGATGCCGGAGTTAAGGCTCTTGCCTGAAAGCTAGGTGTGACACCGCTCACTCTCAAAGGCACTGAACGAGAGAGGTGAGAACATATTCTTGTAGCTCCCTCCACTAGAGACAGAAGAAAAACTGGTTCTCGTTTTTAGGATAGGTTTTAGAAGGAGGTGAAGATGCAAAAAAATGAAGAAAGGTATTTTTCTCCCCTTGTTTCCTCCTCTCCACCCTCAATCAAAACTACCTTCTCTTCCCTGGCTGGGAGGTAGCTGTGGTTTGAGAAGGAGAACAGTTCTGCCCACGGGGTCTCTCCACCCTTCCAGGATATTTCTTTGTTGCAGCTCAGCTGTTTCAGAGCTTGGCAGCTGTTGTAGGCAGGAAGAGGAGAGTGAAGAAAGGAGACAGGGTGCCAATGTCTTTCTCACCAAAAGCAAGAGCAATACTTCTTGATCCTTACTCTCATTGATTCCTAGGATACAGCTCTTTAAAGGGGAGTAGTACATCCAGCGATAGCACTTACTTGACAGGTGTTGGTCCAGAAGATTTGTCACAGGGAACATGAGGGGTATGATCTGTTCTCATTACCCAGGAATAAGCTTTCTGTTTCAGTCAGGATGAACAAGTCTTTTATTTCCTGTCGTCTTTGATTACTTCACTGATTTGTTAAAATCTTTATTTTTGTATTCTTAATATCCCTGCAATACTTTGGGTTCTTAGGTCAGTGACTCATACCTACAGCTGTACAAGAGCAAACCTTTTATAGAAATGGCTTAATTTTCAGGCTGACCATGTAATGTTATCATTCTTCAAATGACCTATGCTTCTCTAGATTAAATGAATGCATTTCCAGAAGGTAAAAGTGTTCAGGCTCAACAGACAAAGCTTTATGTCAGGTTACTGCCAAAGAAGTCTACACAATATTGTCTCAATAAAAAATGAGAAAGTAAAAATCATTTAGTCACAAGTGTACTACATACTAGATATGCAGAAAAGGCATCAAAAATTTATGACATTGCAAAAGTAGTTCTCTCCGTAACAGTTAAGAGAACAAATGAGCTGGTCACACCTAGAATAAGTATTGCTTTTATGAAAAGAATTGGTAGTAAAAAGGTCAGAATTGCATTTCTAAGTGAAGTAAGTTCTGATGAATTAAAGCAGCTCCTGATGTTTACAGTGTTCCTTCCTGTGTAAATGGTGCTTCATCCTACATGTATTTTCAACACATCTCTCAGTCTGCCTTTAACTTAGGCTCTATGCTGTTGCATTGTATTTAAATCTAGATTCCTGTGCCACTTCCACCAAGGTGCCTCACAGGTTTATGAAAGAAATAAAGACACATGTACTGTCCCCTCTTTTTATGGGTTACATACCTCTTTGATACATGCTGGAAGTCAGATTTCAGCAGACAGATGCATCCAGGCCAGAAAAATATTATTTGCTTTCTCATCTTTCCGCATTTTAAGTCCATTTTAATCCCATTTTTTGCCAGATAAATTCTGGCCAAATCTGGTTTTCCAATATTTTGTACAAAGCTTTTTCTTGTGAATTTTATGATGGAGACAGAGAAGAGCAATTTCTAAACCACTAGATGAAGTTCCTCTTGGCTGTTACAAGCTGATATGCATGTTGCAATGGTCCTGGTAACAGTGCAGATGGTCACCAGTTTATCCTCCCCACACACCTGAGGTCAGTCAGCATCAATGCTGTGTTACTTGGGAAGATGAGAGGCAAACTCCCTGACCTAATATATCATCCCTGGCTTTGTCCATAGGCAGGGGTCTGCCTCTCTCTCTGAATCAATAAAATGAATGGAACAGCCATGTTTCCACCTTACAGACTGTGGTGGGACATTCAGTAAAACCCAGGTGATACTGCAGTAGTGGAGACCACATAAGTCCCTCAAGGAGAAGTGTCTCTGTGGATCTGCAATGGCATCTTCGGCATCTGCCCAAGAGAATCAGGACTCAACTTCCTCACCCTCCATCCTTGCCTCAGGATATGTCCAAATACAACAGGTATGGTCTATTCTTGCAAGAGATTTACATGAATGCAACAAAGACACCATGCTTCTAGTGTATTGTTTTTTTCCGGTTTTCATGTGTTGCATCAATTAGCCTTCACAGACAGGTCTTGAGAAAGAATAACTGAATGGGTTTTTCTGCAAACAGGTGTTGAAAAGAGGAGTTTGCCAAAATATGTTCCTCTCTTCATTTGGATGTAAATCAAATCCCTTGATTTTCTTTTTACACACTTTTATTCCAGCAGAGGTCAGCTCTGCCTGTGCTGGGGAAAGGGTAAAGCAGTTCGAAGTGGGGGCACCTGCACACCTAGGAACATAAAGTGCTGGTTTCTTCCTACTCTCCCCTCACAGCTACTAACCAAAGCCCATTTCAGGCCCTCCTCTTAAATGGAGAAAAAAGGTGCTTTGAACCAGGTCATTTATACGTTCAAGACTGGCATAACAAGCTGCTTAGAGAACCATTCTTTCTGCTGTTGTGTGGCTCCAAGCCCGTTTTGAGAACAGCCTGTAAAGTGCAGAAGGAGCAGGAGAGCCAGAGACCATGGTCCTTCATAGAGTTAAAATTGCTGCAAGAAGAGAAACCCCTGAAGAGCAAGAATTTGTGTCTAGAAGGTGCTTTCTAATTACTGAGCTATTAGGGAAACAGAAATACTGCCATCCTGTTGGAATGATCTTCCTTTACTGCTGTATCAAAACTGTTAAAAAAATGAAGGTCTCTGTGCTCAATAATGTTTTGTCAAAGTTTGTTCTGGCAAAACTATTTGGGTGTATTCACAAAGAATTTTACCACTTTAAGTGGCATTGTTTCAGTGGATACATGGTTCACCACAAATATTATTTCCCCAGCTCCATCATTTACAGTTGTTCTTCAACGTGAGCGCCTCAGAGCACAAGATGAGAAACATTTTGATGCTGAAGGCAGAATGTGTTTTCAAACCTGTGTAGTTCTAGTCTGAGGGTTAGCGTCCGTCAGTTTTATTTTCCAGTTTTTAAGTGTCAACATGCATTTCACATTTTGCACCTAAATTCTCTTACCTAGTCACTGTAGTTTGAGCGCTGCTCTTGCAACAGCTCCTCCCACTCTTCTTTCCTCCCCTCCTCTTTGGTTTCACAACCTAGCCTTTTCCTTATGCCTTCTCCTCTTTTTCCCACCAGTACCCAAGAAGGAAACTGTGTTTAAATATTCAGAAGTACTGTTCATGGCAGAATGCTGTATTACATAGCTCTGAAAATGTGCAAGATGCATTTATCCTCTTTTTAAAGAATAAGGTATTGCTGCATTCAGAATTTTCATTAGTTGTCAGTAATGATTGACATGCCTTACAGACTTTTGAAGTTAGAAATTAATGACTGCATTTCTGAAATTAAATGTCATGCTTTAGACAGAAATCTTTCATGTAACCAGTGATGTGCACCATTGAGACAGCAGCTGCTTATGAAGGATAATGTCTGAAAAAAACCAAAGAATCTCACTGTAAATCTAATGCCTGGTTTTCCTAATTAATATTTTTCACCCTTTTCTGGTACCTTTTTTGAATTTAGCTTCTTAACACTAAAAAATAGGTGAAGTTTCAGTCCATCTATGCACCCCTTTTCTTTGTTCTATTAGAGAGATTTAGTAGTTTGAAATGACTAAATGTGGTCTGCTTATTTCTTATGTGTAGCTGTATATAACAAGAAATGAGTGCCTTTAGTCTAACAAACTACCAGGAAAGCCAATAAGTAGTTTCAGTACAAGATCAAGCACGGGGCTAATGACCAGCAGACTTGACTTGTTACCTGGGAATTGAGAGAAGAAACATAAATGCACTAGAAAGAGGTAATGAAGGCGTACCATCATGGTGAACTTGCACTCCATATGGGGTTGTGTTGGCCCAGCTGTAGCCTTTTGGAGTGTCAGATGAATGTTAACAAAAGCAAGTAAAGCTATTTTCCATATTAACTCTTGTTTCTCCTTATGGCATTATCTGCTATAGGTCAAGCAGCTACAGATGACAGCTTAATAGGTCATCTTAAAAACAAGATATACATCCAGAGCTATTGCTGCTGATTAAAGATCACATATCTAAGTGCAGATGACACACTTGGCTTTTAGGTGGCTACAGTGGATTGAGAATTCCAGTGCGAATGTCAATTTGTGTAACGATACCGTATATACACAGCTCAGACTGTTGTTCACCAGAGACTGTGCAAATGCTTCACCAAAGAACAAGTAATTTTCTAGAAAACTGTCAGCGTTTGGAAAGCTCCTATTCTTTGTTGTTACTTGGGGATCTGGACAGCCCACAACTTACAGGTACTTGCTGCCAGTACAGACAGTCATGAGCAGGCTCCACACTTAAGCCCTCTTTACTTGTCTGTCTTTAGTGGCTGTATCTGAAGATACGTCTTTTCTAGGTGAAATCTGTCTTTACAGATAGTTCAAAGCACCACTGACTTTTGTGCCAAAAACTAATGCAGGTGTCCTAGGCTGCTCATCTTGCTGCTTTCATTTGTCGTCTGTCTGGTGGTAACTGTCTTGCCCTAGACCGAAGAGTGCCTAGTCTGCTCTCCCCAAGGAGAAAACTTATTCGTGTCACTAGGCCATTGTCAAAATCTGAAATGCAAACAAAAAACTTAAGCCTGAACCAAGTATATCTTAAGCAAACAGAAAAGATGCCTGTATTGCTGTGAGATCCCTGCTCGCTAGCCTAAGTGTGGCTGGTGCCCACAATATTCACGTGAACTCCATTTTGAGCAGTGCAAACAGTTGTGCCCCCACTGCATGGCACCTAACACAGGTCCCTGTGGCTGTGACATTATTACTATTTTTCAGAGGTTTTATGGTTCAAAATACCTGAATTGATGTGATGGCTGAACCCAGTGGAATGGTAGTTTGATGGCACACTACCAAGGGGGAGGTAGGCTGCATGTCCTTGGACATGGCCTGAGGGCCTGTGAGCCCTTAAGCACAGAAGGTCTGCTGGAAAATACTATGTAGGACAGAAAGATCCCAATCTGGGTATGGTCTCAGCTATTGTGCTTATCTGAAATGATCTCCTCAGCAAATCGTCTCCAGATCCACACCTGGCTTTTGTCTTGGAGGAAACAGATTGGTTTGCTCTATAATAGGGTCCAAACAAACTAACATTCATGCAGTTTGGATGATCAGGAGATAGGGACTTAACGGCAGAAGTGACAGTGTACACATACCCACAGATCCTCATTATTAATAGAAAATAGTTGTTTATTCTAGATATAAACATCCTAAAATATTAATTAAGCACCAAAACCCAAACAAACAAAAAACCAAATCCCACAACCACTCAAGGATTTTGGTCTAGATGAAAAAAAAACCACATTTCATCTTTTCCAAAACAGCAGGGACCTTTTTTGCCACTGGCAACTGTCAGTGTTCAGGTAATTTCATAATAAGACCTGCAGTACAGTCCTTGAGAAGAGTGAGGGTTGGCTGGAAGAAAAAAAATAAAAAGCCTTCCGTAAAAGGCAGAGTGAGAACGAGCTTAATTTATAACCCTAATGTAAAAATTCTTTGTGCAAAAGAGATGGTAATGATGCCATTATGTTGGGCAAACCCAATATAGAGGATTGTTTATGTAGGTACAAGTGTTAGAGAGGACAGAATGGAAGTTATTTCCCTAGGAAAGAAATCAACAACCTTAAATGCATCTTTTACAGAGACCAAAATGCTATTAGACTTCTGAAGTTTGACTTCCCTGTTTTCTTGAGCAGATAATTATATTATTTGCTTGTTTTGTCCAGTACACTTGGATTTTTTCTATGTTATTAAATAATGTCAATGTCATTTTTTGCTCCTGGCTGCTCCCTCAGGTAGCCCCTGGCCCTGGTTCGACCCCTCGCTGTGCTGGGGCTGTCAATGGGCCCCGTTACCACCACTTGGCTCTGCCGGCCTGCGCTTGGCTGCGTCCCCTCAGTGAGGCAGGGCCCGTGCTGGGGTCACCTCGGCTCCAGAGCACGTCCCCCCTTGCAGAGCTCTCTCTGTTCCCCACGTGCCCAGATTCAGGGTGTGGGTGGCCATGTAGCAGTTTTTCAAAAAAGGATCTGCCAGTTACCTCATCTGAACATGAATCAGCTCTGTGATGTTGTTGACACATGTTGGGATGTACATTTCTGCCCAGTCAGTCATTTCTGCTGTTACATTTGCACTCTTGGTTGTTCCTGCCCAAGACTATTCTTAATACTTGTTCTATTCAGCTGCATTTCTTGAAACAACTTTAAATTCTAACTCAATTGTTCAACCCGTTTGCACTCCTCCTGAACCTTTTATCACCTGCACACTTACCAAGTGTACAAGTTACTCCCTCAGCTAAACTGTTAATGAATAATTAAACACTAATTATTGCTAAACTATTAATTAAAACATTATGTGATACTCAGGAGAGTGTCTTGGACAATCACAAGCAGTGCAAGCCTTACAACTTGAAAGTAGTTGTTATAGTGAGTTATTAAGACCTATTTTCTGAGTAAAGTTTTCCAGACAGTGGTACACACTCCTCCTACCGTTTTCACCCAAGCCACATTTATTGCTTTGTGTCTGTGGCAATGTTAGAAGCTTGTCCTGTAGTTTCTAGGATTTATTATTATTTCCTCCAGCTGGAGGAAAATACTGTGATAACTGATCTGTAAACAATACAGATGCAGTCGAAATTTGCCTACATCCTCTGGTGGTTGAGATACCAATAAACCATGGCCTGAAATGTCTCCCAAAGATCATCTTTTGATAATAGACCTCTCTGTTGCAGTTGTCTCTTGGTTTCAGAGCACCCCCTTCTCATCAGTGACTCAGTGAACCACAGTCATCGCAGTGAGTTAGGAAACTTGTACTCCGTGGGCTCCATCACCGCCTACTACAGTGGTTTGTCCAAGCCATGCTGATCTTTTACAATGTAGCACAAAGCTAAGGCTAAGAGAATGAGTACGGATAGCTGCTTTTTTTCCATATTGAACTTCATAGATAATCTTACACTTAGTACAAATAAACTGAATAGATTTAATGCTATCAAATCAACAGTGTTTATGCTAGGTAAAAAGACAGGAGTACATCCTTTTCTCCCAGAGGAAGGATCACTCTTCTTCAGCAAGAGCTCCAATCATGGCCCAAATCTATGCATCTAGAGACTAACAAATGTGATTATGATACAAAGAAATCATCTACACTTACAACTGGAGAATGCTTGGTTTTCATACATTGCAGCAGCCCTACAATAAGACTTATGCACACTGGCTTCTGGACTCGGGGAAAAACAACAGCCACAATGATTATCGCTGCCCACAGAGAAAGTTTTTCAGTCAGGGCAGTGTCAGTGCTTTGACGTGAGTGCAATCAGTAGCAACCCAGGAAGTCAAAAGACCAGGAAACTCAGACAGCTGAGGATGAGGAGAGGGGGGTCTGCCTGAAACCTAGCTGCTGGGAGGTAAGAAATATGGTGAGTCTGGGAGAAAGAGGGAGGAGAGAAGATGCAATGTGATGCTGAAGTCACACTACGCTGCTGACCTTAAGAGTGATTCACTGAGCACTGTCCTCTGCCAGAGGTAGGAAGCAACAAGCAGAGAACATGTGGCATTCCTGTCCATGAAAAGACCTAAGCCAACAGTTCTGCTCTTCTCCTTCAGCTGCTGTAGGAACCAGCTACAGAGAGCTCTAGGAAGGAAGCGTTACTATGGGGAAAAGGAATGAAACCCGATTAAAATAAACTTTTATTCCCACCATTATGAAAAAGGGGGAAGCGGAATCTGACTGTTGTCTGTTTACCCATAATTGCTATTGCAGACAGGACTAGACAGTTACAGGTATAGTACTTAAACTCTCATAAATTCTACTTTGAAGGTCAAAAGTTTCTAAAATTGTCGTGTTTTTGATTGTGACTTATAGCAGAGAGTTCAGAAGTTCTCCTTAAGTCCAGAGGAGCTGCCAAATACAACCAGACTTCAATAGGTACAAAGTACCCTTTGGAGGAATTCCTGGCTTTGTGTTATCATAAAACATCCATCAAATTCTAATCACTTCTCATTACTGCACAAGCACTAGCTTTTCTGGGTTAGGTAACCCAGTTCCAGTCCTTCTCGCCTACTCTGTCCAAAATATACATAATGGATCAGACCTTTCTGTGACTCTCTTAGTTTTTGTTTCTGCTCTCCTGTCCTCTTTCTCCAGCAGGTCACATTCCTAACGTTCCTTCATAATTCATTGCAGCTTTTTATTCATTCATACGGGTTTTATATTTGCCCTCTGTGGAATTGATGTGTGTGTTTGTGTACATACGCATGTAAGCACACACGCATATTTATATACACAAGCAGGTAGCTAGATCACCTTAGCCCTCTTTGCACCTCATAGTGACAGTCCTGCTAATAAGCCATCTCTGCAATCCAATATTCCTTGTCGCAGAGAGTGACTTTTTAACTGTTCATCACCTAAGGCATAACTGCTGTATTTGCATGTGGGCCAGCTGACTTGCTGATTCATTTTTGGATGTTTTTGCCATCAAACCTTTCTATTTTCCACCATCAACAAAAACCCCATTCAGTCAAAGCCTGAAAAAGTAACACTGTCATTTAACATAATGGAGTAATGGTTTCTTAAAAATTGCAATGAATTAGGCCCAATATTTTGCCAGGGAAAAATAATCTTAAAAATTAATTTAGGTGGCCATTTTTTTCACTTTGATAAGACCTATCTTTAATTTGGGGCTGCTTGCCACTCAAACCAAAACTTTCAAAATTCAGCTTGCATTTTGACAAGAAGAAACAATGCTTAAACATATTCAACAAGGCTACTTGCTTATATGCTGATGTAGTTTTTCGAAACGCATTATCGCAGCTAGTGCTTTATAGAAATCCTCTCATTTTTCAATGAAGCCAGTGATGAGGGAGTGGGGCTTTTTGGGGTGCTGAGCTGCAGATGCTTCATGGTAGAGCAAGCCATGTTTGCTATTTAAAACCAGCTATCCAGCCTTTAGTCTCAGGCGCTCTGCCTCTCTCCTGCAGAAGACCTGCAAGTGCATACACAGAGA
This sequence comes from Aviceda cuculoides, assembly GCA_035590195.1. Lineage (NCBI taxonomy): Eukaryota > Metazoa > Chordata > Aves > Accipitriformes > Accipitridae > Aviceda > Aviceda cuculoides. The sequence continues at coordinate 16,669,525 of JAVJGG010000031.1, forward strand.
AGCACAACTGTAAGAGTCAAACCCAGCTTCATAACTCTTCCATTTCCAAGTAAGCCTCCCAAATTACAATGGGATACACTCCTACTGTAGGCGAGGTAAACTCAAAAGTGTTTAGTCAATTTCTAGGATGTCTAGGTGTGCATAGTTTACTGTACTCCCATGTGCTTTTCTTCCTCCAGGAACTGCAGGAGAACTGAGGATATAAAGACAGTGTGAAGGAAATGACTGCCAATTCCTGTCTCTTACTCCATCGCTAATTTGTAAGATGAACTACCAAGAAAGTAACACTTGACATTCAATATATATAATACACATTCCCAACAATTTCTGAAATGTGCCCTGGTTTTAATTAAAATGTGAAGTGTAAACACTAAAGGACTTGCTTCTCTGCCAGGAGCCACTGGCCTGTGCAACTTTCCCGCCACAGACATCAAACACCAACTGAAAAAATACTCTGTTTTGTTCTTGCATTGAAACTTCTCCAACTTTATTACATTTGGAAACATAATGTAGTAGTAGAGGGTGACATTATGTTGATATATATAATTAGTTTGCAAAAAAATATAGTCAGGAGACACATTTTTCATAGAATCATTTCTTCACACAATAGTTGCAGAATAACGGATCACATTGACTGATCCTTCTTGCTAAATGCTATGACAAAGTAAATGAGCATTTGTATAAATATGCTGTAGCAGTTGAAGCTTGAATTAGAGAGTCTGTAACCTTTGTGATCATAAATTACAGACAAACCCTGCAGGCAAGAATGTAACATTAAAAAAAAAAGCATCCAAAGCCAAGAGATACAACCCATTAAATACTGAAAATGCATTATATTGTGTACCTAATGTTAATCACTTAAGATCCTATAGTACAAATTGCCTCCAGCAGTTTCTAAAGTTATCTCACAGGTTAAATGGACACCCACAGGTAGAGATTAATCATTTAAAAGACAAAGATATAGAAACTGATTTTGAGTACTAAAGCTGTCTTAAAGTCAATTTCTCTTTCATTTTGAAGCTATGCATTTTTTCCTCCCTGTTTCTGGGTGAAGGGCTAATACTAGGGGCAAGCCACTGAATCTAGCAGTGTATAAGGCTTTTTCCAATTAATAACTTAAAGGAAATTGGGACAAAATATATTACTCTTTCAGATCCAACAACTCCAGTTGTAACTTCTAATAGCTGTGCATCAGTAAGTTCTTAAAAATATCTGAATTTTAATCACTTATGCCCTCTTAAACACTAAAATAGTGGAATTGGCACAAAATGCCACAAGCATCTGAGAGATGTCATGTGCAGCGTCAGCCCTTTTTGTCTGTAACCCCTCAAGAGGAATCTTGATATTGTAAAGTCAGATTCTGCAAGCAGTGGGTGCCTCCTGCCTGAGCATATTCTGTTAGTCCCTTCATTTGCTGCCTGGATGAAAAAGCAGGAAGAAAGGAAGGAGAAGGAACTCTGCAAGAACTCTGCAAGAAAACTTATTTGCAGGTTTCATTGAAGGCAGTGAGAGCTGTAGAGTCCAAAACTTCTGGGAAAAATAAAAAAAACCACAGTGGCTTGATTAATCTCGTCTTAAGAAAGCAGAATTTCTGGCTTACCTAAAAGTCAGTTTAAGTTATTGTATTAACATTTCACAATGGCTTGGAGTTGATTACCTTTTTTTTCCTCCTTTGACACTCCAAGTGCTTCAGTCTCCACAATCCAAATGAAGAAACTTTCAGATATTTATGATGGGCTTGGCAGAAATCTAGACTTGGCAGAAATCACACCAAAGAAAGAAGGCACTATCACATCTGTGAATGGTAATTGTGAAGAGGCAGAGGTACCAAGAGTGGTGTGCTTAAAGTACCTTAAACCAGCCTGATGCACAGGTCACTGCTGTACCTTTTGTAGCATTCAGACAGCAATATTCCCTGGAGTTACTAATGCTTCGAGCAGCGCTGCTGACCATGTCCTATGTGCAGGAGAAACAATGCCCCCTACTTCCATATTCCAGTTCAGTGCAATACTGCAGAAAGTTAGTGTGCAGTGTCAGCACACAGCCATTTGTATGTTCGTGAACAAAGTTTATTTTTAGCCCCCAAGCAAAATATTTGTCTCTTGGGTCAACAGATCTTAATAATTAGCAGACTAGAAATAATCAATGAATGCATACTCTATCCCATTTTCAGCACTAACAAGATAAATGGTGGATGAACGTAAGTTTTTGGAAGATGATTTCAAAGGATGATGTAATTGCAGCACGCAGCCGTTCAGAGCAGAAGCGTATGCTAAGTGCTCTGAAGGGCACATGAGGTCCTGCCTCTCTTCTTTGACTACTGAGACCAGTCTCCAAGCTAAGGTCATTAAAATATATGCCCAAAAGTAGATGTTGTAAATCTCCTATCCTTTTTCCTTTTCCCACCATTGTTTGTAGTTCTCTGTGGCTCAAAAACTAGAATCACATGTCCTGTGCTTGGACACTCTCAGGTTGGTATGTGTGCCTGTGCAGGTGTATAGGCACATGTATGTACAGGCAGGTAGATCAGTACATGACTGCTCAGAAAGGCAAGAAACAGTCTCAATGAAGAGCAACAGAGTCTACACTAAGCTAAGTTTTTCCTGAGTTAAACTTGGAAGTTTAGCTCTTATTTTACAGCAAAGTTCAGGTCTGTCATTTTTGCCAACTATGCAACTGACACTCTCATTTTCTCTTATTTTAAGAGAATAAGGCAAACTTTTTCCACGTATACACTGATTTATTTTTTTTAACTGATCTCTCATTTTTATTTTCCTCAGGTAAATGTCTGCTGGGTTAGTACTCCAATAAGAATAGCTAATAGTAAAGAGCACAAACGTCTATGAAATTATAATATCTAACAAAGCAAAGACATATAATCTCCTAAAGCTGGTTTTCCTAATGTGCAGAAAGCCTGGGGTTGCCCAGTCTCAAAAAGCACCCAGCTAATACAGTGACTGTATAAAATCGATAATCTCTCAAACCAAAGCCTATTGGATTAAGAAGCTACACAAATTGTACACACTGTACAAACTATAGCATGTTTCTATCACTTAAATGGAAACTAAATAATTACAGGGCTGAGAAATACCACTTGATTTGGTTTGGGTGACCTTGTCTTGGCAGGATCCACAAGTTGAATTAGGATAAAACTGGAAGACAGTTCACTTGTGAACATCATAAACTAAAGAGATGCAAAGCCTCCTTAGGTTTTCAGATGTGAATGCCAGCATACAAAATCAATCAGCACACAGGATTGCCTGTGTGTAGCATACACACATCTATGCTGTATTAGATTGCATCAGCAGAAATTAAAGTAAGGAAAAGCAAACTCAAAGGAATGCTGTCACATGAAATCTCATCTACATTCAGGTTAATAAAACAAGCAAACATATTTGCAAGGCCAGTATGAACTAGAAAGGGTTTCATTCCTCGGTCCAACTTTAGGATAAAGCAGAAACAGAGTCCTGCTCTGTTCAAAACCTCAATAATATTTCAAGCTGTCCGGCAGCACAAGAGAAGCTAATTAATGAAAACCGAAGGATGATGAAATGAAGCCAGCTAAGCCATAAATATCTACATATATAAGCACACAGCAAGCAAGATAATGAAAAGTTAGCTAGATTTACCGTTTTAATTATCCAAGTGGGTGGTTTGTTTGGGTTTGGGATTTTTTGGAAACGTCGGGAGCTGTTTTCATGAGGACTCGTCCACACGCATCCGTACCGCAGCAGGCTCCAGAGCGCGGAGAGCAACGCACTTCCCGCCGCAGCCACGGCGCCCCCCGCCAAAACAGACAAAAAAAAAAAAAAGAAGAAGAAGAAAAAGGGAGAGGGGAGGGGAGGGGAGGCACCAGCCGGCCGGGCAAACTGCGGTGCCGCCCCGGCAGCTCCTCTGCCCGCCGGGCTGCGGTGAGGCAGCTCCGCGCCCCTCCGCCGCTTCGCAACTTGCGCGCGTCGCGGGAGCCGGCGGGGCGGGGCGGGGCGGGGC
>JAVJGG010000031.1:16683225-16718631 GCA_035590195.1 Aviceda cuculoides
TGCCCCCCCCCCCCCAAGTTTCTTGGCTTGTAAGAATGTAAATCATATTTTAGGACCCCCACCAATCTATCTGTATGTTTTCCTCTGTTCCTGAACAAGCATACTCTCTCAAAGCTCAGAAGAATTTGAAACTGTAAAAAGTTCTGCTGAAATAATATAGGAAAAGTTTCTTTTGTGTTATTTTCTAAATAAACCACTAGATTCTGCCTTTATTTTTCAAGAGATATTTAAATGTAACTTTTTAAGTGATGGTGAGATTGTCATGGGGAAGTACTGGTGGTTAGCATGTTTTCTAAAAAAAATAATCAAACATAGATTTATATTGACCAGCTGCATATTGCGTGAGATCTCCAAGATCTCAGGCTGGTAAAGTTAATAGTCGCTCACTACAGTCATCCTTCCAGTTAGTTACAATGCACGGAAACCTTCTAGTGCCAGTTGCCTTTCTCCAAAGCTAAGAAGATTGAGAAAGTTACTGGCAGTTCTGCTTTTACCCTGAAAAACTTTAACTAAGCACCCAAGAGTTTCCCAATAGATAACCACTTCTTTTAAGTTTTCTGCCTTGGATTACTCACCCCTGTGTCTTCCCTCTTTTGTGAGAGATGCTGGGCTCCCTCTGTCACCATGGAGGTTTGAATGGGGTTTTTTTTGTACGTTTCCTAGAAACATCCACTTTTCTACGTATTTTTTCTCTCCCTTCGTGTTTTTCTCTTCTATCTTGCAAATGCTAGCATGAATCTGAAGACATTAGACCTTCACCTGCTCCCTCATAGAGAAAGACACCTTCTGAGGTGTGTTCTTCTCTGTAATTCCTGTGCTGTGCATGTGTTTTGCTTTCTTGGGCTCCATTCCACTCCCTCACCTCTAATAAAACCTTTGGTCTTAACATTTAGTAGGGACAATCTTTCAAAATCATTTCCACACACCTAAGGGCGCCTCTTGCTTCCTCCTCTTGTTTTGTCTTAGACTAGCCTAGAATATCTAGGAGGAATAGTAAAATATGATCAGGACATCTGTCGCATCCATAATCTTCAGATTTATTTGATATAGGAGCAACGAGTGGCTCATTATTTTGATCCTGGCATTGTCTGAGTGAAGCTCAGCTACTGCTTTCTTTGGTCTTTAACCACTGTCTGCTTGCTGTTACTTTTATGAAACTATCTTTGCAAAGAACGAAGAAAGTCATATGTGAAAACCAAGATCCTTCTTGAGCGTATTTTGCTGTCCGCCAAAGGACTTGCAGGTTGTTTTCCTGTACTTTTATATGCATATAAGAACATGGGAACTTCATTCGCCAATCTGTTGGAAAGTTTTTATGTGGGAAAGCATTTGCAGTTAATAGTAAAACACATTCAAACCTATAAATACATTATTTCAAGTTTATAAGTGTAACAATTGATTTGCTTTGTGGACTAGGCAGAGCTGGAGGCTAGGGAGCCAGCTGGCTTTGTTTGCTATCAGATCCAGCTGGGATATAGCCAGATGATTTCTGTAAAGGGATAGAAGGAAGGCAGGTGGGTTGGTTGTTTGAAGGGGTAGTGGTTGAGGTGCCTGCAGCTTGCTTCAGTCAGGAGGTGGCTGGGCTCTCTGCTCCAGCAATACAGTGCGTCCTGAAAACCAAAACCTTAGCGGCAACTTTAGTCCTTCTGGGCAAGCTGTTAGCTTGCTTTGGTGCTCTGTGGCTGAAGATTTAGCTATTGAAGGAGAAGAAGATGGGAGTTTTGGAGTTGGCACCCAAAGTGGTAGCGTTCAGGCTGCAGGCAAAACCTTTGGCCTGTCGGGTTCCAGGGAAAAGGCAAGTGCAGCTGAGTTCACGGTGTACCCTCCCCTCTCATCTGTCACGGCTAAGCCAAGGTAGGATGGTTTATGGCTGATACCTTTCCACTGTGCTCGTGTTCTGTGCAGATGAAGGTAGCACTGGGCTCCCACCTCTGCAGGGGTCGTCTTGCAGGGTCTGGGCTCCGGCCTTGCCCAGGGCTGCCACGGGGGCCTTCCCCACTAGCTGCAGGCGCTCCGGGGCCTTGGCTTTGTTCGTCACCTCCCTGTCGATGTCGCATGACTCTCCAGGCTGTTCTAAGAAGCAGAGTAAAGATGGTTTTAGTGCACGTTGGGAACGTTGTACCTAATGGCGAAGAAGTGTCTGACGTGGAGTACCTAGCCTCATTGCTATGATCCTGTTGTCGCTGCGTGGCGTGGCCTTTAGTGGAAATGTTTGTGACTATAACGTAGAAGGGATGAGTCCTACTGTTCTGCAAAGTTTAAGCTTCATCTGAGCATGCTTTTGAGAATGTAAAATTATATTTTGCCATTAAGCTTAAGATAAATGTTTAGAATTAAGGCAGTCAAATGCTGTGGTGCTCTAAAAAAACTTACCCCTATTTTAACTCTTAGCATATGCATTTTTCTTCCCCTTTGTTAAAAAGTACAAATATTAGCCTAAATCAAATGCCATGGTGGGGCAGAAATATGAAAAGGTTGGACTTTATCAATACTTATTTTTTTTAAATGAAATAGCAAAATACTCTATCAAGGACTTTGAGGCAAGATAGAGGTTGAGCAAGAGTACTTAGTTCCTTTTCTGTGTAATCACTTGTATTTAATGGAAGCTGACTGAAAGATTTGGAATACTACTGAAAATGTAAAACTCGTAGCACTAGCCCATTTTCACACTTATTTTCTGAAGCAAAGCTGTCCTTTTATGATAACACTTTCCAATATAAGGTTGGAAAAAACCAAAAGGTTCATCAGAATGGCACCTGAGGTATTACTGAGAGATTGTGCCTGAGATACTCCTGTACCCTAAAAAGGTTTTTTTAGTACACATCAGACCCTTCCTGCTCTTCCGCAATTTCAAGCTGACTTTTCTTTATGCTTTTTTGGAGAACTTGAATATACTGACCTCTAGGATGTGCTGTTTATAATATATTGATGATGATCCAACATATATTCAAGGAAAGAACAATGTTTATTTTTTTGCTAAATATTAAGCTGAAATGCTGCCAGTTCTGCAGAAAAGACTACAAGAAATGTTGGGCATTAAATATCTGATGTAAAACTCATCCAGCAGAAAAACTGTTGGACTACTTTCTGTCCAGAGATGTATACATGTGGACTCTGGACAATGAAAGTTTTTATTTACTGAGGATATATGTAGGGATATACAAAATATCTTCAGGATTTGTTCCTTCAACTTTGCAAGTTTATGTAGCAAATATTGAGTACGTATTTTATAATTACAGTTTCTCAGACCGTAATAATTTCATCCAAAAATCATTGCAGTGTGGATGAAAATCTTACCCCAAAGTACAATTAGAAATAAAAATTATTTGGGATAAAAGCCTGTGATTGTTTTAAGTAAAGGTCATAAGAGAATGTCCAGAGATGGTCATAAATATCCTTGTTTACAAGTTTATTACCATCATGTTATTGTTTACCAAACTTCTTTTCTTGAAAGGTGGGAAGTGAAGAAGGGTGGTGAGAACACAGAGTGCTCTGTTTTCACTAGATTTCAGTGAGTCAGCTGGTTAATGCCTTTACAACAATAATATAACTGCCTGATAATTGTTTATAATTTTTTTTCTTGACTCATTCATGACAAAACCTGTGCTTTGCAGGAACAAAACATGCTGGAAGGATGGCTGAAATTCTAATATTCAAGAGTAGTTTAATTTCAAAATAGCTACAAGTAAATGGAATGCCGCACACAATGTACTTATAATTTAATATTTCTGATGCACTAGAGAATGTTTGTTTTTCCCCCGAAGCTTTCTCTGAAGTCTAGAAATAGAAAAGTGACTTTTTCAGTACAATGTGAGGTTGAACATACTCACTGTACCTCTATAAAACTTTGGCAATGACTCGTTTTTATAACCCAATAAAACAGAATGCATTTTTTCCCAATTTGTTCTGCTTGCATTGTTGCAAATGACTCCCACTTTTTTCCCCCTCAAAAGAGTGAAAAACAACTCCTTGTAAATGCTTTTCACTGAACAAATGTTTAGATATAAGTTACAACAATTGCTTTAAGCACTTGTCCAAGAATATGCACTCCTAATAGCCTTTTTCTAACAAAAGCTTAATCAATAAACATTAACTGGGGAATTAGAGAATGCAAGTTATTTGTTTTATGGTGTATCACTAAATAACATTTTCAAGCCTGATGAGCAGCCTACCTTCTAAATTTCAAATTCTGTGCAGTCCAATTTATTTATTTTTTCTTCGTCAAAATAGCTCATGTCAACATCAAGGTGTCTTTTTTTTTTCCTTTTTTTTTTTTCTACTATACTGATATAACAGATAATAAGTTTTATCCAGACTTACAGGGCACAGTCAATATATACAAATGCCTTACTTATATGTAGCAGAATTTGCATGCTCACTTTTCTTTTGTGAATTTAAAAACCAAACGGTGCTGTTAGACTTTTGCTCAAGGCTGCAACACTACAAAAGAATTTTTGGAGACTAAGAAATTTGCCAAGTTTTTTTAAGTATTTCGAAATGGCCTTCCGTTTTTTGTTAATATCTGTAAATCTTGATCTAGCATGTCTGCATCATCTCCCTGTGTACAATATTCAGTGTACTGTTACGATATGCCTTCATACCAGCATCTTGCTGTACATAAAATGGCCAGTGCTTCTTTTTGTGTCACAAGAGTCAACTTGCTTTTGCTCTAAATCCAGAATTATCATTCCTCCAAGTTCAGGCCAAGGTGGGAGTTAGGAATAGCACAGGGCGTGTTTTGGGGTTGATGTGTTGTCAGAAACTGAAATGAAAAGCGTTGGGACTGTTTCATAGCCACACAGGGCTTCTCTGGGGGAGCCTCTCTGGGAGGCTGCGGTGCCTGACCCTGCACAGGTCCTCTCGCCCCAGTATCGTTACCTGCCTTCAAGACCTCGGCATGACCTAGCAACTTCTTGAAGTGTTTCTCATGCTGGTCTCTGAAATATTTATCATCCCTGTCAGCAGTCAACTTTTGTGTTTTGCAGAGAGGGAAAAAAACCGCTGCAGTCGGGACCCCTGATCCCGCTCGGTTAGCAGGGATCCTGTTAGGCTTGGTGCCTAGTGAGGCAAGTGACTGCCTACCCCATAGAAAAGCAGCCCAGCACTTCAGAGCAGCTGCTCTCATCTTCCAGGAGGATCGCTGTGATAGCCAGAGACTGCTCTCTGAATGTTAATGCTTACATGAGGATTAACTACCCTGATTTCTCTTGTGCTATGGAAAAGTTGGAAATAATTTCTTTCTGGGGAGGTGCCCCACAACCCCCAAATAGCCGTTCAGGTGGAGGAATTTATTGTGTGATGTGACCTAGAGTAAATGTGAAATGATCAGCTGAACTTGCCTGATTTGGAAAGGAAAGGATTTTTGCTTCAGAAAGCGTTATAGATCTGGAGATGCTGACAGTTTGGGTAGGGTGGCAGTTGTGTTTTATACAGTTGATCTTTACCCTAATATTCTCTCGGTGTTCTTGTCCAGAGTAATAGCCAGTAATTAAATACAGCTTGTCTTTTTTCTTTTTTTTCCTCCAGAGTATGTATCATTTTACTTCCAGTTCAGTAACCTTGTTACATCTGAAGTTACTTACAGACAGCTTTAAGGAAGGGTAAATAAAGCACTAGGCATAGCGCAACTTTTGAACAACAGTTATGATAGTTTTGAAATACTATGGAAGTCTTTTGATGCTGCAAATTCTTTTTTACTTACAGCAGAAACATGGTTTTTATGTATGATTGCTACCTTATTAACTATTTTAATTGCTTAGTAGTTAGTGCTGTGTAAACCAAAGCTAATGTCTGGCTTGAACAAATATATTCTTAGGGAAGTGGAACCAAAATGAAGCAACTTACACAAGACATGGGATTTATGCCCACAGACTGGACACATCTCTTCCTTTTATACAACTCTCATCCCTTGTGTTGCTTACTATCATTAGCTTTCATCTCCCTGACCTGTATGATACTGTACATGCCTTAAAGTGGTCCAAGTTGTCTTTAAGAAATGTGCAGCTATGGCTTGGACATAAGTTGATAGTAAATAGCAATAGCTGCAAGATACAGATTTTGTTTCCCTTTTCAATATCTGAGATAATATTTTGGGAATTAATTATCACCTTCTGATTTTTGGACTTGAAAAAGTTTTCAAGAAACACCCCCCCCCCAACTTAAACCATGTCAACAGCTGCTACATGTAATATTTCCATTTTCTAATGCAGTAGTCTGAATGAAAATTGTTGGTTATTTTTCCTCATTCAGTAAGAATAAGACATTAATAAACAAGGAATGTTCTCCTGGTTTTGCAGATAACATATGTAACAGCCATAAATTAGAGAAACAGGGGGAACCATCAGGCCAGATCACAAATATCCTTTCCACAAGAGTATAAATGAGGCAAACAAATCATCTTTAGAAGACGACAGGTTAAAGAGAAATTTTCTTCAGGAAAAAAAAAACCTGGTAAAATTCCTGGTTAATTCCTGAGTAACCAGCAGTTTGAGATATTTGATAATAATTGTAGCCTCTAAATACTTTGCTCAGTGAAGGGGCAAGCTGTACCAAGGAAAACAGTTTTTATGGAGACTGCAGTGCCAAGATCTGTCTAGGAGTCTGAATGGGAACAGGGAAAATGGATTATCAACCTGATGCTGCATGTTTCTGCTTAGTTAAGTAAATGCTCAGACCATGTGGAATTCAGCTGGATTTTTCCTTCTCTTTTTTTCAATAAGATTGGGAAGTTTGGCTTAGGCGGCGATATTCCTTGCATAGTGCGTGTGTTGTATGAAGGAGAAGAGGGAAGCAAAGGGCATGATGCAGTTGTATGACACTAGGTACAAAGCCAGGGTTTGGTGCTGCGATGCAGGAGCAGTTAAACCAGTCATTCATAAAAGGTAGGATTACTTTTAGTTTGGTGGTTGTGTGGTTTAAGAGCTTGCAGACAAAGCAAAAGGCAGTTAGCAGGTAGTGTACCATTTTCCTTTGCATGGTAATTGTGCTGTGTTTCCTAGGACAAAAGCCTCGGTAAGTCTCAAGCTGCAGTGTAGCATGTTGTCTGCTGCTGTAGCCCAGTCCTGAGGAGTGGAATTAAAGGGGGCTTCAGATAGGGCAGGGCAAGAGTGATGCCTTGGAAGAGCATTGGCAGGAAAGATTCCTTTGTTTTAGTTGTTCTCCTGGGGGGGAGGTGGTATTCTTGGCTGTCTTGTAACTTTTATTTGAGAGGCATTTTATTCTTTTTCTGTGTGCTTGCATGTAAGATCTCATAGTATTTGAGCAACAAAATGCTGGTTTAATCTTCGCATCTTCACTATTGTATGTGGTTCTTCTAGAACTGTGCAGAGTCCTGTAATATCAAAGGTGGTATCGGTAGAAATAGCATGTCGCGAAAATGCAGTCAACCTCTACTGTGATCAAAATCCTCACTTATAAATGCATGCCGTCCCTCTAACTTACAAACTATCCTGCTTGCTGAATAAGCACTTCTGCTTTGTCCGCAGTCTGTGAATTAGTTGGCTGCAATTTGATAGTCACCTGGGGAAAGGGAATACATATTGGGATGTTTTTTTCTTCTTTCACGTAACAATCACAAAATATGGCTTGCAGTACACTACATATCTGACTGCTTTGGAAGGAGGGAAAACTTCTTTCTTCAGGAGACAGATGCCATTTAGTGTACAGATGTTAGTGGTAAAGCAAAGAAATACTGCACTCCAGGGGAATTTGACTTTTTTTTTTTTTTCCTATTTTAGATTATGGATATTTCTAGCAACATCAACACTGCCTACTATATGGGAAAGGAAATTATGGCAAGAATTTAACTGCTTCCTTCTCTTGACTTTAAGAAGTTTCTTGAGTAAAAAAAAAGACAAAGCAATTGGTGGAAAAAGGTAAAATAGATGCTTGTAGAATGGAGATTTTCAGCCTTAAAAGGAAAGAATTTGGACTATAAACTTTGGTAACAGCAGTGTTGCTGTGCAAGTACCACAGAGGTTGGTATGAAGAAAGCAGATTTTCTGTCATGGATGGGAACAGTTTGTAGATTTTGCTACTTGTATATCCAAATTTAATTAGTTATGATGAAATGCATCTTAGCTTCTAGCTGATACCTGCGCATCCATTTACAACAAATGATTGTCACTCCTGTTTTTATCCAGCATCATTTGTCTTTTAGTGAAATAGAGTCTGTACTCAGTTTCGCAGCACCATAGGTGAGGATACCACAGAGGTATCTCAGCATCATGCACTTTCAATCTGTCTGTTTTATTATTAAAAATATAATCTTATTTGGGTTAGCGGTGGAAGGAAAACAACAATTGAAAATGTATGAAAGAGCATGAGGAGATGGGGAAGCTCATCGTAGTTGAAGACAGATTTATCACTTTAATGATATTTTATGGTGTGCTCCCGAATGTGCATCAACAGGTTGTAAATAATCCAAAGGGAGGATTTGCACAAGGTCTGAAATGCTTTAGGTGTCCCAGCCCAATTTCAAGCTGTGACAAATAAGCATAAATACTGTAGGCAGCATTTTGCTCATCACTCTAGCATTCAGTCACCTGTAAAACAGACTTAAAAGGAACAATGCTGTGAAACTTGGCTTAACTGACCACTGGGGAGAGTGACAAAAAGGGGGAAATATTGTTTTAATAGATGTTTTAAAATTATCTGGATCAAATAACATGGGGATTTGACCCTGGTTTCTTTGTAACATGTGGAAAAGCTCTGACCTGGTGACTCTGGACAAATATTTGTTTTAAAGGACTTTTCTAGAGGGATTGGTCTTAGTATGGGATTTCCTGAAATGGCACTTCTACATCCCTTTGAAAGACCCAAATTCAGCTGAGGTCTTTACTGGTGGAAAAGGGGGAAGGTTCTCTAGTGATCAGTGCTGTGACTTAGGAAGTCTTGGAAGCTGGAACCTTGCAAATACTCTTTCCAGACATGTGATCCAAATGGAAAGCGTTTATTAAATAAGTTAACTGATACTTTTAGATTTATAATCCAAATATACTAGTGGGCACACAATGCCTGAATACTTTACATTAGGGTGTTGAAAGCTGCAACTCCGGAATGATGCAGTGGATTGATGGTGAGCATCCTTCTTGCTGGTGACTGTACTGAGCAGTTTGATCACCTTTGTGCTGTTAAGAAGCTTCAAACCTTCAGTTACTATTTTGGGATCATTTAATTACTAGTCAGTCACTGAAGACTTGAAGCATGCTCTTTCTGGAGACGCTAGGTTTTTCCTATGCTCTGTAGCAGAGGGAGCACTGCTCACTATGTTGAGCTGTGTGAGTGCTTATGCTTGTTTGCAAGGGAGTGAGGTGGTGGATGAACGACAGCCGCCTTCCCTGGTGCTCTGTAAGGAAACTAGGAATGGGGAGAGGGGAATCAGTGCAGTGGCCAAGGTAATCAATGCCTAAGGAGAGCAAGCACTCTATAAGCCCATAGTGTATGCCAGCAGGCAGAATGTTTTTTTGTAAGTTTTGAATGTCCTTGACAACAATGGAAAACATAATCTCCCCAACCTTTTTTTATCATCAAATGGCTGAACTTACTATGTCAGTTTTGTTGCTGAACCTCATCACTAGACATTGTAGTAACCAGCTGATTCTTCTGTGTACTCTTCACTTGCATGTTCTTGACTACATCTACCATACTGCCCTCGTTCTGAAGTGTCTGTGGTACCTCGAAGGGACCAGAGGAGGCTTTCACTTTCTGTTTCTCATGGAGTGGGCTCTGCAGACAGGAACATGCTTTCTGTGAACTACCTAAATTCCTTGCAATGTGTGTGCATGTGCATGCACACACTTGCATGAACACACACTCAGCTATAGATTCAATAAGAAGCTTTTGGTTTAGCTATGAAAAACCTGATCTGTCCAATGCCTTTGATGCCTACATGTGACATATATCATGCAGGGATATATCTGCTTCTAAACCAGCAATTGAATCACACTGCCTTTGTAAAATCACAGTACAGAGAAGTTTGAGAAAATGCAAACCATTTTTCAAATCGAGGCATGGTCACTAGGCTACCAGTCACAGCACTGAAAGAGCAGATGCTGCTGTTTCTTCATGTATCATCCGTGAAATGGGCTAGCATCATTAATTCTATAACCGAATAAATGCCCATGTTTGCAAAAGCTTTTGGGTTGTCCTCCTTAGAATATCCAAAGGTCACACAACTTCTTAAGGGTTGACTGCTAGCAATGTTTCTCAACTAGTTTAAGAAAGACTTTCATTGTTTGCAGGGAGTACCCATGTTGGAGATGGGAAAAATCCTGGCATGAAACTGCTCATTCTTGTGGTGTTATGAAACACTGGTGTTTGTGTTGGGTGATTCAAGCAGCACTGGTATGTCTTGCCATTGTATACCACCCATTTCAGCCATTGTGGGTTGCCTTTCCTTTGGGGACAAGCAGGTTTCTAGGAGGAAAAATGGAGACAGGTGCTTTTATAAGTCTGCCGGAATTCCATATTTTCAGTGAAATATGAATTTGTAAACTCATGGAAATACAGGTAGGAGGATAAGCAGCTGTGTAAAATGGAGGAAGGTGGGACTTGACTGTGCTTGAAGGTGTTGATTAAAAATTAAAACAAGCTTCTGGAAGCCAAAGCAGTTCAAGGTCAAGAAACAACTCTTTGCTTGCCTTTTTTTTTTTTTTTTTACACTGAAGAATTGTTTCTTCCTGACCTGAAAATCAAGAGCTCTCAGCTTCCTCAAAGTTCAAATTGCAACTTAAGCTGTTGAACAGTATAGTTCATATTAATATTTATTTCTTGTGCTGATATAAAATCAGACTATTTGTCACTTTTTGTGAGATTGAACAGCAGTTTTACAATCTTTAGTTAATGCTAGCTTAGATCAGTATTTTGAGATGTCATTTACAGCAGGAAGCTGTTGTGAAATCACAGGGTAGCCCCAGATTTGTTATGTTTGTTGTAATTCCAATTAAGTTAAAGGATATATAGTTAGCTGAGAAAATATGTTGCTTTGGACCACTCTTATTCCACACCAAACTTTCCTGTAAAAATCAAACAGATGTTTTCATATGTATGGGTGGGTAGGTTCACCCAAAATTATGTTCATCAATTTCTATGCATGATACAGTAGCTTTAATGGATTTTAGGCTGAATTACATTGTCTGAGGTATTTTTGGTAGAGATTAAAAAAGATGCCTATAGAACACTAATGCTGTTGCATGGATATAGCACATGCTGAAATATCACTTATACGAATAAATGAAGCCAGATTCTTAAAACTATATGGTTCTTTTCTTGATACTAAAACATGGGAAATCTAATGTCTCAGCTGTTTTGGAGATCTGTTTAGACTTTCAGACAGATCTGAAACTGTTTAAACTTTCAATTGCAATATAAATATAGCAATTTTTAGTTGTTTTCTGCCTTCCTATTTGATAGGAACTTTTTTGAACATTTCTTAAAGCATTTCTCTCTCCATTGACCTCATGTGTGTGTGAAATGACCACACTGACAAGTCCTCACTGGTGAGAACCTAGAAATTACTATTTTATGTTGGTAGAGCTGGTTTTCTGATGCTTGGTGACTGCAGCCTAATTTACATGAATAAAAATGTTGTTTTCAGCTATGTGTACAAGTGCAGTGAGCTGCAGTCTTGGCCCTGAGCAAAAACCATCACTGAGTCACTCCAGATATCTGGATACCTATTTTATCTTTACTGTAGTGGAATTTAGCTATTCAAACCTCTTGAGTTGTTCTGAGGGTCTTGCCTTGCACTGATGTGCACACGAACACACCAGTTTGTTTACACTGTATTTTTCCTTCTTGTTTAGAAGAGTTAGTCATCTGCTTCTGGTACTCATTGATGTAGCTTCACTGATTGAGTTAATTTCATGTAACTGTGAAATATTTTGGTCCTCTTCCACTAATGATAATGTAATCTACCACTGTGGAAATTGAAATAAACTATTCTCCCTTTTATTCTTCTCATCTGTTTATATTATTAATATAATTGTTATATAAATTATATTATGGGGAAGGTCTTGTTACCACTTGTATTCTTTCACTGCAAGTGACACTTCCATTCAGATCTTATCAAGGGCATTACAAAGTCATATCTAATACTGTCGTTATTGGCTGTGTTAAGGACCTTTTCCCATGATCCTTGATGCGATGAATTTATTGTCAGCAAACCTATTGTTGCATTCTCCATCCATGCACCTAGAAGGACAAAGTAATGGGAGAGTTTTGGAGGGCTTCCAGCATTATGTTTATGGCCTTATCACAAAAGACAAGGCTAGTAAAGGTAGAATTCAAGTCTGGTGCATACCTTGAACTGGTTGTACTAGCTTGGATTTAAAGCACTTCTCTACTTAGAAAAAAGTTTCTCCAGGAGAAGAAATGAGCCAGGCACAATAACTAAAGAAGATTTTGGTTTAGCTCTACAGTGAGCAGCAACTTGTATGGGTATGTATTGCTTTGTGTTGAACTATTATCAATGACTAATGATTAATTAAAAGTTCTTTTTAAACTGTCACGTGTATTTATAGCTCTTGAGCAGTGCATAGTCAGAGCCTACTGATTCATCAGAGAAGTAGCAAGCAGGGTGGAAAGGAAAAAAGACTTAACTTCTAAAATCCAATTTGAGACCATAGATTAAACATTTTAGTAAGTGTTGCTCCTGACCAAAGTTTGGATGAATAGTTTCTGTGTTTGTGTATCTAGAGTTGGGTTTGTATATTAATTTTTATCATGAGTTTCCCAGGGTACTGGCATTTGGTGAAAGATGTAACTGTCTCTTGTCTCTAATTTTTTCCACATAAAGAATTTTCTTGCATTTTGAATTCTTTCTGGAATAATGAAAAAAAACCTTGTAACCTTGAGCACAAAGTAACTCTCATCCAAAGATATGAAATGTTGAATATTCTTGTTTAGCTTGCGTTCTTATACCAGCTCCTTTCTCCTCCTTGTCCCCCACATTCCCTTACTCATTTAGGTTTCCTTTTTGATTCTTTCTTCCCATTTATCCTCTGATGCTCAGACAAGAACCCACAGCCCTTTATGAAAGAACTGGTGAGAGAGAGGGAGAGAAAGAATTGCAGTTACAATAATGAAAAGACCATGCATTTTATTATGAATGATCTTATAATTACCAGGAAATGTGATTTATTACAGATAAATGGCTAGTTACCAAGCCTATTGGCATAAGCCACCTCCTCTTCATGGGAAGGACCAAAAGGTAAAATTGTGGCAAAGTAGCAGTGATTATCCATTTTGACTTGGTATTTGCAACAGAACGGTTTGGTTTCTATCTATGTCAGCTCTGGACTAACATGAACAAAGTTCTTTAAGTGATTATGAAGGAGCTTTAGCAGTGCTATGAAAAAAGAGAAAGTTATGCCAGAGTTCTCATTTTGATAAATTTAAATCTTCAGAAAAGCTTTTAAAAGCACTACATTCACACCTTTTCAATTTTTCATGTTTGGCACAGAATGCACTGAGCAATGTTGCAATAGTATTGATACAAACCACTTCTGCCTCACTAAGAAACATAAGACATTCTTCTACTCTAGTTTGTTACTACAACACTGCAGTATAAATGATCTGAATTCTGCACTTTTGGGGGATTTGACATCTTTTGTATGGAGAGGAAGAATTCTTCTTTTGATGAGATATCTTGCCAAGAACCTATGCTCTTTCACTAATCTCCAAATGTGTTAAGTCTCACCTTGGTATATTGACTACAGCTCTGAGATGGTCAAAAGTCTTTAAAGCTCAGCCTGTAAGTAATTGGCAAGGCCATTATTACCTTGTTGTTTCCCATCTGTTGATAGAGCTCCAAGAGTCCCTTTCTCCTTTGTGAGCTTTCACAACATTCACTGACTCTGACATGTCTAATTTGCTTTGTGAATTATGTATGACAAGAAACATCTTGCTCACTGCACAGGGAACAGCCTGTGCTGTAAACTGTGGTGCTTGTCTTCTGCATGTGGTGTTAATCTCAGCCACAGATACTCCTAGAAATCTGTGTAGGATTAATTAAAAAAAAAAAAAAAATATTAACTGGGAGAAAATATACCTGGATAATGAAATGGGATTGAAAAAGTTTTCACAAGACAAAGTAAGATGAGATGCTATTTTGTTTTGGCACATTCAGTTGTTACATTTAACACCCGAACTGAAAGCCCCTGGCCATACCTCTGCTGTCTGCGAGACACCAATAAATTATGAGCAGAGCTCCCCATTCTGATTCTGGATGCAGTGAAGAAACTCATGGAGTGTTGTCATGAGGTGAATGTATGGCTCAAACAACACAGATCATTAATGTGGTTTCAAGTCTCTTTTGTGGGCTTTTTCAAAACAGTGCAAGGTATGCTTTTTTCTGTCTCTATAATAGGTGAAAGCTGTAGTGTTCCTGCCCCCACCTGTTTTGGGGCTTTTGAAGTGTGTGTATGAAATCCTGTTTTGTGTGATGTTAATGGGAATGGATAGATAATAAAATGGTGTTATGCCAAATTAAAATCAGGTTGACGTTTGAACCAAATGGTTCTTCCCCTGTCTGGTATGGTGACACTGCTTTCATGGATCTGAACCTAAGGGTGTTTGGATGGAAGCCATTTATCTCTTCAAATTGTGTTTATTGTTTGGTAGTTCACTCCATCACTGTCTCGTTATGCATGTTTACCCTCACCTCACTGCAAATAATGGTAAACAAAACTTTGTCGTACCTGAGTGTGGGTGTAAAGGATCTAAAGCCTCGCTAATATGAATCCACTTATCATCTTTTCCACATAACTACATATCCTTTTTCTTGTAAAAAGATGTACAGATGCCTCTTCAACATTTTCAGTGTAATAAGATAAATGTTGATTAAAAAAAAGCCTTTCCAAGGGGATTAAAAAGTCTCAGGGTTGTTTTAGTATTTCACATTTTTATTAATAGTATTAAGGAGTAATAATATTCCAAGGATAGAAAGAATAGCTCTTTTTACTTCTTGAAATGTTGTTTACAAAGGTTGAATAAGAACATGAATTGTAAGACTGAAGATTAATTTATACCTCTGTTATACTCTTTGATTTATAGTTAGGTTACTGGAAGCTCTGAAAGAATTATGGGATAACATGGAGGGAGGATGGAGTTGATGGATGAGGCAAACCTATATGAAATGTTCCAAGATGGAGAACCAGAACTTCCTCTCCATTTGAAGTAGAAGGTTTAAAGTCTTTTCTCTTAAATGAGGTCAGCGGTATCACTGAAGTGAAGTAGGTGTGTTTGTAATGTTTGGATACTAGTTGCAAAAATAATTTGGACTTGGTCATTTTTTTTTTTTTATTTTCCCTCACAAATGTTTTTTAGGGTTACATTTTCCTTTTTGAAAAGGAATGATGTTTTAAAATCTGTTTAGGGAGACAACTCAATTGGCATTTCTACATCTCAAGCTTTTAAGAAAATTGATACTGCTGTATGAAAAGTATTATACATGCTAGTCTGCGCATTGTCAGAAGGCTTGCTAAGATGATATGCAAGCTTTTGACTTTGTGACTGCCAAAATCTGAGCTATTAGTAATAAAAGAATAAACAAAATCTTTGCTTCAGTGAATTTTACTTCAAGCCAACAGGGTAGCCTGGTTTGGAGGACCTTGGAGAGGTTTGGTGATTTTCCAAGATAAGTTACTACATGACTGGAGCAAGAAATGTTTTGCTTACTGTCAGTTTATTGTGCCACTTTTGAACTTTAACTGTTTTCTAGCTTGTAAAAGTCTCCTAGTACTGTGTTCACTGGCTTGCTCATATGCACATGAATTTAGTTACATCTGAAGAAAGTGAAAAAATTTTCTTTCCTTCCAATCAACCATTTGGAAATTTTTTCTGGTTATTGGTTTTCAAAATAATAAAAAAATATTGCATATCTAATTAAAATGCCTTTTTTAACATTGCATCTGTATGCAATATTTTGCTTGAAACTGTCATGTTTTTCTACATTTTTCAACAGCACATGCCTCAATACATACTTTTCAGTCTCAAGTTGTCAAATTCATTAGTTTGATTACACTATATGTCATTAGACTAATAATGCACATCCTCATCTATATCCAGATTCCACTGAAGTGAGTGGGAGTTCAGCTATCAGTTTCAGTGGAAATAGTTTCGTATTTTACAGCAGCAAAAATAGTTTACTTGTAGAACTTACATTAATGATTGGAAAAATCTGAAGGTTTAAATGATGGGTAAAGAATGCAAAAGTTGAGGTGTTCATCCCAACATCTGAAATCCGGAAAACTGAAAATCTAATTTGTAGAAGCCCTGATCTGGGAGCAATAAAAAGCCTTTTTGCTTACACATTTTTGGCATTGTTTTCTGGATTCACTTGTATAACAAAAGAGCAGCATAGTTGTGAAATTGTAAAAGAAGAAAAAATAATAAATGAAAACAACTGAGGCCTGAACTGCCAAAAGCAAAATTCAGTTTCTGTCCATTGACCCTACTTTTATATTAAATCTTGCCTGAACAATGATTTTTAGTCAAGAGATGTTAATACTTCAGTCTGTATACTTGAGTTTGTCAATGCAGATTATGATCAATACTCAAGAATAATAAATACTGGAATGCATAAATGATGGTAAACGCTTTATCATGCAAAGTTCAGCTATCTGTTGGAAATATAAAACATACTTGTCTTGCAAGGTACTTTGATATTTTTTGTATTTATTTAAAAATTAAAGGGTGCAGCTACAGTGTAGAGTGGCATTGCTCTTGCAGTATGACCCTGTCCTGTGCTAAGCCTATTACCTTGTCTGTGATACAGCACATGCCCATTACTGCGGGGATTATACATGGGGGAGTGGGAAAAGATGACTGTTAACAACACAGGGAAAAAGACAATCGGAGTCTGGTGAAGGCTGTGTAGTACTAGTCCCCTCTGCTGAAGAAAGTGTGAGGCTGTGGGGTTTCTGGGTGCGTGTTGGTTTCCCAGTGCTCCTGACAAGGGTGAGGACTACTGTCTCCAGATGCTGGGTGTGAATGGATGCCCTCCTCAGTGACATGGGACAGCAATCCTGGGTAGAGTACATGTTGTCCAGTGTCATACTGAAAGGCATATTTCTGCAGAGAAAATGGTGTCAAAAAAGAGCAGATTCTGCTTTAGTCCTTGTCATTAGTGCCTTACTGGGAAGACTTCTTGATGGGGGAAGAGGTTTGCTATCCTCATCCTATCCCTTCCCCTGAGTAGGTGGGAGAGTTCTGCAAAGTGCTCATTTTTTCTGTGTGGATCTTCTGAGACATTCTGGCAAGCCTTGCAGTTAGACTGGAATGAGAAAAAGAAAAGCTCTTAAGCAAATGAAAGTTGCAAGACTATGTAGTGAAAGGAAAAATACTGAAACGAAGAGTTAGAAGACAGATCCTAAAAGGCCATATTTGTGTCACGGCAACTTTCTAAGCTTGACTAACTGTTGATGCACTTGACTCTGGGCTCCAGGTCTGTGCAGGTGCCCTTTTTATTAAAGAAGTCTGTACAACTTTACTTCCAAAAGGCCAGTCACCATGGGGATTCTCCACGAAGACCTTGCTCAGTGACTGCAGTAAACATAGAATAGTGTTGTTTTGCCTTGTCCCACTGCTGGTGTCACAGACTGGGAGAGCACAACTGTGTCCCAAAGCATCCAACAGAGCTGTTTGCTTAGTACTTTCATTGTGTCGATGGTGGTGCTTGCTAGTACAAGTAGCTATTACTTGTGCAGTTTCATTTGGACAGCTCAAACACAGCAAATATGAATTTTCTTATTATAAAAGGAGCTGTTATTGAACATGGAAAACTTCCCCTGTATTTCAAATATTTGAAGTTGATGTGACACTTGAAGGATGAGAAGAGATAGATGTGGCTTATCCACAGCAATAATACAAAGCAAGTGTCTATTTGAATTCAAGTGAACAAGTATCCGTATGTGAACAGCTGTTACATACTTGCCAACTATTGATTTATTAGAAGAGATATGGAAATGAACAGACTCTTACATGCCCCTTGTTCCTGTTCCTAACGAGGTGCTCTCTGCATGGACTTGTCATGGTTTCAGGGAAGGAGAAAAGCAAAACCTGAAAATGGTACTTGCCAGTAAGTCTGTGTGACCACAGAAATGTGTTAGCTGTTGCAAGCTGTTGCTCTGACACAAATGTTGTTAGAGGAGATGGTATCATCTTCCCTTTTGCTTAAGCAACTACAGGAACTGTTTTGCAGAAGAGAAGGTTGAATTTTTTAAATTTTTTAATCACTTTCAAATTGTCCACCAAGGCTCTTCAAAGCATGGACAATTAGAATGGATTTTCATGTTAATAATTATCTTGCCTTTCACTTGCTATCTAAGAAACTATTTGGTCTTTAGGGACCTATATTTGCTGATTAAAGTGGTTATATAACAGGCCTCTGATAGTAATCCAGCTTTGATTGGAGAGGTATGTTGGTCCTGCTAGTTCGCTATGCCAAATGCAGTTGACTCTTCTGGGGGGGGGGGGGCGGGGCAGCAGAGGCGCTGGTGTGTGAGTTTCCTCCCCCCCCCCCCCCCCCCCCCCCCCCCCCCCCCCCCCCCCAGCAGACGACCGGCTGTGTGAGTTTCCTCCCCACACCCGTCCAAAACTCCCCTAGTATTAGAATTTCTGGTTACAGATCTGGGATACCTTTGTGTTAAAAGACCAAGCAAAGTGAGCTGCAATATGTGTGAATGTTCTCATAGAGCACTGTGGGAATGCCACCAGATTTACTGGTGCCTTTCTCATGCAGGTCTGCACGTCTCTTCCACGTACATATCGTGACTGAAGCTGGATTTGGCCAGTACTGTAAATCTACTGTGTGCCAGTCTGACACTGAATGGAGGAAAGGTGTGGTGGCTCATTCACCTTAACAGTTGAAGTTGTGAAAGCTTTTGTGGTGGAGGGGTGAACTACTGCAATTTTGCAGCAGTTGTCCTGGCCTGGTTAATATCAGTCCCTAAAGATGCACTATGGGACAATGAGTGATCTCTTTTTAATGGAGCGGCATATTTGTCATAGGCATTACATCTGTGAGGCATGTCTATATGCAGTGTAAATGGGCATTTCCTGTAAACTGGTTCTGGTAGCAGAAGCCATAGCTTTGGTGGCTGACTTAGCCATGCCTGTGGAGGAGAGCATGGTTTCCTGGGGCAGGCTCCATGCCATGTGCAATCCTCTAACATGTGATAGCATATTTCTGGGCATAATGTGTGTTATGTTGTGACCTGCTGCTCCTCCTAGGTATGGAGGAGCATGGACAGTATAGTCTAGTACTGGTAATTCTGCCAGTATGGATACCATGGTCTGATAGTGGTTTATGCTCTGGTCACCCACCAGCTGCTGGAAGGGTTGTTTGGAGACCTCGATGTGAAGCATCACGGAGAGCGGTGCTGAGTCAGCAGCTGTTTCTCTTTCCTGCTCTCTTGTCACTACCAGTGCAGCCGGAAGCAAGGCAAGGATCTGTCTCCAGCAGTTTCCTCCCATGACTGCCCAGCACACTATTGCTGAAGACAAGTGGCTCTTGCTCTCTAGTGCAGCCAGTCTGGTGTACGGAGAAAAAGACTGTGTGTTTTAGCCCTTTTCCTCTCCCCTCAGAGAGGGAGGAAGTGGTTCCTAAGATCTGCGTGATCTGTCAGCAAGCCTGTCCTCCGACACAGCACCCAGAGCTGGTTAGCATCAGGCTGTTTGTCCCGGGATTTACTACTGCTACAGTTTACCCAACTTCCTAAAAACCTTGGTTTGCCTCTGTATTAGTCTAAACTTTTCTTGGTGCAGCTTAATGAGCAGATGATCATCTTCTAAATGATCATTTGTGCTATCCTGAGAGAAGCGAGATGGGAAACGCCTGAGGGAGAAAGACCTGTCTTCCCCCAGTGAAACACGGGGGGACTTCTGGCCAGGTCCCATCCTAAAGAACTGGCTCAGGGATTGTCTTGGGACTCTGCCCAGCTCCTGCTTTGCCTTGCTTGGTTGTTGGTTTACATGTGACTTCTGTGTTGATTTAATGGTACTTAATTTGTGTTCACATCTCAAGCTGGAGGCTTATGCAACAGAGCTCAAGCTCCTCTTCTCTTTGGCACAGGGCATACTGGCTATTGTGTAAAATATCTGGTATATAGGATGGGTTTTATTATCAAATTAGCAAGCTTTAAACATTGCAAAGTACATCTTGCTTCCTAGTAGTAGTTAAAAGATTTATAGGAGAAAAGTGAGTTAACAGTATCTTAGTTGAGCATGCTAGTTTTCATATCTTAACACCACCCTCCCCTCCCAAACTACAACTCTGGGATTTACTAATCCTGTAAATAAATCTGATTAATATATTTAAGCTGTAAAGCAAGCTTTCCATCTTGCCCCAAAGTCAAAACCAGCCATTTGCTGCAGGAACTACTTTGCAGCAAGCTGATGGGCAGAAACAGAATTTGTTGATCCAGATCATAATGAGAGAGCACAGGCTGATAACTACATTGCCTTAGGAAGAAATGCCTAAAATTGCCAACAGGAGTCCATGCTGTATACCATAGAAAAGTTGTATATGCAGTAGCAGCAGTTTAGCTGATTATCTATGTGGCTGTTGGAGGTATTATTTTTTTTCTCCCTACATGCAGTGAGTCTACTTCCCTAGACTGTCAGTATAAAATATAGCCTGCAACCAAAAGTGAGCTCATATGTCACTCTCCTAAGAACTGCGGAATATATTTTTTTGACTGAATGTTTTGATATAATCAGCTTTTAACTGGAAAACCAAGTTCCAAACAATTCTGCTTAAAACCAGCATGCAGTAGTTTGACCAAAACCCGACACCGTGATACTTCAGGGGAGCCGTATGCTCATTCTTTAAAGACTGCACTGCGGTGTAATCGCATCTTCTGTTATGCACAAATTGGGAAGTACTGTGGGGCTTTGGTAACCTCAAAACTCCAAGGTGACATAGAAGATGCCTTGTCTGAGGAGCCTGTGCAAGGAGAATGAAAGAACCTGACCTCAACTACAGCTCTGACTGTACCATGGTCAGTCATCTACATGGAGGGAAATACTTTTGGCTTGGGCTAGAAATGCTTTTGAATTGCTTTTTTCTGTTTTATGTTGCCTGTTGGTGGCCTATGCTTTTTTCCAGACATTTTAAAATTTTTATTTTAGTGTGCTCCCCCCAAATCCCCAAGTTCTTGACATTACAGAGTTCTTGAGGAAATAGTACAGTCAGAAAGCTTTGATGATGTGGAGTAACTGCTGAAACACAGCAATCTTGATTTATGATAGCTTTATGAACCCCAACTATTGCACTTTTTAAGAAAATAGAAAGCTTTGCTCTTTGAAGATGAAACAACTTCCGCATTTTACTTTATTTGCATAAGGAAAATCTTATCTGTGAGTTCATCTTCTGTTTTTAGCGTTCATCAGTTCTAGTAACTGTTGTCCCTGTATATGTTGCCATGGACAGGTACTGCACTGTCACTTATGTGATCTTTTTTGAGTTGCTGGGTGTAGCAATGTATTGCTAGGTCTGTGTATAATCTTGCGCTATAACTGTCATTACAAAGACACAACTAACTACAAATAAAGCTTTCAGACTTTTTTTCCCCACCTGTGTAACTTGTGACAAGGCCATTACATGAAGATTTCTCCTGAAATGAACCTCTGTAGTCACCAGGTACTGCAAACTGCTTGGAAGAAATGCTTTTAAAATGTGAATTTGAAAAGACTGTAAGGATTAATATAGTTGAACTTAAAAATAATGACATATCAATGATGTTGGAATAAGATATTTTAAAAGTCTTAATTCATCATTGTAAGGTCTACAGGTTCGTTTAACTTTTCATTAGCATAACAGACTAAATATCAATCTTTCCATTATGTCTCTGCTTTGTAGTGCTTTGTCAAACAGTTAATTTAAAGCCAGTCTTCTTTCAGTCCCTACTTGATGGATGCATAAGGGACTGGAGAATTGCAAGTGGTTTGATTTGTGCTTCTGCAGCACTTCCAGTAGCTTGATGTTACTATTTCTTGAATTTCCTAAAGATGTACGACTGTGAAATTTAGATAAATTTTGGCTCATTATAAAGCGCAGGGCTATTATAAAAGTACTTTATCCTAGCAACACTCTCTGCATCTTCATTTTTCTGTGTGATATCATTGAGTGAAGTTCATTTTTAGCATCTTTGTATCTACAAATTACTCTGCTCAGAAGGTTTGTCAGATTGGTCTGATGAAGGGGTAAGATAGCTTCCCCTGTCCTCTCCGGTCTCTTCTCCCCCACCCCATAAGCTGTATTAAGAAGAAGGAAAATATACACCAATGCCTGAATTCCTGACTACCACCTTGTTGGGAGGAAAACAGGCCAGCTAGAAGAGAGACATTTTTTGTCATAATTTTAGCATAAATAGATTAAATGTGGGTGAGGAAATGAAAGAAAACTGCCTTTTATAAACTTGTGCCTGTCTTTATAAAATTATAAATAAATGCTTGTGGTGTGGGTTTTTTTTTTGTTTGTTTTTTTTGTTTGTTTGGTTGGTTTTTGGTTTTTTTGTTTGGGTTTTTTTTGTTGTTGTTGTTGGGGTTTTTTTGTTTCATTTTTTTTACATTTAAGATGATTTGAGTAGAGCATGAGTTAAGTTAGCCGGAAAATAACAAGGCATTCCTTAGCCAAAATCATGGCATTTTCTAACCTGTGAGCCTAAGACACAGTAAGTGCCTGAGCTCACCAGCACACTGCACTGCAATCTGAGGGTGATAGCAGGGGCCCCCACCTCACCTGTATGTTGCAGGTGGTGGAAAGCTTGTAGAGAGGATCAAGAAAATACCTTCCAGCAACTGCAGGCTATGCTGGAAATCTTGGGCATAAAGAAATTCAGTATATACTTCAACATCAGGTTTCATGGGAGCAACATATCACACCTGCTCCATTGCTGTTCCTAGCATAGGTCTTTTACTGTCTATTGGCCTGGATTTCTGGACCAGCCTCTGGAAAGACCTTAAGTAAGCTGCTTGTTGATTTTGGAAAATTCTGCTATATCATTACTGTATTCATCTTTATTACGCTGAAACTGATGGTGTGTAATATTTTGCCCCCAAAGCTTAAAAGCAGTTTTCTTTATTTAAAAAAAAAAAAAAGCATGAGAAAAATATAACAACATCTGATAAACAGGTATGACTGGTCACATTCCTGTGTGATGTTTGTAGTTTTGTTACATGAAGCTAAGCAAGAAGGGAAAGAGCTGAATTGTCCCATGTGAGGGGGGCTCTGGAAGAAGAAAGTTTTTCCTTCTCTTTTTCTTGCACCATAAAAAAGGCAGAGCTCTGATCGGAGTGATACTAGTTGGAGAAATGATCTTTCAAAATAAAAATGAATAAATTAAATCCTGATTAAAGTATTAGGACTGAGTCACTCAATAAGAATCTAAACCTTTTCAGTGATTGAAGCTTTTAGTTGTAGATAAGCATTTAAGCTTGCTCTGCTCTTGAACTGAAAATAACAAAATAGTAATATGGCAGTGTAATAAGACTAGTGTAACATAAAAAAAGATGGGCATGAAAGGGAGGGTGAGCATGAAGCAATGAAAGTTCTAGTTGTTCCTGAAGGTGTGAAAAGCTGTTACCACTGAAATGCTGATTCTTCAGCTACCATAGCACACGTGCTGTAATTTTTACTCTGCTACGGTGGGTATTGTTATCACGCAGGAAAATATCTGAATCATCATGCCATTGGGGATGCTAATGATTTGGGCTGTAATAGGACTTGTTTCCAGAAACAAGATCTGGAACCCTTCAGTGGTGTTTGCAGTGTTTCCAACTTGATGAATAAATATATCCAAACACACTGTAGTTGATACACTACTTATGAGTTAAAGCTGCTGCTTCTTGAAAAACTCTTGCTACAAAACAAGGCTTTACTTCTCTCAAAGGGAGCTGAGAGGAACAAGTAAAACACTCCAAGGTGAAGTGGATAATAATTTTGCTGGCTGAAATACCAAGATTAATAGTTCAATGCTTCTAGTATATCTTACTGTACCTTCCTGACATCTAAGATGCAAATTCCTGAAAGCCATACAGATGGATGTGGAGTCACTATGCTTGCAACCCAGCAGTGTGTGTGTCCCTGAAAGGTCTTTCTCAAAGTGAGTGACTGCAGAATGAACCCAACAGCTGTCATTTCCTATGCAACTCTCCACTGAAATATTTTTTTTTAATGTGTTAAAGCTGACATTGCAAATTCTGCCTTAACTTAATCCAGCCTTCAGAAGAAAATTCAAGATGTATGTAGTCTGCAGTCAGTCAGTGGCCATGCAGCAGATCTGCTAATTGCTGCTGCACCTTGGAGTGACCCTGCCTGCAGTAATTAGTACAGTATTATCTGTGAAAGGGAAATGAAGAAAACACTGCCTGTTTTGCTTAGTGTCCAGGCTGTGTCAAAATTGAGAGGTGTCTCACTGATGCTCCAGTATCATTTTTGTCCTTCCTATTCCTAGTGAAAGAGATTTGAACTTGGACATGATTGTTTTTACCATTATGTCACAGTGGGGTTTCTATGAGGGGATCAAGTAGCACGATAAGGCTGGGGAAGATGAGTTAGCAGTAAGCTCAAATATGTATGCCCTCATGGAAGAGACTGCAGTGGGGGGATCCCGTGGAACATCCTGTGCTGTAGCTGGGGCCGATGGTGCCTCTGCAGTCACTAGGGTGCAATCAGTCTCCCCTGATTAGGTCATCTGGAAGTCAGATGTCCAGCCTGTCAGATGTCAAGGCTCCTTTTAGAGTCACCAGAGACAGACTGATGCCTTTTGGCGACTTGGATATTAATCTTAGAGGATGAATTACCCCCTACAGAGATGTGTGCTTTTCTCCTTTGGCTAACTAGAGAGAGTCTAGCCTGGCTGTCCAGGAGTTGTGCATCCAGCAGGAAGTTTAGATAAGGATCTTGCAGCTTGTCATTAATGGGACCATTAAAAACATTGATACAAAACAGGAGAGGACTAAGGTGTCCAGTGTATGAACGCACCAGATTACCATGCTGTAAATAGTTTATTTTCAGGTAAATATTAGATAATATCTAAAATGGCTATGACTGGCATTCTTGCTAGTTCAGAGGCATCTTGTTGAGTCTTTTGGAGACAATAAGTTTTCTGCTGGTAACCTGAAATGATGGAATAATTTCAAGCTCTCAGCTCTGATGCTCAAATGCAGACAAGTCAACTACTACCTATTATTGCTTTACCTTTTGCATTTGACTGCAAAAACACAAATCTTCTTTCAGGATCTTGACTTTCAGCTATTGCACATAAATAAGTGTTACCTGTGAGAATGATCATGAGGTACAAAATCCAACTCATTGTAGGAATGAAAAGTGCCATCAGGGAGAGTGGTAGAGTGTCGTGGGGTTTTTTTTGGGGGGGGGAGTGGGGGTGGGGGTTTTTGAAGGGTGGTGGTGGAGGCTTGGGGGGTTTGGTTTTTTTTTGTTTTGGGGTTTTTGGTTTTTTTGTGGGGTTTTGTGGGATTTTTTGGGGTTGGGGTTTTGGTGTGGGGGGTTTTGGTGTTTTTTTTTTAATTTTTTTTTTTTGTGGTGTTTTGATTTTGTTTTGGTTTTGTTTTGTTTTTTTTGGGGGGGAGGTTTTTGGGAGGGTTGGGAGGTTGGGGTTTTTGAGGGGGTTGGTTTTTCGTTGTTTTTTTGGTTTTGGTTGGTTGGTTTGTTTTGGCAAAAGTTTAGAGCAGGTTGACAAACAGTGCAGCTGAAAGCTGATAACACGTTCTCATAACAACTATTATTAACTTGTAACAGTTCAAATGAATTTATCTTCCAAACAGGTGTGCTATATATTCTGTTCTTAATTTGCTTTTTGGATTTTTACCCATTTTAACTGTAGTATTTTTCTGGCTTGACTGGGAAAGACAGGTATGCTGTTGTAGGGAGAAGGGAGAAAAAAAAGCCTAATAAGAAGTGATATGCTAGGCAAATTAATTTTGAATCCCAGGAACTTATGAAGGGCATGGTGCTGCATTTTTTTTTTTTTTTTTTTTTTTTTATAGGGAAAATAAGTAGATTTAGCACTGTGTAGTTCTTACCTGTTTTCTCTTTGGAGACTTGTACAGGTGATTAGGTCTAAGGAAACTTTCAACCCCCTGAGTGGGGGCCATATTAAAGGGGCTGTTTGAAGAACAGCCATCCTATTCTACAGGTCCTCCCCTGTCTATCTAGCACACCTGTAGCATGTCTGTGTTCAGTTTTTTGCAAAAAAACCCTGAAATGCTGTTGAGTTAGGGTGCTTATGTTTGAATGATGCAGTCTTCATTCCAGACTTAGAAGATGTTAGTCTTCTGAGTTGTTAGCAATTCTTGAGCAATACAAGCCAGAGTTGAACATTACAATGTGGTTCATTTTCTTGTTTTCCTTACGTTTAGTTTGACAGCATTTCTAGAACAATTGAGACAGGAAGTGACCTAATAAATGGCTTCCAAGTTTTTTTTTACTGATCAAGCATGAAAAAGATAAATGCTGATGTTAATGCATTGCACTGTTCATTATCTTGTGTGGTTGAACTGTGGTTTAGTTTCTGCACGCTACAGCAAGAAGATATTAGACTGAAATCTCTGCTTACAGTTCAATAAATCAGGTCTTCTCAAGGTAGACAGTTCATTCAATTTATTTCAACATATGTGTCCATTCTGCAATGTTTTTCATGCTTTCCTAACACTGTTGAGGGATCTCATTCTGAAATGTATTCTTGGTGCATTTCAGCTGAAATTTAGGCAGTGAGGTCTATTATTTTGACATTGCAAAAACTTAGCTGATTATTGCTGCAGGCTTTGGAAAACTGAACACTTTTATTCTAATGTGTCTATTACATTCTGGACTAATTGTTGCATAATTGTGTCTGTTACGCTGATATATTTCTGTAGCTTAGAAGTCAGTACTGAAACCCACTTGTGTTTTGGGGTATGTGGGAGTTTGGGTTTTCTTATTCCCATTAAATTCCTAGACAAACATCACTTACACTGAAGTTTTCTGCTCTTTATTCCATTTGTTATCAACCTGAATGGATAGAGCTGTGGTAGGAATGCAAGCTGGTTTCAGGACATCGAAACCTTTTTCTCTGCCTCTGGATGTAAGGAAGGTCTAGTGATATCTTTTGTTTTAATGTGGGATCACAGCATGGGGAAAACCCAAGATTCTATAAACTATTTTAAGTTTGATGCTTTTATACGTTAGCTATCACAGGTGGAGTGAGTAGTCACATCCTACTTGCTCTCTTTTGCATCTGAGGCCAGCTCTCACTTTTTTCATATGTACTTCAAGATCTGCCAGTCAGTTTTACTTGACACAGAACAGCTCAACATTACTGCTTTATGAGTGGTCTCTGAAAATGTGCCTTTTTTTTTTCTTTACTATGAAGTTATCTTCTAGCCATTCTTTTTGCAGAAACAACATGAAAGTCACTACCTAGATTCTCTGTGTAATATTGTTATGTTCCTTCACAGCTTCTAACCCTTGATATTTTGGGAGAACCACTGATTCCTCTTGGCATAGTGAAGAGCTTTGCCCTGTTCTTCATGTTTTACCCAAGTTCCTGTAACGTCTTCCCTGGTAAGGGTCCTTCCTGCTAACCAGCTTCACTTAAGCTGGGTTTCTGTTGGGTAGGTGAACTATCAAAGTAACCTAATTAGCATGTTCACTCTTGCTTTCTGCCAAATTGATGTGTATGTTGGCAGAGCCCAGCAGTAACAGCCCTGGGTTCATTTGGTTTTATTATTTTCACAATTTGGCTTTGGCTTTTCTTTCCAATGGAAACCTACCTCCACAAAGAAGATAAGCAATTAACATCTGCTGGTTTTGGTAAAATCTGAGTAGGTGATGCAACTGTACTTCCCGTCTAAATGCCCTTTTTGCATTATATGGGATAATCTGCTCTAAACCTTGTTGTTTTCTTTATCCTAGTCTTAGATGCTAGCTGTGCTTTTCCTTAGGAACTGATAGAAAAGTCTCAGCCAGACCACAAAAGGTATATCTGGAATAGCTTGCCATCAAGGAGAATAAAGACAGTAATTGATTTGGTCATTAGTATTATAGATTGCAAGCATTTAAGTCAGACTGGGTGCTTTGTGCACAGAGTGGCAACAGCTTCATTTATGGTACCTGGAATGTGATGTAGGCTTGGTTGCTGAAGAAGCTGGAAAGGCAAGGAGCAGAGGACCTCAGTCTACTTGTGCACCGGAGAGTGTAAATTCAAAAGACTGTTTTGTGAAGATGGCTCAAGAACAGGAGTCAGTAAACACAATTATTTTTGTATAATCAGGTGAGCTGATACCTTTTGTGTTCTGGCTGTGATTTTTCTACCAACTCTGAAGAAAGACCAGTGCTGGCATCTAAATATCAAAGTTGCTTATCCAGGTATTTCCCAAGCTGTTCTGGCAAACCCCCAAGTAGACATAAGGAACTAGCTATAAGGTTGGGATTTCTCAAGATCCTGCAGAGTCATCATTGTAGATGTAAGCAAGTAGTAATGACTTGAGCTTTAAAATGCCACTACGTTTTCTGTATTAGTATTTCAGAAAGTCTTATTCATTGTAGCTGTAGAGCCCGATACAGTGTTAGCTAAAACGCCAGAGGAGACCTGTGCCTCTGTAGGCAGGTACTAGCAGCTCTGATGTAGAAATCCATTTGAGAAACGAGTTCCCAGTATTTTACCAGCTGGGTGCTCCCAAGATGAGGAAATCTTTTCTGATATCTCCAAGCAGGTTTAATTTTGTTTATTTGCTTCCCAGAAGCTTGGTTTGCTGTCCTTCCTTCACTTTCTGTTGGAGTTTGTATTTTTAATGTGTGATCAGGGTGTTCAGACTGAAGCTTGCTCAAGAATCTGGACCTGTGTGTGTAGAGGGCCTCGTCTGGACTGAGGGGCCTGGAGAGGATCTTGACCTTGACAAGATTACAGTGTTCCCTTGAGAGAACAAGAAAGAATGACAAGCATGCCTGAGAAACTAAGCTAAGGAGTGTGTTGACCAGTTTGCAGGTGTGAGGATGTAACCGCAAGGCAGGAACAGATAAAGTGAAAAACAATTATGTTTAGCAATGCTTAGCCAATTAGAATAAAGATAGGGGCGCGTGAACAATGGGCTTTAACCTATCGTATAGTAGCTTGAGGTGTGTGCATGTTGCATGTATACTTGCATATAACCAATAGAGCTGTAAGCTGAATGCGTGCTTATCACACAGGGACCAATTAGTATTAAGCTTTTGTCGTGTGAACCTTGGACTACTGTATAAAAGAGTGCTAATATAGGCAACAAACTGAAGTTCCAACATCTATTCAATGAGGACGCGTGGTTCATTCCGGGCAGATCTCCTACAAATGTGTGCTGGTGAGGATGTTTCTTTCACTCCAGCAATTTTGAGTGTTGCTTATCTCTCTGTATATCGTGTTTGTCATGGCATTTCTGATGTTTCCTTGCAGCTGTGTAATAATTCGGCTAATTATGTGGCTTTTTGGTTTGTTTTTCTTTGTACTCTATGAATTGCCTTCCAAACTGAAGCTTTTTGGAGAGAGTGGCTAGTGTTTTAGATGTCCCTGGTGCATTTCCAGTGATGCGCTTGGAAGGCTTCTGTCATGCGGAAAGAAGAATGAATGGTTTTGCAGTGAAACAGCTTTCTTGTAAAAGTGTAGACCTCAGATTTCCCTCCTCATGGGCAAGTTACTGAGCTACTTGTTGTTGCCTTTGAAAAAAGGAAATAATAGCACAGGCAAACACAGAAAATTAATAGCCGGTATGTCTTGGTGCACCATGCTACCAGGTGTTGTGCAGTAGGTGTCTCTGTTCTTTCTGTGTTACTTCATATAAATAAATATTCCCTGGGCCAATTCTCTTACAGATTTGTCTGGAGTGCTCATGGATCTCACCCTGGTTTGAACTCTAATTCTTTAAGAGCAAGTGTATACGCTGGCTAGTGTCCAAGGCTCCTGTTTTATCATCTGGGATTTACACACATGCACACACACTCTCTCTGTTTTTCAGCTGCTTTTCTAGAATAAGAGTAGCTGTAGGAAAAACAACTGAATCTATCCTGTATCCTTGCTTTTACCAAGCAACTGAATTTCAGCAAAGCCCCAGGGAGAGATTCCACAGCTGTAGAATAGATGCTCTGTGGGTTCATAATCTGGGATTTTATTTCTTCCTTAGACATTTGATCTGTCTGTTTATCCTGAGGTGCCTGCTCATTGCTTCTGCTTTAGGGGAAAAGAGGACTTGATCCTTCCTTGAACTGAGAGGAAACATCCTTCAGCACTGGTCACAAACAGTAATTTGAGATATTGTGGATGCAGAAAACTAGGAGGAAGTGTCAGTATGGATGCTAAACTGGATTAAGTGATGGTTGAAAATATATGAAATACTGCTCTTCATTTGAGTGATAGTTGTTGCCGTGGGGAAACATTACATGAAGAGAAGTGTTTTTGTTAAGTAGTCCAAAGAAATGAAGTAACCACAAGTTGTGTTTGTAGAATTTATTTATATTCTTTCTTCCTGTATCTTTACCATATAGAGGGGGGAGGTTGGAGAGAAACCTCTTTTGTAGCAGAAGCTAGCTATCTACAACACAGATGAACCCTGGATTGTATTCTCTGAAATATAAACACCAATTTTATATGCTTTTATAAGAAGGCTAGATAACTATTGGAAAAGAGAATCAGTGATGTATTTGACTGCACTTACCAGAAGTCTTCATGCTAGTAGTAGCCTGGTGTTGTTTGCAATGGTGTGGGGTGAAATATTGAACACGGTGCCGTTTATATATAGTCTTTCTCACAGAGCTGTCTAAGGATTTGTTGAATGTAGTTACAATAGGCAGATTGATGGCAGTCGTCTTGCAAGGTAACTCTAGCCTTGATTCCTCAGTGCTTTTAATGGTCCAGCTGCAGAAGCCAAATATCTCTGCTATACGCGTGGTGTTCAAGTAAGCTTGTGCTTTGGTAGGGTCTTAGAATTACAACAATGCTTTCCTGTTCTTCCTGTAACTTCTAATTATAAATTGCTCATACATCTCTGAATCTTAGACTTCCCCATCTCATGATAGTCATGTTCAAAGGGTATCTTGTCTTCTTTTTTGATGTTAAGGTGTTGAAAAATCTTTTCAAATGTTTTATGAACCTTTCTGTTTCTGAGGCATTTTAAACCTCAACTGTTTTAAGCAATTGCCCTGGATTTTTTTCATTGTCTTTAGAGGCTTTTTTCCTTTCAGAAGTGGCTTCCTGCCTGCCCCCCATGTTTTCAAATGACCTTCAGTAGAGCTGGAAATGTATTTGTCTTCTGCAATCTGCTAGTTGTGCAACTGAGGCATACACAAAATTCCACTAAAATAAAACTAATTTATTTCTCTGCCTGTTTCCTACTGGCTGTTACTTCTGGTTGTTTCTTTTTTGGTAACTACAATATTTTACAGCTCCCTCACCTTTGCCTTTTTGTGTTCCGTTTCAAGTATTTTCATGCAAATGTTTAAATTCCTGAGTCATCTTATGGAAGTGTTTTCGTGCCTTAGTTCCCGTTTTCCTTCTTGCAACACCCTTACTGTGCTACTTTTTTATGTGAGTTCATGCAGTATGCACTCTCACACTGTTATTGCTAGATAGGTGGAACATGCTAGTCATAAGATACGAATTTTCTTGAAGAGATTTATTTTGGATTTGGCCAGGCAGACTACTTACTGCTGTTTCTGATCACATTGCCAATGGATTACTATGAAGAGCAGTGTCTAATTGCGGGCCACCTCGACTCATGTTGAATAGTAATCTATTTTACAGAGAGCTTCATTGGTTTCAGTTATATAGTCATCCACTGGCTACCTATTTCTGCAGTTGAATACCATTTGGATGTGAGCTAAGGGATGCATGGAAAGTTATTGATCAAAGACTGCTCCTCAAAAGGAACCATATCCACAAACTGAGTTTGCAGTAGTATCAGGAGAGGGACTTTGAACTTTTTGAAAGAGGTATAGATATCCTTGGATCTGCATATATGACACCTTCTGCCTTCAAACTGAGCTGAGGAACTTCAAAATGCTTTAGGCTAAAGGGTGCCTCCACATGTTCCTAGAGGGGCTGCATGCACGAATGTGGTGTTATTAACAGACTGGAGTCCTGCTGTTCAATTTTACTTAGTGTCTGCTTTCTGGTCACAATCCTCTGGAAAGTGCCAAAGAAATATGCCAGTGAAACTGACAGAGGACAGGTCCTGGAGGAGTGTGGTAAGTTATGAGAGCAAGATGACTGTTTCAGGCACATCAAAGAAAATACTGGGTCCAATTTTAGATAGTGCATGTTTAAGTTAGATTTATTGAACCCTGGGGCATCCTGTTTGGTTCTTAATACAGACATGTGCTATACTAAGGAGCTTTGCAGGGACCTGGCAAAATAAGGCAACCGTGTAACACATGATAGGTCAAATTGTTCATGTATGCAAGTTAATGTACAACAGAAGGAATAAAGTGTGCTGTTTATATTCTGCTTTGCTAGCTTCAGAATTAACTGCAGTCCACAAATAAAGAAAATGGTTTGGTGTCATTAAGAAACAAAATTACGAGGAGGTTGTGGAAAGAACAGGGGAAGTAATACTTAATGTCAGTCACCCCCACTATGGTGTGCAGCCACCTGGAAAGCAGTGTGCGCTTTTAGCCTGCTTCTGACAAGAGAGTAAAGATGGAGGTGGAAGAAGCAAAAATAATTAGTGGTATGGAAAAATCCCGCTAAGAGGAGGCATGCAAAGACTGGGAGCATTCTCCTAGAGACAAAATGAACAGGAAGAACCACTGAAGAAAGCTTCAAAATTGCTTAAGTTGTATACGAGTTGAATTGCTGGGCAAGAGAAGTATTAATGCTCTTCTCTCTCATGACTGCAGAATAACCCTTTCAGTTACATGGACAGTCATCATATGTTTACTGAAGTGCTACAGGCAGACATGACAATCATGGCCAACAGATGAGGACAGCTGGAGGGGGAGCATACTCATGGAGTGCAATGTGGAATTTGAACCAGCAGTGTAAGAACATACCTGGTTATGTTAATGCAGGCAAGAGGTGCAGTGGGGAAGGAGCAGCATTGTGTGTTGGGGGACTGTGATTTGGCACAATTCTAGTGACTCTGAAACATCTGAGAGGTGTACCTGGTGTCTGTAGTTTTGTTGTTTAAACCCTACAACAGCTGTGCTCTGTAACTTCTCTGCCAGCACCTCCAGGTGTCCACTGGCTGAATGCCACCTCCTGCTACTTGGGTCTCCTGACCTGGTGGGACTCGGGCAGCTGCTTAAACCAGGTTGAAAGCTTGCAGGCATTTTGTAACTTTCTTTTCCCCTGTTTAACATGTAAATCAAACAAAAGTTCCTTATTTGGCTGATAAAGCTCTATACAGCTGAGACTTCTTTCCACATAAAAATATTAAGTTCTAAATTCCTTTTTAATAAAGCAATTTTCAAGTTAGATATGTGGAATCCTAGTGGCATCAAAAATGGTATCTGTGGGAACTGCTGTTCAGCATGGTCAATGTCATTACAAGATGAAGGATATTCCTACAGATATGTGAGGAGTTATAGGAAAGGTTAGACCCAAGATACTTAAAGAATTGCTGACTTATAGCTTGGCTTAAAGCCAGAGAAGACTTATGTACCTGATTTTTGAGTGACTTTGTGGGGTTGGTTTTGTTTGTTTTGTTTTGTTGTTGTTGTTGTTGTTGTTGTTTTAGATTGTTTGGTTTTTTGGGGGTGGGGTTGAGTGATATGTATGATTTTAGGCAGGTGTAATTTTGTTAGTTTTAAACAAAAAGCCAATATCTTATACTGGATACCACAAGGCTTCTTGAAAACCTCCAAATATTGCAACTGCAAATACAGGGGTTTTTTGTTTTGTTTTAGTTTTCTATTTGTGTCAGAATGATGTTAGTTTACACAATTCTGTTGCATAACAAAAACAGTTTTCCTTGTTTCAGATACTGATTAACAAGTTGCTAGCAGCATTTGTCTTTTGGTTTCTATCAGCCTTGTTTCCAGTGTACCAAAGAGTTAATCAACCAAATTACTTAATAGCATATGAACATTTCTGTGGCACAACAGCAGCCAAATGAAATATCTAATTCTATTAAAGCTTCTCTTCATGTCCACATGAAGACAAAAGAAATCACTTTTAATTTTTTCTATTTCATGTTTCATAAATGCTTAGGAATTGGTATTCTTGGCAATGTAGTGCCTTTAATCATACAGCTGTCTGCTGTTCTGATGTGTATGTAATATGTGCATAATATTGCAAAGGTTGCTCCAGAGTACTGAGAAAATGATAAGGGTACATCATTTGGTGATAAAGTTAACTACCTCTACATTAATAACAATAATATTGTCAGGGCTGCTGTATTAATCCATTTGACCTCCTTCTACCTATAGAACCACAATAACAATCTGTAGTACCACTACATAAACACACTTGCTTCTCATGATGAACTGTTGCTAACAAAATTCACTGAAGACATTTTTTTAGCATAAGCTGTCTTTATATGCTGTGGGTGAAAGCTGCTTAAAACCAAACATCCACTTAAAATCACTTATGCTTCATTATTGCTTAGTGGAGAGCACTGTGAAAGATAGCTCAGTGCATGTCTGGCTCGGACCATGAGGTTTGTTTCTGGAGGCTGAGTATAGCTTAACCCTCCGACAGCAAGGGTTGGCCAAGAGGGGCTGGCTTTTGCTGCAGGGCTACATTTGCTTACCGGTTCTCTTGCTTGCTCCAAGAGAGTCTGGGTGACCATTAAATGATAGTTTTTGAGTGGCAGCGGTGCCCTCCTTATGCACCCTGGTGCTGGCTCCCCTGCAGGATGCGCACTGGGAGCTGGGGTGGTCACTGGCCCTGTCACACGTGGAGATGGGCAGAGACTCTGGGCTGCCTTGCCCCTTGGGAAAGGGGCAGGGGGGGTTGAGAGCCATCCCTTCTGCCAGGAGGTCTCCGGCCACAGTTAGAGAGCAACAGTGGGCAGGCAAGGATGGGGCGAGTGCTCTGGGGGACGGGTATTTGCCCTTCTCGGGCAGGGTGATTGCCCCAGCATGGCAGAAGTCGGTGCTGAGGGCTGAGCCAGCTAGTCTGGGGCGAGCATTCTTCCCCAGTTGTTTGTGGAACTCCTACTGGTGAGAGTGGTGTTTCTAACTTGTACCCTAATGCAGTGGAAGCAGCATCACTATAAAACGTGGAGGAGTATGTGTTTTTACATCTTAAAATTTAAACTATGAAGTAATTAGCTATAGAAAGCTTTCTAACTTGTTAGAAAGCAGCCTTTCACTAGGGTACTATTGCTAGATTTTCCAAGCCATAGTAAGCTGTCTCAGAGGAACACAGAAGATATTTAGTTCTATAATTTATTCCATAAAATGGGTAAGGTGTAACTTAAGTCTCAGAGCTGATG
>JAVJGG010000031.1:16726443-16742060 GCA_035590195.1 Aviceda cuculoides
TTTCTGTTCTATTAAACTGTTCTTATCTCAACCCATGAGTTTTACTTCTTTTCCCAATTTTCTCCCCCATCCCACTGTGGGGGGGTGGGAAGTGAGTGGGTGGCTGCATGGTGCTTAGTTGCTGGCTGGGGTTAAACCACGACACCTTCCCACCATGTTCAGCCATTGCTGTGAATGGATGTGACTACATCTTCAGGATACATGTTGAAAAAACCCTAAATTTGCAGCTAGCCAGTGTTACTGGACTAGGAGGAAATTCATATGGTTCTTGACATCTGGAGAGAATGCTAGTTTTCTCAGGAGAAATAACTTTATAGCTCTGTACTCTTCTGCACTATCTCCAATGGGTGTTTTTTCACCTACTGGAGATAAAAGTGCATGCTCAGGTCTGTAGCTGACCCTGGAGGAGCTGGGCAAGGAGGTCTGGGGGTGGATGAGAGCTTATTTGTGCTCTAACACTGCATCCTTTATAAGAATGACTTGTTACTGAGTTTTTAGCACAATACGAAGAAAACAGCACTTCCCTCCCACCCCCCAAACCACTTGTAATACTAGCTTCAGCAGTGAGATTGTATTTGCATTTTGTGTGAATGTTGATGGCACTTCATAAAGTTTCAGGACCTGCTACTTTCTTGGTCTTCCCAGGCTGTGTACGGGGTAGAGCTTTTTCCAGCAAGCATCTGTCTTAGCAGTGGAAATTTGGGAAGAACGGGTAACTTCTTGTAACTGCTTAGTGGTTTCCAGTTAAGATCCTGGCTGCTGGTGCCAGAACAGGACCCAGGGCAGGTGAGGGCAGGCTGGTGGGGTCACCTGGATTAGGCAGAGAGTTGCAGAGGTGGTGGGGAGCAGTGAGCTGACAAAACCTTTGAGTGACTAAGACCTCCTCAGGGAGAAGAGACTAGGCAGAGCTCAAATTATCTGAGGGGATAAAAACTGAGGCTGGATGCATGGGTCAGCTTGCTGAGGGCACAGTGGCAAGGGGAGAGCTGTGTAGAATCCCTCTCTCTTCTATCTGACGTGGTCGCTGTGCTCTCTATGCTAAAAAGAATTCTGGTGGGTTTTTTTCCTCAAAAAAAAAAAAAAAAAAAATCTAACTTTTTTGGTGTTTGCTATTTAGAGATCTCCCTGTAAGGAGGAGGTAGAGAGACACCCATCTCAAGGCTCTGAGGTCATCATAAACACCCTGGTGTGTGTCCTGGTATTTTACATAAGAGTAGATATGTTAAAGGTCTGCAGAATGAAGAGTAAAATCAGTGTGAAAATATAATAGTGTGATGAGGGGAGCAATTGAAAAAAAAATGAATGAGAAGGAGTTTCTGTGGATGAAATTAAGTTGGGAGACTGCTTCCAAAAAGTGAGTGGTTTAAATATAAATAGTGCAATTACCCGTGGAGGAGACATTGATTACTTTCACGGAGAGTTAAACTTACAGTTTAATAGGCAAACACAATCTAGTAAGACTATGTTGTCCTAAGTACAGGCCAACCA
Organism: Aviceda cuculoides; assembly: GCA_035590195.1. Taxonomy (NCBI): domain Eukaryota; kingdom Metazoa; phylum Chordata; class Aves; order Accipitriformes; family Accipitridae; genus Aviceda; species Aviceda cuculoides. Next base: position 16,727,932 of record JAVJGG010000031.1, read on the forward strand.
TCAGCACTCAAACAGCTGTCAGTAATAAACTGTTTCTCATTACTTTCTTCTTTCCAAGGAGAGAAAAAAAGAAAGTGACCTCCTTCAGTCTGCGATGCCTCACCACAGGGGCAGAAAGCAGCAAACACTATTTCTATTTTGGAGTACCTAATCTGAGAACCTGGACCTTCAGTGATCTGAATCTTGGGGACAGGCCTCCATGGGGAGGCGTAGTAGAAAAATCAGTTTATCAAATCAACAATTCAAAAATAACAAAGTAGTACATGGTAGGATTGAACACAGTTAGAATGATTTTGGTAATGTATTTCTTAATGGTTGGAACCTGATTTTACTGTTGAGGGGCTTTGTGCTGAGGATAATAAGATTCTGAATATTTTTGTTTAGCTGAATATGGTAAGGCACTGCATATGCTTTAGGCTCAGTGTTATCGTCCTGGAGGAGGAGGGAGTTTGGAGCTTTTTAGAGGGGAGAATTAGATCCTTGCTCAATTAAAGTTTTGAATTCAGCCTTTTCTTTCAGCCAAGAGTTTACTTTGTGTTTCTTCCTACTGACCTCCTTGAAGATTCATCTTTATGTGGAAAAAGTATCAACAGTCTTTGAATGTCAGCTCACTCTTAAAATATACTTTCTTCAAGGGAAAATGTAATTACTTCTTCTTAAAGAAGCAGCCCTTTTTAAATCTCTAATATTTTGAGTAACTAGATATTTTCTTTTCATTTGCTTAAACCATAATCTGCTTCTCTGGTTCCCTTCAAAATCTACCTATCATGCTAAGAATTGCATCTCAAACCTAGCAAGTTTAAGATCCTTATCTTGTTGCAGCATAAAGCCTGCTATACCTTTGACATTTGCCATCAGCTTTAAAAATTCAGGTTTTATACAACAATAGGTTTATGAAGTGTATAGAGGCAGTTTTATAATCTATTAGAAAATAATTTTCCTGTTTTAGCTTAGTGAAGCAAAGATCACTCATCCTATACAAGTAGCACAACATGAATAAAGGTTGGGTTACTGCAGATTTTTGCAAGCTTCCTCCCAGTTAATTGAAATGTAGACTTTTAAAGGAAACTGTGGTGAGAGAAGAGGTACTTTCACCACAGAGAGGAGGAAGGAGGTATACATATGCATTTCTGTGGTAAAGTTGCTTCAAATTACGATGTGCAGACTCTTACATGTACTTCTGAAGCATCTTCTAGACTTGAGAATTAAGAAAAAATTGAAGTTTTTATGATTATAGTGATATATGATGTATGCTTAATTCAGTACAGCTACATCATTTAACAAAACTCAATTAATTAACCTCAGTTAATCCTACTGATGCAGCTCTGCAATTTGTGGTGCCTGCTTTAGCTTGGATAGTGCTGCAGTCAAGTGTATAATCTGTGGAATGATAGTTGAAGAAAATGTGTGCTTTATTCTTTTTGAGGGTTCTGAAGTTATTGATTGTGTGTGGCTTTGCCTTGTCTTTGCTTTGCAGCTTAGAGAACTGCTGATCTTGTATACTCCTAAGATTACCCCTGGCTTTGAAATCTGAGGGTTGTTTACAGTCCCTGGTACTCCAATGCCTGATTCCCTGCTTCTTCAGCCAAGAAGAGGAGGGTGGATTTTTTGGGGAGCTGTTGGGTTTTTTGTTTGATTGATCCCGCCCCCCCGATGTGTTAATGCAAATTGTTGAACTGACTTCCTGTATGTTTTGGGGAAAATGCAGTGGATTTTTCTTCATGTATTCAGTTCAATTTAAATAGAACTTGTGCAGGATGGAGATTATTCTACGGTGCTGGGCAGCTGTATCTTGCCTCTTGAGTCTTGCGGGGTGCTCATGCTTGAGGCAGATGCTAAATCAAGCCACTTTTGCTCAACGTCATGTACTTGTGGACTTTAAATCTGCCAGGTGTCTGTCCTCCAGAAACAGCATGCTTTTGTGGACTGGGCGGGGATCCAGCAGCTCTGAAGCTGTATTCCCACCTGTATGTGGTTTAATAATGTTTTGTCCTTAGGTAACACTTTATTTTGCTGTTGTTTTTCACTTTTCTCTCTCTTGTCCTCCCCCGAAACTAGGCTATTACTGAATCTTGCCAGCAGTACATAATAGGAGCATATTAGTGCTCTGTTGACATCTTACAGTTGGTTCAGTTCCACAGCTTTGTCAGTGCTATCACACTGCTAAAAACAGCCACCTTCTTCTAATTCTTCACTTTTTTCTTTTTTTTCAGGATTGGGCATTATATGCCTTGTGGTCTGTTGCTAATGCTAGTACTTTATATAGCAATTGATGGGTAAAGTCAGGTGGTTTCTTCTCGGTTCTTTTTTTTTTTTTTTTTTATAAAATAAAAGTTGGATTTTACCAGAGTTTGTAGTGAAGTAGCAAAAAAGCAGATGTTAAGGGACTCATCTCATATTTTTGCAAAGAGCTCACTAGGGGAGAAAGAAGTTGTTAATTGAGAAAATACACTTCGCAGCTTGTGGAACCAACAATGGCAGCTGCTTTTGACAGTCTGATTATGGAAGTCCAGTAGACATGGACACAGATGGTCTGATTGGCATTGATTGATTAGATAGTGATTTTCATTGGAACTGAAAAATACTTGGTGCTGAGTCATCTGAGATTAGAGACAGTTACAGAATGTTCCTGTGGGGTAAAGTGTGCATGTTCCTTTAGCAGGATATGAGGTAATTTGGGATAGCCTTGCCTTTGGCGAAAGAGGGCTGTGCTTGCAGTGGGACCTTAGAGGTGAGGCTCCAGGCATTACCTGAGATGTTGCTGTGTTCTAAACTAAAATCCTAACTTGCTTCCATGATAATCTGATGGTGGTGGTGTCTTTAATAACAAAAAAAAAGAAGCAGCTGTAACTTTTGACAGAAATGTTTTGGGGGAAGCTTCAGCAGTGTCCTCTTTGGCTGCAATACCTTGAGAGAGTAGTCTTTGGGATAAGAGTGTTTGAAAAAGACTGAAATGAATCTTGTCTTTGGAGAACAGAAATAATAATGCTGCATATAGATGCTTTGGTGAGCAGTCCCAAGAATACATGATAACATAATATGGAGGAGAAGGCGTTGTTTTTTTTGTTTTTGTTTTTAATTAAAGGTGAATATTGAGGATAGAAACACCTGGCTGTTTGTTTCATGCTAAAGTCTTCATTGCTTTTTTTTTTTTTTAAGTGTAGATATTTAAAACAAATAACATGATTGCCTTCCTTCCTTAAATAAGCTGTAGACACTTGTCAGGTGATTCCTGCGATAGGCTCACCTTCTACAGGATGTCTCACGTTGGCTTAAAATTGTTAGAGTGAAAGCTATGTCCCTAAACCAGATGTCTTGCTAATTAACCATCTTTGTTTTCTAAAGTAAGCACCTTCATTGTAATGTGAACATGTTGCCTTTGGTTTCTAGCATTTGGAAAGTAGATTAAAAAAGCCCTTTACTGCCAGAATTCTTTCCCTCAGGTAGACAGGCAATGCAATCAAATATACCATCTTCATTCATCTTTTGGTTAAACTACATAGATCGAGCTTCACCCTGTACCTTTTGTCATCTTGCTAATTCAGTGTATGGTGGAATGACACATTTCCTTTCTATTTTGAATCCCAAGACATAGGTATAAGATTTTGCTTTTCTGTTTATAGGGGATTTCTGTTTGCTTTCTTTTGCATTTTCTGTGCACATTTCAATCAGGGTAAAACACTAGGTTGAAATGCTACAACTGCTCTGAGAATTCAAAAATTATAATATAATCCAAATTATTTTATTCATTTTTTTTTCTCTATTCTGTGATATGAAGATGTACTTTGATGCCTGGAAGAAGTAAATGTCAGTGTCATGGAAGCTGATTGGTGAGGTATAACCAAGGCCTCAGGTAGAAGCTGCTGTTCCCATTAGTTATGTCAACAAAGTCAGGTAAGTCTGGCATTCAGGGAGTACAGCTTGTGCAAAAACTTTCCCAAGTATAAAGGTATAAGTCAGAATAGTCTTAGACCTTCAACAGACCTCTTTCCACAAGCTTGGAAAAAGCAAAGGAGATGTACTGCTCGATAATGGGAAGAGATGTGTGGCAAAAGCATTTAACTAGAATGCAGGAGATACGGCTTTTCTGAGCTTAATGGCATGATGTCCTCAGGCTCATGGAATGGAAGGCAGCCTTGTGGTAAGCAAATGAATGTCTTACTGACCTCAATTAATGCTTGTTCTGTTTGTGCCAGGACTGAATTTTGTTCAAGCCTGCTAGGTGCACACTAGGTGAATAGCAGACAAATGTAAATGACCTCTTTTTATCACTTGGATGGCATGAATACCTCTTTAGTCCACCTTTAACTAAATTAGAAGGCTGGAAAGAAGAGCTATAGCTCTCTGTATGGTCCATGGAGAGAGCTATACTCCTGGGGTGTCCTGAATCACCCTCTGTGCGCTTCACTGATCACACAGGAACATAGAGTCGTAGCTCAGCCCAATGTTAATGTGAATTTGCTCTTTATATTTGCATGCACCTGATCTTAGTATGCCCAACCATGCATTTGCCTCTTTCTTTTTTTTTTTTTTTTTTTTTTTGTAAAGTTTTTTAATAATTTTTATTTCTGGTGTTCTCTCACAGGAGAGAGATTTCTCTTACTGTGAAACAGCACAAGAAATTGCAGAAATCGCAAACCGGATGTCACTTTGTCCCTGTCATTCAGGAGATGCTGCACCTATAAATCACAAAAATCTAACAGCTGCAGCTGCAGCCAGATAAAACACTGATGCAAGGGCAGCTGAGAAACAGTGAAAGACAGATGAGACTATGACTTTTTGTCAACTGGTTTCATATTCCTGGAGAATATCTGGTGTCAAGCTGTCAGTCTACTTGACTTCAGAATGAACAGAGTGAGCTGATAAAACAGCGTGAGTCCTATCACCTTTCCTTTCTTGGGAAATTTAGAGACTGACATAATTCATGAGATGTTCTGCCTTTTTGCTCCTCTCCTGCTTTTCTTTTTTCCTTCTTTTTCCCTCCCATGTATTGTGTCAGCTTGTAACCTAAAACTATAATCTGTGGTGGTCTGAAGTGCTGGTTGAATACTATGCCTACACACCATTATATGAATAATGGTTCTGACGATAAAAAATAATGCAAATGCAGAGAATGTCTTGAACCAACTCTCAATTTGCTTCTGTCTTGGTAATGCCTCTAACTGAAATATCAAGTGTGTCAAAGTATTGCTAAAAAGTAGGCCATCTCTGAAATTTATCAGCTTGTTACTTAGCTTTCTGTGATCCAGATTTCAGAGATGGGAAGTGATACATTTTTCTTTACATATAAACAATTAATTCTAGATGAAAAATGTTTAAATATGACAAGGAAGTAATACACAGATAGATCTACTGTTCCACTATGGGAATCCTGTGGCTGCACAAATAACTTCGATTTGCTATCACACTTCATCTCTGAATTATTTTAATCCCTTAGTCATAGTTACATATGGTTTATTCTATTGTTTATTTAAGATGCCATTGAATAGGTGAAGTCATTACAACAAGGTTTCCTTCAACATCAACCCTGTCAAGTATCAAAAGCCTTAGCTCAAGGGACCTATGCTTGTATGTGGCATCACTGATAGTCATGGATTTAGAAGTCCATGAACTTCCATTATTTTATTACTATATGGATAATGAAGAGGCAGACAGGAGTCAGTAATGAGGATGTTGTTCATAGACCTTGATTCATCTTCCACAACACTTGCTTCCTGTGCCACTTAAGCTCACGGTGTTAAAAGTGCTTTGGTCCCCAGCTTCTTTTAAACTACCCTCAGATACCCTTTTCTTTCACCCAAGGGTTACATTTGTTACTATTTGTATTATGGCAAACTTAATTTCACATAAAGTTAATTAGGTCCATCCAGATAGATTTAGTTTCATTACGGACCATGGGAAAGGGCAAGAGATGCTTTCTGGGTCCCTAATTGCAGAGGTCCCAATTTTGTATCTGCATTTTTGTGGGACATACAGAACATGTATGCATTTGTAGAAGCTTTGTGGGAGGGCTGATGAAAGTGGACAGAGAAGGGAGGGATCTTTACATCAATTTCTGAAGTAGCTACACCAGGCTAGTACTGTTACCTGCTTCCAAATTGCTTCATAGTAAGAGGTTCACTGTGGAGGAAGTCCTGGTTCCTTTTTTAGTTTTGGGTTTTTCTATCGGACAAACTGAAGTTCAGTAAAAGTGTGATAGTTCTTTGAGCATGTTTCAGTAGCTTTATTAGGAAACTTCAACATTAAGCCTTGAAAAGAGATTTTTGCTGTGAACTATGATATTCCAAGTCTAAGGTTGAGCACCTTATGTTGTGTTTTAGCAGGCTCAAGGTAGGAATTGGTGAACTTCTTTTAAAGGTATTACAGGGTTTTTTTGTGGTTTTGTTTTGTGTGGGTTGTTGGGTTTGTTTTCTTTATTTGTGGTGTTTTACTAAAAATCTAGTCTGTATTCATACCTGGGGGAAAATCTAATTATTTGGTTTTGTTTAGTTTGGTTTTTTTTAATTAAAAATAAAATAAAAAAACCCCTCAGGCTGCAGTGTTTTCCTGATGTAGTAAAATGTTCTGACTTTACTGGGCTTTCAAAGGAACTGTATGCAAAGTAAAAGCAAGGCCCAGAGCCCTTAGCCCAAGGTCTGGAGTAGATGCTTCAGATGTGGATGGCCTCAGCTCCAGGCTAGCTCTGTGTCCTGATCACCCACATCCTAGAAGGATGCTTTGCGTACCCGGTGTGTTGTGTTGTCGATACCTTGATCTTTGCACAGCACTGTTATCTGTTATCTCTGCAATGCTTTGCAGAGATTGAATTGATTAACATCGAAACTAGTTGGAAAAGTTGGAAAAAATGTGACCATAAGCCAAAACCCAGTAATATTTAAAATTTTGATAGTAGTACAATGTGAAGAGTTCTAAAAGATAATGCAAGAGAACAATCCATTTTGAAGAATATTGTCTGATATGCAGGCTAATAGAGAATTCCAGTTGTTTTTGTTGTTTGGGATTTTTTTAAGTATGTGTACAAAATGGATAAACATTAAACAAAGATACAAGATTGTTTATCTTCCTCTACGGAAGACTGCATCCAGAATACCTATAATGACCTTGGAATTCTGCTTAATGAATAAATGGAGTATTCAGCCATATCTGATAATGAAAATGAAGCATGCTTAATTGACTTAGCACCCAACTAATCAGCAGTTAATGCAGTCCTGAAAATTATTAAGTTATTTCATCTTGGAGGGTCAGAGCATGTGTGTAGAGAAGGGACAATCTAGGCTTTACATCTTAAGCATGAAGCAAATATAAATGGTAAACAGTAATTGATGTGGCCCAGAGGTTTCAGTCAGTAGCATGGCCTTGATCCATGCTTTCCTGAGCCATCTGCAAAATGTTTATAATTCTAGAATGAAACTTTGTTCATTAACATCCTGCAGGCAGTTGCACTGGAGGATAGTTATATTGTGAGCAAAACAGCTCTGCCATTGGTGGACTGGTAAGTCAGATTGGGTTAATTTAAACAAACAAACAAACAAAACCCAGTATTTTTAATCACCACTGTGTGAATGTCCCAGAACAGCCTGTTGGGATTTTATTCAAAGTACATATTGAGTTATAGTGCCTGATGTGACACCTGCAAATATCTCTGTCCTGATTTTATTTGGCTGTAGACAGTGATTCAGAACTAAATGAGATAATTTGTTCCAAAATCTTTCCCTCTCAGCAGGGATTTTTCTATTGCTCACAGGCATGACTTAGTATTCAGACCCAAAACAGTGATGTTTGAGGAAGAGGACATCAGTTCAGTTCCCTGCACAAGGGATAATCAATGGAAACCTTGCTTTCACTGTTTATGTTCAGAAATCCCAGGTTAACAAAGGACTTGGTACAGCAGGAATCCTCTTGTTCCATATTTTCCATTTTCTGTGAACTGTGTTTTTAGCAATTTTTTTTTCTTAATTTTAAAATATTAAGTGGCTTTCACATATCTTGATAAGCAAGTAACAACTGTGAGGATTTTTTGTTAAATTTTTTTGCATTTATTTAGAAGAGCAGAGGGTTAAACATTCTAGATGAAAAAGTAGCTATGTGCCCAGAATCAACAGGCATGGCAGCAGTGTTTGGATGTTGGTTCCACAGCCTTTGAGTCACTGTCTTGTCCTTGATTGTAGCAGCAGGTGTCTTTAGAGGGCACAGGATTTACCACAGGAAAAGTCCCTACAGGAAAGCGGCCCTGGGGCATTGCAGGTCTCTTGGTGAAATGGATGGGAGTGGGGAAGATGAGGCCTCAACCTCCATGTTGGGCCTCTGATCCTTTGAAGATGTTACCTGTCACAGAAATCCTTGAGAGGCACTTGCTCCTTTCCTGTTGTTAAAAAACTGGACATCCTACACAAGATCTTGATAAATAACGGAGCAAGCGTTAAAATGCGTAGGGAGTCTTTATCTTTTTCTCTGCTCGCCTGCTGTTGCTGTCTTTGAAAATCATCATAGACATAAAACAACGGAAAAGTGATTTTAGTTTTTATTATGTATGTGCTAAAATACTCCTTTCAGCTTTTGACTTATTTCAGTGTCAGGTTTCAGACACTTAATGTTTTGTGAGTTGAGGCTTTGCGACCTATCCTAAATATATTGCTCAAAATCCAAATCCTTGATCTGTCATTAGCAAACTTCACTTAAATTGGTTTTAAAGCTGATCTTTGTACCTCATCTGATGCATCAGCTGTGAGGAGTAAGTGTATCAGTTGGGAATCTTCACAAACTTCAGGAACTTTGGAATTTGCTTGTGGAACAAAAGGGGAGCCTTGCCAAGACCCTGCTGCAAAGCATCATGTAGCCTTTCAAATGACAGGTTTTAACTGGCAGTGTTGGATTTCTGTGCAGTAAAGAATGTACCATGAAGGTATTGACAAAACATCCTGTCCTCTAAGATGAAAGTTTATATAGTGATGCCTGAGGAGATTACAGCTTTTTTTGGTCAGACCAATACTACAAAGTGTACATAGACACTAACTGAATTGGTAGCAGAGTATATAAAGAATACTAATAGGGTTATTATAGCAGTGGTGATCTAAAAATAAAAGCAGTGTAAAGGTCACATGCAGAAACAGTATTCTTAGACTTGCTGATAACTAGCTGTGTCCTGTAAAGTTACTAGAGTAAGGCATTTTTGTTAATTACATTTGAACCCCAGAGTAGATATTTTCTATAAGCATCTGTAAATGTGAGAGTAGTTTTTGGGCACCCTTTGGGAGGAATCCAGATGTGGCCTTTGTGCTTCAGTCCCTATTCTGCACCCACTCCACTTTGCCAACCACGGTTTTAACTGAGTCCATTCACCTGTGGGAACTAAGTGTTCGGCAGTTCATTCTCTACATGATGTTGCACTTAGAGAATCTGTTTTATGGACAGAGGCACAGAAGAAAACACTGAAAGGCATGCTTTTCTTAGATATTTTTAACTGTTCTGCTTCTCTTAGTGTTCTGCAGTGAACACTGAGTATTTTATTTGTACAGCCCGCTTGAGATGATGATGACCTCATCCAGCTGTGGTTCTGGTGCTTGCTGTCCTCATTGCTGATATTGTGTGTTTCACCAGTGCCCCTCTGACAATCCTCAGGGGTTGGTATTGGGACTGGCACTGTTTAACATCTTTGTTGGTGACATGGTGTCCCAATCCAATGTCAGGGAAGGTTTTGATATGATCCTAAGAGTGAGATTAAGACACAAACGAGGTCAAATGCCGTATACACAGAAGAGTTTTTATCATCAAAAGTAGAAAATAGTAACGATAGGATAGAATGGAAGAAAAGGTAGAAATCAAGCAAGCAGTTGGGATAGAGTTGCAAAAATAGTCACCACCATGGATCCAGTGGCCTCCTGTTGGTCCTCAGTCTTCAATTCTTTGGTGATGGGTGCACACCATGGCTTGCCTCCACGGTTTTTTATAGGGCATAGTTTGATGATGCATGCACATACGTACTGTTCATGCACTGTTCATGTGCTGTAGGTTTTGTCTAGCACACGACCTTCACGTGGTCAACACTAGAAAACAGTATCTTATCTCAAAGACTACAGTTTCCATGAGAACAGTGGCCTCCACATTCCTGCATGCTTTGTGGGCTCCGGCCTGTTTCCTCCCCTGGATGCCTCAGTGGCCTTATGTGTTCTTACGGACAAAGGAGTGCCCTACTTAGATAGGCCATCCCAGAGACAAATGGCTGGAGATAAATAGTTCACAGTTCAGTCTCTCACATCAAACAATCTTTGAGATGAATGGCTTGAGATAACAATTCAGTCTCTCACACATGCACAGTGGGACTGAGTGCACCCTCAGCAAGTTTGCTGGTGGCATCAAACTGCATGGTGGGGTTGCCACACTGGAGGAAAGGAATGCCATCCAGAGGGACCTTGACAGGCTTCAGAGGTGGGCCTGTGTGAACCTCATGAAGTTCTTGGGGGTATTAGCAGATCAAAACCTGAATATGACCTAGCAATGTGCACTCACAGCCCAGAAAGCCAATCACATCCTGGGCTGCATCAAAAGAAGTGTGGGTGACAGGTGATTCTACCCCTCCACTCCCCTCTCATGAGACACAACCTGGAGTGCTGTGTTCAGCTCTGAGGCCCCCAGTGTAAGAAAGACATGGACCTGTTGGAATAGGTCCAGAGGAGGGCCGTGAAGATGATCAGGGGGCTGGAGCACCTCCCCTGTGAAGCAGGCCAAGAGAGATGGGGTTGTTCAGCCTGGAGAAGAGAAGGCTCCAGGGAGACCTCATAGTGGCCTTCCAGTACTTAAAGGAGGCCTACAGGAAAGATGGGGAGGGACTCTTTATCAGGGAGTATAGTGGTAGGATGAGGGCTGATGGTTTTAAACTGAAAGAGGGTAGATTTACATTAGATATTAGGAAGAAATTCTTTACTGTGAGGGTGGTAAGACACTGGAAGAGGCTGCTCAGAGAAGCTGTGGATGCCCCCTCCCTGGAAGTGATCAAGGCCAGGTGGGATGGGGCTTTTGAGCAACCTGGTCTAGTGGAAAGTGTCCCTGCCCATGGCAGATGGGGTGGAACTAGATGATCTTTAAGGTCCCTTCCAACACAAACCATTCTATGATGCAGCCTCAGTGGGTATTAATGTTGATCCTTATGATTGAAATAGTTTATAAAGGAGGCATACATCACCTCTCTGTTGCCTTTTGGTTATTTATCACTGTGCAGAGTCTGGAAGTAATGTTAATTTGGTGTGATATTTGATGGTCAGAATGTAGGGTTGATGAAAACAGAAGTGCTACCAACACTGTTACTGGAAAGAAGCATAAAGGAGGACAGTGTCTCCCTCTCCACTGCCCCTAGCATCCAGCTTTGACACAATTCAGCTGCATCTTTCTGGAACTGCCATGGAGCAGGAATGTGCTGGGATGGGCTTGGGTGACAAGCTGCCCTTGGACACCCTTAGGAAGATATCAAGCCTTAGTCTATATTGCACTTCAGTTTCCTTGCCTCCCTGTGTGGCTTTAATTGAAACTCCATGCTGGAGGAGAGCAAAGGAACAGGTCAGGGGAGATGTGCTTCCTACAAGGAACAAATATACGGAAATCAAAATCATTCGGCTGCCTTCAGCATGCTGTGTTCTTCTGCAGCAGTAGTTGATTTGAGATCAGAAGTCAGCTCTTCTACAGGTGGACGGATAGTGATGTGAGAATGGTTTTTCTTGTCTCTAGGAGGACTTCCTATCTCTGTAGGTGGGGGAAAACCCCAAATATGCAGCAACTGCAAAATAGGAAGGAGGCTGGTTGGTTCTGTTTGCATTAACGTGCCAACAAACCTCAGGTGAGCACCTACTCCTGAAGTGAGTTAACTCAATAGTTATAGAAGTCTGAAGAGGACTGAGTTATAATGTAACCCTGGGTGTCCTATGTTGGATTTGAGAGCACATATTCTGTCTCAGTGTCCCACATGCTTTGCTCCCACTATATGGTCTGTTTCCATGTTTACTTTGCATAGCTAAATGAGCAAAAATGTTAGTCTTCCCGTGCAAAATGAACCACCTGAAGCCTTTAGAGGCAGCACAATTGCAGAGAAAGAACAGTTGGTCTCTAGATCAGAGATGAAATCTAACTTAGAAAACTCCCCTGCACCCAGTATCATTGATTTAGAAACATATGTACATACACAGGTATAAACATATGTACATACATATGTCTGTGTGTATATATATGGTAGCTGTTTGCATAACATGGCTCCTGAACTCTTATGTTCTCATAACACCATTTCCTTAATAAAGGGGTGTTTCCTATCTGTCTGCATTTTTCTGGATTAATTCAAACAGCATCAGTGACTAAAGGGTGTAATGTTAAAGATGAGATCTTATGAGTGCTTAATACCATAGTAAGCAGTCCTTCTGGTTGCCTGATAAATTCGAGATGTGCCTTTCCTAGGTCTGGCCACAGCCATCACGTTTGCACTCCTATTCTGTTCTTATTCAGTTACTTTCAGCTGATGAGCTGCCAAAGTGCAACCTGAAGACTTGCTGTTAGTTTGTAAATGTTGCAGTTATGATTTTGTGTGGGGTGTACGTGGTATTTAGTTGATTGGAAGGGTGAGGTGGAGAGGAAGCTCTTTTCTGTTTAATATTTCTCATTAGCTTGTTGCCTTAAAGATAAGTTTTTAGCATAACATGCAGGAATTTGCCTACACAATATGTCCTATTAATAGAAAGGAACTACATATAGAAAAGACTCCCACTTCCATTGTCTCTTTTATTCTGTTCCTTGAATGCCCCAGTTGGACTTCTAATGAAGTATTTCCTCCAGCTGTCAAGAAAGTTTACACTATGTTCCTAACTTTCTGTTTCCTAGCAACTCTGCATCCTTCTGCCCATAAAGGAGGGTGGCTTATACTTTCAATGAACATAATTATAAGCCATGGCCAGTGAAAAGCAAATGCTGTTGAAGAATAAATCTCATCTGTACTTTAAACAGAAAGTAAAAAGTTCACATCACAATTGCTTATCTGTTTTAGCATCACATATAATTGTGATGAGTATCACTTTGTATGTCCTTGCATTTAAAATTTAAATTTTGGTTGCCAATGTGGATAGGACCACCTTCAACCATTTGGCCTTGGGACTAGGGATCACTGCTTGTTTAAGTTTTGTTTGACAACTTCTTGTGTTTGAACATCACCAACATGTTATTTGGAATGTATTGTGTTTCCTATTTATTTCATTTTATTATTATTTTATTTAGCTGCCCTGCTTTGAACCTCAGTCTTCTTACCTAGATCAGCAGTCTGCTGAGCTGGATTATGGTAAGATTGATTACAAGTCCTACATTAAAAGATTTCAAAGGGACTGCAAAGCTGCTCTGTAATACTTGTGTAAAGCAAGTCGCTGAAATATCTTCAGTAGTGCCTTTATTGTGATGTTTTCTTAGTACTTATGTATAAAATACTATGAGTTGAAGTATCTTTCCCCATTCTCTTTCACTTCGTTATGTCATTAGTGTGTTGTGAAAGTAGAAGTTGATGGGGAAACCTTGGAAATCAAAGTTTCTTTTAGCCATATTACAGGCAGAATATGGATGGCAGCTGTGTGGGAATTCTGCTTTCTCTAGAAATTTAGGAAGAGTTAAATATCTGATTGGTATTTGAGATTTCATAAGTGACTAAGGAGATGGCATAGAAACAAAGTGAAAGCTAACTAGGGATTTACTATTCAGTGATAGCTTTTCCACCTTTAGAAATAACAGTGTTTCTTTGCATAGGAATCTTTCTGGTGTTTCAACAAACTATCTTTTCTGTTAAAAAGGTCAACGTTTTTACATGTTTGCTTTCTCACCTCTGAAGTGGCCAGATGGCTTCTGTTGCTTGTTGGAAAATAAATACTCTGAAAGAGCAAACTTCAATGAAAACACACAGCTGAAAAAAGTGATTAACTGTAGAACATAGGAGCTGCTACGCTGGTTTACAACAGTGTTGTGGTTTAACCCCAGCCAGCAACTAAGCACCACACAGCCGTTCACTCACTTCCCCCCCACACAGTGGGATGGGGGAGAAAATTGGGAAAAGAAGTAAAACTCATGGGTTGAGAGACGAATGGTTTAATAGAACAGAAAAGAAGAAACTAATAACG
>JAVJGG010000031.1:16815255-16845017 GCA_035590195.1 Aviceda cuculoides
CCACACTATTTCTGATACAGGCCAGGATGCCATTGGCCTTCTTGGCCACCTGGGCACACTGCTGGCTCATATTCAGCTGGCTAATATCCTCTTTCAGAGCTCCTTCACTTGGGTGACTCAGAGCCTGTTTGATCAGTTAGTAGACTTGGGTCCTTTTCCTCAATTGTTTTCAGACAGTAAAATCCCATTTTAGGTTAGATGTTTTCATCAGTCCCTGGGTGCATGTATCTGAGAATCTGTAGCACTCAGTTTCACCATGTTTTTCTTCCTCTAATCCAGCCTTACAGTGGAGTTCCTCCTGACACAGAATTCTTCCTGAAGAAAAATCAAGATGATTCTGTTGCTTTGAGGAGAACAAGGGATGGGCGTGATGGTGGGACTGGACAGAAGGGAAGCTGGGAAATGGGTGTGGAAGAGGCAGGAGAGGAGTCGCCTATGGGTAAGGTGGATATTAAATGTGGCTTGTGTATCTATGGTGAATTCTTAATGGTCCGCCTGCTCATTAGAGTTATGCACCTCTGATCAAGCCTTGGGTGTGTGATGATGGGTCTCTGCTGTTAATAGTGCTGCCTAGGTCTATGTGTAATCCTAAACACTTTTTTTAATCTGTGCTAAAGTTACCGGTGTAAACAAGTAACAGCTAGCTAGCTGTCTGGCCCTGGATGAACTGCATTAGTGGCCATCCTCATACCTGATGGCTTGTCTTTCAATGCTATTTTAATCATATACAGTGGTGTAAGGAGATCCCCATGCTTGCATGAGCTCTGCTGTAGTTATTGCAGTGATAATTCTGCATTGTCACAACTGTTTTTAAAAATAATCACAAAATCTTTTGCTTGGTTTTCAGTCAGTTTCACCTGACTATATTTGTACACAGTGATTATATCTCCATCTTTCGTCATATATGCTTCAGTATTATATTGCTGGAGCTCAAAATGTTTAGGTTGGTTTGAACAGAAGATGAAAAAATACAAAAGCTAACTGATAGGGTAAAAAAGAAAAAAAAGCCCTTCTTCCCCCATGCCTGCCCCATATTACTATGTAAAAAACTTTGGTTGTTCTTGCCAGCTCTTTGGTCTTGAATTCATCATTTTCCCCTCTACTTCTCTTCATCAGTGTTCTTGGGTTTTGTTTCCCCCTCCTCCTTTAATGTTGCTTTTTTTGGACATTTCTCCTTGTGTTTGTAGGGGGATGCTGGGAAACGCTCAAGTAGTTTAAGATCCTCTGGGAACTTTTTAACATCAAGAGTGCTCCTCTTCCAAGGCTCAGCTAAACTCTTCCTGTTTGAGCTGCAGCTTCCTCATACAGCTGTATTTTTTCCCAGTTGTCTAGCAGATGCTGGCCAGTAAATATATGATCTCCTGCCTGCTGTGATCCAGATTTACTCTCCTGCTTGTCTTAGTAGTAAATATTTTCCTCTGAGTGCTACATTTGTTAAGATAGAGATTGCTGTATTTTGAACAGGTTTTGTGTTAAGTGTCTTAATAGGTTTGGTGTTCTGTTGTTTAAGTCAAAGAAATGCCTATGCAGTGGGTTTGGATTGCAAATCTTCCCTGGAAACTATTGCTAAGTAAAACTTGCTTTTGTTGCTGAATGATTTTAGTTGGAGCATCTGTCAGTAAGAAAATGTGAAGCAGAATCATAGGTGTGGAGGCAAGCAAGCTGGGAGTGACAGGCTGTGAGTAGTATGGACTTGTGTGAAGAACAACTTATATTTACGGAGCAAGCTCATGGCTAACTTAATCATAAAACTACCTAAGTCAATCATTCTTTTCTTTTTTTTTTTTTTTTTTGGCTGGGAGGGGTGGCTGTTTGCAGCTTTTGCTGTTTATGTGGTGGGTTTGGGTGTGTTTTTTTGTTGTTGGTTATGTTTTGTTTTTTTAGTAATCCTTGCCTACCAACTATCTTAGTGAAGCTCAAGTTTCTTCGCTTTTCAGAGAAAATGTCCTGATAATTTGACAGGAAACAGACAGCCACAGGTGTGTGTGGACTTGTGAATAAAAGGCACAACTCAAAACTATACATTAAGCATGAATAACTGTCCCATCATAACAGAGCAGAAGATTAATAGGCACATCTGACATAAAAGCATAAAACAAAGAGATATCATCAGCAGGTGATTCTGTCAGCTAATGAGAGGAAGACAGCATGGAGTGAATACAGAAACATTTGTTAAAAGGCCAGCTCTGAAAAGGACTTTACCCAACCACCAAGAACAGAAAAATCACATAAATAGCTCAAAGTAGCAGTGAACAAGTGCACTGTAAGTGACTTGCTGCAGAGGGTCAGCTTTAAGGAGCTTCTGAGGTGACTGCCTTGACAATACTCAATACTGGAACTTTCTCATCTGTAACCTTTGTTATGTGGAAACTGAATCTAATTAGCTTTCCTGTCCAGTGCATGCCAGCTCTGCTTGTCTAACTCCTAACTGGTCCTGAAGACTGCCAGGTGAGAAAGTATGTAACTGCCCTCTCTCAAGAGGCAGCAGCTCCTTAAGCGTGAAGAATTCATGCACACAAATTCTTGAATGCCCAAGGAGTCTTTCCCAAGCATTTTCTTCTCCTTCCCTGTGCTACCTTCACAGTGACTACAGCAGTCTGGGACTCTGGTAGTCCACTTCAGGTTGGGAAAGAGACAAAATCTTCAGGATGGATTGGAAAGTCATCCTGGTCCCCTTCACTTGGAAGGAGGGAAAACTGTCTGTCTTCCCACTCTGCTGCAGCTGGCTAACCTGCCTGTCTTTTCCCAACCCATCTTCTCCTTTATGGCTGTTTCTTAGATATTTGGAGATAGAGTGCCATTGATACCAAGGTTCGTGTCCAGTGGAAGTGTATGAGCCTGGGGATTCAGTGGTATTTTCCTGTTTGTCTTTCAACTTATGAAGGTGTTAATTTGGCCTTTTGAAGACCAGTTCTCTTCAGAATTACTTTTCTCTTATGTCATCTTTTGTTTGAGATGGGTCATTCTTGCTCATATTTGTGAGTGGTCTAAGTCATTAGGACTTTGGATGTGAACAGAGATGATCAGGATTTAGACCATGCAAAAGCACCAGAACCATGCTTGATGTTTTTCTTCATGATAGTAAAGGACAAAATTACATAATACGATCCTCCTCTTCTGAGCAAACATGTGATTCCATAATACGCAATCTCGTCATCTGTGACAGAAGGTAATTCATAATGTTTATAAATTTTTGGTCTTTTGGGGATCCTTAAGAGAGAATTTTTTTCACTTGGGATATTAGAAATATTTAAGTAGGCCCTGTGTGACTGAAGGTTGCAGGTTTTATCTGTCTGTTTCTCTCCAAGACAAATCATTAGTGCGGTGCCATTGATTTTATGTAGGAGGACAATAGATTTGAACAGGGAGAAATTTTTTCACTGGCCTGGTGCTCTACAAGGGCTTTGAATGACAAGAGAGAGATTTGTTCACACATAGCAGATAGCGTTATTTTTCTATACACTAACGTCAGTGGGAGCAGTTGCCTTCCTGTTCCAATCATTTCTTAAAAACAGATGATGGCTCCTTGTGTTGTCTGTATGTATCCTCTGGCCTTTAAACATTTTTTAGAAATTGGCTTGTCAACTTTTTGATATAGCTCGACTTACCCATTTCCAACCTTGGGACTTTCATGAATCTCCTGCCGCAGATTTAGGTTGTATTTCTTACATGTGAAAAAGAAAGCTTGTTAAAATAATATATATGTGTTCTATATGCAGGCTATGCAGGCTCACACAGTCACATTTCTAGCATGTAAAGGAAATAGTCAACCCATAGATTTGGTTTTTAAGATGTTGATAGGAACAGACAGAAGATAGCCTGTTGTCTGGCTTTTTTTCCTAGCAAAGCTAGAGCTTCAAATGCAGTGTTCTATGTGTGTGAGTGAAAGGAACCTCTCCTGTGTGACCCACTGAAATAGGCTACAATCTCTTGATCTTTTAGGGATGCAACACAGTATTAGCCAGTCCATCATTCTTTCTTCTGCTGTCCGTTCCTCATCTTCTTCAGTGTCCCTCAGACACATCACATGTTTGCAGTTCTTTCTCTTTCCTAGCTTTCTGGAATGTCATATGGCCCTACTGAATTACCAAGGAAACAGGCTTTTCAATTCAGGCAACTCTGTCCTTGCTTATGAGCATGTTTCACATGGAGGTAGAGGGGCAATGCCTCAACTTTACAAGTAGTAGAAGACTGCAGGAATAAAAGGCACAGGAGTACAGCCTGTCTCTCAAAACTATCTGTGAGTACAAGGCTCAGCAACTTTTCTTATGAGACCAAATATTCCTTAGCTATACCAAGTAGCAGCCTTCCAAGTTGCACAGCATAACTATTTTTCTCCTTCTCAGTCTTCCCCTTCCCCACCCTGGCACATGATATGTTGTATTTGACACTTATGAGGGAGAAGATACTCAGCAAAGTCTCACATTTTTTCTATTCAGAGTATTTAAGTCCTGAGTGATGTTGTTTAGAATATTCTTATTCAAATAGAACATTATTTAAGTGCAGAGAAGTATGCAACATAGCCAATTTAGCATCTTACCCAGAATGCATGTTTTAAAGCCTCTGTGTAGGAAAAAAAAAAGGTGAAACCAAGAAGGCAACAGAGCTGTTATAGTCTACAGTACAAAGCAGTAAGAATAATTCTTACTGCATGTGTACAAGAGAATGATGTTTATATGTCATTCAGCTTACTTAAGATGTTTGACTTGCTATTTGAAGCAAAAAACATCCCTAGCCAAACAATTAAATAATAGTTTCATAATCTGTGTTATAAAGAGCCTACCATTAATGTCAGACTGGACTGAGACTTACTTTTTTCAGAGATAGCAATCCAAATGCAAGAGATCCCAAAGCACTTAAGAAGCTAAGGGTATAATACTAGAAAACATTTTCTCATTCAGAAGACTTCGCAGTAAATAGGCAAGGGAAGAAACGTGAGAAGAACAAAATTTTCAGTAGCTGCTTTGTGCACAACTGATTTATATTCTGTGCATTGCCAAGAAGAGATACCTTGTGGAAAAACAGTGCATGAGTATCTAATTGAAGGTGGTATAGTAATACCCAGAGTTAAACTTGCATGGCGTTTTCTAGCATTTCATGACTTGTCTGTCTGACTTTGTGACCATAACAATCTTTTAATGTTATTGTGATTATATTTATTTTTTCTCCCCCCAATGGAAGTGGAGTGCTCTGGAAAGCACCAACTCTCTATTTTACCTAAGAATAAATAGAATATGGGTCTTGACCAGTCATGCAACTATTAGTGGTCCAGCTGAGCAGGTAACTGTGTAAGGCCTGGCTCCTGACGCTTGTCAGTTCCTTTGCTCTGTGCATGACCTCTAACGGAACTAAATCACATGCCAAGGAGCACAGATCAGCATGACAGAGCAGCAGTTTAGCTTTTTCACTTGTTCACACTTATGTAATGTTACTCATTTTTTTATCTCTTTCTCTGCCAAAATGTGTGGCATGATATTAAAAATGAATGAGTTGATTCTAATTTGGTGGACTTTGTTTCAGTGATGTACCCACTTAAGATACTGACCAAATATTAGTACACAACTTACAATTTCATTCTAGTGCTGATGGTAGAAGCATATTTCAGCAGCAGGGTATTAGTGACATTGTTAATTGATATTTGCATTTAATGAACTCACTAATAGTAGTGCATTAAAGAATAAATATGTGTTAGAGATGGTGGAAAAAAAAAATTGGATGCCTGCAGAATAATGAATTTAGCAGAAATTGTTGTTAGCAAGGCCATGGGCTAGCAAGGCCAACAGAGCCCTTCAAGAATTTTAGTTGTCCTGGAAACATGTGGAGGTTTTGATTTTGTTTTCAGTAGTTTGGATTGTATCTACAATGATGTAAATTGCATGATAAATCCCGAGTTCCAAGGTTAATATGCTGGGCTTTATATAATATTGAAAATAAACTTTCAGTATAATATTGCCTTTTATACTCAAGAGAACCCAGACTAAAAAAAATGCTGTAAATCTGAGACAATTCTTTGCATGGTGCCTGTTTCAACTGCTGCCTGTGTAGTGACAGGAGCGTGGCACACATGAATCATTTATTGCTGGAATCTGGGTTGATAGGTGATCATTTCAGAATTCAGGGAGGGGGGGCAATTGGGGGTTTGGGGTGTGTGTGTGCCTTTTTTACTACTCTGAATATACAAATGAATAGTTAGCTTGTATGCTTGAATCTGAGACAAAAAAAATTAGCCTGAGCGGATGCCAATTCTGAATTTTATTATCAAACATGTAATTCATAATTTTCACTGTTGGTGGTTTGCAGCATAAATAGAAGGAGTAATTAAATCAAAATAGGAGTAATCAGGATGTTGTGCAACTTATCAAGGAACCCACACATAAAATTTATTTTTCTGTTACAAACTAAGGTTTTAAAGTGTTTGTAGAAGCATGTATTTTGAAAGGTTTATATTTTCCTAGTAAGTGAACAGAATTAAACCAAAAAATATTTTGAGAAATGTTCTGCATTCTTTCGATTATGGATTGTTGTCTTAGGCATGCTATAATTTTGTAGGTTAAGGTACGCTAAGAGATGGGGAGATTTTTCTGACAATTTTAGGCAGAAATTAAGAGCTTTGACTTCTCATATCATGCTATGAAATGACCCACACCAATCAACTATTAATAGAATATATATTTTTTTTTCCAGGATCTGAACCCGTGTTCCAAGAGGGACAATTTGTCTTTAAACAATATCTGCCTATTGCTAGATGGGTAGGTCTGATCTATTCTCCTGTGTTGCGTGGGAACTGTATTATGGGGGGCCTGGACTTCCATTTGGTCCAGTGAATCATGCTATTTAGGCAAACTTCCGCTCCCAAACTCAATGGGATAATATTCTGACTCTTAGCTCTTCCAGAAAAGTCTAACAACAACAAAATTGTTAATATTCATTTGGGTTTCCCACAGAACAGATAAGTAACTGTTCATAATTCTGCACCAGTAGCAAGTGATGGGGCAACTTTCTGTGTTGTGTTACATTGCATTTACTGCTCAGAAATAAAAGAAAATTGTCACATTACAAAATCAGTGTGTTTCTAGTAACAATTTCAAGTGTGGAAAGAAGATCCAAATGAGATATGCATTACCATAGTTTACGTACCCAGCAAAGTATGGATTAACTGGCTAATAATTGCTAAGAATCTGGGTAATTTAAAGAACTGTGTTAATCCCTTGTGGAGGATTATATTAGTATCTTCCTTTAGGATTACATCTAATATTCCCACCTTTGATTTAGCTGAATACAATTGCATGAAAGCAGGGCAGGAAGCAATAATATGGATGACCTTGCTAATGTAATGAACAGAATGGTTATGAGACAGTCCCTGCCTGCTGCTGATTTTGTTTACAGTAACATCCAGAGAGACAGAAGCTGTGATTTGTGCCTTCTTTTATGGAGCACTTAACTGACCTACAATCTAGGTGTGTAGTTGAGGAAAATGTTAGCAGACATAAAAGCAGCATGTTCAGTTTGCTACTTCTCTAAAACCACTGCTATCTAAGTATAACTGATTATGAAGTCTTCAGCCAACTTAATTTCTCATTTCCATATCCAAAGTGCATTTAGTTTAACCTGTCCCCTCTAAAGAAATAACCTGTTTATTTAAGGACAAGGTTATTTTACCAGTCAAATGGGAATCTGTAGATGACTTCCCATTCTGGCCTTGGTCATGACACCTGACCTTTACTTGGTGAAATCTCAATGAGCTAATGAATGTTATGGTCTCCTGCTTCCTACAGTAATAAATTTGCACTCTCTCAGCTTCCGCCGATCTCCTTCATCCATAGAGTTGGTAGGTATCCTAATGACCATAGAAAAAGTTGAGACAATGATATCAATGCTACTTGACCTATCAGTCTTTTTTTGCTTCTATTTATCCTGGCAGGACCTTAGAAATAGTACTTTCTAGTTGTCTTTGCTAACTGTTTCCAGTATAATCCAAAAGGCAGTGATTAGTAGCTGTGTGTCTTAAGAGCTCTAATGTATAAGTCCACAACTGTTCTGTCCTGTCACTGCTGCAACTTATTAGTCACAAACAGCTCTCAAGTGAAATGCTTTGTACAGCCTCACTAAAAATGTCTTGAGAGAACTAGGAAGGTTTGGGGGCGGGGGGTGGGGGGGTGGGGTGGGGTGTCTTTCTGTTGATGACTGGATTAAGGAGAATATGTGCTGCCATTTCAAGGTAGGTAGCAAATCTGCCTTAGTGCAGGTTCTGAGACCACAGGCAATTAAAGGCAGGTAAAGGAAAAATTTCTGTTTTGGCATGCCACCATCCTGAGCGTTTGTCACTTGCATGCTACACAATGAACAGAAGACAGCCTCAGCCTACCTAGACCTAAAGAGCTTGCTGGAAATGGAAATCCACCATGTGCTTGGCTTCTAGGAGGCAAGCAAAATAGTGTAGATGTGTCTACAAAAAGTTATAGCCACAGTCTGGACAAAGTTGTCTCTGTCCAAGCACCTGAATGTTAACAGCCTAGAAAGCAGGTATCACTCATCATATATTGACTAATGCAATCACTTCACTATATTTGCTGTGGTTTGGATTCCAGGTTTCAGTAGGGCATGATGATACTTTTTTTTGCTGTGTTATCTGTTGCATAAAGATGAAAAGCAGAGGCTTCAACAAGTGTATTTGCAAAAGACAGGATACAGCATTTTTGGACTAGAAAAGGAAAGTGGTTAGGTATACCTTGATTGAAGCAGTTGAAATTTATGGAAGGGTTATTCAACTCCTATTTTTTTTCCTGTTGCTTAGCATGGAGACAAGAATTCACAGTATTTGAAAGGCAGTACTCTTCAGTACAAAAGAATAAATACTCTTTGACAAAACATGTAGTCATATTATTCAGTGCTATGTGACAAACTGAAATATGATTTTGGTGTGGGTGTTGTGTTTGGGTTTGTGGGTTTTTTTGTTTGGTTGTTTGTTTTTCTTTTTTTTTTTTTATGGGAACACTGACATACTTTTTCTTGGTGGCAGTAAGGTACCATTGTAAAACAGCATGCATCAGCAGTATAGGTACCTGAATTGTATGCTACCAGATAGAAAAACTGCTCTTCTCAGAAAGGGACTTCTTCCTAGATGGATGTACAGTTTTTCATCACTGACCATACTGCTTATGCTTGGAATTAAGTTCCTTGTGCGAATGCAGCATACTAAGCCAAATAACTAGTGCAATAGGAATTAGAGACCAGTAGGTATCTTCTCCATCATCGCAGGATGAAATCTTTGCCTGAAAAAGGCTTTGACAAATAAGTCTCTTGAAAGGCCGGGTAACAATGTGGAAGAAAAAACAACTAAGCATCTTGCAAAGACATTTGATGTTTCTAGTAAAGAACTCCTCTTCACAGACTAGAAAGCTTGATTTGTACTTCATGTACTTTTGAATTCTGTATTGCTTCATGATTCAGTATAGCTGATTTCAACAAAAAGTACAGTTTTGTTATAAAGTAAAAAGAGAATAATGTTTTGTTATATTTTTGTGTGTGGCATTTTGAGCCACTTTTTTTTTTTTTTTTTGGAAAACACTAATGGGTGAATTCTGATCCATTAAAGAGAAGGAGCCTGCACTTGTAAACCAAAGACTATGATTAATAGCAGGTATTCTCCCTCTTGAGTGGCAGGCACACTTAGGCATCAGGGAAAAACAGTTTTCATCTTGAGGAATTGCACCTGTACTTGAAGTGTGGCATTTCTGCTCAACAGTGGATAGGTCTAGAAAAAAGGTGCTCCAAATTCAAAGATGTCTTCACCATGAGCCAAAATTGTAGAAGCAAAACATAGCACAAATGATTTCTATTTATTCACCTGAAATGCCCAGCAATGTGATGAGAATGGCTTTAGCAGAGAATTAAATAAAAATCCAGTCCTTGAAACTGCCACCACCACTCCTCTGTCATGCTAATGTGACAAAACTGAGAGAATTGTGGTTTCTTCCTGAAATGTTACTTTAAAATAGCTAAAGAACCATCCTGGGCTTCTGGAGTCACCCCTCTGATGGGAAGCCCTGGGCTGACCTCCTGTCTCCCTGGAAACTAGGGGAGGAGTATGGAGAGAGAGCCAAGGGCTAGGGGATGCCCTGCCTAAATGGGGTTTAGTAACCCATTGGCCAGAAACCCTCAAAGGGAGAGGGAAGCCAGTAAGGGTAACCTGCTCATCAAGAGAGCAGTGGAATACTAAGTCTTGCATTCTTCCTCTAAGAGAATGAAAAACTCTATTTTTGCAATCTGTAGTTCCAAGATTTCTGAATGGAGGTGGTCATTGTATTTATTAAATTTATTTTATTTTTTTTTAAATTACAACCCACACAGAAGAAGATTGCACGCAGATGCTTGTCGCTGAAGCTGGTCATAATTGCAGCTGGTGGTATTAAATCAGGATTTATTCCAAGGCTGTATAATATATATATATTTTTTTATTATTATTTAAAGAGAATGACAAGTTATTTTGCAGGCTTATTTTCTGGCATCAACTGTTACAAACTTCTCTGCAGGATTATTTTTGCTTATAGAGGGTGTCCTGTTAGGACATGACCTGGCAAAAGAAGACAACTGATAGTGCTAAACAAACTTAGCAGTCAGCATACCCAGAGCCTGGCACTTTGAAAGCTGCAAGAATGCTCAATATTACAGTGTCTACTATCTTGATCTATCCATTTTTAATGAGATAAAGGAAAAAAAGAAAAATAAAAAAAGGAAAAACCACCCCATGTTTTTCATTTACAAAGATGATGAATTTTGGAAAATAAAGAAAATTTATCAGATGTAAGTGGCCACTGAAGAAAAAAAGAACCAAACACCTAGAAGACTTATTCACCTAGTGTTTTCTATGCATCTTCCCCAAATATATATACTTATATATATATATAGTTGAATGACATTCATTCAAAAGGAAATCTTTGCAGTATTGAAGTTGAATATTTAGGAAAATTAATTTTCATAACAGTGAAGGTAGTAAATATGTTTAATGCTTTGTTTTGTTTCCCCATTGCTGCCCATGTTCTGAGGTACGGAAAAGAGCATTTCATCTGTAGAAAACAGAAAATGTAGACAGACTTGTAGACCTGTAGGCTTGTAGAAAGGGAAATTTGCCATATTGAAGTTAACTCCTTGAAAGGAGCTTAAGAACAAGTGAAGTGCTAGAACAGTGCTTTCATGAAAATAATTAACAAAAAAGTCAAGGTAAATAATATTAAAGTAATGCTGATCCTCTGAGCATGATGTGATTGATTTTTCAGAGACAGCCTGCTGTGTCAGAAGTCAGCTGCTCTACTGTGTTGCCATGGAGGAAGGGCATGGACAGAATACAATTGAAAAAAACCCCAACATTTCTGTTGACTTCCAGGGGTGTGAAACTATAGCAACACTGAAACACAGTGCTGAGTGTGAGTCGTATTCATCTATTGCACGTGCTGCCTTCTTGCTATGGCGATGAGCAGAGGCCTAGAAAAACAGCAGCAGCTGTTGCTGGGCTTGTAGCTTCGTCTTCTTCATATACACCTAGAGGATTTGCAGCATTTCAAAGTCCAGCCTTATGCTGCCCTGTGAAAATGCTTCTTCCATGAGCACAGAAGTTTTTGAAATTACTATTTCAATATTTCTGATGTTTTTGAATACATAGCCTGAAATTTATGTGCCTCATGATTTAATTATATAGTTCAGGATGTAGCTCACCCTGTTTTCAGTATCCTCTCCTCTGCTACTTTGTAAGTAACGGGGAAAAAAAATAATTTTGACAGTTAAAGTACCCTTAGTATCTGTACCAGTTTTCAGTTTCCGGAGTGTAAAGGACAGATGCTGCTGTTGACTTGGGCTTTGAGTTCTGTGTTTTGGGAGAGAGGAGAAGGAGGAGGGGTGCTTTGGCATTTTCCTAAAGATGCTTTCAGAGTTCATCTCATGTCAGTTTTCCCTGCTTTTGCAGGTTTCAGTCCACTGAGGGGTCTTACCCATGAGTTACCTCAGCTTTTTTTCCCTGTGTTTGCCATATGTTGTTTGCTTATTAACAGTAATTAAATATAAATGATGAAAATAAGCTAGGAATAGGCAAGTGTCCTACCAGAAATCAGTGAAGAAACTAAACTTTTTTTCTTTTTATTTCTTTTGTGAAAACAGTAACACCTCGCATTCAAACACCTCTTCATCCAGGGATCTTAAAGCTCGTCAAGTTCAAATGTCTTCTTTCAGAGATGGAGCAACTGAAGGACAGATGCACAGCCAAAATCCCTTCCACAGGGTACAAGAAAGGTTCTAAAACCCAGTAGTCACTTATTCATGTGGCGCCCCCAATAAAGGCACTGGATGGTGCTTAGGAACCTGAAACTTTTGGAGGGGTATGGAATGCGCAAGCATAGATAGTAAATCTGCTTTTTCTCTTGGATAAACTCCTTCCACATTCTAGAAGGATCTCTGACTGCCTTTAGGATGGCCTGCAAACTTGCTTTACTCTTCTGGATCTCTGCTGAGATTATCAGCAAGAATGCCAGCTCTAACTGTCATGGGTTTTTGTTTTTGATCTGGATATCTGTCCATTAGGAAAATAATTGGAACAACTTGGT
The DNA here is from genome assembly GCA_035590195.1 of Aviceda cuculoides. NCBI lineage: Eukaryota > Metazoa > Chordata > Aves > Accipitriformes > Accipitridae > Aviceda > Aviceda cuculoides. The sequence goes on from JAVJGG010000031.1 coordinate 16,827,849, forward strand.
CTTTTAAGAATTAAGCTGAGGGAGGAAAACAATCTGTCAGTTTCAATCAATGCTTAATTTATATTTTTTTGCATTGTACAAGAATTAATTTTCTAAAGTCTAGATTCTGAACTCACTGAGAATAACATTTTTGGACTTCAATGGCAGTTTTGCAAGAGCAAAGGCTGTATTTCCACATATCACAAACAGGGAAATGTGAATGCAGGGTAATGCAAAATTTAAAAGGCTAGTTCTGGAAGGTTCCCCTTAGTGTTTTCCTGGAGAGAAAACAGTTTGAGACTTGACAGATCTGAAGTCGGAAGGCCTACAAGACATCCTTTAAGGGCAATACTATGTCTTGTACTTTATGCTTGGTTTTGTGTTGTTGGTTGGGGTTTTTTTTTAATCTAAAGACTAGCTTGCCTTCTGGAAAATAACTGTTTTTGCAGTTTTGCCACACTGTTTGCTTTTAAAAAAATGTTAAGCAGAAGTTTGGATATTCTATCTTTATTTGTTCCTGTTTTTAACTTTTTCTTTGCTTTTATGTATAAGAATGTGCATTTGGAGCAGAGGTTGATTTAGCAAGCACTTCACAGATCACCTTCTGTTGTTTTATGAGCCACCAGCAGTCCATGAACTATGGGCTGAAAACCAATTTAACGCACTGGGCTGGAGCCCTCTCCCTGTTTTACCATGCAGAGCGACAGAACAAAATTTTGGCCTGATGTTCAAAATCAGAGAAAAATAGAGGGAGAGATTTGGCTGACTATATCTGTTAGTGTGCCATGAGTCCTGATTTCTTGGCTGGTGAGAGATGGCCAGCTCATTCCCTGCACAACTAGGGGATTTGCTGCAGTGACTCAGGCATCTTGTGCATAGGCTGAGGTACCTACTGGAAGGTACACACACTGCTCTGTATGCCCTCATGGCCATTTCCTTATGTCTAGGCAGCCTTTGATCCACAAGTAGTGAGCATTGTTTTATAATTAAGTTTCCAGTTCACAGACCTGTTTATTTGCTTGTTAAGAGTATTCATTTTCTTTCTCTCTTTCTTTAAAGCATTCTAGATATCATGCAGCTCTCTGGAATTTTAATAATTTTCTTCATGAGCTGGTCACTTTCCTAAACCACTAAGATTCAGAAAATGTTCTTAGGGTTTGAGAGGTTGGAGTCCCTGGTATTGTTACTACAATATGCACCTTCATTGCACTATTTTTCAAACTATAAGCACATCAGTGAATTTCCAGGAGAGTGATTTCTGTCGAAAATCTAGTTTCAATGCTCAAAAGGGATGATGATTTCTCACTATAGAGTTGGGACATCAGGCAAGAAGGAGATCACAGCATTAATGAAAGCAAAACAGATCCCTTAGGGGAAGCATCGGGGAAAGCAGCCAAGGTTCAGGATCTTTCTAGACTAGGGAAATCCTCAGCAGGGAGAAATCTGAGGATCAGAATGGTAAAAGTAGGACAGATGGTCTTCCTTGTTAATACCTGGGAAGCTGTGAATTTCCTAGCATCTATGCTCTAGTGATTATTCTCTTCTGTGCCTAGCAGTGTGTAATGCTTCCCTGCTCCATAACTGGAAATCACCATTGATCTTAGATGTAGTACCCCCCCAGTAGAAAGAAAACTGACTGGTCTTGCTTGGAAAAGACAGCTGTTTCAGCTAGTCATACCCTTTAAAATCATAAAGATAGCCATCTGGATGAATAGTCCAAGGAGCAGAAGCTTAGGAAGTTGTCATGTACACTTACATACTGTGTCATCTCTTCTGATTATATAGAGACAACCCTTGCTGCTCCTATGTTTTATATTCTGGAAATGAATCAGGAAGTTATGGCTTATTTTAAATCTATATGTAACTACTTTCAGTGTCATCATCTAGCTGAGATGGAATCAACTGAAATATATTTAGACTACAGATCCTGACTTATTGAACCTTAGACTGATTAGGTCACTAAGAATAGCTGCCTGAAGTATAGTGGTTTCTCTTTTTTAATGTCTCTCTAGACGGACAAATATCTAAATCAATAACTGAATATCAGATAAAGTGTCAGTGACAGGAAGACAGATTGTATTAATATGGATGTGGTTGTGCCTAAGAAAAATATTACAGAATAATGAAGGTAAATGCAAAACCATTTGAGGTGATCACAGGTTTATTGTCTCTTATGATTTTTTTTATTTTTACAGTACAAAAATTCTGTTTTCAGTTCTGCCTGGTAAGATATCATATGAGGACTAATCATTTTCCTGTGACCATCAGATCCTTTCAGCAAGTATCTGTAACTTAAACATACCTTGATGGGTTTTAGATGTATTAACAGTCAACATGACCCACAAACTGATTTGACTTGATGGCCTAAAAAATAATTTAAATGAAAGTATATTTAGGACTTGACGGAAGGAAAGTTCGATGTGAAGTTCAATGTAAATCTGTCCATTTTCTGGAGGAAACTCCTTCATTATTAAGGGTAATACTTCCTGCCACCCCCACCCTGCCAACTCTCTGTTCAGGTACTTACTGCAAACCTGGTTCTCTGCTTATCATTGTCTTTGGAAAGATCCCCCTCCTCTAACACTCAATTTTTGTATCTCTGGCTTACAAGTCTGGGCGCCATTGACTTCTTGACTGATTTAGGCCCTGAGTAGCTTTGCCTGCTTCTGAAGAACTCGGCTGAAAATGGAAATTTTCATTATATTATTAGTACTAAGTGTGGATTTAATTTTCTCCATCTATGCCTAGACTAAAGAGCATCTTTAAAGTTCTGGTTATTTTTACGCAGAGAAGGGATTCAGCTGCTGAATGCCCTCCCTTCAGCCCTCTACCTTGAGAATCTGCAGAGGAGGAAGCAGTCAGAAGTCAGCATTCCCATACAGCACCTTTGGGCACCCTCTATTGGGTTGCTAGAAGTCTCTAGTTAATGGCCTATTCTTATCAGATTTATCTTCCTGACCTTATCACTATTCCAGCTTTCTCTTTCAGCTGATATTCTGGGAAACCCAAAGAGGACGTTTCCTGAATATCACAGTAAATGCAGGGAGAGCTGTACCATACTCCCCACTTCCCCACCACATAGATGAAATCAAAGCTTTACTTGTTTTTTCAGCTCTGTTTACAAACTAGGATTTGCCATAAGAAAATAGTAATTGGTAACTGCTTCTCCCCTCCTTCCCTGCCCTCCCCTCCTCTCAATCCCTCCATGGTTACAATGTCATTTTGGAAGGAGAACATTTTCTGCTTCTTCTGAAAATTCTCTCTACTTGTAAAATTCACACAATGGCAACCTTTTTCCAAAGCCATTTAAGGCTTTTGGTCTTATGAGAGCCATGTTAAAATTCTAGGGTTTGTTATTTTATTGCTGCTGAACTCTAGTGAACACTATGAATTTTAGGTTGTCATTTCTCTAGTAATAAAGAAAGCACATAGAATTTTGTGCATAAGAGATTCACTTAGTTATTGTGGTTTAAAAAAGTCACATCAGAAAAGAGTAGTCCAGCTCTAGTGGTTAATGGATGTTGCAATACCTGTGAAATATTATCTCAGACCAGTGATGTTTGCTATGGCTTATTATTATAGGTGTGACAAAAGGACTGCAATTTATCCTGGATTATTATTGATGCAGGTATTATTTATGAAGGTAGAAAAGTTACTTGTAAAGTCTGCAAATCTATTGGACAAGAAAGATATGAAAGTTTAGTGATTTTTAAAGGGCTACCTATAGGTTGCATAAGGAGGTATGAACTGAGTTGCAATCTGTCAGGCTAATCCAGGTTTGAATAGTCTCAGGTGCTTCCACATCTAATGTTCTAGCATAAAAGAATGTAAAAAATGTTTTTTAAAGTATGGCTAGGTAGCTAGGTTTCCTAAAGAAATGAGAATTTGCAGTCCTGTTTCAGTAGTTTTTGAGCTCATTGGCCAACTTCAGTCCAGTTTGACGGGAGTCTGGCAGTCTTAGAAAACATAAGATTTCATTAAAATATTCATTCAGTTGAATAAAATAAAGCTGAAGGATGAGCTTATTTGGTGTGAGACGTTGGGGAATCAAGGGAGGAAAAAACAATATTACTATTGCAGGAAAAGCTTCATACATGAGCAGGTAATCTGAAGCCAGACTTCATTTGTCATCCTGTACAAGAAATTACTTGTTTTTCTGGAGAGACTGTAGCTGTTTGGTGCCACTTGAACTGGACTTCTCACTTTATTAAACTTGTACTTGAAAAAACTAGAGGGTTCATTGCTTGGTTGTGGTGGATGAGAGGGAAACTCAGGTTAGGCACAAGATGAGCCCCATACACTGCCCCCATATTTACTCCATGAGACTGTGTTGGAGCTACTGCAGTGGAGCAGCTCCTCCCCAAGGACACCCTGGCAGAGTGAGGGGAGGGCACAGAGGATGTCCTTGCTCAGCCCCAAGCAGGGAGTTTCAGTATTCACTGTGTCATTCAGTGCAACCTGTGCCTCAAGTGTCTCATTTTAAAGAAACATCTAGGGTACTGTATTTTCTAAACCCCAATAGGCAGCACTTAGTGTTAGGAAAAAGGATTTTGAGAAGTGTTGGTAACAAAATCTGAGTGGCTGTTATATCTTAACTTATATTTTTAAAGAGGGGAAAATTAGGGGTGTCGGAGAACTCGGAACTATACTTCTAGGATCTCCCAAACCGGAGGGAGCTAACTGCCACTGTAGGTTTCATGGTTTGATGACATCCCCTTAAAATAATTTTGTTATTCTCCTGAAACGATTAGCCGCCTTCCTCACTGAATATGAAACATCTCTTTTTCTGACAGTGTATTTCTAACACATAACAGTGGGGATTTAGGCTTCTGGGTTCCAGCCACTGTGATAAGAATCAAGCAGCAAAATTGCTGCTCATTGCTTTGAAACTGTGCTTTGTGCATTCGATTATACCAGTGTCAGATCCACGCCCAGATACTCTGTCACTGTCACCCACTTCTCCACAGACAGCCAAACACAGAGATCTATCAAGAGCTGGAAAACAGATCTGTTAACAATACAGAGGATAACATTGATTTGTCAAGTCCTTCTTTATTTCTTACCATGAAAGTAATGATTGACCAAAACAGCTCTTTTTTTTTTCCATGTGAAAGATAACAGGACATTTGCAATCTAAGCTGGTAAACAACTGTGTGTGGTGGAAGCAATTCTAAGAAGGTCTATGTGATCAGAGGATGGTTCAGAACTGACATGAGTGTGCCGATTCCTTTAAAGAGAGGGTCAGAAAGAAAATTCTTGGACTTGTCCCCCTCAAATTAGCACACACTAGTCTTTGTTCCCTTTCAGTGCAGCAGGTTTGGGGGTGGGGGGGGAAGGAGGCACGGAGAGCTTAGTCTGGTAAGAGAATCAAGAACAGTATCTAGCTGTCTTGAGCATTAGTACTGACCCTTAAATTAAGTCATTGGTCCAGCATTAATTTAGCAACGTGGCACTGCAACTGTCAAAGCTTGAGTTGGACACAGACACACATAGGCTCTCTTATGTGACCTCTGGGTTGGGGTGGCTTTTTCCTACAAGTTGCTTCCACAGTCTGTAATTTTGGAAGCACTGCTATAGTGATATAGTGCCCCTTTTTGACCATAGTTACATTTTATTCAGTATTTAAAGTTCTCTTTCTGCCATGGGTCTGCAGAACAAAGATCAATGCTGACCAGTGCTTGTTCACGTTTGTAACAGTTGTCCCACTGCTTTTAGACAGTGAAGAATTGTACACCATGCAAAATACCACTCTCTCTTTGTCCTTGACTCTTCAATATGTGAAGTCTTTTGAACGGTTCGCTGACACTTCCATGACTTGGCTAGTTCTAAAACATTTGATTGCTTAAGTGCTCTCCTTGCAAAATGAGTATTCACGGCAGCAGCACATGAAATGACAGTACATGTAGAAATCTGTTGGGGAGCCTGAACCATATCTGCCAACAGGCGTTTGGAAAGTCTCGCTGGTTATGGCTAAAAGTTTTGCTAAAGTTCTCTAAGGGAGAAGCTAAAAATGTACAAGTCCCTAGCAGACGTATCTTTTATTGCCTTCTCCCCCATACCTTTCTAGGCAGAAAATGTGGAAGAAGCTACCAATGTAGCTTCCATTCGCCAGCTGAACCTAAACAAGAAGGTAGAGCTAGCAAAAATTTGTCAAAGTTAGCAGCACTGGGGATGGACTTACACACACTACTTAGGAGGAAGGTGTAAGCCACATGCACAAATTGTTCTCAGGAACTTCTACCTTGAAGTGATGATCCTAGCACAATGGACAAGATTTTCAATAACAATAACTCTGAATGTTCCTATCTGCCTTAAAGCTGGGACTGACTTGGATCAGGTGTTTACAGTGCACTTAGCTCATCTTAAAATGGTGTTGCTAGGTGCTACTGTGATTAGAATAAATACTGTATTGAAAACTGGATGGACAAAGAGTTGTAATTGTGGTGCAATTAATTGAGATGGATTAAACTATTCCCACAGGTTTATCAGCTTATGCTCCATGAGATAGAAATGAATGTAATTAGCTAAACATCATGAATGAAGAAACTTTTCTTCTCAGTGAGCAATATGCTCTTTTGAGAGCAATTACGGCTTAGTTCTGCAAGACACTAGATAAATATAGCTTTGAGACCACTGCTGATGTTTAAGACTTTGGAGAATCAAACCCTTTGTATTCAGAAATTGTCAGAGGCTTGGAGTTTAACTTATGAGAAAAAAGTTTGTCCTGTTGTTCTTTCACTAACTTTACCATAGATATGTACATGAGACACTTTTATCAAAGGATTAAATCAAATACTTAGAGGCTAATTCTCTCAGCTTTACTGAGGTAGTCAACTTGATTTATTGTTCTTGACTTATATGAACAGCAATTCTCAACAGAGAGAGAGATTCTTCGACAGGTGGTCACATAATTAAACTGGATTTTTATTGCAATTAGGTACTCCATATAAAGCATCAAGCTTTTCTTGTTTGCCAGGAATCATTCATGTTTTAAACCAGTGTATGAGAGCAGCAAAGGTATTTGGGGGGTGGGGGGGAAATGGCTTAAGATCAGTAGAGAGAAGTTTTATTCCTTGGAACATCTGACCTCTACACATGGGTGGTCCCGGTTCTTTGACAGTCTGTCACACTGAAGTCTGAATGTTGGTTCCCTCAACACCTCACCCTTGTTTTCCCTCTGCTGAGATAGTGCAGCAAATAAAATCATGTTGCACTACATGTTTCCCTGCATTATTACCCCTTCAAAAATTATGGTGATGAGTGACTGTTTGCACTTACGGTACCCGTGAGAGAAGTTGGTAAAGAAAGGATCAGTGCTTATTGTACTATGCACTGTGTGTTTGTATAAATAACCTCTTAGTATGCTATGAAGAGTTCATGGAAAAGCTCTCAAGACAAGTCAGGTAATCTGGGGAAAGGAGAGAAATCTCCACCTGCAAGAAGTGCCTCTGACTGAATGAAATTATGGAAAACAGGCCTGGGCCACTTCAGGCATGTTGTAGCCTGAGACAGTTGACCAACAGTACAGTGGTATACATACCCTAAGTAACTTACTGAAACACTGTGTTTGTGTCCCAAAAAATAGTGCTAGGTTCAGGCTTTCTTGCTTTAAAAATACAGATGGTGTTTTCATATGCTTTTCTTTCCAGCACTGCACCTCTTAAAACCTTCTCTGAAGATGCTTGTTTTTCTGGGGAGATGGAGAAACATTTTATAAGCATGTGGCTGGGTTGCTTCTGAACTGATGATGTTAATGGTGCAGAGAAGTGTTAATGGCTCTTCAGAGCTCCAGGGAAGGGAAGATTGCACTGAGAATATGTGTATATAGGCCTATTATGTCTGACCTGGTTGTCCTGGATCTGCTTTATGGCCAATGGACAGAAACGGGCACTTCTTGTTGCAATTCATTTCATCTGGGAAAAAAAAGGAGTCTAAAATGGGTCAGATAATTGGGCCCTGAAGTACTTATTTCTCACCGTTGATTATGAAGAGTCTAAGGTGACAGGCTCAGCTGCTGACAGCTTCGCTGTAAATTTCTAAAGTTAAGTGAAATAAATCATCCTTGGAAATAAACGGTAAATGAATCCCACTTTGGCCACTAACATAATTTGTTTCCTGTCCTTGACTCTTTGATCTTTAACAACTAGGCTGTTCCATATATTTTCCTCCAGCCTGAAGTATCCACCCAACACTCACCAGAGGATTTAAACCAAGCAAGCTGTGGTAACAATCCGTCTTTCTACTGACTTCTCTGGCTTTGTATCTTTCTTATAGACTGCTAGTTTTTTGTATTGTAGGGTTGGGTGGATTTTTTTGGTTGGTTGATTTATTTGTTTGAACAAACGAATTTTCTCTCTTGAGTGCTGGAAAAATTTTAGTAATGGATAACCCTCACCTGTCCTGGAAACTGGGGACCAGGAAGTATCAAATGGTCCTGGGCACAGCTGAAACAGTGTGTGCTGAAGTAAGGATCAGTGTCTGGCATTTGAGACTCTGAGACCTGAATGAACCTGCCAAAGTCCTGTCGGTTGTCAGGTCTCTAATGGGCTGAGCTCACACTGCACCTTCTCCCCCACCCAGCTCTGTGCTCAGCTGCTTTTATTTTGTAGCCAAACGTGGAAAAATGTGTATCACAGAGAGAACATTTGATGTGCAAAAAATGTGCACCTGAATGCACGCAAAATGTGACTGCAGAAGCCTTGTCTTACTGAGAAACCAAGATAGTTACTTGCTAGCTCTTGTGGGTTTTGGGGGAAGTTTGTTTTTTGGGTTTTTTTGTTTGTTTGTTTTGTGGGGTGGGTGGGTGGTTGGGGAGGGGAGGTTCTAGGAGGAAAACGGAAAAAATAATGCAAAAGTGGTGGTGCAGTAAATATAATCACGAGGGGGATGCCATGCCATAGTGCTGTGCCTGTTTTCTGAACGTGACCCTGTGAAGAAATGCTGCGTGTCTCTGGAGCATTTTACAGTGTATTGTTGTCTGGCTATTTGAGGTTGCCACCTGCTGGTAAAAATACTGCATAGGTTACTTTTTCATCTTGCTGGAAGGAGACAAAAGTACAAATGAGCTGCAAAACTACATGAGTATTTTTTTTCTGATCAAACTATTTCTTTTTTTCTTGGCAATTTGTTTTGTGTGAGGCTATAGTTATTATTTTTGTCAAATTTAATTTATATGGTTTTACTTCTTTCTGGTTTTTGCAGATTATACAAATTGCCAAATATTTGAAGAGCAATGCTTAAATTGTGTAAATTGCCAAGGCCCAGTTCTCATTTATTGCAATTTTTTTAACCACTGTAACAATAGGTTTTTCAAAAGTACCTAAAAGATCGAATTTAGCAATCCTGTTAAAAGTCAAGGGTTTCGAATTACCTACAGCAGCTCTAGAGAGTTCATCCTGAAATACACTTCAAAAGCTGGTTGGGACAAAAAAAAAGCATTTTTGTGCCCAGAGTTGAAGTCACCATGAAAAGATAACGTATACTGTACAGCCTTTATTTTTGTCCAAGGAAGATGCCTTTCTTGTTAACTTTTCAATTTTTCAGTGTAACATTCTCCAGAGCATGACTGAGATGACAGGAGGTAGGTGCTCTGGATTTCCTCCTGGAATTGTGACTGCCTAGCAGCCCATGCTGTTTCTGTCTCAAGCTCAAACACGCAACTTGTAGTGATTTGCAAGTTGTCATATTAATACTCCTACTGTGATAACTGCCCATGCACATGTTCCTGCTCCGTCGGCTCCCTTTGCGTACACAATCTCTGGTAGCTTGAAGATCTTTTGTGCCACGTGGCATTAAAAGCTTGCACCGCTGCTGCAGAGATGTCTAGCAAATGTGCTGGGGGGCTGAGGAGATGTTCTTTGTTCAGAAAGGTGTAAGGACCCCACGGGAAATGCTGCTTATGTGTGCTACAGCTCTGTGGTGACCACTGCCAGTCAACGTGGACCTGCTGGTTGAAGCTGGTCAGCTTTGACAAACAGGCGACTGGGAGCCCCGGGAAGGGGGCAGTGGTGGCAATGGAGTTTCGCCCTTTGCCAGCCCCCAGTGAGGGGGGCGTGCATGGGAGAGGGGCCCTTGAGGATTGTATTGCTATCTAAGTAACTACTTGTAAGTTCTGGCTTAGTGTTGCCAGCCCATTTCAGGAACTAATCTCATTGTCTTCTGCATAACATGTACTTTCGCACAGTACAATAATTATCAGCTATCTCCCGGCAATTAATAATTTTAAACCCTGTAGACCCTGTGCCATTTGCTGCTTGAGCAGCAATTTGATGATTTGTGAAGTGGGAGCTGGGTATGGACGAGGTCCAAGACCTCCTGTGGCAACCGCAGGGAAGGGGAAACATTTAAATGACCCATGTGAGGACCTGCAGGTCAGATGCTTGAAGGTGACTTGCTATAGCAGGGTGGTTTTATTGAAGGCCAAAAAGTCTGTGCTGTCTGGTCCTGCTCCACACTATTGTACATGCCTGCCTTTTGCTCCTAACTGGCACAAAATTAATTTTCAGGTGGATTCAGCTGGATATGTGTGCATGAGTTCGTGCAGCAGTTCTGCAAGGGGACCTGCAGACCTCCTCTCTGCATGGGTATAGGGACAGGGCACAAATAGTGTTCCCTTTGCCTTTTTTTTTTTTTTTTAGTCCTCCTTCCAGTTCTTGAAAGGGTTGTTTCCTACTTATCTCTCCTCCCCTATTGAGGTCTGTGGCAACTGGAGACAGGGCAGGTGATGCCTTGGCCTTCAGCTTTGTTTCTTTCAAGGTACTGTAACAAATGTCTGTTCCCTTCCCTGATGAAAAATGGGTTGAGTTATAGCTAGGGTTGCCTGTTATTAAGGCTGTCCAGCCCTTTGTCTGATTGTATGTTGCTAGCAGTTATTTATAGCTGTCAGGCTTTGGGAAATCAGGATGAAATTTTTCATGCTTAGGGGGAGTCTCAGATGAATTTTTATGGACAGTTTCACCAATTCCACTTTTTGCAAGAGAAGAGCAAGGGAAATTACTTTGATCATGTTTTAAAAAAACACCAAAACAAACAAACCCCCCTCTCTTAAATTGTGTCTATTTCTTCCTCATGCTTAAAATTTGGAATATGGAGAGATGTGTTTTAACATCCCTTTGAAAATTGGCCTGTGCTTGGTCAATGAAATAGCATTGAAAAACTAACTTGCTCCAAAACAGCAAAAGATTTCTGGAGGTTAAAAGGATGCAATAATGAACATTTATGAATCTTTCCTCTTGAAGAACATGATGAGTAGTGATGATGAGCTGGATGTATGGGGATAAATATGAGATAGAGGCAGACTAGAGAAGGCAGGACAAAAAGGGGTCAAACATACAAGGAATCAGCAGTGAAGACCACGTACGTTTGTGCCACTAAAGCTTACTCCGGGATATGTTTATTTTGAAGAGGTTAGATGAAGGCATCCTTAATTTTGAGATATCTGCATTGAGTATTTGACTTTGCAGATAGGGTGTGTGCCTAGGCTAGAGCAGATAATTGTTTTGATCTGCTTGTAACTAGTAGGTCTATGGTAGTCAATAGAAGTTGACCTGTTAATATGTCAGAAAAGTTTCTCTGAAGACAGGACTTACAATTTTTTCTTAAATATTTTTACTCTTTTACAATATAATCAATACCACAAAGATTACCATTCTGCCCAGAAGAAAATGCAGGTGCATATGAAGGACCGTACACTGGAGTGTGTGCAGCCCCAGCAGAGCTGGAGGTCAGAGGCTGTATGTTAATACGACTGCATCATGTTAGAGTAGTATCTTTCACAGTGGCCGGTGCTTTAGCAGAGACCATAGACCCCTTACACTCCTTGCTGCTTTGCAACTAAGGAACGTGTACGACTAGAAAATGTTTCAGGTCTGACATATTGCATTGACTTTGGATAGACACTGAATGTGCCATTTGAAGGAGGAGGAGGGGAACTGAAAGGAAAGGGTAAGGAAGACCTTGTTGCTGGCCACAGGAGAATGTTACGCACTCGCACCTATATTTTAAGGGTCCATGGCGAGGCAAATCTCTCTCTCCTTCACTGAATGCAGATGAGGAACTTTTGAAAGCAGTCTAAATAGCTACCACTGAAAGCCTAAAGCTTTCAAAGATTATGCCGTAGTGCCCCCAAACAACTGTATCTCACCAGTGCAATGCAATCATCCTCAGACTCCAGTCCCAGATCTCTTAGCTCTGAATATAAATGGCCCAATTTTAAAGGCTACAGTGCAATGAATGAGACTGCTGAGACCAGAAAGGTGATGCACTCAGCAGCTCGCTTGTGGCTCTGGGGCTGCCCTTGGAGCCTGTTGGAACAGCTACCAATTTCTCAGCTTTCAGAACAAATCAACTGCTCCAGGCATGGACATTATGTATGCTCCTGGCTTGGTAGGTAGGAGAAAAGGCATACATTTTTAATCTTTCTTAAATAACAACTCACTTGAATGTAAAATCAAAGCTTTTCACCCTAAGATCAGAAAAATGAACAGACACCATATTTCACTTGTTTAGGATGGCAAAGGCCACCGTGGTGAGTGGCACTGCACAAGGGCAGCGGCGATATGGTTTAGTCTTACTCACTCGTGAAGTGTAACTTAATGCACGTCTCTGCTGTCAGTGGTGAGGTCCAAATCAGGAGCTGCCCCTGGTGAAGGAGGCGAACTTAAGCTATGTCAACAAGCGTTTTCACTTGTGCTACTAGTTCATAGCTCTGCTTTCTAAGAAGTGGATCTGCATATTATGAGAGAGGTATTCAGACAGACCAGCTTAAGTGTGTGTGATGTTGGGAAAGAAAAGGTGTGGGACACTCGCTAAAGCAAGATGTCAAGTGTTGGGTGATCTGAGTTTCCATTTCTGACAACTACTCATTATTTTGTGAATCCTGACCTAAATTCTATAGAGAAATTTGCAACAGCTCTTGAGTACCAATTCTTCAAATTGTGGGGTCAGTAGGTGCTAGCACAGCACAGCACAAAGAATTTGTTTCTTCTGCATGAAGTATTAAGCCCACATAAAATTAAAAGAGAAGACAATGAGATCGACCTGTAATTAGGTTTTATGATCTCTGATTAAGTTTGAGCACTGAAAACTTGCCAAATTATTTTATCCCCTGTTGTTCTAAAATGAAAAGAGTAATGGTGCAACTGTACACCTTGAATTTCTGTGGGGCAATTTTTCTGGCCCTCTATAGAAAAACTAGATGAAGCCTGCATAAAATTGAACTTTGGATTGACAAAGAGGGGGTTGATTTATCCACTGTGCTTCAGTTTGAATATAAATATAAAATGCCTGCTGAAACAAAGAAATCTTACTTTTGATTTTTGATGTGCCAAACATTCAAGCTAATGCTATGGAAAGAGTACAATGTAGAGATTCGTGTAGAGATCAGCTTTTTGTAATTGGTGTCTTTGTAACACTTGTTTCACTTCTATGCTAATTTTTTCTATAGAAAACAGTTGGTGTGTTGTAAAATCTGGCATTCAAGACATACTGAATGCTGCCAGCTACTTCTTTTTATGAAAGATGAATCTCAAATCAGTTTTATTGCTCCTTAATTTTTCAATTAATAAAAAATATAAAATCCAAGCAATTAGTTTTTATTAATGTTTCGCTTTGCTTCATTTAACCCTAATTCGCAAGTTCTTCCCTATGTATTTGATGTGAAGGTTTATCTGTTATGTGTCCATATGTCTGTACTCTCTCTAGAGGTGATCTTGACACTGCAGCATCTGAACATCTTCCTGCATTTGATTGACTGCTGTGGCTGACTGGTGTTGTTAATGGTGATCATGTTTGTAACCAGTTCATTTAAAAAAAAAAAAAAACAAAACAACTTGCAACAATTTAAGGTGTGGAAGAGTGTTTTTGGGGAGCTAAGAGGAAGCTTAGATGTATGAGTGACTTAGTGAGATTTGTGATCATTCTGTGTTGAACCAGTTGCTAAGGAAGTTCTATATGTTACGTAAATGACCTTTATTCCTTGGTGAATTTCATTCAAAGGTTATACTCAGAGATCACATTGAACCTCAACTCTTGGTGATTTTTTTAAAGTATATTTTGAGGTACTGTATTTAAAGTATGCAACAGCTCTCACTACCAAAGAACACAAAATTATTGGTTTAAATGCATATTCATGAACATACTCTTACATCACTTTTTACTTCCCAAATTTCAGTTGAGAAGGTTGTTGTATTTAGACATTCTCAATAAAAGCAGACAAATGCTGAAAAACAGGAATGATGCTTTTTTTTAAAAAAAAAGGCCTTAATTAAGCTTTTTCCTCTGTGTAGGAATTCAGGTTGGCAGCTGAGGAAAGCAGAACTAGCTGATATGTTAGAACAGACCCATAGTCCAGCTTTCTTCCAGTTATGGAAAGGGAGGGTAATTCTTTTCTTGTTATATACAGGTTTCAGTGTTAACTTTCCAAAAGTGACCTGTATGCAGGATGGTGTTTGGGCATGCATGAAGTTTGGAATAGAAGATCTAAAATCCCCAAACCAACTTGCTAAAGGACAGAAAACTTTCAAAATGGAAGTTTTTAAACAGTATTTTCTCTGAAAACAGTAGTGAAAACAATTATTTCAAATAGTATTCCGGATTAAATTTGCATCAGCGTAAGAACAGTGAAAAAAACTTGCATGACAGTTAAGCGCAAATGGATATTTATATTCTGTACCAGTTACCGTACCACCCTTGACATGCCCTGGTATCTCAGTGCTCTCAATACTTTTCAATCTTGTGCTTAATGATATGACCAAAATGTGTCAAAGCATTTTATTACTCCTACTGTGCCTTTTTTGCTAATATTTCGGTTTCTTCAACTTTTCTCAAAATGGCTAATATTGATGAAAACTATGAAATTATTTGTTCAGTGTGTCTTTTCATGGAATTAACAAATATCTTAATTTCAAAAGAGGCTGTATGGATATTAAACAGCTTCTTTATTTCAACTATATTTGCAACGTAAGCACACAATCAGCTCTATCTCTCTGTCCAAAGCAAAGCTGTGAAGTGTGTGTACGTATTTGTACATAAACAAATGTATGTTGTAAACTTTTACCACTTTTGCCCATGTATTTCCTATGCTTATGGGATGATTCCTGATCATGGAAAAATTCTGATCTTGTAGAAGTTACCTTCTGAGAGTTGACAGCCTCGCAGTGAGAGCCAAGCATGCTGCCAAAACTACTGTCAGAATAGTAGCCTAATTTTTAACATGTAATTTAATGTAAGAACATGGAAAATCTTACTGGATTTTTTGTGTGTGTGTGTGTTTAAATACAAACTCACACTAAAATGGTGTCTTGCCTACCTCTTTCATGCCAAGTGTTTTGTGTCAGCATATACCTCCTTTCTAATATTGCTCTAGTATCTTTCACTACAAAGGCGATGCTTTTGAAACAGACATCAACTAATGTGATATTTTACTGGTTTATATAATTCTTAACCATTGAGAAAATAGTGAAAATTAAATAAGCAATCTTTACCTAAGAATGATTATTTAAAACTAAGCTATTAATAAAATCCTCTGACAGGTGGAGGCTCTTAGTAATATCAATTAGTTCTCTCTTTAGATATGAAGTATTCATTTTATAAATTTATTTATTCTCTATATAAAGTTTGTTGCCTCTTGAAAAATGGCTTGCTATTGGGAATACGTCATGCTATTCATTTAGAAGAATATTCTGTAGATGATATGGACATGCTTTCAACAGTTTGGGGAAAAAAGAACAAGTGGCTATGTTTTGCAAACATGAAGATGAGTCTGAGTGTTGGATTAAGAAAAAGATTAAAAGATGGCTTTGTGGAAATCTTCTGCTCAGGTACTGCATTTGCTATGTGAAGATGATAGGTTATCATAGGCATTACTAGCAAAATATGTTTTTTCTATAATGCCATATTTCTTAGTTAGCTTTCTCTTTTAAAGCTTTTGTGAACTCAAAGGTAATTTGTCTCAGACTAGTATAAAACAGTCACTGAGAGTGGTAGAATTTCATTGTAAGGATTTAATTCATTATTTGGATTGCTCAGCTGATGATCAGCACAGAAGCTGTATAGCAGAATAAATAACAATAGCTGTGAATCTTATCAGCATGGGAATGTTAAAAAAACCCAATGTGCTTTTTCCCAGGCATTTGGAAAAGTCATTATGCTCTCGGTGCACTGCAATAGAGACGAGCGATTTGATTTTGCATTCCTTTTGCTCTGTGTTGGGGTGCACAGTGCAAATAGGGGGCAGATGCCTGCGTGCTCTCTGGCAAGGGGCAGTCAGGTAGCTCACCAGCTTTTTTTAAACAGCTCCAACAAGACTGAAAATCAAAAGCTGGTGTTTATTCAGATCTAATGAAGCCTCTCTCCTGTGGGGAGGGTAGCTATTTAGTCAGTCTGAGACAATCCAAACAGAAGTTCTGGAATAAATCAACTTATTTTTTATAAAACTGTTAAATAAAAGTAATTGGGATATGGTGGTATTACTATGATCTGCTTCTAGTAAACGACAGCTGGCAGAGAAGACAGTGGTGGTTTTCACCTTTATTATGGCTTTGTGACAGGGGATGTGCTGGGGTTTTTGTTACTTTCTTATTTTCATTGAGGAAACAGTAATATACTTCCCAAATTAACTTCCAGTTAAATATAAAAAGGTTAGACTGTAACTAATCTCTGAACAATTGTGCTACAGCTGGCTTTCTTTCAGACATGCCAGCTCTTTTTTTAATATATTGTATATTTTTGTTCAACCTGTAGTTTTAAGTTTTACTGGACAACAAGAAAAAGGTGGCGTCCTCTAGTGCAAGTGATTTTGCACCATGGGATTGAGTCAACTGAGTAGTTGGAAGGAGATTAGAAAAGGGAATCAGAGCCAGTTCCAAGCTGGGGGGGGGAAGCAAGGTTTGAAAAGAGAAGGAAACAACAAAGAGAAGTAACAAGGTGGCAGAAAAGGCAAAAATTTCCTTACCTGTTTGGTCAACCAAAGGGTGTTGGGAAGATGCACTCAACTAGATTACATTTTGCAGGGTAACATGTTTCACATGGATGCTTGGCTTGAGGTTTTTCTTGTGGTTTATAATGGATTGTGTTATGGAAAGGTTAGTAAAAGTGGCTCTCCTTTTCTTTTCTCTTTCTCTTTCTTTTCTTTTCTTTTCTTTTCTTTTCTTTTCTTTTCTTTTCTTTTCTTTTCTTTTCTTTTCTTTTCTT
>JAVJGG010000031.1:16845117-16873310 GCA_035590195.1 Aviceda cuculoides
TTCCTTTCCTTTCCTTTCCTTTCCTTTCCTTTCCTTTCCTTTCCTTTCCTTTCCTTTCCTTTCCTTTCCTTTTCTTTCTTTTCTTTTCTTTTCTTTTTCTCCACTTGAACTGTTGAAGTCCACAACTGTAAATATATTTCATAGTGCAGTGGTGGGGATATGGCACCACTATCGGTGTAGATCTTGAGATCATGCTGAACTCGAAGACACTGTTTGCCAATCATCTCCCTGTGCTTGCTTCCCCTTTTCTTCTGACAATACTCATTCACACTGATCTGAACCAGAGAGGGTGAATGGGGAGCTGAATTCTATTAGCGCTCTTCCTAGGCAGTGTTATGTGGATAAGGAATTCCTTTTATTTCTGTATATTCACACCTTTTGTCTCGGTAGTGTGTGTAGGAAAGGTATTTCTTTGTGTATAACCATTTTAGAGTATGTAGTCTGCACAGAATCCTCTGTATTACTGACTTGTTATTCAGCATCACACATGGGTAATTATTATTCTTGTAAAAGAAACCCAATAGTCTGACAGTGACTTAAGAAGAATGCTATTCGTGTTTCTTGGTGTTAAGTTACTGCAAGGGTTGGCTTATGTCTTCCTTGCCATAACTTCCTTACTTGCCCTCATCCACTGCAATATCGTTGTAAATGGTGTAAAAGTTGTAGAGAATGGTGGTCAGCTCGTGCGCCCTGTTCCTACCCTACCCCATTCTTGCTATGCAGAGGAGGCTGCAATGGTGAATAGTGGAATTTCATTGTGGTAAACTCCTTTCCCTCATAGCAAGGAGTGCAGGGAGAAAAATCATGTTTTAAGTCCCTAGGCTGTGTGTATTCTGCTCAGTACTAGGGGAGTCCCCTGACTTACTGCATCTTTTGCAAGAGTGTCCTAATGGAGACTTCCTTAAAAGCCCAGCACCTGAGATGCTGTGCAGTCCCAAGATGGGCATGGCCTGGCAGGTGAAGGAAAAGGTCATCACTTGGGAGGATCCTTTAGGCTCCTTGCGGGGCACTTCCAGGCACTGAGGAATAACAGGCTGGAGAGCGTTTGACTGCTCTGGAGGGGAAGAAATCCCCCTCCAAAAAGGAATTCCTACAAAGTTATCTGATCACTGCACCTCATATGTGATGTGTAAGAGTTCCTTGGTGGCCTTGTCTCATGCTGATGCTCCCCAGCTGCCTGCTGCCTCCACAGGCTGGCCGACAGCACTGGGAGGAGGTGGAGACCAGCCAGCTGCCTCTTCCTGATGGTGGTGGAACAGGATGAAGGCCACCATGTTGCATGACAGCATCAGGTATGATATGAAACAGAGGAGGTCACCCATAATTCAGCCATGCTGAGAGTCATGCTCCCTAACCACAGCCTATTTCTGCTCTCCCTGTAGGGCTTCTTTGCATGGAAAGAAAGAGGGGATTTCAAAGGGCTAAATGCTGTCAAGCTAAACTTAGGATTTCGTTTACATGGGGTGATTCTCTGTAAAGAAGCAGAAGGGGTCCCCTCTTCTGCTCCCCCCCCCCCCCCTACATGTTTGAGTTGTGCTTGTTTGTTTTAACACCTGGAAAATGGCATAGTATTTTATTTAAATATCAGCTTCTTCAGGCCAGCACACCTGCTGGTACGGTGAGAAGCTTCTCACCATGTGTTACACGTGTATGCTGTCCGATTAAAATGCAGTGCTGTGATTTAAAAGGAAATTTCAAAGCCCTGTTGTGCCTGTCTCCCAGCATGGTTTCCATAAGCACAGTACCTGCATGGTAGGGCTCTTTAAAAGGAGGGTGAGGCCCTAGTTAGCAGAGCAGTGATGTTGTGAAAGGGCTGTAGATGCAGTTCCAACAAGGAGGATTAAAATACTTGCCCTAGGGCTTTCAATAATTTCAATGCATCCAAATGCTTTCTAACAATAAGTACTTCCTATAGTCTCCTGCAAATTGTTTATGAAAATCTCTCCATCGTTATTGTTTGAGTTTAGCTGTGTTTTTCTTTGGGAAGTTTTCCACTTTCCAACTTTTACCTGAGCAATATTTTAAGAGGGGTGTATATATGAATGAGATCATTTTACTCTTCACCTTTAAAAAATCAGAAAGACCCCTCTCCCTAACCCCCATTCTCACTCGTATTTGACATGAGAGGATGATCTCCCACCTGTCAGCTTGTATTGAGACCGAAACAGCTCAGATCTTGGACAGTAGCTTCTGAATTTGGAGACTCGACAAGCATGGTCCTTTGCCCTTAGATGCACTCCAGATAGCGCAAGTGGAACTATTGAGTCCTTATGCCCACCTAGTGAGATGTTTCAGGCTTTCCCCAAGCACAGGAATACATTTAAAAGCTGTATAGTTTTAAAAGTAAAGCATTGATTAAAATGTCATTGATAGATCTAGCTGCATTCCATAAGTTGGCCACAGGTTTTGTATTCTCTTGGGCGAGCTACTTAACACATCAGTTTCCTCACCCATAAGATGGAAGCAATACCTTCGGGGACAACAACGAGGCCTTTAGGTGGAAGGAGATATTGAAGGGCAAAGTGGTGCTACACCATGATGATTATTCTTTTACTGAGGTGCACTTTTCAGGTTTAACACTGCTTGGTAATGATTAATCAAGTTGTGTGGATTAAATTTTTAGTGAGAGTTATGAAATACTTTCCTAAATAATAATGCATTTTAAATGTTATGTGAGATTTAAGAATTAAAATTTTGTCTTGTATTTCAAAGAATTTTAAATGACCTTCAGACTGAGCCAGTCAGTGGTTTGAATATGCTAATGAAATCACTTTGCTTGCAAGTTGTTTTGTTTGGTAATGAAACTCAAAACTACTGACCATGTTGAGCTGCTGATGTTTGTCTGTCTAATACACTAATATTCATCAATGTAGTGTGCACAGGCAAAGTTCAGGTATGAATATAGATGACTAGGATTTTCTCGGAGCTCATATAATAGTCTCTTTTAGGTCTTGATCTTCGTAGCCAGCTGATGACCTTTATTTTACACTGATAATGAAAGAAAGCAGCATTATTTTATCACTTAGCTCCATGAATACAGAAATAATTGAGTTCTCATCACTAATCATTTTAGCAAATTAGAAAGCCCCATTTAGCCCACATCTTGCCAGCTGTATATGCACCGAGTAGTGTTTCTGAAGTATTTTGAGACTGTTTACTGCTTAACGTACTGCTCAGTGAGGATATCAAAATCCGACCCTAATATTTTGAATGTATTTCAGAGTCCTGTTTTGTGGTTATTTTTTTGTAGCTGGTTGTTGCTGTCGTTTTCATTAGACTGAACCTAGATGAATATAGGTAACTTTTCAGTATGACGAATAAATGTTACAGTTATCTTGGTAAGAAAGAGCAAAATGTATCTGTATAAGCTGTGATCTCAAGTATTAGAATTGTTTAAAAAAATAAAAGATGGTAACCTCAGAAGATTCAAACTAAATTTAGAAAAATCCACAGATTTCTTTATCTGGTTCCTTTACTACTGTAAATCTTATTAAGTAACAGTGTAATCCTATAATTATCACAAATTTGGATTAATCCCAAATGAGTGGATGTCTAACATCGCAGTTTGTCTGGAAAGCTTTCCTCCCACCATTTATTCTATATAAGCTATCTGTACTATCTGCATTAAACAGCACTGGTAATGTTGCAGATCAAAAATCTCTGAATATCTTATCTAAACCAGCCTCAGGTAATTAAAAAAAGAAAAAAGTATTTGATTTACTTTATGAAAGCTCATCAAAGGTGTCCAGAGCATTAGGTGAGGCCTTTGATATAGTTTCTGAAATTCTGAGTGACTTTTCATTAAAGGTGAAACTTTTCATTTAAATATGTTTATTTCACTTATTTTATGCTAAAATTGTTGAAACTGAAGATTTTGCTTTTAGTTTTGGAACAATTTTATGGCTGAAAAGTGTTTATCAGTTCTGCTGGTCAGATATCCAAATATGATTGGGAACATATCAACCTGTTCCTGTGTCCCGTGACACGTGATGAAGGAGCAGTGGGGAGTAGGGACAGGAGGCGTGCAACAGGGGAGGGAAGCAGATGAGCACATCAGATGGCGATTGTTATGCCAGAGGGAAAGGAAGTAAAAAAAAAAAAGAAGATAGAATCCTCATTATTCATTGCATTTCCCATGAGTTTTAACTTACCCTTGTCCCAAGTTTCCAATAAAGTTGAGCAATGGGCAAAAGCCTCCCAGAATGTGATTTCAGTTGTTACCTATCACATGCCTCTCGTGCTTCCCTAGAGAGAAGCTTGGGCATACGAGGCATGCATTTGCCTCTGGCTGTGAATCATGTGAAATTGCTGGCAGCTCACAGTAAGTATCTAGACTACCAAAGTTTCTTTGGTATTCATTGGACTTAAGTTAATTGTAAAGAGTTGGAGATGAGCTCACATAAAGAATATATGGTAAAACATGTTCTTTCACTATGTGGCATGAAGGTGGAGAAGACGCTCATGAGGATTGTCTTGCTATAGCAGAAACTTTGCTGTGATCCACCAAGAGCTGGAGATGGGCCTAAACGCAGATTATGAAATTCATCTTTGCAGGAAAATATAGAAGGTGTACATTATTCAAAGAAGGCGTGTGCAGTAATGCCAAAGGCATCTTGCTGTGACAAACAGCTGTGGAGGAATGTTTTGAGCCTTTAAATGTACTCTGTTCTTTTCAGAAAATTTCTGAAAACCTTTCAAAAGATAGCGAGGCCAGTATTCAATGCCCACTCTGGGAATTAGAAAGAAATTGTGGTTTTGGAGATATGTGAAGTGAAAGATAATTTCAAGAAAAATATTTGAGGGTTTGTTCATTGTCATTGTTTAATACAATTGCTCAATTGTATAAGCCCAGTTTCTGAGAAGAAGTTGTGTGTGGTAGATTTTTGTCCTTTAGGTAGGAGAAAGCTTGTACTGCCAGTTTAGCTTCTGGCTTTTCTGACAGATCTTGCCATCTTTAATAGTCAGTGGACTAATTCACAGTAAGGCTGCAGAGATTAGATGATGTGGTCTTAGGCTATATGCAATGTTGAAGAATTTCAGTATTACATCAGTAGATATTCAGATGACCAATCTGGGTAGTTCCAAGGCATTTTCTGGGGAGAGCTTTGTGATCTCAGGGATCTGGGTTGGCAGCTTTACCCTGGCAAGCTGTCTCTCTTAGGTCTGATTCATTTGCTGTACTTTCTTTGCCCTGGTGTGCTTACACTCATTCCTTTACATCTTATTTCCTTCCATCTTTGTGTCACTTCAGGGTATAAAGTGGCATTTCTGTAACATTTCAGACCAGGAGCTGGTCAATTCCACTTCAATAATTTTTTTTTTTTTCTTTACTTGTTTTTTAAATAAACATGACTTTTTGATTAACAGCATTTGGGAAGAAACCATTTTTCTAATGAAAGCATAAACTGAGAAGCAGGGGATTTACAAGTTCACACCATTTTGGGGAATGCGAAGGGACCTTTAAAGTACAAGTGAATGTAACTAATTTCTATGCTATAGTAACTTTTGAATGTTAAAGTTTTCAAAATATTTCGTGTTACTATCCAGCAGGCAAAAACCCCCATATCTAACCATTATTTGTTTGCTCAGTTACCATGTTTAGAGTTTTTCTCCTTCTAAGAAAGTACCATGAAATCAAACGTTAGCAAGTGATACCATTTTACAATGTTTGACCCTTGCAAAACTACTCTGATTTTCTTGTTGTTTGTTTTACTTAAGTTTCAGTAAACATATACTATATGGTATGGATGAATGATCTGATCTTTTGAAAGTGTTTTTTTGTAGTTAGGCACAATTCTGAATCTGAAAATATCAGGAACTTCTGACTGCAGTAGTTTGATTCATAATTGACAACTCAGATGCAGCTAGATAATGAAGTCAAGTACGTGTGAAGCTGCGAGGCAATGTTGAATTTGCAAGATTCACAGTACCATTTACACTGTATTCACTGTATGTGAATATTTACAAAAGCTTTGTGAAAGCCATGTTTGCCTTGTAATATGAAAGGGAAAACTAGGAAAGAATTAATGGTCTGGCTACTGTAGCAAAGCACATGTTTGCATGATAAAAACTTCCTGGTGTTACAGACACCCTTTCTGAAATGACATAAGAAAAATCAAAAGAAGTCACTTGGACAGGAATAAGAGTGCTCACTGAAAAGTTAGGTTGTTAGAAATAGCACTGTGTGGATTTAGATTCATAACCAGGAATATGAAAATCTTCTTCTGTGTGGAAAAGTTCCAGTTTTCCAAATGAAAAATTACATGGAAAAAATAGACTTTTGCCACTGAAAAGCACGTTATGTGGTCCTGAATTAACTGAAAAAGAGTCAATGATAATACATCTGAGTTTTAAACCTGGCCTTTAACAATTGTGAAATCATTAGTAGTATTTTGTAAATGTTCTAAAGATGTTAACTATAACTTTTCTTTCCTCACACTCAGCTAAATTCATGTCTGGTATAGGTGTCCACTGCCTAGGCCCAGTCACAACTGTTTGCAACCTGATCCTACACTGCTTTTCACTGGAGTTATGCTGGAATGAGCTTGGGCCATTGCCATGAAGTGTTGGTGTCTCTCTCTAGCAGTGCATGTGCAACGTGCAACATTTTGAGAAACACCAGTCTGAGTGGGAGCATGGAGCAAACCAGTGGAACTTGTATATCTGTGTTATTTCAGTTTGTAGATTGTAGATCTTAAACATATTTTATGATGATCCCTGTATGGGGAGCTGCTGACAACAAGGCTCACGTTGTTCTTTGAGAGCCGTGGGAACAACACCTTTCCCTGCAGATAACAGATCATGTCTATGTTGTACATTCAGGGGCTCTTTTCTGTAGAGATGATCTAAAGTTAAGGACAGGTGGTTCGGGGAAACAAATAATCTTATGTTCTTTTTGGTCTTTATCAACTAGTCCCACTTGGTCTAAATCAGGCTTTAAGGCTATTGTTTGCTCTAATGCAATTACACATGTTTTTTACTGAGACTCCAGCGAACCAGACTTTGGCAGCAAGACCAGATAAACCAGATAGGTTTTTAAAAGTGAATTGCATTGTGCTGGTCCCTGGGAAAGTGTCTTCCCTGAAAATGTTTAATCTGCCCTCCCTCCCCATCATTTGTGGATGAAACTATCCGTGGCATACACTGACAGTTAGTCAATTTATGTCTTAACTAAGAAAGAGTTTTTTTTCCCTGTGCACTGTGTAATGTACTTAGAAATGTCTTTTTCGTTTGCAGTGTGGGAAGTAAAACATAAATCTATGATATTCCTCTGTCTTTTTAGTATTTCAATGACATAAGCATAGCAATTTCAGTTAGATCTTTGCGGATATTAAAAATAAGGGGAAGAATTGTGTAAACATGCAGATTTTTAGAGCAGTTGTGAACTACTGAAAGTATTAAAATGTTGCAAAAAATGACATAGCATTTGCAATTATATCACTAGTGCTTATTTCCATCCAGGGCACTGGTTTTGTGTGGTAATATTGGCATATTTAATGCTTATATTCTGAGACATGCTGAAATCTCTCTCAGCTTTCCCTCAGTACTTCCAATGCTCAGTACTTTTAGCTCCTATTGATGCCACCTACCACTGGGACTGCTCACCCTGTGAAGACCAGTCCTTGAAAAATAAAGTGAATTTGTGATACTGAAGATCAGTTCAAGCATGTGTGTTTAAGGGGCTACCCTCGCCGTTACTGTGGGCTTCACAGACCAGCTTTCTGATGTAGCCTGTGCAGCAACGATAGAGTATTTCTGCCTGAGACATGGGGACAGGAGGAACTGTGCACTTGCTGTTCCAGTAAGGATCTTTTGGAGCCTGTGCATCTGAAATGGCCTCCACTATGTTTTGAAGATGCTCTTGTTAAACAGCATTAAGCAGGCAGAGCTTGGGTGCTTCATGTGGAACAGTTACAACGGACTCCTCGGCTTTGCATGATTGCTGAGCAATGCAGAGTGTGCCAGGAGTACAATGAATTAAGAAAATAGCCTACACAGAGGAATGATACAACGGAAACCCCTGGCAGAGCTGGGACTCTTTGGAAATCTGGAATGTAGTTGGAGCATGCTCAACTTGTTATTATGGTCTGTCTGCAAAAGATTGTTACTGGCAAAATAGAAACAAGTCAGAAGATAGTTTTCTGTTTCCTTTCTATTTATTTTATAGTTTTTACCCAACTTGGTAAAAACTACCCATGAAAATATGGAATTAAAACCCAGGAAGTTACGTATTCTGCATAAAAATGAATCGTGTGACAGAGGACTTTTTACATACAAGTACATTGTGCAAAAATGTACAGGGGTAACAGGATACAAATTGTAGTAGTATCAGAAGGAGAAAGAGATGAAGATCCCCAACCCCACTCCATGTGCAATAAAGGCAAAAGTGAAGCTTACTCTCCAAGGAACCAGTGGTTCTCTGAGATGGTTTATTGGGAGAGAGGGATACGTCGGTGTGTGTATATCTTGGAGACCCAGGAGAAGAAATGAATGAATGATGCTGCCAAGACCTGCATTGTGCCTGGTTTCCTTTGCAATTATGTAGCACTTGGCAAAGGTGAGGCTGAAAATCCACAGGATCATCTCTTGGAAACAGAGATGCTGTGCTCCTGCGAGCAAAATGATGGTGCTTTCCCTGGCTGTCTCACAGCCAGTTCTGAGAGCCTACAATGAGAGGTTATGTCTGAGCTGAGAAAACTATGTGAAGGGATCTTTCTGCCATGAAAACAAATAGCTTAATTCTGTATAAACAAAAACTCTCAAAAGTTTTTTTGAAGGCGCTCTTCAGTATTTTCGGATTCAGTCAGAACAGTTTCAAGGGGAAAAGAATCAGTCTCCTGACATGAAGTAAAAATTGGAGATAACTTATGTGAAGAAATTAAAGTGAGCTCAACATTATTCCATAACGGACAGTGTAAAAAGGGGCTCAGTCATTGAAAAATCTTAATGTTCCCTAGTCCTCCTTATAGAAGTAATAGCCACTTGGAAGGCCAGTTTCAACTGAGGATTCAGGAGAGTGCAGATGGGCTTTACTGCGACATGTACCAACATCACATCACCATCCAAGTGGAGAATGGGGTCTGTGTCTCAGGGCAGAAAACTCCCACTGAATTTTTGAGAGCACTTGCAAGCATAGGGAAGGGATGATCTCTTTCAGTTGAAGGCAGCAGGTCTGAAATTGCTGGCAGAAACCCTCAGCTGAACTGTTACTCTTTCATTTTTAACTGTTAGGAGACAATTCAGAAATAAAGGAAGAGAGGGCTCTCTGGGTGATAATAACTTCCATGCATATTTATTGGTCCACTTGGGTATGTCCAGTGAAGCCTTTCTCATTCATAAGGCCTTTCTCACCAGAAAATGACATATACATTTGGTTTCCATAAGCTGTCCAAACTTGGGATGCTGAGTGTTGAGATTCAGATGGTGACTGGGATTTATTAGTACATAATTACTACAGTTCTGCCTTTCCTTTTAAGATCTGGTCTTAGACTGCAGTTTGGAGGGAGGACAGATACAGGTCATATAATGAAGCGAGGGGGAGTATTTATACTCTAAAGCTGTAGATAAGCTCGCACATCCTGTTAATTTCTGAGGAGGAAAAAAGGACCTTGGGTAGCCTTTACGGTCCTGTAAGATTAAGACTTTTTAAAAAAAAAACAACGAACCAACCTAAAAAAACCCATCACTCCAGGTCTCCCATTTTTTGCCCTACCAGCCTGGAACAACTTGGGTGTTCTGTGAGTGTAGTCAGAGAGAAACTGCTGTTAGTCCAACCTGACTTCTCCAGTTCCAAAGTCTGATTGCTTCTTGACACAGGAGAAGACCACTGTATCATCCTTTTTGCTTATGATTAGCATGTTCTCATAGCCAGAATGGAGCATCCTTGGACAAAGACCTGGCACAGGTTCCCAAGATGTCAGCATGGGAATAAAGGAGGTGCTTCTTAGGTCCATGTGGCCCCAGGATCTCCCTAAACAAACAGAAGAGTATCTATTACTGCAGATCTAGGTAGGAGCTGGAATAAGAAGAGCAAATGTTGGCAAAAACCTTGTGAGTTTAAAATTGACCATGAAATTATTATCTACAGGGTCATAGGGTAACTTGGGGTAAGGCACAGTCTGAAGCCCAGCCAAATTAGCTGAGTGTGGCTGGCATGTCAGGGCTTCACCACCCAGGGATTCTTGGCAGATCAGAAGTAGTAACAGATTAGCATCCAGAGAGGGTTGTAACAAAGCTTTAGGAGAAGTGCTATTCTCTTTAGAAAGGAGCTCCATTATTCTATCTGATGAATGGGAAATTTATTAAATACCTAGTATCGGTAACGGAGTCTAGCTATTAAGGATCCCCAAAAATGCAGTCAAATAACTTTATTTTAAACCAAATGCAACTAAAACCTCAGTCATAATCAAAACAAAAAGAAAAATATTGAAGTGGTTACCTGTAGTGGGAAGTAGGCAATGTGGCACAAACATATAAAAATAAAAATCCAAGTCATTCAGCAGTATGAAACACAACACTGAATAGCAGTGGCATGAAAAAATCATTTGAGGTGATGTCTGGGATGGTGTCACAATACAGCTTTTTACCGTACCCATAGGCAAAGTTCAATGCCTCATGATGGCTGGCTGCATGTACTTTCCCAGTCTCTCTTGGTCCCAGCCTCTGCCGGTGAGCACCCTCCATGAACCTAATACAACCTCCTATAATGAACTGTGTAGGTGTGGAAAGCTTGAGCACCTGGGCAAAGTTAGGTAAGTCTCCTGTCCTCAGGAAAAATGGAAATCTGGAAGTGAGCTCCGTCTTGCACTTGGGAACAGGTTACAACCTCTTTGCATCTAGCTATGAGTTTGCAATAGAAATATTACCTGCTGGGATTTGAGAAAAAAGAAAAAAGAAAAGGCTGTAAAGTTATTCTTAGTGTTTCTTTTTCTCCTGTGGGTTCAAGGCCCCAGTAGATAGGTGGACTGAAGCCCTTCATGGATGTAACATGCTCCTTGCTGAGGGAGGAAGGGTCACCAGAGGTAAAAATGCTTAAAATAATTGTTGAATTTCCACTCATCTGAGTAACAGTTTATGCACTTTCTATTATGTATGGCACTCCGGTCAAGTGTGCTACACATCTGCCATTGGAGCTAACAAATTTTTTTGTGTCATAAGAAGGATATACTATTTGAGAACTGGTCATAGTCTGTAAGGTATTATAAGGCACTGCCATCATTGTTGACTTCTGTCCTAGTTTCCTTCAGTGCCATGCTCTGGTCTGAGAATTGTATGGGTTCCAAATATACCCTCAGCTGAATGAAATACAAGAATTTAAGACTCAGTTCTCATTCATTAGTTAGTGTACTTAATGAGTCCGCAGACTTTAATATATATCAGACCAAGTCCAAAGTAATATAGGTGGCAGTTCATTTGATGACAGAACCTTCCATAATATTGCAAGGATTATTTTAAATTTTTTGTATATTTTGCAATATGGAAGTGCATATATGGATAGTAGTTATGAACATAGAGCCTCACCACTGTTAGAGCACATGTGCAATTTGCCATATATAGTGCTTCTGAAATTTCTCAACAACCTCAGGCGCAGCCATCCTCAAAATGCATTTAAAGATAATATCAAGAATTCCACAGAATGCCTCAATCCAATACCACTTTTCTGCAATAATCTGTGAAAAAGGACAAAATAACATGTATGATTGCTCCCATATCACATACCTAAAGTCGATGCTGTCAAAATCCTAATTCAGACATTTGAAACAGTTTGGAATACCAAACACACAGAAAGTATCATCATCTTGCATAAAATAAATAAGAGGTCCAACCCAACCATCTTTGGTCAAAAAACACCAAAAAACCACCACGCCCAAACCCCCCAAAAACCAGACCACAAAAAAACCCCTCTGCATCAATACATTTTACCTCCTAAAAAAAAAAAAAAATATTAAATAGACCATCTGTGTCATTTTTGCCTTTAAAATTTATGGCATATACATAGAATATTGACTGTGGTGTACTGCAGTAATTTTCATCATTTTTAGGGTAACCTGTACACATTCTTCAATGCTCCAAAATAATTCCAATCTCATGCCAGCAAATAACTTAGTAAATTCTTTGAGAAAAGATCCTGCTTTTACTTAGTGTGTAGCACAATAAAGACCAGGACCTTCTGGATGAGATTGTAGATGCTGAGGTAGCAAAAATGAGTAATAGGAACTGTGAATGAGTTTTACTTGACACTATGGCTCTTTCAAGAGTTTATCTTGGATAAACATTTAGTGCATCATGCTTATGTAAAGCTACCTGTTCAGAAACTTCCTCCCGGATACAGCTGCTCCATATTACACATCTCTGGTTTATACTAGTGTATGTTAAGACAAATGATCACTGTGCAACTGCTGGGAATTATGTTAATTTAGATTATTTTGCTACAGGTTCTTGACTTTTGCAGATTTTCAGTTGAGCTCTCAGCTGGGTTGCCTTCCAGACAATTGCCCGGATGAGACTTTGGGGGCAGGTGTTAACTGTGGAAACCTATTTAGTATTAAACATACCTGTCTTATTGCTACCGACTTTGGAGACGATACTTTTATATTTTTTTTCTGGTCATTGTTCTTCACAAAAGACCTAATTGAAAATATCTGTCAAATCATGTCTCTGGTTTCCTTCTTCTTCTCCCCCCATTAATTGGACACGTATTGTGTTTGTGTGGGAAGGAAGGAGGCTCTATAGCGGTATAGCAATATTGCTGGGAAAAGAACATTAAAATGGATAAAGGGATTTCCTAGTGGTATAAATACCTGCACACGACGTCCCTGTGCTCTGGAGCCCTCCTGTATACCTATATGCAGGTAAAAAGCCTGGAATAGGGTTTGAGCTGCTGTTAATCGCACAGGATCTGTTCTGTTAAAAAACAGGGGCAAGTGGCTCTTTTGCCTTGTTGGAAGGTATGACCTGCCAAGCATTTTCTTCATCTGACACCTTTGTGCCCTTGAATTCTGACTCTTCTCCCTCTCTGCCTCTGATAATGCATCACAGCGCCGCAGAGTGCCTGCCGGTTTCTAACCATGCCACCAATGTTGTGTCTACAGGTACTTTTTAAAAATAATCTTGCTCTCAGTATCTCATTTGTAATGCTTTTGGATGATACGTGTTCATTGAGTTCTGCAGTACTGAAAGTGTTTGGTATCAATGCTATGTGTGACTGGGACTGCATTTGAGTAGAAGCATTTTCACAGAACTTTGCAACATGAGTAAATCAGGAAAGCCCCAACTGTTTGTGTTTTAGCTAAATTTGTAGCTTTAAGTTTGTTACAAGATTAAGCTCAAGTATGCTACCAATGCATTAACTTAGAACAGGCTCAAAAACTGTCACTGTTGTTATGGCTATATAGTCTTCAATAAAAAGTGTTGTGTAAATTAATTGAAAGTTTATTATGTAACCACAATTTAAAATAATATAAATTACTTTAAATAGGAGTTGTATTTAGAACAGGTCAGGTCTAAATATCATTTGGGGAAGTTTTCAAGAAAGAAAAACAGTGCTTTAGAAAGCATATTTCATACTGAATCAAGACTAAGATTTACATGGGATGTTCAAAATTGATGGCAGAAGTCTCATCAATATTTTTGAATTTTGTGTGTTTGTGTATATAATCCAATTAACTGCGTTTAAATACTAGGACTACGTAATCATTGAACTCTCAGAGAGAGAGACAGAGAAAGAAAGAGAGTTTTCTTGCAGCCTTAAACCTGCAGAAGTGGGATTCTGGAATACAGGAGTTGTTGATGGAAAGTTTTCAGGAACAGAAAAAGAAATAGTTTTATTTATTTGAAATTATGTTAAGGTAAGAATTTTATTTGGAGTCTTAACAAGAAACTAGCCTTATCCTGAAATGCATTGGTAATAAAACTTCTTAATAGTAAGGACAAGCATGTAAGTAATGAAAACTGAGCATTGTTGATAGATAACAGGATCTTATACATTAAGCAGAAGACTCAAAATATCCTATTATGGCTGTTGGTTAATGGTAGTAGTAGGTAATAGGATAATTTAAATTTTGTATGAGGCCAAATTTATGTATCTGTATCATAGTAATATTTTCTAGAGTCATCTGATTCGTAATTAAAAGTATATGGTGACAGCCAGACAAAAGCATTTGCTCATTTGCTTCAGCTTTAGGTTTTGATATTCTGTAGTTACCACCCGAGGACAAATGCCACTGTAGTCAGTGAGAATTTTGTTTGCAGGATCACATCTAGCAGGTGATGCTGTGAGAATGGAAGCGGTGACAGAGAGTGCTAACTATAATGAGTAAAGGTTTACAAATTTCATACATAGATTCAGAAATTGTAATGAGCAATGCCATTCTGGTGAAAGCATCTAAGGAGAATTTGTGCACAAAGTAGACATGAAAGAATTTTGAATAATGATTTATATTAAATCTCAAAATTTTTTAAAGTGCATGTAACAATTCTGCATCACAAAATAAAAGTGAATATACTTTGTTCAAATACTATGTCATGTCATACAGCTGATGTTCTACAGTATCCTCAACAATTTAATTGTTATTTAATTTAAATAGTATCATCCTCACTATTTAATTTAAAATCCTTACTAGCAAGTTGAAAATGCTGGTTTTATGCATAAAAATTATAGTCCCTGGATTATGAAATAGTAGAAAAAATCACCAGTAAACACTTAGATCTTACCTCAACAGAAAAGTTACATTGCTCTAAATGCATAAGTATTATTAATGCAATCTTTATTTTGGGTGTGTTTATACTAGTATAAGCATGCCTATTTTAGTAGATTTTATATCTGTAGAAGTGTATGCAAACAGGACATTTTACTGTTATGATTACAGTTGTAAAAAAACCCATTCTAATCTCTAATTAATTATATTGTTTTGAACAACTGGAATGTGTGCTCTAATGTGCAGTTTCACATGTCTGAATGCTCATGAACATCAATTTTTAATATTATACTTTATAGTACTTGTTAGAGGGGACAGTATATGCATTTCGGTACCTACTTATGCATGAGAAACAGTCATATCTCTCATTTTGAATTCAGTAAAAAAATGACTGATTCTTCAGGCACTGGCGATTACTGAGCATGGATCTGAAACATCCCTGTGAAAACACTAGAGATAAATTAATTGTGTGTTTGTTGGTGCTGATCATGGAAAATGTTGATTTAGGCTTAACTTTTTAGAAGAGCCTAGACTTTATCATTCTGTTTCCCTACCACCCTGCCAAAGCACTCTAAAATGGTTTTGGTGGCTTGGCACTTAAGAAAATGTGACTTCTGGATGCCTCAAAGCAAATGTCCCAAACTGCTGCTTTTGGAAACCCAGGTCTTAGGATGCATAAAATATTGCCTTCCTTGATGTGGGGTTTGCACGGCAGTGAAGCCAATAAATTTTCTGGGAACACAGAGCAAATTTTTATGTAAGATTAAATGAAATGGTGTGTGGAAGTTGGATGGGGAGAGGAACTGCTCTCCTCCTGGAGAGTTCAGTGCTTTCCTTGCTCAGCAGTATATGTAAACTGGGTTATGCCCATAGATTTTACTACAAATAGTGCATCGAGACCACAGCTTGACAATTTCTGGTCTTGGCTCAGAGGGTATCTCACTATTTATACTGACAGTTTTGTCTGGTGTGACCTGTCCAAGTGTCTGGACTTCCAGCAGCGTTAACCTGATGGTTATGGCCCAGAGTTAAATGCTTACTGAATGCACACAAAAACTACATACGAGGATACTGTCTGTCTCTGAATTTAAAGGCTGTGTCTTGAATCCTCACACACTTTCTTACTGGTCCTGTCTGTTTTGTCTTTGATCCAAACTCCTATATGCTCCCATACCCACTTTGGCATGACAACTTTGGGAAACGCTTCAGCAGGCCTTCATTACTCTGTGCCTTCCTGTCATTATGGAAATCAACCATCTACCTATGGGGTGATGGCAGGTAAGAGACATACGCTCAACTGTGTGAGCTGTTAGCAGGTTGATTTCGGTCAGTTTTCCTTTAGAGGGACCGATTCAAGACAGTTGCTTAAAGAAGACAGAACTGGGGTTAAGGCACTAGAAAAGGGGTAAGAAAATTAGGGGTCAGGGCCTAGAGTTTCCTCAAACCTCTGCATCTCTTGGGAAATCACTCTGTATCTTATTTCCCTCTACAAGATTGGCACAGTGCTGCTCTTTTTGCATACCTATGTCCACTTCCCCTGGTGATCATCACTTTTTGAGGGACCAGGAGTGATGTACCCAATATACCTGTGTATTACCAGTACCTGGGGTGATGGAGCCCTGACTGGAGCTATAAAATAAAATGGTGATATGGTGGAAGGGTAGGCAGATCGTACAGATGATCATGGATTTTTATACTTGTGAATGTATGCTAGCATCCTGCTCAGTTTTCCATGTCCCAGGCTGAGTAAGAAAGAGGAATTGTTACTCTATGCAAGTTCAGGTAACAGTCAGTGAGATAATGCCAGGAACCAAATTAACACAGCCCCTAGGAAATTATCATGACTCAGAGGTAATCCAGAATCAAACTCAGGATTTTATTTCACTTAAGAATGAAGGAAATGTTAGAGTAAGTCAGCACAGACGAATACATCTGCATAGGGACTTTTTAGGGACAGAGTGTAGACTTCCTTCACGGCATGCAAACGTCCAAATGCTCCTATTTCATTGTGCATCTATGTGTCTGTAGCAACCTTTCCTGGCATAGTTCACATCACTGGGAAAAGTTAATAGGTATTACATGAAAAGTATTGCTCAGAAGTTCATTTTGTTTCATTCCAAAATAAGTACATATTCATTTTTCTCCTTTTTTTACCCTTACTTTTTTTTTTAGGCATCAAGCCTGCAACTCCAGAGATGCTATCAGCAAGTCTCTCCCAGAGTCGCATCTTACAGACATGCAGCATGCCACATCCCAATGTGGTAAACAGTGTCAGCACCTTGCAAAGCAAGTCCTTCTCTTTTTTTACTCTTTTCCTTTATTCTTTGAGAAAATCTTTTTGTTGTTATCCTGTGTGAATATAGATAAAATATTCCTATTGGGTTAGAACCTCCAATGCTGGTGAGAGCAATGGGGGCAGTGAAAACGAGAAAAGCAAATGGAGAAAGGTATGGGAGGTTAATGAGGGTCTGAGTTCTGCCACAAAGTTTTATGTAATTAAGAAAATTGGGAAGATTGTTCTAAGAAGCTGGAATTTACTGGCTGCTCCAGATACACTGAAGACTGTTAATATTTCTACAACGATTCCCTGCCCCACTCCCCCGCCCCCGCCTTCAGGTCAGAGACTCTTTAGCTCTATCTACAATATCTGGCAAAAAAACAGCCTTCACTCTTAACTGAATTTCCTTGTTAAGTCTGATATTTGTGAACAAAAGGTAGTATGAGATAGTTTGGGTTTGTCCTTCAGCAATTTCTTTTTAAGCCAGAGTGATAATTCTGAATGTGTTCTGGGTTTTGTTTTTTTTCCTTTGACCTCTTACCTGTGTACTTTCCTCAGATAAATTTCATGCTGAAGCTAAACCATGATATTATCTTGTCTGAGCATCAAATGGTATTTACATGGAAATATACTTTGTACTAGAAAATAGAGACTGGCGCATTTTTTGTGGCTCAAAATGACATAGATCCATCAATCTTGTTGTGCTACTTAATTCCAGCTGAGGCCTTGGATTGTTATTTGTTTAAGTTTGGACCATTTACCATCTTCTTTAAGTGCATCACAGTTTGCAAAGAAACAGGATGGCTGTGGCCTGTGAAAGTGGCTGTTGGTCATTTTTCATGTATTGGGATGAGAGAGACCATATCTCCTAGGAGATTCTCACTCTTGAATACTTTTGCATATGTATATAATAAATATTACAGACATGGATGATGAGATGATGAAGGCACGTTTTCATTGTGTAGCAGTAGAGAATGACTATACTGAGTTTTCTTTTTGGTGTTGCTCAGGTAGCCTGACCCCTTGCCTTTACAAATTCCCGGAGCACGCCCTGAGCACCAGCTCCTGTGCCCTTGGCCACGGCTTCGCACCCATGCACCAGTCCCTCCTCACGGATGATGCCACTGCCACAGACTTCAAGCAGGAGTTCCGCAGAAAAAGCAAGTCTGTCGAAGAGCCCATTGACATGGACTCCCCTGAAATCAGGGAACTGGAGAAATTTGCTAACGAATTTAAGCTGCGGAGAATTAAGCTGGGTATGTGCTTCGTGACTGGGAACAAAAGGCTGAAAAATTCCAGTGAAAGACCAATTATTTCTGAATGCTTTATGGTCTAGCCTCTGCAGTTGTCTAATCATAACCCTAATTCTGCCTTGCATTGCCAAACTTTCTCCATTCCTAGAAGACTTGCGCGGAATTAATGAACCTCAGCTTTTTGCAACTTAGTATGCAGAAAGTGACTTTAAACTTTCCTGGCCTTAAATTATTTAAGTGCAGAGAAAATTATTGCTCTTCATTAAAGTACGTTCAGTAACAGGTGCGTTATTTTGCACAGCCCCAGATTTTCTGCAACTTAGGGCAGCACATGCTCTAACTTCTCATACCCATCCTCTTCCCCACAAAGTGCTTCATCTGATGGTGCAATGTCGTTTCAGTATACAAGATGGGTGACATCCGTGGCAAATCTTTCATGCTAGTAGGAAGCCTCTCTTCCTGGTTTATTTTCTTGTGCCAAGACACAGGTACAGCAGCAACTGATATCTTTGTTGCTGTCTGATAACTACTGGGGCTGATGCGAGATGGATTGCATTAGAGGGTCTCCAGTGAGGTGCTTGTCTTTCACTGGACAATCATAGCTGAGGACAAAAGTAGACTGAGCCCTGTCGTTCTCACCTGTAGGGGATAGAGGTACATTGCAAAGTAAAAGCCTGTCTCACCCTTGTTTGAACTGTACTGAAAAAAATATAACACCCAGTGCTGCAGTTTCAGCCCACTTTATGAATATTAGGTACTCCAAATGAAGAATTGCAATTTTGACATTATCACTTATAACATTACATTGTATCATTACAGAATAGGGCATACTTCTATCTTTATAAATGTAAAAAAATTACAAGGTTATTACAGGTATCTATGCACTACCTCAACAGCTAGAAAGCTAGTGTGTTCCATTTGGAGTGTAAAAATAAGGACTGAAACAAAAATTTAGGGTTTAAAATAGTTTTGCAACTTGGTCAGTTTTGCCCTATATCATGTGTTTAATGTCAGCCACAGCAATGGAAAGGTTTGCTAGGTCCCACGCTGTTAATCACTGTAATTATTACTTCACTTTCAGCCTGAATTTGAGGGAACAAAACTTCCTCTGATGCACACAAATGATGCAGAGCCTGTAAGACTGGGCTTAATGCTCTGATGGGAAAAATGCAATTTGCACAGGAAAACTAATCTGAGGTTGAGCTTTACAACGGAAGACAGAGTTAATATGGGCTGTGGGTCTGAGACTGAGACACGCAGAGTCAGTGCAATCAAAATGGATGTAAAAAGCTGCCTCGTGAGACATTCAGCATCTAAAGAGATCCTGCCCGTTCTGGTGCAAAGCCAGAAAGCAAGGACGATGAGACAGACTCATGAACATGGCAGATGATAGATATTCAGAGCACTGAATGGGGAGCTGCTGTTACGAAGTCAGTGTCTGCATGGAAACTGCAGCATTTCTCTGATCGCTTCAACTTAGTTGTTGTAACAAGTAACAGGACACCAGCGGTGCTGCCAGGGATTAGCTTATTGCTGTTGAACCATCTATAGAAAGAAAGATATGGGGTGTCTGAATCCTTTTCAAATCCCTAATCTTGGAGTGTAAAACTCCACTAAATCAGGGTAAAACTCCACTGAAACCAACCGGAGACTGAACATGTCTCTGAGGTGAGC
The DNA here is from genome assembly GCA_035590195.1 of Aviceda cuculoides. Taxonomy (NCBI): domain Eukaryota; kingdom Metazoa; phylum Chordata; class Aves; order Accipitriformes; family Accipitridae; genus Aviceda; species Aviceda cuculoides. The sequence goes on from JAVJGG010000031.1 coordinate 16,865,019, forward strand.
TCAGAGTCAGCCACAAAGACATCTGCAGAAAGCCCAACCCGAAGACACTGCAGGCACACGCTGTTCATAAGAGTCAGCAGTGAAGGACTAAGTGTCTCAAGGAAAGTAACCCTTTTCTAGAAAGCTCCAAAGTGACTTTTTAAATCTTTGGTTTTGACAGGTTATACACAAACCAACGTTGGAGAAGCACTGGCCGCTGTGCATGGCTCGGAATTCAGCCAAACTACTATTTGCCGGTTTGAAAACTTGCAGCTGAGTTTCAAGAACGCATGCAAACTGAAATCGATACTGTCCAAGTGGCTGGAGGAAGCAGAACAAGTAGGAGGTAGAGAATTGAAATCCTCTAAATATGGATTTGCATTTAAACCAGAATCCTATATATATGTTGAAGGACTAATACATGTCTTCCATAGACTAAAGCTTTTGTTTTACCAGCTTTAAATACTAAGGTATGCTTATATTAAATTTTGGTTATCATTTTTGGGTGAGCAAGGAGGGTCAAACTGAAATGCATGGAGGGTACAGAATAACAGAAACATCACTTGGCCTACTGGAAGTAGTTTCTTTCAGTCCCAACCCAGCAAACTAGCTCCAGTCCTGTGGCATAAGTCAGAGCCATTATTAGGATGTGCAGGACAGCCCATTTAGCAGTGTGCAGGGATTCTTCACTAGCAAAGGACTTTTCTTTCCAATATCTGGCGTATGAGTGATGGCCATGGAGGAAAGGATTTGAGTTCAGCTGAGGCAGTGGTCTTTAAACCCAGAAGAACAACAGCGTGGCATAGAGGTTTTCGATGTGACCTTTTTGCTACTAGTGGATTCCCTTCCTTTTGGCCAGTTACTTTCCAGTTGCAGGAAGAGTCATAGGGTTCACTGGGCAAAGTCTACTTTAGAACAGGTTGGCTGGTTTAAAGGAAATGGGTTGCCTTAAAGAAGAAGCTTTTCAGCTGGATGAATTGCAGTGCTGGGAAGGAGTATGCCTGGAGGTGACATTGAAAGCCAGGACTTCCACTGTGCAGGACTCACCTAGCATAGGAAGAAAGAGAAGATGATCTAATGCTACTTTTTGGATTTGCTGTTGTATTCAACAGTGGGAAATGTTGTTAAACAGCTGCTTCTGCCACACACTTCAGTTTCCTTTGAACAGAAGGTGGAAAGCTTCCTTCCCCTGTAACTGCACTAGAAACCACAGGCTTACCTAATGTGGTCAGCACATTGCAAGAATCGCTTGTGAGGGGGCTGTGGTAGGTAGCAGCTGCTGACTGCCTGAGCAGCATTACAGGCTTAAGCTGCAGGGTAAGATCATGCATGCAGGCAGCATCCTCCGAGAAGTGAGGGGGGACTTGTCCATCAGAAAGTGGGGTGGAAGAGGCAGATGGATAAATGGGGTTGGGAGCCAAGGCTGTATTTCTGAAGAAAGAGGGTGAGGTAGCCAAGGGGTGTGGAAATGGACTCCATCTCCCTAGACTGTATGCTGCAGGGTAGGAGGAACAAGGTATGTATGTCAAGGGAGGGGGCTGAAGTACAGCTCCACAGGTACATAGGCACAGATCCAGTGCTGTTTGCAGCTTTATTGGTGGCACACCATTTTTCCTTATAACCACTTACAGGTGGAGGTAGAACAATGACCAATCCTAAAGAAAGAAGTGCTCCTATGTGTGGTGCTGCTCCTATTCAGCAGCATTAGCTGTTAGCTTTCTTCTGTCTTCAAAGAAAGGGACTTTTTTTCTGGAGACGATTCTGCTGCTTTTCTATTCTCTGTGGAAGGTAACTGCTGGGTTTTGTTTTGTTTTTACTACAGCTTTATACAATGAAAAAGTTGGAGTGAATGAGCGGAAGAGAAAGCGCAGAACCACCATAAGGTAATAAATATTTAGGGTATTATATGTTAGAAACCACTTTGGCTAAGATGCTTCTTTTTTTGGGTTCAATATCAAAATGTTATTTTCTATTAATGAATCTCTATAGCTAGCATTTAAAAATGTTTCACTGTTTTGAAACATTCCAGTGGAAAATAACAGCATAACTCTCCAAAACCCCAGTTTACTCCAAATATAATATTTTTCCCAATTAAAGACTTTTTTCAACATATGACAACACGCTTTAATACAAAAAAGAAAAATTATTCCAATTCTGCCCAAATTTTATGATACCTATATAGTGAATAAGGTATCAGAGCATTCTTATTTTCATTTTGGGAGGTTTTATGTTATACTAAAATAAATTACATTATTTTGCCGGAGAGCTGAGGTCTGGGAAGTAATACTGCATCCCTGTCCCTATCCTCTGTCACTGGCTTCTTTGGAGTTCCCAAAGAAACACTTTAATGAGCTAAAGGGAAAAAACAGGGAGTTGTTCTGGGAACCTCCTTCTCCTGTTTCTCACATCTCAGGTGGCCAACATCTGCCATCTATCTAGCCTCAACTCCACATGGAAATGAAGTAGGCTGGTAAATCATATTACAAAAAACAAATACCAAATAGGCAAAATGAGAACATGGGGAATTTCCCTCTTCTTTAGATATCCTAGACTCTTATAACCTTTGGTGAAGAAGAATTCACTCAAGGGGGGCCTCCAAGGAGCTGTAATATTCCTCCACAGGAAGGGAATTTGTCTGACTCTGGGCACAACCCTGGTGCTGTCGGGCCCTACCTGTTACAATGAATTGCCTGTTCTTTGAACAGGGACACCTTCCTGGTGTGCAGTGCCACCTCCCAGAGATGTAAGCTGCTTTATAGTCCCACAGCCACATGTACCTTCTCCTCTCACATTCAACTTGAGACTTGTTTTTGAGTTATATTGCCTTTGATATAAGGAATAAAATGAAGATGTGATTTCTCTCTGACTTTTTAATTAAATATTCCTCTGAGGGGATGCTTCTCAATTAGGAGTGAAGTGGGGACGGGAGATGCTTCATAGCTCATTTGCAAATCACAGCACCTCACAAGGGATGAAGCTTTACTCTTGGGAGGCCAGTTTCTCCTCTCAGCTTTTCTACAAGCCATTAAGGACTTGAGCAGCCATGCCAAGACCTTGCCCAGTTTATGTATTATGGCCTGCGTGAGAGCTGTGAGTTGAGACCATCTCTGTCCTAGGTGTTTTCTCCTGGCTAGAGGAGCCAGCTGAAGTCTGCTCATCTAACGTTGTGGGGTTTGGTGTTGTTTTTTAACAGCTATTGAGGAAATCAGTCCTCATATTAAGCATTTTTTAATTATTCCTGCTTTTACGTCTAACCCCGCTGCACTGGGAGTATCAGGACAAAAGCTCATATAGTAAGAAAATATGAATTGTTCCTTTGAAGGCATATAGGACCTCAGCTTGAAGACCTCAAACTAATCAGGATTTTATCTGAACTGCAGCCTTACTCGTAGCAATTCTTAATGGATATTTGAAGGCAAACTAGAGGTAAAACAAAAGTCCCACTAACCAATTTAGGTTACTCATACCCTGAGCAAAAACTACTTAATTTGAATTTGTGGAAGCTATTTTATTTTCTACTTTGATTAAAAAGTCTAAGAAACTGTTAGTCGAAACTGGTGATGGTTTTATACTTCTATGTGTGCAGAACATCATGCTATTAATTAGGGAGTTTTGGTAATGTTACTAAATACTGCAAAATAGACCTATAAATGAAAGACCAACAACGTATTACAGATGAATTAATGAAATAACTAGAACTCCAGCAGATACTTTGTTTATTTCTGTAACAGAAATACCTGCACCTCATTTTCAGAATAATGTGTAAAGTGCCCTCTTGTGTCCAAAGAAATTACAGCTACTGTTGAAGCCAGTTTTGGATGCATCCTGTTGGCACACAAGCATGTTGCAGATACTCTTTGTTTTCTGAGAATATGTAATACAAACGTTAAGGAAATTCTATCTGACAATAAGAAAAGATAGGAGTCTTAACTTACTTTGTTTATTGAACCACTCAACTTCGGTCATTGCTGATTGTGAGGAATAGATTAAGGCAGACTTTTAGAAAAAGTGATGATTGCTAAAACAGATTGCTCTGATCTCCGTGATTTCTAGGAATACTAGTGCCCTCTCCATAACAAAATGAAATGCAGAAATTGAAACAACATGCATTTCCCCAGTTGTAACTGATGGAGCTCTTCCCCTTTGTAAACCCAAATGATGTGACACAACCAGGTAACCCCACCAATGTGCATTTGCTTAATCCTCACGACACTGCTGTAACTGGGGCAGAATGGGTGGTCAGGCTTGTTCCAATTCCTGTGATCCTGTTCACATCTAGCTAGTAGCTGTATCTCCTCAAGAACATCAAGAAGTGCAGACATTTCATGATTACCACTGAAATTGCACTGAACTTTATGCTGGTTTTGCCTTTAAAATTACTCTGTGCTGGAATTCTGCATGATGTCATGCTGTTCATGTCAGCAAAGGAATACAGTGTACTTTAAGCTCTGGGGGTTTCCTTTACACAGAAAAAGAGGAAACAAACCAAGTCACTACCTTCTGTGCTCTTGACCCTTCTCCTGAACTAGTGGTGAAAGCCTGAATGTGCCAGAAAAATTTTTGAAGGTGACATTTTATCCCTTTATCCAGTATTGCTGCCAAAGAAGCCCTAGAGAGACACTTTGGAGAACAGAATAAGCCTTCTTCTCAGGAAATTATGAGGATGGCTGAGGGGCTCAATCTTGAGAAAGAAGTTGTGAGAGTTTGGTTTTGCAACAGAAGACAAAGGGAAAAAAGAGTGAAGACAAGTTTACATCAGAACACCTTTAGTTCTATTATCAAGGAGCATCATGAATGCCGGTAAAACTTTCTATGTATAGATGTGGATTCCTGTTTTGCTTTTTGTAAGTATTGTAAATACTATGTTGTTTAAAAAAAAAAAAAAAAAAAAGAAAAGAAAAATAAGTAAACCACTTGTTTCTCTTACAAACAAGTGAGCTTCAGATGTAGTGTGTTGTGGAAGACCTGATTTTAATGTAAAAGTTTGGAAACAAATTAAAAGCTACTGCATGTATTTAAAGAGCTGGAGGTCTGCTTAACTGCAAGGAACCTGTTATGCATTATTCAACTAGAAATGCTCTCCAAGTTTCCAAGTTGCACAAGTAGTTGCAGTTTCCCTGTGCTGTGCCTTTCTTGCATCTATGGTACATTTAATGATTAACGGAGAACCCCATGTGGGTACCCTAACCATCAGGAAACAAAGCCTTCACGTTGTATGCAAAGAAAGGTTACAAAGCTTGATATCAGCAGGTATAGTATTGAAAGCATTTTGCCTCTGCATGTCCATGCATGTGCTTTACCACACCCTCTAGCCCCCTGCCTGTGCTAATTAGCTAACTGTGCTAACCTTTGAGAGATTGTAAACTGTTAGGCCCATGGCAGGGTCCCACCTCCAGTGGTGAACACTGAGCATCAGCAAGAAATGAGAACTTCAAAGAAGAGAAGGTGAATAAGTGACCTTAAACAAGCCGTGGTGACACTGTGGAATATCTAGTTATGGCCAAGGATGGGATATACCCATGGGATCTTGTGGCACTGCCACTAGATCTGAGAACCAGGTAGCGGAATGCTACCTGAAGACCTGCCTTTCCAAAGAACGGCTCAAACTCAGCCACCCACTCACAACAGCTGTACACCTCTGAGTGAACCAGGTAAATTTGTTGTGTAAGTTCAGGACAAAGCTGTTAGAAATGTGCCACAATTGTTGTCATTGTTTACAGTAGAGTAAGCTTACTGGTACAGAGGTGTCACCGCTGTTTCTACTGTGTGCTCTGTCTCAGTGTATCATTTGACCACTTTAAATGGGTGTCAAGTAGAAGTGACTTTTTTTTTAATGCTTGTTATCAGAGGTAATTCTTGCTAATTTATTACATGCCTTAACATTTGATTTGGATAGGCTTAGCTATAAAAACTGGGATACAATTTACCTTACCTTAAGACTTTGTGACCTGTGGGAAACAAACTAGAGAATTATCAGGAGTTTTATTACTTTGGGCTTTCTCTGCATTGTAGTTTTTTCTGATTAAATCCATGTGTGGACATACTTACACCAGAGATAGTATGTTAAGCTAAAAAAAGAAAGCCCTTGAGCTCTGAAATAATTACCCACACAAAGCATTTATTGCACTGCACATTCCCACTCTCTTACACCCCACTAACTGAAAATAAACCCTTTTTCGTCATCCTCTAGCCTAGAGAGATAATGGGGGTGGGGGCGGTAACAGTACCAGAGCTCCACCTATCAGAAAGACAGGCACTGAGAAACTGAATTAATGACTGTAGTACTCACCAGGGATAGATTATCCAGCCATTTCATCAGCCCTGCTCATTGTTATTAGAATAGCCCATTACCATATATGTATTTTTGACTGTTTTCCCAGGACTGAAATTGAGTACATGCAAGTACTAATGGCCAGATACATGTTATTTTTCCATAAAACAGACCTGCTGATTTAGAAAATGTCTTGATATTAGGCCCACAGAAAGCAAAAGGAGTTTAATGTTCAAGACCACTTAGAAGCAGTGTGTACAAGTTAAGTTCTCTCTCTCTAGTGTACGTTAAATTATCTCTGATACCTATTACAGTGACCACAGGCATATTCAGCTATGGAAATCAGGCTCCTGGATTTAAAAAAATACATTTTTATGGATGAATGCATTGCTATAACCTTGATTTAGAAGAAAACTTCAATTTAATAACTCAAAGGGGAGAGATTGTGCTAAGTACTCTCTTCAGGCTGTTCTCATCACTAGCATAGCTCACCCACTGTAGCAGATCAAGCAGTAGCCTTTATCCACCACACGTGTATCAACAGATCATGAACTTTCCAAAAGGATGCAAGATAAATAGTTAGAAGATTAGCACTCAGTGAAGGTGGTGGCATGCGTTTGTGTACCTTTCATGTTATGTGTTCTAATGTTATGTATGTTGAAACTACTATCTGATATATATAAATATTATTTATATTCCAAATTCTTAATTATAAAAGGCTTCCTAGAAATGCTATAAGCCTGTACTTCCCAACCCCCACATCCAATAAAGTATTCTCATACATTTGGTATTTCAGGTAATGGTTTGTAGTTCTGTTTTGGTTAACGCTTTACTTTTTTAGTTTGGTATCATGCTGATGTGCTTATTCATTTTAGCATGCTGTAATAGTTAATTAATGAGCTGACTTACCATAACATTGTCATTTCCAGTCTTATAAAAAGTCTCACAAGTGAAGGCTAATTGCAGAAGCATAGCAAAATAAAATGAAAGGTGACACATAATGCCATTTTCTTGCAAAAGAATGAGAACAGGCTAAGTGGAGGAAGCAACCACCGTTTAAACACATCTAGCTGTTGCCATGGAAATACAAACAAATTAGAGAGAATTGTTTAAAGAAAAAAAGCTGAATGAAATCAACTCAGTGTGCTGCAACTGCAGCCATTAGGCATAAGAGAAAGTGGCAATTCTTTTTTTTTTTTTTTTCCGTAGGAACAACTTACTCACTGGGTAATTGCCATCTATCACTCTTGATTGGGGAAAAACCCCTAGATAAGAGTTCTGAAGAGTTTAGTTGGCCATTTGATTAACATGGGCTGCACCGTTTTTCTTTGAGATGTTTGTGGGGTTTTTTCTTGCTCTTACTTTTCCCAGTGACCTTAGGTGGGGTGTTAAAACCAGGACAAAACAAGACATTATGATGACATTTAAATCTGTGGTTTAGCTGTCTCTGAAATACTGTGTAGCATTATGTCCCCCTCATCTGAAGGACCTAGAAAAGACCCCTATACAGGCAAAGCTGAGATCAAAGGTAAGCTGAACAGCTGTTTAAGCTACTGCCTCTCTTCTAGATTTAACGTGTGTGCACTGAATGCTATAGAGGCCTACTGAATTATGAGCTGTATTGAAAGGCTGGATGAAGGCAGGCTGTTCACCATCTTACCTAATGTAAGAACTAGGAGCAAACATGTGAAGATGGCAAGAAGCTTAAGAAAAAACAAAAGTGGTAGTTCTTAATATGGTGGGGAAAAAATCTGTGGAACTCCGCTACTAAAAATGTAGGTGCCAGAAGTTTATTTATATGGACAAGTTCACAGATGAGAGAGCCACTCAAAGCTGTTGAAGAACTTACATATGGCTCTGGAAGTGCTCCAAATTGAAAATAGTTAAGAGGTTGGAAGAGTATTACGGGAGAAAGCCTCATCTATGTTTATCTTGTTAACATATTTTCCTGGTGTCGCGTCCCAAAGTTGGAGCGACTCAGGTTTGTGGATTTCCTTTGTCAGAATTAAGGTGAAACGACACCAGGGGAGTGCAAACAACAA
>JAVJGG010000031.1:16873410-16886108 GCA_035590195.1 Aviceda cuculoides
TCCCAGTCACTTAAGATAAGGCTTTGGAGGAGTGCATTCCTACCCTCCATGGGCCCCTCTCCTCTGGCCACATTGCCTTGTTCACAAAATTCCAGCAGTTTTAAAGAGGCTGTTTTCTTTTCTTTAACGAATGTTTGAGACATTGACTATCAGACGGTCACACCTGGGCATTGCTTATAGGCATTTGTGGAGTAGGATTCTGGGTGAGATGGACCTTGGGCTGCCCCAGTAGAGCCATTCTTAAGCGTACGCCCAATTGCATTGTTGTTCTTGGATTGAGGACTTTCAGATTCAGTTGCTACTAAGGTGTCAGCAAAGATAAAGGAGTTCAAAGATTGAGTGGAGTTTTTTTTTTTAAGTCTGCTAAGAGTGATTTAAAAGGAATTTGTTTCTAAGTAGGAGATGCAATTTTGTTAGACAGCTACAACATACTAACTATAATTGAAATAAGTATAAGCAAGCCTGCAAACCTACAACACTTCTCACTCTACTACTGAAAGATTTTTATACAGATTAGAGGTGCAGGACTTAAAAGGTAACTTAACAAACAGTTACCTTTTGATAGATATTGACAGCAGTCCTAGTTCAGCGGTCTTACTGACACCAAAAAGCAATGCTTTTATTCCTGTTCATCAAAAACCCCCATAGACAGAGGAAAGAACTCGTAATAGAATTACACCCAGGTTTGACAGTCATTAAAAGGATAAAGTGCACACTTCATTCAGAAAGGACATAAGCCTTGGTGTTCAAACAAAATACAATCGATCAGTAACATTTTATAGCTAACTATTTCACATTATGGTTTCTCCTTCAATGCCTATGAGCAGTACTTGAGCACCCAGTTACAAACAGTAGGGAATGCAAACTTGATCAAGTCTTTACTGAATGCTGAGTTTAAGCCAAAGGCCCACAAGCAACTACAACAAGTATTATGCTGCTTTATAGCTCAGGTTAAAGGAAAATTTATCAAAGCAAACAGAAGTCCAAAGAAAGACCAGTAAGAGACAGCTGTGTAAGACTAACCCTACAGAGGACAAAGTTATTGTGGAATAAAAAGCCTTTTATTAGATTTTTACAAAATAACTTGTAAAAAAAAAAAAGAAAATTCACCTCATATTGGATATATGCAATATATAAACTTACACATTCCTACCCACTACCTCACAGACTCAGTTTGTCCATTACTTCTTCAAAGAGAAAGACCACCTGCATTTCTATGCCAAAATCAGATGAGGGCTCACGTATGTTTTTTCTTTCTCTGTTGACATCAATCCCAAAATGCAGATGGTGCGACAACAGTAGATTCATAGAGGTTATGGTTTCCTGCTACACTTTCTCTAGCAGCAAAGTCTCTTTATGAAGCTTGTCCCCCCCAGTTATCCTGGTTTCACTCTTGGGAGGTATTTTGCTTTTCTCTTTTCAAAGCCAAGATGATTTTGTTGTTTCTGTTCAATGAACAGCCCCACTAAATCAGCACAACTGAGGGGCAAATAATCGCCAGCAGACTAAGGGCTGAGGAGCTTCACACCATCTGGGAAGTCATAACTGGGAACTGCATTCTCAGAGTTTGTCATCTATTTAAAATACGAACAGTTCTTATTTCATTAGCCCGGTGCGTTCCACTTAAAGCTAGAACCATGCTGATGCAGTTCAGAGACCATAGAAAAACCTTCACAGAACCAGAACACTTTTATTATAGTGTTTAGACAAGTAATTATGAAGTAACATCCAAAATTGTTCTCAAAACTAAAATTTAGATTTAGCTTATCAATGTGATCAATTGCATCTTAGTAAACAAAACAATTATGCACAGTTACCTTCCATTAAGAAATACTGTAAAATATATACAAATGTTGTTTCAGGCAAATGTCCTTTTTGCAAGTGCACCAGTTGCATTTCTGAACAAGTGCATTTCTGAACTTCAGCAGAGTCCCATCAAGTGTACACAGAGGTCTCGCCATAGTGTTTTGTGAAACCATCTTAAGTACGAGTTTACTTTCAAAGACTCATTATAAAAAAAAAAAAATCACAAAGGTACAAGATTTATATACATAAAGGCACAGCAATTCTGTTGAAACCAGCTATGTTACAGTACAATAGAGTTCGATCAGTGCCTTTCATGCAACAAAGTTCACTAGCAAATTTAAATCCTCTTCCAGTAAAATTAACTGCACAAGGACTATATCCTTCCCTTTCAGTAAAAAGAATAACCAGCTATTATTTAATCAACTCAAAGTTACTACAGGAATTTGAAAGAAATACATTAAGTGCTTTTTCTTTCTGCCTAATTTTGCTAGACTTTCAAGGCTATTTCTCATCAAAAGAAAATAGTTTCCAACTAAGAGCAAAGGTGAAGTTTCATTTGTGCTAAGATGACAGACTAAGAGTTTTTCTATAGTGATAGTTTTATAAAAATGATATATATTATATAGGCGCTGTCCTAGGAAGCATCACCACCAGCCACTGAATAGCCAATTCTAAAGATGGATCAGGAAGTGAGATAGAAGAAAACTTTGAATTCAGAGGACAGATTCAGATCAGGTATAAATGAATCTATCATTAGAACTACAGCCCTGGTTGGTCCAGTGCTCAAAAAGACTCCATGCAATGGATACACCAAGTGTAATTCTCCCTGAAAATTGATTCAAAATATTCTCCCCTTCTCCTTCCCCCAGTACCAACTTCAAGTTGTCATTTCTGAAGCTTCAGAGTTTTCCTAGGCATCAGTTGCATTGAAAGAGTATTTGCACGTTTTACATCTGTCTGCAGCTGAATAATTAGAAGTCAGATTGCATATTGCCATCAAGCTAATCAACTCCCAAAGCTTTGAGCTGTCGTTCAATCTCTTCATCTGATATGGTAGCAGCTTTTGATGTTGATGCAGATGGTAAGCCTCTGGCAGCTGACGGAGCTTTGGCCATCTAGAAGAAGACAGAAGTTTTCTTCAGGCAAAATAATACATATTATGACAAGCTGACTTCTAGAATAAGACTGTAGAATAAAGGCTGCTAGAATAAACTATTTTAAAAAAAGACAACGAAGGGGAAGAAGCACATGAACTGGGTAAAAATAGCCATACCTTTCCAGAGATTTCAATTCCTATCTCATCAAGCACTTGGTTAACAATATCTTGGCTTTCTTCCTCTTCATCAGAAGCATCAAAAATATCATCCAGAGTATCATTAACTTAGAAGAAAGAAAAAAAAATCCACACTGCTTTAAGCAAAAAGGTTACTAAAATTACCTAGTACTTTCTACCCTCTCAGAATGTAGTATTAATACTACTGTGTAAGATACTAACAGAAAGCACTTGTATATCGGAGAGGCTTTCTTACTTCTGCCTTGCAAAGCCTGTCAGCACAGCTAGAGCAACAACAGGGTAAGGCACGACCACTTTTATAAAAATGTTTAGTTTCATCAAAATACAGCCACTGAACTATCTCTCCCTCTACTAGGTTTTAACTTTTCTTAAAAATATCTTCTGCAGTTTCATAAAAATCCCCTTCCTTTTCCTCCTCCAAGTTACTAAATTATTAATTATTCAGCTAATTTCTGAATTGCAACAATACAGTTCTGTGCATCTGAGGTGTTCACATCTTGATCAACAACATTGGTTTGAATCCATACTACTTACTATGACCAACACAGTGGCAGGGATTAGGATAGGAAGGAGATTGTGGAAGCAACACCAGGAAGTTTGGTATTACTTAGTTTACAACAGACAGATGCAACTGGGAACAAGAAACTTGCTACCCCCCAAGAAGTTTGTGGCTTAAATAAAAAAAGGAGACAAAACCACCCTATACCACCATGTCATCAATAATTTCTAAATTAGGTGCCCATCCCCAGAAGAAAAAAAACATGCAGAACTATCAGCTACAGAAAGGGCAATTTTTCAAGTTCCACTACCAGTTATGCCAACAAGGTTTTGAACTGGTCTCAAACCTTCTTCCCTTCCAGTATGTTCTTTCTGGAAGTATGATGGGTGTTATGCATGAAGATGGGAAGGAACAGATTCTAGATTTAGTATCTAGAGCTACTAAAAGGCCTAAGGCTCAGCTCCCCTGCTCAGACATGCATTGTTTTGTTTGCTCTTCATTTTTGCCGTCAGTCTCATTGTAGAAGTAAAACTTCAAGCAACAGTATTTCTAGACTGGTTCTACCCTTCCAAGAGCACTGTAGGCTGTAGCTAGGTGTTCCCTGCAGTGCAGAACTTACTCATTTCTTCAGTCATTTCCATCTTCATGTTTTCCTTCTGGAAATTCTGCATAGTTTGTAGTGTCTTTTGTGGATCCATTTTCTTATTAACTGCTTGCATTGTCTATTAATATTGAAAAAACCCTTAATCACACAAGACATTAGTAAATACCAATATATACATTAAGAAGGAACAAGACTTTTCTAATAAAAAACCCTTCAGTCCAAATTTCACTTTCCTTGTACCTTTACATCCTGTGAGAACTGTAGATACACAACAGATCAACAGTACAGTCTGTACCTAGTAAGAAATATTGCTATCTACCACCCTAACAGATATGCTTTTAAATGTATGTGTCTGTCTTGCACCACGACCATTCTCCTGGCCTTATATTAGGAAAAATCTGCCTGATCTAAATTAAAAGAATGGAAAAATATTACCTAACTTGCAGGCTATACACTTTAAAGAGGTAAATGGCTGCAGGTTTTTCTATTCAGTAAGGAACATTTATTTGAACCACCACTAGAGGACAAGCATTAAATTGCAATTGTTTCTTTATGTTATAATTTAATGGAAAAATTACTTTTCTCTGAAAAGCAAATATAGGTGTTCAGGAAGTACGTATTAGCTTAGGGTGAACCTTTGTAATGGGTAGCAATCTTTCTGTGACAGTGTAATAAACTTCACCTGTTTTACTGCAAGTATGTAGCACTGCCTTTGCAGGCACTAGTATTTAGTACTTTCTTCTTTCCTAAGAAGCAAGCTACTGTATCTCTCATGGGACATCAAAACCTAAATATAGACATGAGCAAATCAAATGTAAAGTCTAATCGTCTTTAAGAAGATAAAAGAGTTGGTTAATTAAAAGGGATGCTGTCAAGTTATTACAGTTGTTACTGGCCTCGTAGGAGCTCTTCTACCTTCATCTCTAAGTTTGTTTAAAGTGATAATGTATTATGCTTCTAATGTTACTTGAATTTCAAAGACTGTGTTCATAGTCACGATATTTGAATTTAAAAAGTTGTTCTGGACTTAGAGGGTGTTGGTTCTTTAGAATTCTTTTACAAGAGCTGTAGATGGAAATGAAAAAATATTTCCACTAAACTCATACAGAGTTTATATATCTTCAGAAAATAAGGGTCAGATGCATGATTAAAAGAAACAGGTAATTATTAACTGGACTTTATTATGTCCAAAATTAGTGCCATACATGCTAAAAAGTATATAGAAAATACCTTGAAAACTTCATTCATGTATTTGTCTTGCTTGTTGAGGCAACTGATTCCATATATTTTTCACTGATGGTTGTATGAGATTAAGAATAGTTTATGATCTTCAAAATGAACAACTGAATACTTTTTTCTTCTTTAAGCTCCCCATGTTGATAAGGCAAAATACTCACTTTGAAAATTACCAAAAGAATTTAACACCTTCCTCTCCAGTAATGTTACACAAACAAGTCCATAGAAGTACCTGCCGTGTTTCAAAAAAATATTGCTTTTCTGGATGCTGGTTAATTTATTTTTTTAATATTTTTGTTTCTTTCTACTGACTTACCTTCATAATTAGTCTAGTGACACTTTGGTTTTAAGAAATTTAATCTAAGATGTCTCATAGACAAAAACAAGTCAACCATGTAATAATTAAAAAGCAAGACCAACTTGTTCACATGCAACACTGTTGTACAAATATGGAGTAAGCTGTTTAACTTGATCGCTTGTACAGTCAGACGAGCCCTCCCTTTGTGGGTAAGTCATGGAGGATGGAAAGTTTGCTACAGAGACACAACTTTTTATCACTGAAGGGCTGATATCTGCCAACATACTGCTTCTAAAAAACATCTGACAGCAAAGCCCTAGCAGTCATTACTTTCTGCACTAAGTTGCATTGCATTACTGTGCTTAACTGGCATGTAATTGGATTTAACTTGGACTATGATAAAAGCACAACTCGTTTACAATGATGCACACTAATTCTGTTTCCTACACCTCAAGCCGAACAATCCTTCTTGCCAAAGCAAACTCCCTATTTATCCATTCAAGGAAATAAGGGAAAGTTCACAACTAGCTCAGATAAGAGTCTGAAAAATCCGAGTTATGAGATTTGTGAGAAAATTTAATGCAATACTGTTTCCTTAGAGCATGGAGAGTGAGAATGACGGGAACTCCAGATCAGATTTCCTTAGGAACTTAAGATCCAAAGCAATAACCTACTTTTTGCGCAAGCCATAGAGCTACTATGACACACTGCCTTGATTTCTACATGAAGCATGCCCTACTTTTTCCCAATAAAACCTGCTTGTGACAAGATATACAGGCCAGACATGTAGTAGCATGGTTTGGGGTTTTTTGATGTATTAAAAGAGTTCTTCCACTGGCATTAGAGTTTATTTTTTATCACGCAAACATTTCACAGATGTCTAGTTCAAGAAAATATGCTTCGTTAGGTGCTAACTGGCTGGACTGACTAGACAAAAATTTCATTATATGAATCAAATTACATTTCCCTACTGTATGCTCAACACCATTTCAGCTATTAAGCAATAAGTTTTATCTCTTCAATCGTCTTACACAAAATAACACAACTTAACTTTTGCAGCCTTATGCCGCATTTTAATATAAAAGAATATCTTGTAATGCCTTACTTTTGCTGTAGTTGACATAGCTCCTGCCATCTTCATCTGAGAGTTCATGACCTTTGTTTGAGTTGACATAGAAGTGACTTTAGAGCTAACAGCGTACGTTCGATTTTTCTGCTTCCGCAGTTGTACAAGCTGTTTTGCTAGCACTTTACAGGCTTCTTTGTTACCAGTCTTAGCCATTTTCTTTATTTCCAGTTCCTGTTAAAAATATAAGATTAATTCTACAGAATTTTCATTCAAACAAAGACTATAATTAAATCTTAACACTAATAATTAAATTCCAGAACTTAAATATCCTCTCAATTTTTATTTTTTTAAGACATTTAAAGTTATATAAATAGTCTTCCTTGCTTTTCTACCAAGGCTATTTAGTAGAATAAATGCAATGCTGTTATGATTTGACGAGAAGAAAAAAACCACAACAAAACTGAATTATAGTATGGTAGCACACAGTTCCCCAAAAGACTTGAACTTCTGCATAACGTCATATTCATTTATATGTGCACATTAAATTCCATGTCTGGATAGGGAGTAACACTTCAAAAAAACCCCAAAAGTGAAGAAATTATTATGGCCAGCTAACTATTAGTGCCATGATTCTAATCATCTTTGATTTCTTGCATTCACAGACAATCAAGCCACATCACACCCATGGAAGAAATGTGAAGTTCATAGGTTCTTTTTAACACTTTTTCAGCCTCGAGAGAATCTCATAACCTTTTGGGGGTAGAAGTAGATAAAGTTAGTTAAGCAATAATTATAGGCTGTTTGCCCACATAATTTAGATGGACTTAACTTAGCACATAATAAAAGTGGTATAATTTGTCTACAATGACATGTGCTTAAACCTTAAGAAAGACACTTCTCTTACAAAAAAACCCAAACTTCAATCTATCAATTCAAGGAGAAATAGCAAGCTATTTAGCCCAGAGGCAACAGGGCAAATTTTGGCACAAATAATCTTGTCAGCTGGGATATTTTGAAGCATGCCTTCTGATTTGTGACTTGGTAATGTAAACTTTTCAACTAATTTTTCCTTTTCATCCTTTTCAAGGAGGGCTTGCCATAGTATCTCAGTTCTTTGTACATCTCCAATTGTACATTTTGATTTTTATTATCATATAAAAGCAGCCTTTAAAGACCAGCTTTCTCCTGTGATTCTTCAGGAGAATATACCTGCTACAAGAATACAGTTGCTTCACTTTATATACACTGGTAGTCCAGATAGTCCAGAAAACTGCACTTACAAGAAGATATATTGTCTCCTTTTCTCATACCTCAAGTATTGCAAAGGATAGGAGGGATTAGTTTGCACACTAGCAAACACTAGTTTGCACCCTAGTTTTAACAGCAAACATTTGAAAATAGGACTTTTCTCACTGAGATGAAATACTTAAGTAGCATTTATAACCTGATTTTCAAAGCAAAATGCAAACCTACACCAACCATTGCTAAATCATGGTAGATAATCCAGCTGCAGAAATCAAACTCTCTATATAGATGACTTTATTCTTAAGAAGAATTTGGGTAAAAAGCTGAAATACATTATTTGCTTTTGAGAGGTTTGGGGCAAGCTTATTAAAGTCAGTATGTTCTTCTGGAAAAAAATAATCAAAATTCATACAGTCATATGAGGTTACTGAACTGAAACAGAAGCGTCTGCATACTTTAAGGTATTTTTATACATTGAATTAATATAACTAGGTTTTCTCAGGGTAGTACCTCACAGTTAAGGAAAAAAAAAAGTCTGTCTGAAGAAAGTACATAACGAAATGTTCTGAGATTGACTGACAAGCCCTTGGTCCTTTTTCACATGATCTAACTCTGAAAATTAATATTTATTGTCCATTGATTCTCTCACTNNNNTAGCAATTTTTAACTTTTTCAAAGACATATTTCACTTCTCCTTTCTTATTCTCAGAAATCCAGCATTTCTGAAACAATTTACTGTAGTAAGTTATCAAAACTTCAACCTGAGTATTCAATGAAAGTTAAGGTTATTTCCAGAGTCTAAATATTGCATACTGAAAAATGCCCTACCTATGAGTAACCTATTATATCTTACATGTTCAAGGCTTCCAGAAACAATTTCTGTGACCTCTTTTAATTTATTATTATTCCCACCTCTTGGTACTCATGCGACTTGCTGCCATGAAACACCACCTCCACAGCTCCTGAAAGAGTGGCTGGATTCACACAGCTTTTCCCACAGTCTGAGCATGTCTTCATGCATCAAACCCCACCATCTGTCACATACATTTATCCAATTATACTGCCACACAGGTGCAGCATCCATTCACTGAATGCTTGATAGCTCACACACACTAAGTTTTAAATAGATCTTAATTTAGGCAGATAGTTTTACTATTATTAGCTAGTTTTAGGGAAGTTCTATGTGAATGAAAATAACAACCCTATGGGGTATTCATGATAGCCTATGGTTTTTCAAGTACTCTCCCACTGGAGAGTCATGGTAACATATGATAGTACTGACACTTCTTTTAGCTTTTCTGCTACAAGACCACTAATTTACAAGCCTGTTAGAAAAAACATTCTGAAGGATAGAGAACACTAAGAATGGAAGGGAAAAATGAATGTGGTTATTTTATCTAAACATATTGTTTCAGGCTTTTCCTATATAAAGGCTGAGAATCACTTTTAGATAGTTTATTTTTTCCAACACAATTTTAATAACTGAAAAGTCAAAAAGGGGAAGACAGCTTTTTTAGTGTTCAATTATTATACATTGAATTGTATCTTCAGCGCTTTGTAAGTTCTCTGTTATATTGGGGGTGTACCTTTGTATTTAAAGAGTAAAATAAAGTTCCTTGTTCTACTTACCAGTTGTTTTTCCTGTTTTTCGAGTGCTGCTCTATCTCTGGTTATAGCCCTCTGTGTACCTCTTAACTCTCGATTTTGCTCCTTTATTATATCTGGAAAGAAAATATTTATAGCTGGGAAAAGTTTCCAATACTACATAAACATTTTATCTGCTAAGCACTCTGCAGACATGCAGTATGTTTGGCAGCCTCCCTTTGTCCAGAATGAACTGTCGGCTACCAAAGAATTGTCAGCATTTCAAATATATGAAATATTAGCAAAATACAATTTTATGTATAAAACATGATTGTGTTTCAGCAGCATAGGCCATATCCCGTAACAAAAAGGCTATTTCACCTAGTATGTTCCTTTGCATCCTAGCTTTAGCCTTAACCACACAGTAAGTTAGGTACACACACTTTTCTGCAAGTTCAACTAACTCAGCAATAACATCCACTGTGAGCCCACTGCTTTTCAACCAGTCAGGCCTAACTGCAACAGGTAGACCAGCTGAAGAAACTTTATATATGAGACCTGAGAGCAGTTAAGGAGTTCTCAAGTCCATTAAAACAGTGAAGATACTCCTAGATGAAAGTCCTGGATCCTGCTCTTCTCTGTCCTTATTCTGGTTCGACAGAGATTACTCTCTTCCATAAACATGCTGCACCTGTGCAGCCCAACTTCAAGTCAGACTATAGAGCAATAGTGTTCAAACTTTTTTAATTAGCAGATGCTTAAGAATATTAAGATATGAAAGTGGAGGCCTTTATAGTGAATTTAAGTTTCCTGACAACTGATGTAGCCAGCAGAAGCTTGAGCCCTATCAGGGATGAAACGTATCATCCTTCATAAGAGTTTTGTCCACTGTACTATTTAAAAATCATTTACCAGTAACAGCCACTTATTAAAGCAAGTATTATTTACAATATAGGCATCAATCATGCTAGTTGCAATTAATTTTTGTTAGAATCTACAGCATGTGCTTAGGTGTGATTCACTTGGGCAAAGGTAGAGAGGTCTGCATCTGACTCAGCATCCTCTGACCTTTATAGAGGAAGTTAATTAGTACTTTTAGGAGTAGATTCATCTACTCCTAATGTATGCGTCTATACAACATTAGATAAACTTTGGGTGGGAGTTTAAAAGGAGCAGACTGTCACATAAACTTTGTTCAGAGCTCTTTCTTCTGATCCACAGAAGCAACATGGCAGGGTACTGCTATTGTACTTACAAAGTTTGAAGCACATGAAAATCAATACAATCAGGCAGAGTTACTACCAGAAATAAAGCCATGAAGGATAAATTCTAGACACTGCAGCCAGCCTTTTCATTTTTTAAGGCTTGTGACAATTTTTCTACAAACAGAAAGAAGCATTCACGTTCGTCATTTCCACAATCAGAAATACTGTAAAACATCCATCGCTGAAATTATTTTGGCCTTAATAGGTTTGAACCAGAAAAAAAACAAACCTTCAGTGGCATTCTAAAGACAGCATATACACTAACCCCTCCCACCAATTGTTTTTGGCCAAATAAATACATATTCCAAACAAACTCCGTGAAAGAGAGACCTGTTTTTACAGTACTACTACTGCTCCAAGAACTACACAAAAAGCATCTTCAGGAGATGTAGACTTTCCAATGGACAGTAATGAAGAGCTGAAAGATGACACGGAATATAACACTGTGTTCTTCACACCAGCAAAGCAGCAGTGAAAATTACACTGAAAATAACGCTACAGGCAAGTAATTTTGAAGGTTGACAAACTTATATTACTTGCACAGCTGCACTTGCAAAAATGAAAGAAAAAGCTTAATAGCTACACACAAGGCTGTCTTTTCTAACTACAATAACTGTTAAAAAACCCACAACCCTTAATGTAGAAAGCTTGAGAAATAAGAACTTCAAGACAATAAGAAACAAGAACTGTACTTGTCAGGAGACGATAAAAGGATGAGCACGATGCTTATTTCCGTTGTTTCCAATCTCTCTCACAAGCTCAAACTAAGGACAGCAATAAACCGAAAAAAACTATCTGCATTTACAGGCCCTTTCATTTGTTTTTGCAAGTGAAGGCCAAGATGAGACCTTGGTTCTTGTTTCTCTGTGATAACTGACGCAAATTCTTTATTCCAGCAGACAGAAGAAGACGGGGCATTCCTGAGACAGCCTTTTGCTGATAGCTGCTCCTATGTGTCAGGCCACTGCCTCGCACACCAGGGTAAGGAGGAAGCACCTCCATTCCTGAAAACAGGTTGGACAAGAGACACCCAGTAGGGCTTGATCAGGCTCCTACAATCCGCCTTGGTCATGGGAGTAGCTCAGTGCCCTCTCCCCCTTCCTCCCCTTTCAGGTGTTGCACCAAAAATGGGAAGAGACAAGTGGGAAACGTACGTATTCTCCGTTGGTGACACACAATTGGTTGATGCACAGTGTCATTTTTGGTGAGCCATTTTCAAACGAGGACCCACCTGATTTGACACAGGGCACCCAACATGCCAGACAGCCAGCTCTGGGGCTCGCCAACCCCCGGCCAGCCTCTGCCCCACCGCCACGCCTGGGGCACACCGGTTTGGAGGCCTGACCGTTGCCCACAGGACTGCTGCCAGGTGAGCGATCTTTTTTGGCTTTACTTTGGAGACCGTTACTTCTGTGTAAGTTTCAGCGTTTTGTTGACAGACCGACTACAAAAACATCAAGATCAACTTGTTCTAAAACCCGCGTACAAAGCCAAGCAAGCGGTGGCGGCTCGGCAGCTGCCCTGCGCAGCCGGGCAGCGGCTCCCGGAGCCTGCGGCCATGCTCGGCCGCCTTCTCCCCGCCACAGAAAGCTGGCTCCCGCAGACCGGCACCGCTCGCCTCCCAGCTCCTTTTCGGCTGCAGCAACTCTTCGCCGGGCTGTTCTGTCCCCTCGGTGCCAACTAGAGACGTTCCTCCCCCTTCTCCATCACCCACACACCGGGATCACCAGGGCCCGGCTCCCACACCTCGCCCCGGCCCGGCCGCCCCGCAGGGCCCGATGCCCCGGGAACGCCCCCC
>JAVJGG010000031.1:16909722-16929628 GCA_035590195.1 Aviceda cuculoides
CTGTGCCATGGTCTAGTGGGCATGGATGACGGTTGGACTCGATGATCTTGAAGGTCTTTTCCAACCTAAATGATTCTTTGATTTGTGGCCCTTTGCTGGACTTGCTCCAGTATGTGGGGAACACAGAGCTGGACACCACACTCCTGCTCTGCCATCGCCAGGGCTGAGGGGAAGCATCACCTCTCTATGTTCACAGATAGCACATCACTTTTCTTTCACAGTAGTCCCAGCTACCTTGGCAAGATGATGGCACTTTAGAAGATTTAAAGGTTGCTTTTGTGTTTTGGTATTTATTATTTTATTGTGAAGGGTGTTAACTGCTCTTAGTCTATAGCCTGTTTTCTCAAAGGCCAGCCATGGTGTAAAGATGTTTATCAGTCTGAATACTTTGGACAGCCCCAGTCCAGTTTCTCCACAGTTGTCCTCCCTGGATGGCCAGTATGTAACTTGTGCAAAGCATCTCTAAAATACTACTCCTCTGAATTGCTTGGTTTCACCAGTCGTTGACTGATTTTGCACAAACATATGTGACTAAATAAAATGTGAGTAAGGTTTGGAACCAGGTTTTATTTTCTAATAAGAGAATAGCAGTATTATTCCAAATTCCTTCTAGTGACTGAGTACAAATATATGCTTAACTTGCAGAGCACCAAGACAAACTCTGCTGTGAGGGTGCAAGAAGGCAGCTGTAGGATCTAGTAGCAAATGTAAAGTGAGTTTCCTTTATATTCAAGGCTTTTTTTTGTACTAGAGGTATTTTTATCACCACAGGTATTTCAGTTATGTTTTAGTTAAACTGTATGATTATAGGTGCTTGTCAGCAGAGGACATCTATCTGTCTAATTAGAATGACAGTGTAAGGGATAATTATCGAATATAAAAAGTAACTAAAAATGAATCTGTTGCAGTGCAGCTAAATCCTGCACAGCCATTCTGCTTTCCTTGCCCCACTTCACTGGGTGCTTAAGTCACTGGCTTGCTGTCTGCTCACACTGCGACGCTTTAAACTGGATTAGGGAACTGTTTAATGTTAAAACTTAATAATTTTCATCCAGTAAGGATGTGAATGTGGGGAAAGCAACCAACACGCCATCCAAAGCCTCTCCTGTATCATAATACAGTGTGTTCCATGACTGACTGAAATCCTTCTTCAGCAGATGCTAAATGAATGTGTTGTTCCACAATGAATCCTGTTTAGACATCCCCAAGGCCTGTGTCAGCATGTTACTGAAGCACATGCTCAAATCCAGTCAGATTTCATGAAGTACTTAAACTCTAGTCAGGCTGGGTTGTGTGCAAGGCAAGGTTGCAAAATCTAATAAATATCTGCTTTCTTAAGCTAGGATTTGTTATCCCTTTTCCATCAATGCTTTCCTTAGGTAGGGTCTAATTTATAAATATAGATGTTTTTTCTCTCTTTGATTGGCTTTAAGCTGCTGGAAATCAGCAGTAATAAATAAACAAATCATTCTTCATTTTAGGTCTGATTTCAATGACACAAAGGAAGTTAATGGAATTTTTCCTTAAAGTCAACAGGGAGCAGCATTGGGCCTTTGCATTCCTAGAAGTTTTCCAGAAAGCCTTAGATTTCCTTCAGCGCACGTATCTGTATATTTTACAGTCTCTGAGAACACCTATGAAGAGGTCCAAAAAGAGTAAATGTGAATCCAAATTTTTATGCAGAATTTTGAAATCCAACACTTCTTTATTATACCTTTGATGGAATAAAAACCTGAGGGTTAGAGTGAAGGCTGCAGAAAAAGAAGAACTGTTTCTAAATCCTAAAAGAATCCCACCCTACGCAGCTTCCAGCATAGCTTGTAGATTTTTGAGGTGTCCTTGCTTTTTATGTCATAGTTTTTTTTCTTTAACCTGACTTTTAAAAAAGGGAAGAACCCAGCATTTCTCTCATATGCACTTCTTTATTACCTGAGAATATGGTAGGAAGAAATAAGTGCATCTGTTCCTCTTCCTCTAAAGGAAAGTATCTGAGTTAAGAACTTGCCTTGTAACCTCAGGAAGGCAGTGGTAGCTTTCCGTTTAGCTTTGCTGGGCCTTGCATGAGCTTCATCTTCTGTTGATTTACGATGAGTAGGGATAGTTCTATAAGATACAAAGTACTGTATCCTAATTTATGTGCTGGAACCTCACTGTAAATTTGTTGTCCAAGTTGTTTCCCTTTCATATTTAAATTGCGGTAGCTAGTTTTATTGCTGTTCCCAGGGATAAATCTTTGATCTGAGAGCTTTCACACTCTGTGTCTCTATTGCTTACCTTTTTATTACAGGTAAGGGATTATTTTTTACTATCTTCCTGTCACTCTTGGCAGAAACTTAACTTATATTGGTCTGTGCCTTCTAATATATTCATTGACTGGAGAAACCTTGTATTAATAAGCTTTTTACATATTACCCCATACTGTTATGTTCTCTTCAGCTTATGTGCAGGTACCTTCCAATTTCCTATAGAATTTTTAACGTCGTTGGTTTCTGTTCTTTAGGACATCTATCATGCTGTCCTCAGGCAGCATGCATAACTGT
Organism: Aviceda cuculoides; assembly: GCA_035590195.1. Classification (NCBI taxonomy): domain Eukaryota; kingdom Metazoa; phylum Chordata; class Aves; order Accipitriformes; family Accipitridae; genus Aviceda; species Aviceda cuculoides. The sequence goes on from JAVJGG010000031.1 coordinate 16,912,263, forward strand.
TAGTACTATTAAAGGAATCTGTGTAATCTCTTATAACCAAAAATTCTGGAAAGCAGATGATCAAGCTTGTGTTCGGTTATAGCAGCAAACCCAGAACCCCCCTCTTGGAATTACTGTCTAGTACATATGGGGTTTTCTTGGAAGGTAGAGAGAATAACAATAAACTCATAATTGCTATTTGGTATAGGCCTTTTCTAGAGAAGAGCTTGAATGGCTGAAACATTTGTGAAAATGTAACTGTTAGCCTTCTCTGTAAAAATGAAATGAAACTCCAGATATGAGAATTAGAACAGAAAACTAAAGCAATACACAAGAATTATAAACAGTATAAATGCAATTGCAGCATTTAACATTTGTGTTGTAATGTCATAAACATCAGCCAATAATGCCTTCAGCAGAGATTAAACTGCCTCGCTTCACCAGCAGGATGGGCATGTGTAGTAATCATTCCAGCTGCTTCTTGTGCACAGCTGTCTTGAGATGTTTCTCGGCAAAGAGGATGCTCTTCTCTACCTTTGCAAGTCCCTCTCCCCTTTTCAGATTTGTCAGGGTTTTACCTAGGATTTACGTTAATTGGGGAGCCAAGATGTTGCCACGGCAATCTCAGTTATTTATAGGTTTTTCATACATGAGCACCATTCATCTTAGTGCTGCTTCTAAAAATTTTAAGAGGTACATTAGTAACAGATAAACACGTGACGCAATGTGCTATCTTTCTGCTTTTACAGGAAAGAAAAAAGGAAATTAAATCTGATTTCACACACACACCTTAGACTATGTATACAAAGGTCAGAGTGAAACCTGGATTGCACTTTGAACCCTGCAGCTGTCTGCATTAAAATATGTTAATGTTCAAGTGTATTTCTTTTGGTAAATCTTTGTTGGGTTGGATTATTTTTATGAAGCTGGACATGCTCACTCTGGTGGCTAATTTATCACTTGGCATCTTTTACATTTTTAAAAGCTGGTGTCCGTGTAGTCTGTTGGATAAAATACTGGCAAGACAAAGTGTTGGCTCAAAGGCTGTTGAAAATGTAGCAACGTTGTTCAATTTACATTCAGCAAAGAGTGATTAGTGGGTACTAATAGGAGTGGTTTGTCAAGCGTGCACAAACTTTATTGTAAATTTACCTGCACATCTCAAACATGACTTTGACCCCTGAAAAATTAGTTTGGCCATCTCTTGACAGCGGTTGCTAATGTCACTAATGTTTAGGAAAGCTGTAGGATATGCTAAATTCAAAGACCATCTTGCCCAGCCTAAAGATATTGTATTTATTATGTACATTTTATCATCTTTCAGCAAAAAGATACTGCTATGTTTATGTCACTATGTTATGAAAGAAAGGGAGAAGAGGCTGCATATCTTTTTAATTAGAATATCTTTTATCACATCTTGTGATGGGGAAAAAAATATGTTTCTAGAAGAAAAAAAACCACCTAGATTTCATCAATAAAGGCTCTTAACATTATCTCTGGATTATAGAGCTTTGGAGCTGGGTAATTAATATACTAGCTTTATGAGTTGTAACTTTAAAAAGAAAGTGTAACAGCTTAGAGAACTTGTATAGGAGGGATATTTTCAAACATGTTCAAGTTACTTTGAAAGAAGCCTTAATTTAATATGCAAATGCAGGTGTTTTGGAAGCAGTTTCAAGGATCAGTTTTCTCTAATAAGTGATATAAACACAATATCCAATGTTGTCCAGCTTTTGGGATAGACAGCCTTTGTAATCAGTTCAGTCTGCCACTTGTGATTTGATTATAATACTGTTAAAACTTTGATGGTGTTACCTTGTACTTGCTCTTTCTTTGTGGAAGCATTTATAAATCCAAGTATTTAAAAAATACTATAAACATTCTTTTCAGCTTTGATGACAACTTGCATAAGTTTTATGATTTGGATGTTTTCCCAAAAGGCTCAACTACTGGAATCAATAAATTGCACTGAGAACATTGGCTTTCATTAAAATTAAATACCATAAGAAAATCTGCAGTCTGCCATTGCAGAGGAATTCTTTAAATATTGAACTGATTGTAGGCTGTGATTCAAAAGTGAAAAACCAAACCTAAATAATCACAAATATCATGACATTGAGACTTGCCTCAGAGTTTTGGAAGCCAGGTTGCTGTTTTTCCTTGAATTTCAAAATAGTGAGATTTGGAACAACTAAACAACATCTGCTGAAAATAAAAATGTGTTATGATTATAGTGAGCAAGAACAGAACTGCTCCAGAAACTGGTTCAGCTAGTTCAGAAACACTTGTTGACCAAAGAATTAATTTCTTTCCTGTTTTCTATGCAATTCCATGCCTTTGCTTTCAGTCTTAATGAATGTGCATTTTTCCTTTATCTATCAAGCAATTGATAGTATTCCAAATTTAGGCTTTTCTGTCCTTAGAGAGTCAGGCCTCTTTGGTTCCAATTTACACATAGATCTACTTGTTTTTCAGAGCTTTATGCACCATAGTAGGAGCAAAGATTAAGAGAAGGCTGGGGAAGCATCTCCAAGTGCAAACTTCCCCCTAGTGGACTATAAGGAGGAGATTCATTTTTATTGTTCTTTTTCCTATTATCTTCACGTTCTCACGTGGGACCAGCTCAGTGAGGCTCCTGTAGCAAGAGAATAAATTGCTCTGAACTGGTGGCTTGTTGTGCTTCAAGAAGGAGGGACAAGATGGAGGAGGGATGAGGAAGGGAAAGCTGTCAAGAAACTTATGCCTCTGCCTTGTCTGAAATTTCTTTTAAGCATGCTGTAGGCAGAAGAGAAGAGAAACATTTCCCTGTTGCTCAGTGTTTAACTATGGGCACAAAAGCAGCCTAATTTAATTAAACAGGTTAACAAATTAATTCAGACTAGCACTGGGTGATTTCAGCTTTTAGCTCAGTTTTTCCAGAAGACTCTCAGAGCACTTGTAGAAATGGAGCAGTCTTTGTAGTCTCACAGATCTTAGAGATTCTTCGGGTTCAATTTTGTTTTAATAAATCTTTCAGCAAAACAATAGCAGTAGAGTAGCAGAAGGATAGCCTTACAAGATGCCCTTCACTGATAACAAAGCATAAGGAGTCCTGACTTGCCTTATATAGGGACATTTTCAGTTCTTAAATTTACTTGTCCTATAAAGACTTCCAGATCTGCAGCATCCATAGGAATGAATGTGTACTTCCACTGACTGAGTACTCCTGTGAAGGGAGAGTTAAGGGGGTAAAAAAAAAAAAAAAAAGGTTTCCTATTACACAGTTGTTCATTAGGTTTAGGCACCCAGAATCCATCTCAGAGCATTACCAGATGCTTCTCAGGATAAAACCAAGTCCGAACTGATTCACTGTGGAAACTTCCAACCTAGAAAAACATATCTCTTCAGGGGCAGGTTGGCTTTTTTTATAATGCTTTATATTCCTTCAAATTCTTTTCTTTTTTTGAAAGCAAAACACACAAAAAAAGTCCCAATAATTGAGTTCATATAGATTGCTGAAGGAATGCTGGTAAGTCATTGATATCTGTGGCATTTTGAATTCAATGGTTTTATATTTATTATGGGAAAATCCTATGTATTTTCATGAAGGTCCCCAAGCAAATATCTACTAGCCTTGCCCATGATACAGTTGGTTTTTTGCTTTTTTTAACTACATCTGAGCCTGCTGAGCGCACCTGCCTAGGAGTACAGGGCATCTCCTGCAAAGACCAAGATTATTTCAGTTCTGTTGATTTGTTGTAGTTGAAGATGAGCTTGATGAATTCAGCATAGCAATCAGACTTCTTTGCTTATGCACTGCTGATAAGTATCCACACTAAACTGCTGCATTGAAGACAAATATTTCTATACATTTGGACATTGATTGCTGTTAACAAGTGCCACATACAGCTCCTGCTGTTTCTTGTAATCTTGGTCAGAATCACCTGTACTGTCTTGCTGCCACAGTGCTTAACACTGTTTCAAAACTTTCCTAGGGAATTTATTGTGCTTGTGGATATTTGTGCATAACTTTTACATCTATTTATAGCTATATGATGCTCTTAAAGTATTTGGAATGAATATCTGCTGTTTCTTAAGTAGTGACTAATTCCAAAAACATTTTTACTGTTGCACATCTAAATGTTGCAAAGCAAATGAGAAAAAGTTTACATGTGTTGCCTAAAAGGCAAATAAAAGAAGAGAATTTCAAAACTCTTTTCTGCTACTGCAGATGAGTAACACATGTTCTATGTTTTCAAACCCCAGCACTTCGGAAAAATAGGAGATCCCTGTCTTCTAAAAGTCATGTGCTTTGATTTAAGGAATAAGCAGAATCCACAGCACAAATCAATGAAAACACAAGTGCTGAGGGAACATGCAAGGAGGTGAAATAATGTCTGTATAAGACGTGGACATTTAATAACAATTAGATGCTGGATCAAGTAATTTATGGAGACTCTTCTTCCATACCTAATGTCTGAAAACAACAGACTGAGCTGGGTCCTTGCATAAAACATGGAAGTGTGCATGTGCAAAGTTACAGGGAGTCTTTTTGTTTGGTCTAGAGATGCGCTTATGTGTTTTACTTGATTTGGATTTTGGTTTGTGAAGGTTCAGAAGTAACCGATTTTGTCCTTAATAAGCTGTACAAGACACAGAATGAGGTCTAAAAGAATAAGAACATGACAAATGTCTCAAGAAGTTAAATAATCATTCTTAATTACAAATATATGCCTAAACTTCTCTTCCACTGCTTCTAAGGCTTATCCATTACTATTAAAGAGATGTAAAGTGCATCTATTACAGCAGATGTCCTCATTTGACTTTGGACCTTGTTGTCTGAAAGGAGCTGTGCCCATGTCCTGCTAGGAGACAGGATTGGCCAAAGCTTAAGAAACTGGGGTCTCTTGCCTTCCCAACTTACTCTGGGTTGCTCTCAGCAGGGACTAGAAAATGAAGACTGTCACCATCAGGAACTTCTCCGTAACAAGGGCACAGATAAGACAAGGTGTTCTCTGGTAAAATATGAGGTACCTGAAGGATGCCTGTAGGATTTGCAGGGTCTGAATCACAAGTTATGTGTTATGATGGTCCACTGAAGGTTGTAAACTATGAAGCCGATCAAATAAAAGGGAACCAGATATGATAATGGAAGTAACTGGGTCACTCTCTTTATTTCAGCATCTGTTATTCAGAGACTGATTTAAAAACCTAATTCTTCCTCTAAAACTGTTCATCCAAAATTAACATTAGAACTTGCCTTTAAGAAAAAAAATAATAAAAATTACTTTTTGCATCATGTTTCATGTTCCTGTACTTTTGCCCAGTACAAAAGAGATGGAGCTATTGGGGAGAGTCCAGTAAAAGGCCACTGAAATGATTAAGGGACTGGAGCATCTCTTGTAGGAGGGAAGGCTGAGAGAGCTGGGGCTGTTCAGCCTGGAGAAGAGAAGGTGCTGGGGGATCTCATCCATGTTTTATACGCTGATATGTATTGTCTGAACAGAGGGTGCAGAGAAGATGGAGCCAGGCTCTTTTCAGTGGTGCCCAGTAACAGGACAAGAGAAAACGGGCACAAACTGAAACACAGGAGATTCCTTCTGAACATCAGGAGGCATTTATTTATTGTGAGGGTGACCGAGCAGTAGCACAGGTTGCCCAGAGAGGTTGTGGAGTCTCCATTCTCAGTGATATTCATATTCAAAAGCTGTCTGGACATGGTTCTGGGGAACAGGGTTTACGTGGCCCTTCTTGAGCTGGGGGCTTGGACCAGATGACCTCCAGAGGTCCCTCCCAACCTCTACCTTTCTGTGATACCTCTTCTGTACATTTATTTTTATGCCCTAGCTATGCTCTGAATTAAAAGCTAATCCTGCACAAAGTCACATTTAAGCAGTGCCAGTTATGCAATTCCTTTGACTTTCTGCACAGTGACAAGTATGTTAATAGCAAAAAACTTTTAATTCTTTGTGGCATCTCTTGGACATATGCGGCATACCCTTGAAGATACTAATAAGCTAGGTAATAACAGGTTTTGGGACAGATCTCTGAAACTTGGTCACCAAGATCCAAGAGTTCTAGACTGCAAATGCAATGAGTAATAGGACCACTGATTTTTCCAAAAGGGGCCTAAAAATGGTTGCTGAGCAGAGCAAAACTATGCCTGCAATTACTTGCGCATGTAAAACTGTATCAGAAAATATCCATGCTGAAAGTTAGACCTTTTACAAAAAATACTGTGAATTGGAAGACTGTTACACTAGAAATGGGAGATCCTTAATACAGAGTATTGTATGGGGAAGAGGAAGTATAACTCACTCTGTCAACTATTCTAATTTGCAGGTTCCTGTTTTATTATAATTTAGGGATAGGAGTAATAAATGGAAAGATAGCATTCCGTGAAGCAAATTAGATGGAAGGATGAATGTATGGCTTTTACTTCTTCTATAACTTCTCCTCAATTTATTTCCATGTCATCTTTTTTGAGTGATTGTTAGTGTTGATCGCCCCCTAGCCCAGAGTTGATAAAATAATAAAAATAATATTGTTCCCATAGGTGCTATTACTATTTCTATATCACAGTCATCACCAAAGAATTCCACCTCTTTTTTTCATAAATCATGGTTAAGTCATGGCGATTTTGGAGGGGAGGTAGAAAAGAGATAGGGGAGGGGGAGGTTGGCCAATGACTTAAAAATTAACCATTTAGTACATCTGTAAAACACTTTCTTGTTTAGAAGTTTTAGATATAATTGAAGAAACTATGGGCACTTGCAAAGGATGTTAGAATCTGGCTTCAGTTTTGGGTTGAGGGTTCATTTCGCAGTCACAATTATTTGCCCTTTTTCTGGAATGCTGTATTGAATGAAGGAGCACAAACTCTGTAATAAGATTTGCTGCATCTATTGAGAAGTACAAACAGTTTGTAAATCCTCCAGGTAACGAGAGTAAAGAGTATACTTTCTGCAAATGTCTTTATACTTGCACTTGTGCTATTTTGGCATTAGGTAGAAAGCAGTCTAGTCAGCCCAAACTGGTTTTGATCTAAAATCACTGAGAATCCTCTGGTCAGGTTTCATTGGCTTTTGGATCTTGGCAAACTGTGCATGTGCAAATTTTTTTTTTTTTTTTTTTTTTACTTATTGAACCTGAAAACTGTAACATGGTATGGTATTCCATTGCTTTATGCCTTATAGCCTCTTGGGAGTAAAGTGTTATCTTAATTTTGTTTAAGCATTTTGTATACATCCAGTTTCCTCAGAGACAAATGAGAGGAAAAGATGAGAGGGAATGATTGAGAGAGGAAAAAATAAAGACAGATCAAATTTTCAGATGAAGTGTGTGTACTTATGAGTGAGAAGCCAGGGTAGAGATGATCTTGGAGTGTCAGATTTTTCATGAATGAAGAAATTTGAGACATCAAGGCTGATATTGAGTTATATAAACATGCTGTGTATACAAGAAGTCCCCTATATATTATGGAAACAGCCTCTTGATAGAAATAAAATGTGAAACATGTTAGGATTCTTGTTTGTACTTAGTGTTTTTGATCCAGTGACATAATTTGCTAAGTCCAATCTAATGGGTTTTTTTGCTAACATCTTAACACACTGTAAGTCACATCACTATATCCAGTTTCCAGCTGTAGGTCTTATCATGATGACAACTGTCTCAAACTATTCAGGTATTGCACACACTAAAAAAAATGGGCTGTATTGGTAGTTATTCTCTCCCAGATGAACAGACAGCAGGCTGATAGCTACCTACTCCTGCTAAATGAATAAGTTGAAAGAATTATGTTCAAAATATGTTTCTTGCCTTCCGCTGCTGCCAAAATCTTTACCTTGTTATTCGGCATATCAAGCTGTCAACCATATGGATGCCATTCAGCCATTTCTGCTTCTCAGAATACAATTGAACAGGGCCCACACAACCAAATGTCCAATTCAGTGTGACTCAATAAAGTTGAAAGACCACAATTTTCTCAAGTGGCATCAGGCACCTGTGTCTTTGCTTCAGTCATCTTCGTGTCAAAAAACGAAACAACCCTTATGTACGTCAATTTAAGTTCTGTCTACTGGGCTGCGAAGTTGCATAGTTATCTGCTTTGCTGATGTTGCTTTGTAGCTGTAACATATGAGCAATGTTAGGTGAGATGGGTTCTGTTTGAAAAAATGAGAGTATATTAGTTTGTAATAACTTTCATCAGGCTGCAACAGAAAGGGGAAAAAAAACCATGAGAGTTGCCTACTGGTGTGCAGGTACTGTTATTAAAATAGTAATGCTATAGAAAAATCATGGCTCACACGAGCTAATAAGAGATTTCCAAGCAGACATAAAAACTTGCACTTATTTTACACTAGCTGTTAGTTTACATACTTTGTAACAGTAATAGCTGCTAACCAGCAAACTCCTCCTAGGAACAGTTTCCCAAATGTGTCATATCATTGGCTTAGTTATGCAGAAATTCCCGGAAAACCAACTGGCTGCCAGTGATGGCTATCTACTGCAGCATGTTTAAAATGGGGGCAAAGGGACCTGTACTGTGTCCCTTTTACTTTGATTTCATGGTCCTGGCAGCCTAGAGTTTTAGACCTTGGGGGATGAAGGGAAAGGAGTCAGGCTTAAAAATTAAATATAATTTTGAATTTCCTCATTAGATTAAAATTTTCTGACAAGGTCCAATGAAAATGGAAATGCCAGCCCCAGTTTGGTCCCTAATCCTGAGTCACATACTCGGTCTAAACCCTATTTGGCCATCAGTTAGCTTCTCTAATGACAAGAAGAATATTTTAAACCATTCAAAATGATCACAGTTTTGCTTAGCTGCCTACAATTTGCCATGGTTACGTGAAGAAGCAACTTCGTGACACATGGTTGGCATTTCTTGCTTTTGTTTGTTTGCTCAAGCTCCAGGAGGGCTATCAGTGATATACATCTGAAAGAGGAGGTTTGAGTTTACATCCCTCTAGCCCCCAGACTGATAATTTTAACAATATGAGTAAACTTGCCAGTTTCCACATTCAGCATGTTTGGGGCATGACAAGGTGGGGGTGGTACGGGGAGGGAGGGCACTACAAAACAGCAACTGAAGGTGGTTTCACTGCCATGGGAACAAACCACCTGGGGGGGAGAGCAGATGGGGGGAGCTGGGGAGGGGGCACAGAAGAGACACTATGTTATGTAGCTGTATTTATTTTAAGAATTGTTTATGGCAGGGAAAGGCCACCGATGCAGACTCTAGCTTGGAGAGGACTAGCAGTGACCTTGGTTTAAAGCGTGCAGCTCTGCAACTGCCAGGATTATCCTCATGAAGTTCCTGACCAAAATGTTTTCCTCTCATCCATCAGTATATTAAAATTGGTGACCTTGCAGATGTACGTTCTTATAACTTGACAGCAATTTCAGCCATTGGGCATTTCATTGTGTGGATCCTGCCTGAAAAAGCAAGCAAATGGGTTTGGTTCTCATGAAAATTAAGATCACATGAAAGGCTGAGCATCTCTGGCATCCCCAGACATTGCTTGTGTCATCTGTGTAGCTCCAAAGCCAGAATGCCCTTCTGCCTGTCTTTCTTATGACCCTTTCAGTTTCTTGAGCGTTGAGATTTAGGATAGATAAGTTATAAATATGACATCTTGCCAGTGCAATATCTCAGTTGTGGCTCAATCAACAGTGCTTTCATTGCAATGAAGCCTGCAAAAATTAAACTTAACTCAAGTGATTAAGTCATCAATATTATTTATGATTCTAGTCAGTAATCGGGAAGACTGAAAACAAATAATAGTTCTAAACTTGCCTTGCATTTGCACTGATTTAGTCAGTTCTCTAAAGGACAGTTGATTTCCTTTCTTCAGCAGCCATTAAAGGTGTCGATTGCAAGTGAGTACAAAGCTCATATTTCCATTAGGAAATATGCTATGGGTTATATTATGACCATTTATTTTAAAAATTATGTAATACAGTAAATGTATTTGGCCTTTTTTTTTTTTTTGCATTTTATTTTATTAGACAATAGTGAATCACAGAATCACTGAAAAGAGCATTTATTGTTGGAAGAGTACGAATTTTATTTAGTTTCCACCCAATTAGATCTTGATGCAAAATAAGATTCAATTAAAACATACAAAAACATTAAAAAAAAAATTCAAGTCAATAAAACTTTTAAAAGTGTTCTTGAATTGCAACTTTTTTGCTATGCTTCTAAACCAAAGGAAACATTACTTATGATTATTAAATACACATATTGTGGTTACCATATTTGTCCATTTTTCAGAATTACAAGATCTTACTGCAGTCTTTAGAGCAAAAAAGAAAAGTTCTGCTGAACTAATTTACCAATTAGTTCAAAACGTTGTATGAGCTAGGTATTTGAAACGATTTCATTGAATGAATATTCTTTACACCTGCAAGTGGAGCTACTGCTGCCAAAGACTGAAATATCACCTCAATAAACTTTCAGTCTGCTTAGTGACTTCTCCCATTGATCCTGTGGTTTGGCCTACTTTAAAACTTCAGCACAAACATGAACTGCTGAAAACATTAAATGTTAAATTATGTTTTGAGAATTTTAATAAGTTGTAGTAAATTTAGAGCTTAATGTACATTATCTTGCTTTAAATTTAATTTTAGATAGGCTTGTTTTATGAGACATATAAAAGAACATAAGGGGTTTTTAAACTAATTTATGCACCTTCTGGAATGCTGATTTATCTGAGTTTGTACTTCATTATGTCTGCAGCTTTCAAATGGCACTAGACTCGGTCCTTTGTATTTTCTAAAACAGACATTTCAGTGAATATTGTATTAATTGTATCTATTTAAATACAAAGAAAGTCCTTGTTAATAGGATGAAATTATTTTCAAGTTTTCAGTGGGGTTAATAAAACCACACTATTGCTTTCTAGGTTACATGGAAGAACTTTTCAGCTAAGGACCTGTGACAAAATTATCTGTTTTTACTTGGCATTAGTTTAACTGTTATGTATATTGCTGAAGGCCATTTACCTGGCAAGAAATGTAAAATAAACCAGTAATAAATCAAAACAGGAGATAGGATATGGTTTTGTCTCCTTTTTTGATATGTTGCTAGTGTAAGGAGTGGTTTGTAGACTACTGAAATTCAAAGAGCTGGTCACATATGGAAAAATGTTTTTTTGGTTTGGTAAATTCTGTAAATTTAAGCATCTCAATGTGTTAGGAAAGTTATTCTTAATTATATATTTTTATGGCAACTAACTAGTATGTACAGTCTGCTGTGTATATTCAGCATTAAGTGTTTTGTTTTAAATGAACTTTTTTTCACCTTCTCTACTTCCATAATACAGTAAAACATTTGGCATAAGGATATATATGTCTGATTCATATGCCTTTTATAATATAGTCCACTTCCTTGCTATAGACAGACCTTAATGATTAAATACTTGTCAGTTAGTGTATTTGCATTTATAAACCCTGAAGCTTATTGGTAGCTGCACTGGATTATGACCACTTTAGGTCAAGGAGAATTGAATTTTTATTTACTAATTCAGGTAGTTTTTTTTAATTTACTGATTACTTTTTGTTCCCCTGCTTTCCTTTAGAAAAATAAATCTGTTTATTCAATGACTGAAATAACTATTTAGAAGTTAAATTTTTTTCAGAAGAGGTGGGCAGAGATGGGTCAATGTTGGATCACCCCCTCCAGCCCTCTTCTGGCATAACAAGGTTTTTGTTACCAACAGATCATTTGGTGACCACTTCATAGAGGACAAAGCAGGAAAGTCCTCTTGTACTTTGTACTTGATTGCACTCCCAGTTTTAAATAGAATGTAGTCCACCAAATGACAAAAAACTGACAGGCTTTGACAATAGTAAATTGCTTTTGGTTCAGCTGAATACATCTACAGAAGCTTCAGTGAAGTTTCCTCCTTTAGATCAGCAGAGAAGTTAGCCCATGATTTACAGAAATTCTAATTTTTAAAAGTGTCAGTACTTCAGTTTATAAATTTAGTTGTAAAAATAATTTGGTAGAACGAAATCATGTGAAAAATATTTGCCACATGCTTTTTAGTGCCTCAGATTTTTGTAAGTAGTCCCTCTTTACCAGGATGCCTGTGTGATTGAGTACAAGATAATTTACTGGTTTCACGGTGTTTTTTTCAAAAAGAGTAACTTCCATATCAAATTAGAAAAGATGAAGGAAAATGTATGCCATAGTTTTCACAGCTGCTTAAAAATCTTCAGACTTTTTAATCTGCTAATGAGATACTGAAATATTTAAAAACCACAGAGGAAGGATTAATACTGGTGGAATAGTTCAAACAGAGTTAAGAAGTTTTGTAACGTGAAAAGTCATCCCACTCTCTAAGCAAAGCAAACCAACGACTTTATTTAAAAAGCAAGACTAAAGAGAATTCTTTAAAATAATGAAGTAATTCTCTATGGGAGCTTTGACTCATTTCTGTGTGCATTTTAATGGTGTTCATTATTTTTTTGTGCCAAAAAAAGAGAAGAGCACAGTAGTGTAATATGGTGTTTGAATGTTGGATGAAATAGAGAAATGAAGTTGTATTTAGCTGAATACAGAATAATAGGCTCTACAAATGTTAATTGACAGTATCATGTCAATTTTTATATTGTGGTTTGTTCCATTCTTTTGACACTTACTCTTCATTAAGCAAATCATATGTTTTTACCTCAACTACGTTATCTATTTTCATGTTGATTAATTCACAATCATCTAAATAATTTTAAAATTAAATCATTTTGGTTTAAAATTGCTAGTAAATAGTGGAAAAAAAAACAAGAAAACATTTGATTTCTAAACCGCCAGTTCTGATAATACATTGTTTTCATCATACCTTTCCATTTGTTTTTAATTACTAAGTACATTTTCCTGAAAATTACAATCTTTTGTGGATTAAGGGTTCCTCTGCTCCTGCTGCTTATTTCTTTCATGCAGACATACATCACTGTTTCTGGCAACCAGATTATCTTTAAAACAGCACATGGTAACTTTGCAAAGTTAGTGGACACTGACTTCAAGTGAAAAACAAGCAAGCTTTTGAGCAACACAAAACCTGGATCAAATCTTGAGGTGGTGTAAACTGATATAGTTCTGACTTGAGCTAGACTTTCAGTTTTCCACTCCCTGAGGATCTTATCTGTGCAGATATCCTCATGTAAATGTCTTCAATAACCATCAAGAGAGGTGAAAACTGAAATTACATAGTGGCAGAACCTCTGTAAATAATAAAACTTCAAGTCTGCCATACAGCATTCCTTTGGCTTTTGTGGTTGACTTTGTACATATAATATAAATATAATGAGCATGTGAGATGGGTTTCAATGAGAGCAATATCTGCACTGCATGAATTAACAGTAGTTGTATCAGGGCTGGATGAAGTCTTGATCTAAATGGGAATGCTGCTCAGCTGCACAGTTGTGACCACATCATGTGAAGAGAAAGTGCATTTTACTCAACAGTGCTAGTAGGGCTGGAAGGGAGAATTAAAGCATCTTCATTCATCTGTAAGTAATATTTTCCACATAACTTTATTCATGGCTTATCTTATGTTTCAGACTCTAAGATGGCAATGTTGCAGATGAAGCTTTCTCCCAAAACTGAAACAAAAGCAGAAAAAGATATTATCCCCCAAATCTTTCTTTTGGATGTGTTCCTTCCTTTGGAATTGTGCTAATTATGTGCTAACGTAGGCATAATTTTTCAGTACAAAATGTTAGGCGGCATTAGGCAATGTTAGGCCGCTGGCTTCCCCAGCTCGTTTCCACTGCTGTGGCACAGACCTTGTCCATGTCTTCCAAGCTGTGCTGCCACAAGTGTTTGTAGGACAATCCTGTGAACTAGATTGGAGTGCTGTCTACATTAAAATAAGGCAAAAGGTATGATTTGAAATTGTCACCTCACCAAATACTACCAGTGCCACAGGCTGACCATGCTTCAACAAATATGGGAATCTTACTTAGCAAAATAGTCCTACTAAGGGCAATTCAGGTGAGACCAGACACATCAAGCTGTCCTGTTCTTTGTCAGTGTCTAATTCATTTGTATTAAAAGCCTGCTAGATAGCTGGGGATGTTGGGAAGCCTGTATGCTAATTGCATTTAAAAATAAATGCATCAGAGCCACTGGGGCATTTCTGTTGTGTTTTTAGATTATTCATATAAATTATGGGGTTATCAAATGCGAATGTGAAATTGTCAGGCGTATGCTCAGATACCATCTTCCTAAGCTGTGCAATTACTCGGGATGTCATCTCAGTCTTCAAGCGACCAGAAACTTCTGTTTCTACATAAAACATCATCAAGGTATTAGAAAGCCTTTGGGAATAGAACACAATTAAAATACCTCAAGCAGTGAAATCCATTAATGTAAAAGAGGCTAAGTTCAAGAGAAATAGTTAGGGCATGTTTACTTGACAGTGACAGCAGCACAGAGCTCTTGCAGATTAAATCATCCTGCTGAGAAGCTGGGGTCTCTGCATTGTAATGGCTACAGTACAGTGCCTGAGCCGGCATGCTTAAAGCTAATTTGGACATCTCTGGGCTACACTTCAGCGGCTACAGGCAGCAATGGTCCTTTTGTGAGTGCAAATCATATCAAGGCAGGAATAGTACAACACAATCCAGAGGTTTACATTACCAGCTTCAAACTCAGCTGTATTAGATTGAGTGTCCTGTTCTACTAATCTCTCCTGCTGGTACCATGGCTGAGTCCTTACAGCACACCTGTGTGGACACATGCAGTTTGAGCAGCTTGGATGCAAGCAGCCTCTGTTGGGGAAGTCAATGAAGCTGTGGTTATTATGGGGCCAAACCTGCTCTAATATGTTCTGCAGGACCAATAAAACTAAGAAAACATTCCCCCAACTCACAATTAACCATATCCTTTGAGATCAAGAATTCTCTGTCAACATATGACAGAGTTTCGTAACGCTGAGTTACGAAAACACATTATACAGGCAGCTGCTTAGTATTTATACATTACTTTTACAGTAAACTTATAGAGATAATGAAGTTTTTGTCTTTTCATCATGAAAAGGATGAGATACACTGCATTGTAGTGAAACAGCTTTACTTGTAGATGCTTTGCTGAGCTATCTTCATAAATGATTTTTGAAAACAATATTTCAATGTTCAGAATGTTATCCAGACACTTAAAATTCACATACAAAAATTGTGTATGGGAACTTTCACTTCACTGTTACTGCATTTACACTATGCAGAGTTTACATTATGCACATAAAGAAAATGTGTATTTTCTAATTATAGAAGCTTTAATAAACACCAGCTTCAAACCATGACTTTCTCTATATCCATAGAAGCACAGAATACACAACTGCAAGACGTTTCCACTTGCTACATTTCTGATGTGTATGGGACCTGACCCCAAACAAGTATCTCTATGCAGATAAATGTGGGGTCTGTATACACTTAATTCTTGAACCCTACCGAAGTTGCCAGCTGTGCAGATTTCTGGAATGGCAACATCATTGGAAAGAGAACAATTTATTTCACGTAAACATGTAAAGAGCTTACAGATGAAAATCACTCTCAGTCATTACTTGCATGGCCTGGCCTTGAAAAGATCATCAATTTTCATTTCTTTCTACATCATAACTGAATTACTCAACTCTAAGTTAATGTACTGCGACCTTAAAAAAATGGTGGACCAGATCTTTCACTGTCATCCCACCTCATGAGGCTGCACTTTTCAGGATGGCAACATCTCTTCCCATCACAACAGTTATGAAAGAGTAGAGCTATCAGTGGTGCTGTCCAGATGTACATTTTACAGTTTTGTCGAGGCAAACTAGAGCTATATATCCCCGTCTAGTGAAATTGTATCTTCTAACTTAGCATTTTGCCTTTCATTTTTCTGCCAGAGGGCCTCTCTGATGTGGGCAATCCATTTATTGTTGAAAACAATCAATCTAACACTAATAATTGTACCCATAAAGTTTCCCCATGTTAGCCTTTGTCATTAACTGAAAAATATGTTTTTATATATGAAAGGTATGAATCTGTGTACCAGGTACTTTAATGAAATCTACATATAATATATGCTATACTGCCATTTCAGAAGTTTTTATGATTTGATCAAGTACCTAGTCAGGGTCTCTGGCATGATTTATTAGCTGGTTAATATTCAGAACTATAGTTTCCTTTAAGTACTTACAGACTTTCTCATTAATACCTGTATGACTATCACATTAGATATTACACACCAAATGACTCATGCCAAAATCATCTCATCCCCTGTAACGTAGCCTGGCATCCTGCAGGTCTCCACACTCTCACGGAACGCTGAGAGCTGCCTCTTCCGTCATGACTCCTTGTGCCCCCAACTGAGGGCTCATATCACCAGTCACACTCTGCAAACTGTTTTTTAGTGGTCACCATACAGGTTTTGGCTCTTTTAAATTTGTCAAGTAATTCCTACCCTAGAAGCTTTTTATTTGCAAAATATGAAGACTGACTTGCTAAATAAGCGTTATTATAAACGAATGCTTGAACTAATGTGACAATGATTTGAATGACTCGAAACTTCTTTCATGATTTATATGTAATCTGTGTGTGTGAAATGGCATCTTTAGCTTCAGTGAAGGTTTCTGTTTGCTCAGAGACTTTCACTGTTTGTCCTAAAATAAACTTGGGGAAAAAACCTCAGCTTCCAGCATGTTTCTAGAAATCTGCATTTTTTATGCTCCTGCATCTTCTTTATCTTGTACCACTTCTTTACAGAGCCCTTTTCTTGCAGGTTTCCTTTTGAAATCTGGAGATCAGGCTACCTATGGCAAGGGAATTCCCTGCTTCCCAATCTGAGCAGGGGCAGGGGTAAGGAGGAGGAAAAAAAATTCCTGCTGTATAACCTCTGTGAATTATAACCTCATCAGTAAACATTCTGGGTTTGGATTGACTGAAATCTGTTGCTTTGGTTGGAGGTTGTTTTAGCTGTATAAACAACAATGACTATGATTCTTGGACTTGTGAAAGTGAATAGGAAACTGCCACACATTGTTTAAAATGTGTCATCTTAATTTTATGCTTGGATAATTTCAGTTTGGTAATAAGACTGATGCTTAGCAAGTACAGCAGAGAGTAGAGGATAGTGGACAGAGCGTGATTGTTTTGTCATTACAGCCTGGAATCTGTAGTGCGGGTGATCATGAGCCCCGAATCACAGTTTTACCTAGACAGTAACTGGAAACATGCCAATGGCCAAACAGCTAATGTATGGCAGGGCAGCATTAAATGTGTTATCACTAGAGATCATTAAACACACAAGTATATATAGGACCTATTGTTGGAGTTTCAGAAACTCTTCTGTTTTTTTCTGTTAAAGGAATTTTTCCCCATACGGATTGCTAGGGGGACAAATGGCTGAGTACTTAAGATAAACAAAG
>JAVJGG010000031.1:16929728-16947034 GCA_035590195.1 Aviceda cuculoides
GGGGGGTTGCATCTGCCATTCCAGGGGGGGCTCCTGCCTTCCTTGGCAGACACCTGTCTTTCAAACCAAGACACCTATGCTCTAGGAGGCCTCAGGCTGGAGGAACGTTTGGTGAAAGTAGCCCCTTCCCAGGCTTTTTACATGTGCTCTTCATGCAGGCAGGGAGGAAGCTAGCAGCAGACTGCTGGCCATGTGAAGCAAATCATTGATTCCATCATAAGCCAGGCATATTCCAGTACATACATGGAAGTATTGCATGCACTGATTATATCCACAGTAAATCAGGATTTGCAATGTCCGCATGGTACGTGCGGACATATTTCATGGAAGAAGCCACTTAAGGCCCTAAGTGGCCCTCTGTTTGCAAAAGCCAGTCTACAGAGGGCTGTATGTGAGAGGTATTGGTTACTGTACACTTCTTCCCATATAAGAAGGCAGCTGTGGTGTTGTGTTCCCAAAGGACAGCTGAGTTCTTATGGATTGGAAAAATCAGCTGTGAAAAGACTAAGAAAAATTTAGTTTAATTTCCCAAAGCCAAGAATAGAAGTATGCTTGTAAAGATAGACTGAATCCAGCACTTGTTTCTGCTATAGGTAACTAGCAGCAGAGTTGCATTTTGATGAGGAATTCTGTTGTCCCCAATGCCCCATTGTGGGGAACCCTTCATTTCTTTAAAGGGATGTTTTCTTACGAGTAGGTTATCATTGATTAAGTTATGATTATCTGTATCAAAATACAGCTGGCTATATGGCATAAGTCAGGCAAGGTAGACTCTTGCACTCCCTAACAAACAGGCAACCCATGTCACTGTCATTGGGTAAATAAGGTGCACACACACCACAGCAAGGCATGATTCCTGAGTTAATCTGGAATCTGCAATTGATGTTCTGGTTGACTTTTTCAGTAGCTTCTTTGCATTTCTTGGATTCTGTAAAGCTGAGTGGTAACGTGATAGACTTTGATCTTGAGGATTAAAATGCTATTTGTTCCCCCAAATCTTTTGATTTCTTTCTTTTCATGCAGTAAAGGTATTAGCTAATTTCTTTAAAAACCCAGCCAGCTGACTGGTTATATACCTGTTAATGTTAGTCACTTGCCTGACTTCTAACACGACTTATTACTCTTATAACTGATCTCCTATTATGTGCCTTTTCTGAAATTGCCGTTAGTGCTTAGGTAATAAAAGCACAGCAACCTGTACATACTTCACGTCACTCAAGAATCTAGCTGTCAGGGATGTTATTCTTCTTAGTAGCTTTTCTACAGGTAAAACCAGCAACATCTTAGAGGCTTTTATCAATGATTAGCCTATTGTAGAACATATTTCATATACCAAGAAATGTGCTGTATACCATTTTGGAATGGTATTGTGGTTTCATAACATCATATCAGCATGTAGATACTGCAGTAAGAAGCACCTGATTCTGACTTTGCTGTGACTTTGTGCTGGCATAACTCCATTGCTTCAATGGACAGAAGTGAAATCAGTCTAGGTCCAGCAGAGTTGCACAGATGAGCTGGTAAGCTAAACAGAAACTTGGACTTTGTTGGAAGCTATAACCATTCTTGATTCTACAGGTAAGTTTTAATTCATTTTCCTGGGCTTGTTCATAAATGTATTGCAGTTTTGGTGCTTGTAGGTCCCAAGTCTTTTGTCTGGCAGTTTTCTTTGGTTCAAAGCATCCTCTTACCCAGCACCAGGAGAGTAATGAGTAAAGCAGTACCAAGCACCACTCATAGTGGGACTCTGCTGCTTTCGTGATGTGACTGCTGCACAGATAGCTTTTCCCAAATTAGCTTTAAACTAGCTGCTTGGGTCCCTCTAAGAAACTAGCTGCCGCTGCACAGACTACAGCGCAGCTGCCAGAGAGGCTTGGTACCTATCCAGCCCACCAGTCTGTGCTGAGATCTGAGTTGCTGTAGCTACACAACTGTCGGCACCTGACCCGCTTAAATTAAAGGCAGTTTGAGCAAAGTTACTCAAGCTGCAGTTGACCCTTTTTGTTCAGGGTAGATGAGGTCTCGGGTCCAAGTGTCTATCATTGCAAAGCACAATATTATCCATATACTCATACATTTCTGTGCAATTATTTGTACCACTTCCTGTCTGTATTACCACTAGTGTAAGTCTTAGTTAATGAGATGATTATATGTTGGCAGCTGTTCACAGGTATTAATATTTTAGAAATACAAAATTTTGCTTCCCTAAACAAAGTTTTTTATTGTGTAAAGATTAATGAAGTCTGATGTAATAAGTTTTTTGCATACTGTTCCTCCTTTGTGGTGGCTAAGACTGTATTATCCAATATGGGTGCTCATTTTACGCTTTGTGGAGTCTTAGAGACAACCAAAATTACAATATACAGGTCATTCTCAGAAAGTTGGAGTCAAAGAGATGCATCTGAAAGTATTTCCAGGGAACTACTCTGCACACCTAGCTTTAGATTTTTTTTTCCCCTTTTCCTACAGTTGGAAATGTTTGGTAGCCGATATCATGGAACTGTGGTGCTGTATTTGTGCTGTGCTGTATTTCAACTGCTCTTTCTGCACTGGATGTACTGATAATGACTCCCATGATTATCCTTAATTGGAAGCACTGCCAGTTTAATGAGTTTCCTGCTGGCTATATTGGCCTATCAATATACCCTCCTCCTTGCAGTTCCACTCCTCGTGGTTCTGTCCTCAACAGAATGAAGAAATAATGGACCTGTAAGGGTTTTGAAGTGTTGGAGAAGCTCACCTCTCCTCTGCCGTTATAAGCAGTAACAGACCCTTGACTGAACTGGCACAGCAATACCCACAGCACGATGTGTGTGGCTGAGATTTCTTGCTTGCTTCCATGATCATCTCTTTGATCATGTTCACTTTACTCAGCATTCAAGGCATATTAGAGAAAGCAGTAATAGCTTAGGCAGCCAGGTCCCCTTCTTGTAATGGTTGTGGTGATAAGAATTTAAGAAATTGCCTGCTGGCTCGGACTAGCCATGCGTTGTGTCCATGGCTGGGACGATCAGAGTGGCTGTTTGGGGAGAACGCTTGAGCCTGTCCACATCCTGCTGTTCGTTCCCTTCCTGCTACCCTAGAGTCAAAATTTTTGAATTAGGAATATCGAGGGAACTTACCCGTCTATTCCTCTTAGTAACCATTTGTGGACCTGTTGTCCACAAATGTGTGCAGCTGCTTTTTGAACTTACTGTTACTCTCTGCTTCCACCAACTCCCATGGTGAGTCTGGAAGGGTAAAATTCAGCTTAAAATACCATGTTTACACAAAGATAAGCAAGCTTTTTGAGTGTGTTATGAAACGTAATTTCTACCATAAATATAATCTGTCAATACTTTGACTTTCTGGTGTAGCAGACAGCTGCACAAACCATGCAAATCAGCAAAGCAGAGTGATACTTTTATCTATGTCATAAGACACTGAAACACAAAAAAGGTGGTGGTGGGTCAGGTAAAGGTATGGCTAGTCGTGGGTTTCATCCAGTCTCCTCTTTCCAACACTGGCCTTGATCATAAGCAGAGGGAATACTTATAATATTACTTTCCCAGCACTTTTCCCAAGCTTCCAGTGTTTTGCAACTCAAAGACAACCTGATCCAAAAGTGGTGGTCTTTGGGTTTAGTAGCAGCTTGCTGGATTTTTCTATCACAAAATTATCTAGTTGTTTTTTGAATCCTTACAGTCTGGGCATCTAAGCTACTTTGTGACAGTCTATTTCCTCCATAAGAATTCTGAAGCTCTAGTATTTGCATTAAGTTGTTGTGAGTGCCTTACGTGTGTGTGTGTGTGTGTGTGTAATTGTATAGGTAAACCCGTGATTATTTTGAATAGCAAATTCAATTCCAAGCATGTTTACAAGCTGTGAACAGAAAGAAGGAATGGTTTGTTTTCATTTATTCATTTGAATTTTTTAGTAATGGTATTGACATGACATGCATGAACCGACTGCCTGCCTCCTGACTAAAATAATAATGAAACACAAATAGAAGAAAGTAGGGTGTATGGTTCCAAGCATATATGCACGTTATATCAGTTATACAGTTATAGGCATACATAGCTTTACATATGTATGGAATCAAAGGTCCTTTTCATAGGCACAGCAGCTTGTCTGGGTGGATCCAAAGGTAGAGT
Organism: Aviceda cuculoides; assembly: GCA_035590195.1. Classification (NCBI taxonomy): domain Eukaryota; kingdom Metazoa; phylum Chordata; class Aves; order Accipitriformes; family Accipitridae; genus Aviceda; species Aviceda cuculoides. Next base: position 16,933,862 of record JAVJGG010000031.1, read on the forward strand.
AGCAGGTTAAACTCCTGAAAACAATAGTCCTGATTCTGCCAGACCCTTGAGAATAGGCTGTGTTTTAAATGAGGGTTCCTTCCTGCTGCAGCCCATGCTAGTGCTTGCCCAAGAAAGCCAGGCTTGAGCCTTCAGCCCCAGTGCTGAACTGGAACCTGTCAACAAAGCTGGGATGGTGGAGGGTGTGGGGAAAGTTTGTAAACAACTGAAGTGGAGCCTTCTGGGTTTAATGTGTTCCATAACCAGTTCAAACAGGGCAGCGACTGAAAACCCCAGATGTCAGAGTTACACAACAGCTCCTTCAGAAAAGCAGCTTTAAGTTTTCAGTGGGCTTTATAATAAAGAGTATGCATGAAATGTTCACCCACAGAGAGTGAAGTGTTTGCTTTGCTAACAGTATTCACCCACCATCAGCTCTCAGCTCATCCTTTCATAGGGGGAGAGCTGGATCTAACATTCTTCATCCCTAATGCATGTTTTTACATTACCCTTATGTTATTGTGCGTGGGTTGTGTATAGCAGACTTAATGCAGCAATTTGCAGACCTGCATCAATTTAGTGCCTTTTTTTGTTCTTAAAGAAATGCTATATTGAGTGCAAAGTTTGAGCCTTTTTTCCTCCTGGGCTAAGGTTGAGGACTTTGAATGAAAGGAGGGTTTATTTTGAAACTAACAGAAGTTTGGTATTTTCAATTCATACCTGCAGCTTTGTATCCCAGCAGTGTTCAATTGCATCTGACCTATTTCAGCCACCTACCGTGGGGTGTGATAAGCTGCATCCTATGAGCATCCATTTCTCCCGTCCTCCGAAGGGAGTCAAGGCTGTGAGCTCAAATGTCAGCTCTTGTACTGAAGCAGTTTAAAGAATCTCACACCAGCTAACCTGGTTTTAAATTTTCAACATTTCTAAAATTTTCCTATGAAGTTCTGCAAATTTAGGGTTCTAGTGGACTGCGAGGTCAGGATTCTTCCACACGGCACTTGTATTTGGCAGAGTATTCTTCTCTTCTGCCATGTTGGGGGGGTACAACAGCATTGCTACTTGTTTTACTGTCTTACGATGACTGAATTTAAAACCTCCAGTCTCTTTAAACAGAAGGTTGTTTTGATCCTGAGGAATGATTTAAAAGGACCGACACTGATCTGTGTATTCTTATTTTGGTTAAGGCTAGTGCTTTGGTTTGGTTAAGAATCTAAACCACAGTGAACTATCATTAATGTGGACTCACATAGTCTCTGTCATCAGTTTAGTTAACTCGCTTTAATGCAGCCTTTTCTTACAAGGTAAAAAGAAGGCCGTAGCTCTGGCATCCCTTCAAATCCAAGCTGCCATCTCCTCAAATCTCACAATGCTGGGCCTACTTAAAAGTGGAGTACTTCTGGTTCTGAATGCTGTAAGATCTTCACCTGATATTCTTTGCAAGGCTCAATGTGCCTCTGCTGCATCACAAATTCTCTCATTATCATGCACAAGCCCCTTCAGCTTTGATGCTTCCCCTCTGCTTAAACCACCTTCAGACTGCCTGGAAGGTTTTGGCAGTCAGGACTTAGCTGAGCACTCTCTGGCCTCTTTTTTCTTCTGGTTCTTCATTGACTTTTCCCTCCCCCTCTGACTCTTTCTGTCATTTATCATCAGTATGCTGATCTGTACCCCTGTATGCTAATAACTTTACCCCAGTGTTTTCATGTGACTATAGTAAGAAGACAGAAGTTAGTCAGGGTGTTGCACCTCTCCTTCTCACACTGCAGTATTTCCCTTACCTTACGTCTGCCTCACTAAAATAAATACTAATGCCAATCTCTAAAATACCTATCCACCAGCGAAGAACTTCTGCTGAGAACTGTCTGTAATTGCTGACTGGTCTCCACTGAAGCACTATAAGAGGATTTTAATAGGGTTTTTTCCTATCAAGGATTGTTCAGTAAGGCTTGACACAATATTTTTATTAATGAGGTGTCTGATTGTTCCATGGACTGATTGTTTTTCATGTTATACTCACTGAACAGTGTAATGTTCTAAAAAATGAGAGGACACATCAGATGCTGATTTGGATTTATTATAAATCAGCAATCAGTAGTCATATCATCTTACCTTATTTTGCTGGAGAACATGAAAAATATAACAGGAATACAAGTTCTGTTTCCACAACTGTGTGGAAACATTTCATTATATGACAGTTTCTTAGGTGACCTTTACACCTTCTGTATTTATCAGCTGTACAATGCACTGCTTTCTCTTAAATGCCCTGGATTCAGGGAAGTAAGAGCAGAAGAATCAAACAGCTGAGCCTAGCTAGCAGCAAACCTTGATGTGACAGAACATGAGAAAAACAACTAGCTGGGGCCTGTTTTTGCAGTGTTCAAGCAAGTAAGGTGCTCGCAGTAATTCCTTCAGAGGCTTTCTGCACGCAGAGTCTTGAACTGCTTTGTTAGTGTGTGTTGGTGTGAGGCTCTTGTATGTGGTTCTTCACAGATTACTGGGTATATATACTCCATGCCCATACACCAGAAGAAGCAACATACCAGGGTGAAACCTACTCTGCAGACTTCACGGCACGAAGTCAGAATGAGCCTCTGTAGCCCATTAAAGCTCCCCATTTTTAATATATAGAAGGGCTTCCATGTATTACCAGGTCAAAATCTTCTACTGCATCACCAGTCCTACCCATTGAACTCAGTACGTCACTCATTTGCAGACTGAATTTGGGCTTGAATTGAATCTGTCAGTCATCTGGGGATGATACAGGGGTTGGGAACAATTAGTTGCAGAGCGTGTGATGCACTTCTGTGTGTCTATTGTCTCAATATGTTGTGTGCTTAGAACAGAATCAACACTTTGTACTAGTGGAGATGAAAAGGCATTAAGCAGTATTTAGCACAACCCAAAATCTGAGCCTGGGTGAGGGGTAACTGAGCTATCCTGGCTACTACTAGCAGCCTACTACTACAAAGCACAAACTCTTCACCTGTTTTCAACAGACTTTTAGTTATTCCATCATCTCTCTTTCCTACTTCAAATTGCAGCTAATATACCATAGGTATTAATTTAAAAGCAAGCTCATTTTTCTTCATAATAAGACCAATTTTTTTCCTGTATAGAGTCCTCTTTAGTGTCCTTGATGCAGGAGTGTGAAATGTTGGTGGGTTTTTTGGGGTTTTTTTAACAGGTGGGTTTAGCTCAGCACTGTAGTATACTGACGACTGCTGCTTTAGCCAGGTGGCCAGGACCCTCTTCTCTGGAGGAGACTTATGGCAGCTGATGATGCTGCTAAAAGCCTAAAAGGATTGAGAACATGATGAATTGCCCATTCTGCTCTCCCCCGTATTATGCCTTTCCCCCCAAACTCTTTTGGTGGGAGAAAGGCTGTAGTGTAGGAAGGAAAAGGCTAATTAATCGCATTTTTTTCAACAGCTTCTGTTGGCAAGGTCCAAAGTTGCTACTTGAAAACTGACAAGATATTTTTGCTCTAACTGAACTGTCAGAATTTCTTTGCTAGAGTAGAGATGCTTGTAGTCTAATTCACTTTCATTTTTGGACAGTGAGTTCCTCTTCATGCTGGAGCAATGCAAATGTTCCCACCTGATTCCCACCTGATAACATAGTCCTTATTCTGAGTGTATTCCCTTCCATCTCCCTTTCAAATGGGAGGACCCTATACTAGGGCAGATAAACTGAATTGGTTACTATTACTTAGCTTTCAAGTGACTAAATGATTTATCATGACCTTTCTCTCACAGTTTTTGCCTTTTGGGGAGAGCAGCTTAATATAACTGCAGGAATGACTCAGTTGTAGTAAGAAGCATGCAGAGCTTGCACCAAAGGATGTTTTGAAAGTGTTGACTTTTCCAAGAGCTCCTAAAGGTAGTGAGGGCTTACTTGACTTTGACTCCAAATAATGTAATTCTTGTCTTCTGTAATAATTTCCTAGTAAGTTACAGTCCCATTCAGTTAGCATGGTAAGCAGTTGTATTTTGTGAACTCTGTTTTATTTTGAAGGTTCAACTTTCACCTAAATTATGAGAAATACATGAAAGTAGCATCCTCTACTTATTAGCATGCAGGTTTTTTTCTATAGTTTGTGTGAAATAAAAATAGAAGTAAGGTAAAAGATGTGCCAGAATTAATGTAGTACATAACTCTGGAGGCATTGCTATCTGGCAGAACAAATCCTAATGAAATCATCATTCAAAGGAAACCTCGCTTCAAGTTACAGAATGAATATGAAAATGATAGATTAATATGCTTAAAAGAAAATTAGATAAATAGATAGAAAGTATGATTGAATAAAATTCAGCTAACTTGGGTAGTTTGCATTGCATTTCATATTTATAAATCCATGTTTTAGATGCCTGGCAGAGACTTCGTATTTTCCCCTGGTTTTCCATCAGTAAGTCATCACTGTAGATTTCTCTGCTGTACCCATGATTGATATCATGTCACTGACTATCCTGTGGCAAGTACTCCCCGGCAAATTGGCACATCCATATCACTCACTTTTAATCAGATAAGATTTTTTTCAGCACCTGCTGTCATCCTCAGTAGGCTTTCTTCAAACTTCCATGAACGTTACTAAGAATTGATTTCAGCCCAGTGTAATAAAGGTAATAAAGGTGTATCTGTTAAAAAAAAAGTAATTTTCTTGCAATGTAAAATAAAACTTCTTCACAGTTTTGATACTTTAAGGGACTGTTTTATGATCACATTCGATGGGCTTTATCAGGAAGTTAAAGCTATTTCACCTATGAAGTGGATTTATCTACCTACATCCAAGAAGTCACAGCCTCATTCTTGAAGTCTGGCTCCTCCTGCAATTCAGGCTGTCCCATCAAGACTGAAATCAGACAATTTTGGGGTGTTTCCTGTAGCTGTTCAGAGAGGGATAGTTTATTAGTTTTCTGTCGTGGTTTAACCCCAGTCAGCAACTAAGCACCACGCAGACGCTCACTCACTTCCCACCCACCCAGTGAGATGGGGGTGGAAATTGGGAAAAGAATTAAAACTCGTGGGTTGAGATAAGAGTGGTTTAATAGAACAGAAAAGAAGAAACTAATAATGATAATGATAACAGTAATAAAATGACAACAGTAATAATAAAAGGATTAGAATATACAACTGATGCGCAGTGCAATTGCTCACCACCTGCTGATCGACACCCAGTTAGTCCCCGAGCAGCGATCCCCTGCCCCCACTCCCCCTAGTTTCTATACTAGATGTGACGTCCCATGGTATAGAATACCCCATTGGCCAGTTTGGGGCAGCTGCCCTGGCTGTGTCCTGTGCCAACTTCTCGTGCCCCTCCAGCCTTCCTGCTGGCTGGGCATGAGAAGCTGAAGAATCCTTGATTTTAGACTAAACACTACTTAGCAACAACTGAAAACATCAGTGTGTTATCAACATTCTTCTCATGCCAAACTCAAAAACATAGCACTGTACCAGCTACTAGGAAGACGATTAACTCTATCCCAGCTGAAACCAGAACACTTCCCTTCCTGTGAGCTTTATAGTTCCTGTGCTCCCAGAAAAATGCAGGTTTTACTTAGGAGACTGCTGGTGTGGTGCCTGAGGTGTTGGTATCAATTACTCCACAGCTCTACGGAACTCCATGGGTTAGGGTCACCGTCTGAATCTCTTCTCCCATGATGAGCAACCTCCTCTCAACAAGCATGGAAAGGCATCATTCAGTATGACCCTGGACTACAGTCAGGATCAGTATTTTTATTTCCCTTGAGGAATAGTGGTCATATTATCCAGTTAAAATAGTCCAGGTTTTGATTTTTCATTCGAGAAACAAAATTATTCATGGCTAGCCTAAGTTATGAAAGATTTACTTTGAAGAACAATACAAAACTGCTGATGCAATTAAAATGAAAATATTATTCAGAGGTAAGGCTCTAGGAAGAACAAGGATGTATAAAAGCAAATTAATTTCATGGGTTTGGGAAGCATTGCCCTTCATCTATTTAAAATCAATTTTTATTAAAATTTTGCAGCCTGGAGCTTAATTCATTTTTTAATGTATGTTTGTCTTTCAGAAGCTTACTGATTTAAGCACTGGTTTGTATGGCAGTGGTCTAGAAATATTAATTTACATGCACTATATCTATATTTCCTCTGCAAGCTGCACAAATGGCTTTTTATTAAAGCTTCTTTCACTTGGTCGCTTTTTTGGAAAACTATGCTAAATGCAGATTGGTCCATTAATGCATTATTCCTTGATCCTTAGGATAATTAAGTTTATTTATACAGGCCTGTGCCCTGTGTCCTTTATCTTTCCTACCAGGATCTTTCCCATTGCCTCCCATGTAACACCCTCAGACTGCTCTCTCGACAGTGCTCTTCCTTCCTTCCCTCTCTTGTCCCTCAAAACCAACAGGTCTCACTACAGGCCTTACCTTCCTTCTTTGGCTTGCTGGCTGAACCAGAGGCAGAAATACCTGCAGGCTGACCGGCTGGCCGTCACCAGACTGCCTTGCTAGAAACAATAACTTCTCAAGTAAGTAGTGCTTTGTAGTGTTAAGTAACAGGGTATTCATCTAATTCATACACAGTGGCAGCTCATACTGTGAGCCAAATCTTTGACAAAATCTTGTGTACTCTGGCTAAACCGAGCACTTTGTTGATTTAAATCAGAACCTAATCCTTAAAGTGGAAGTAGTAGTTGGGTAAGAAACTGCTGGGTGATCTCATAAACTGAATTCACCACGTGTCTGATCCTGCAGTTTTCTACAGGTTACTATACTAATTCATTCTTTGAGACTGCCCTGCATTTCCATGCTGCTCTTGCAAAATGTCTCTTTCAGAGGTTCAGTATGCTCCAGGATTTCTTGGAGAAATCCATTGATGAATTTAGTTCTGGTTTTGAAGCCAGGTGGCACTCAGATCCAGAAGAAGCTAAGCTTATTTTGCAGGTTATTCCAAAGGAGTTTTTATAGCTCAAGTCTTAGTTCAAAAGTATGTATGCTTTCAAGCAAAGCCATGTGTTTACCAAAGTGCCTGAATGTATAATGCCAAATATGAGCCTAAAACAGTAAGAAAAGGAAATTTGTTTCTTCCAGTTTTGCCAAAACTTGTTATTCTTGTTGCAAACCACACCCTATTTGCTTGGTTTACATAGCTATTCTTTGAGTCATGCAATTATTATTTTTTACATTCCTTACCTTTCATTTAAAATGCAAAAAAAATTTTGTTCTCACAGTTACTGAGAAAACACCAGAATGGTGTTTTCCAAGCAATCCAAACCAAATAAAACCCAAGGCAGGGTAAAACCAGAATGAACCCAAAAGCTCAGAAGCCCCAAGTCTAACAACAAATCCAGATGGGCTCATTCTTAAAGTCCATTTTTTTAAAGTTTATTTTAAGTTGTGATTTTAGGGGCACGCCCACTCGTGAGTTTTGATTGCAATAGACCAAAAGTAGTGCCTTATTATAATCAGATTATTCAAATGGAGAAAATAACCAACCGTTATTACCTTGTGGGCAACCTTCCAGAAACACTCACAGTCAATGCTTGTGTGTGCTAAGACAATGGCAATGTGGGAATGGACATATCAGTTCATCAATGGAGATTATTATATTCAGATAACTCTACTCAAGTCTCTATTAAGGGTTAAAGCAGAAAAGAAAGTGCACTGTACGGGGTTGTTAAATCAGCCCCGGAGCCCGGCGCAGACCCCAACCTTTCAACTTCTTGAAAATGGCGACCATCTAGTGGACACAACTCGATATTACAGCAGCAAAACCCAACGGCTTCTTAACAGGTACACTAGCATTGCCTATACGGATAAACGTGTTTTGTTCTGTTTTGTTTGTTTTGGTTTTTTTAAAGGAGATAGATTTATTTGCAAATTCTCGAAGCTTGTGAGAGAGTTTCTCTGATGGACTGCTTTCCTCAATGAGCTTATCGTTCTTGACGGAGATACATTCTCACTTTTTTTGTTTCAGATGCTTACCTACATCCTGATGACGCTGCTGGCATTTTCTTCAAGTTCAAAATCTGGACTTTGGCTTGTTCCCTGCTGATAAATTTACTACCAGAGAGCACGTGGAAATTTTGGAGAAGAATGACTGATCACTGTCTTGAGAGGTCTGAACTGTATAAATGAATTAAAGACGCAGTTCTGCAATCCCTCGCCATTTGCTTCCGCAGACATAACAGCAGGAAGACTCCTGAGACACTTAAATGAATCCTCTTACTTGTGTGCACTAGATCTTGCTGCCTAGGAGATGTACAACTGGCATATGTAATAGCACAGCGTACCTGAACTGTGTTTAACAATAGGAGCCCTGTGAAACAGAAAGATAAAACCTTGAATTAGCATGATTAACAAACAGGTTTTCATATCATTTTTATTTATGAGGAATAATTGTGTGTATCCCAAGTCCATCGTCATCTTGACTACCATAACCCATTGAAGTAATCACAGGTCAGAGAACAAGAAACAAATCACAAAACCCTTTTGAAAATGCCATGCGATTTTAAGACCATCTAATCAAAATTATTCAAAAGTAAAATGTTTTGTGGCACCAAACCAAAGTTTTAGACTGCCAGAAATGGGAATCCTGCTGCATTTCACATCCTCCCTTCATGTCAATGTGGAAGGGCAAGCACCGTTGCTGCCTTTATGCTGCAGTCATCTACTCTCCCTGGAGCTTTTCTTCACCAGTGCTGCCTGAGTGAAGTGAGTAACTGATAGATCCACGTCTCTGAATCCCAGCCGACACAGTGATCATTTACTTCAGTTGTTTAACAGAAGGGCCGTGATCACAGTGTAACTGGAAAGTGGTTGCAAGTCTTACTTTGATGGCCTCGGAGCACCAAGTGTCCTGCTGTGTGTGCTCTTTTTCTCCTTCAAGTACCTGTATCAGGCTAATTAATTACCCAGTGAGCTGTGCTGTCCCTAATGCTTTGCCGAATGAGTAGGGCAGCATTCCCAATCATTAACTTCTCTTAAAAATTGATGTTTGCAACTTGACAAGACATTTTCTTCTTGTGATGTGTTTCGTATGCTTGTTACAGTGAAGAAACTCCACTGAAATGGAATACCTCTAGTGAGAAGCTTCAGGGTTACCAACTCAGCAATTCTGTATGAAAAACACTTACATGTTCTCAACAAATTTTAATTCTAACAGCCTTTTAAGGCTGCTCTACACAGAGAAAGTCAACAAAACCCTATTCAGGTTGTCATTTGGACAATTAAAAAACATAATAAATAGTGAGAAAATTGGTAAGTGATGTGTTGGTGTGTCTTGGTGTTTAACTATATGCAATGACTTGACTTTCTGATTTGACTCACTTAAAATTCACCATGTGCATTCAGCTTTCTTTTTTTGAGAGGGAAAGCCATGAATGAATGTAACAACTTTGTTCTCTTTTGCACATCAAAAATGTTAGTATTGCTGTTAGTACTATTATTCACAGAACACCAATTTTGTTCCTTGCATATAGCAATAGAAAAAACCTACCATAATATCTAAGCATCTTCCAGCTGTGCATGGTAATATTTATGTTCTCTTCAGAGAGCTGCAGGTGTGAAGGGACAGAGTTGGTTCAATTACTAAAATAGCTATACATGTTGCTGTACATGTTTTAGAGAAAGTAATTCCTTATATCTGATGGAAGCAATATTGAAGTTTGCAAGGACTCTGGGGGAGGCCGTCCTCTTTTTATCTGCGGAAAGTTCTGTCTTCTCTAGAGATCTGCATTACCTTCACTCTAGAGTTCTGGGAGCTCAGCCCTCACTCTGGAGAGGCAGAAACCTCATGCCAAACAGGCTTTATTTCCAACTAGTTTTCAGCATGGAGCATTAGGTAGTCTTTCCAATATCCTGGAGTGATCTCCAGGTGCTGACCATGACAGCAAGTGAAACATAGATTAAAACTACTCCCAGACCTTAAGACGTATTTTGATATTGCTTTGCTATATAGATGCTATTCAGAACAAGTGGAATATTTCTGCCAAGGTTAAATATTCTGAGAAAAGAGCAATTGCCTTTATAAATATTGCAATATGCCTAAGGGACATTTTTTTCTTACACAGCATTAATTTTAAAAGTAATCAAATCTCCCAGGAGTACAATGTCACATGAAGTGATTTAAAGTGTCAGAAGATGAACAGAAAAGTTAACATTACCATTTCATCTTTGCCATTTTCTCCATTATGCCCAAACTTTACAAAATGCAATAATGCATGTAAGAGATCTGGCAGTCTGATGTCTGTCCGTCCTGAGGCACAATGGAGGGAATCAAGAATAGAGCAGCTGCCTGTTTTCTGAACCATCTTATTTTTATAGGCTCTTACATAAGCCTTTTTTCTTCTGATTCTGTATTTACCAAGTCAAGGGTCTATCTCATTGTTCCACTAGTGCTCTACCTGAATTCACAGCAAACTAATGAAATATGGCAATAAATCTTATTAGATGTTGTTTGTGGAACATAGCTCAGTCCCAAACACTCTCCTGAGAAAGCCCCATCCCTGTCAAGCAGATATCAAGGAGAGTAAGATTATATGTGGCAAAAGAGAACAACAAACTTTTTCAAAATGGTGATATCTGAATTGCATGGTGCAAATGCTATTCTTTGGGAAAGCAAGATTTTTCAGATGATCTCTGTATAAAACCACTGATGGGGTGTGGGAGTAGAGTGGACGAAGTGCTCCCGTCCTCATTTTTGCCTCTCCCTCCTTGTTCCTGGCAGGAGTCTAGGTGGGGAAAGGCTACGGGGCTGCCTCCCTGCTTTCAGATGATGATGAGCTTCAAATGTTAGTCTGACCTGGGTCCAACACATGTAAAGGATTGATTTTCACACTTTGGTCTGAAGGGAGAAGATGCTGTGAGAGACCGAAAGAGTTAATGTCTCAAACATTGTGGTGGGGCAAGTTCTGCTTAAAGACAAATGCTGCACAGCAAGGAACCCAGGTGAAAAGCCCATCAGCTCAGACATCAGCAACAGGTGGGGGAGGGCGTTCGGGAGGGTGTGCAGCTCCCTGTTCTGCTAAGCTGTTCTGATACAAAGATCAAACAATGGCCATGTCTGCAGGGAAGGAGAAGTTACTCCCCAAATGGCCCCCAAGCTGCTCTTTAACCTGAGGAGTTCAGGTGCCTGCCCGAAGGAGGGGCAAGGATGATAAAAGGACACAAACTGAAGCCCTGGGTACCAGACCCCTCAGCTGACTGAACCAATGCTGGACCCAGGACCAGTGAAATCTTTCTCTCTTCTTTTTTCTCTCTCTGTCTTCTTCTCTCCTTCCTTTTACTTTTCCACAACCCCTACACCTCATCCCTTTAAGACATAAAACCATTGACCAAGTTTGGGACTAAGAGTGGATCCAACAGCCCCTGGGCCCTTCTCTGAGGAGGAGTCTGGAAAGCAAGGGGGTCTGCTCTGAACCTCGTGACTCGATGGGAGGGATCTCCTTATTCCCTGAATTGATGTATATGGCTACCCTGGTTTACACGGTTTACGGAAGTAGTCTTATGCCAATTCCTGCCACCTACTGTCACGCCTCCCCAGTTCAGTTTGCTTCTGTCATGAATAAAATCTTTAACTGACTGTTTGGTGTCGTTTCACCTTAATTTAGCCCAAGGGAATTTCAAATTAAAGAGAGCTCCCTGTTCTGTCCGGTCTGGGTTGTGACAAAGAGCCAGGCCTTCTTGTGGACCATTGCACTTTGAAGAAGGCTTGAAATACAGGACTTCCCCAAATTAACTTCTAAAAGACTGCTTTAGCAATGCAAGAACCACCCTCAGCCACACAATTGCCCCAAGCAGTCATTCCAGACATTAACCTGCACATATAGAGACCTTCTCCCACCTGTGCAAACTATTACATGATACAGGAGTGATCAAGGGTGAATTGAAGCCTGGGTTCTTGTTATAAAGGTCAGTTTGAGTTGGATTCAAGCATTAGGCAAGCCACAGGAGTCTGAATCCTGGTAGGACTCTCTCCCAATTCTGGGTTTTATTGGGTTTTCCTATACTTCTATTTTTCTCTGTCCTGGCAAGTAATCCATAAGCATGACCTGGCCCAGGGGGAAGTGGACCACTCTTGGCTCACCATCTTGTTGGAATTCAGAAACCTTCTGAATGCAGGCCCTGGATAAGGAAACCTGCTCGAGTAGCATACACCATCTAAGTCCTGTTTTCAGGATTTGCCACACAAATGAGTGCATCTCCTTGCTCTGCCACCCCCAGCCAAACTACACTTTTAGACTTATGTCCTACAAACCAGCTATACTCAGAGAATGGAGGGGAAGAAGCGTGGGAATGTTTCTCTGGATATTTCATTTCTCTACAAAATACACCATTTGGGAAAAGCACCAAGCAAAACCAAAAATGGCCTCCTTCATTTTCTATCCTTATCTCTTGTTGGGAGGAAGGTGGGAGGGGGTATGGTTTGAGGGTGCATGTGGGGTACAGTTTTAAGCTGGCATCGAGCAATGTACTCGAAGGTATAGGGTAGGCTCCTGTGAGTACCAGTGACCTTTTACCCATGCAGACCCAAAGGTCAGTGTGAGCTAAGTGGTGCCCACCTGCCCAAGAGGTTTTGCAGCTCACCTTAAGCTCTGTGCTGCTGCTGCAACGTTCTGGGAATGGTATTTTACCACTACCTGAGGTATGTATGTGAGCCGCAGTAAGAGCAGAGACTGTAATGGAGATAGAAGGTGTGAAGGGGCTGCCCTCAATTTACCCTGCCCTCAAGTCTTGGGTAGACAGCACCCATAAATGTTTTAAGGCTGGATAGAGTCCTGTTAACTTGTAGCTTGCCCGCCTTGTAGTGAGGAAAATCTGTGTAAGCACATGGAATGGAAGAAACATTATTAAAATGAAAAAAAGCTATATTATTAACAAACACATATAAATTATATATGTTTCTTTTCCAAGTTAAGTAAAGGTGGCCTGTCCACCCATGTCAAATCCGGTAATGATAGTCAAAGTTGGTAAAATTTTCAAAATTTTTCAAAAACATTTCCAATTAATGTTTTATCCAAATTTAGGTTAATATGACGTGTCAGGATCACGAGTTCCTTTTACTATCCCAACCTTTCCAGTGTCAAGGTTGATCCTTCCCAGATTTTACCCATGGACATCTCTATCTCTAAACGTCATGAGTCAGGTTAGTGGTACCCTAGATGGTGTGGCAGCAGGGTAGGGGTAACTTTATTAAAGAAATAAGTAG
>JAVJGG010000031.1:16969173-17016130 GCA_035590195.1 Aviceda cuculoides
AACAAAACCCCCCAAACCAACCAACCAAAAAAACCCCCTCCACCCCCCCACCCCCAATCACCACCCGAAGGTATAGCTTCCTATGACAAAAGTTTTCGTGGCAGTGAGTGAGAATTTGTGTATTTTTTTGGACTTTGATAACACAGTGGAAAATTTGTCAGGAAGCACCACATTCTCCCATTTTTACACCTTGAGCAATGAGTAGCGGTGGGGAGTCCAGAGGGCCATGTACTCTCAAGTGGGGGAGTGTGGCTGGCAAAACCTGGTGCGTGTTCAGCTCTGTGGGTGAAATGCAGATGTTGTGTATCTGGCCACCCTTCCACAGGGCTGGACTTGACCTCTGTAGCCTTTACTGATGGGAATATCCTTTCCAGGTGGAAGTCAGGAGTAAATTGTTAGAGCCTGTCTGTTTTCTTTTGAAGGTATTGAGTGAAAGCCGTTGTCGATAAATTGTGGTTGTGAAATGTGCCTGAGAAGCAGGTCCATCTGCATGTGAGGAATAAAAACTCTGAGTGGTGCTGGTAATCTCTTCTTTGTGAAATGTTGGTGCAAAATATCCCAATAATCCAACTGTAATTATGAAATGAATATTCAATGTATTCAGTTATTTTTCTTTAGGAAACCAGATGTTGAGCTTGCACTGAATGCCATCAGTGATACATCTCATTTGTTTTGTTTTTAATCCCAGAAGAAGTTAGCTGTATACAACAAGATGCAGGAGTCTCTGGAAGTGACCCTTCCCAGCAAGCAAGAGGAGGATGAGAAAGACCAGCCCACCGAGATGGAGTACCTTAACTCTCGCTGCGTCCTTTTCACTTACTTCCAGGGAGACATTGGTTCGGTAGTGGATGAACACTTTTCAAGAGCTTTGAGCCAAGCCAGTAGCTTCAATCCAGAAACTGCCCTTACCAAGAGCAAAGCAGGGCTAAGTCCTCTGTGGAGAGGTAAGAGGAGCAGTAACTTGCTCTCTGTGGTATGGCTTACTCGGTCTGTGTTGTGGTAATGCATGTTGCATTGCAGCTGAAGTTTTGCTCTGTGGAGGTGAAAAAATTCCCTCAAATTTGAAAGAACTGAGGAGCTTCTTGGGGTTGAGTCATCTGAAGTGTAAAAGGGGGAAAGAGGTGCCAAAGACACAGAAGAAGCAGTCGTCTCCCTCTCTTGCCATAGCCGCAGCTCTGCCGAGGCCTGGGAGGAACGGGGCAGAGCTCACGTGGCTTCACAAACGTCTGCTGTGAGGTTGGGGGCTTATTTTTAAGCCCCAAGTGTGAAACTTGGCCTGTGAGGCAAAAGCAAAGCTGTTTGGGATGCTAGCCTTGGACGTGAGGAGACCCACGCAGCCTTCTCGGGTAACTTTGCCAGGCAATTAAGATTTGTCTATGGCTGCTTTCCAGGTAGGGAGGAGCCAGCACAGGGTGGAACAGGCTCGGATGCAAGCCCTGGCCCACGTGGCTGCAGCTGTGTGGTGTGGTGCATTGCAGCCTGCCCATGGGCAGAGCTCACGGGAGAGATACGGCCGTCATCACTGGCTTTCCATATGTAAGATGGGGATATTACTCTGCTTCCAAGCAGGGAGTAGAAACGTGGTAGGTACTGCGAGCGATTTGCATAGTGCCATAACATGTATGTCTTGTTATGCATATAAGCACAATCAATGTAACAAAGAGCAGATCTTGCCAGATATACTAGGTAGACCTTACAGATAAGATTTCAAAATTGGTGTCTAGGGAAAGCGTGCCAGTGAGACGCTATCTCCGTTTTGCTGAAAGTGGCAGTCTGGGTAGTTTTTCAGATCCACAGCTGCATTATTTCTGATCACGTCCTTATGTGGGCTGGCAAAGGGACCCAAACTAAGTATTGTGAGCAATGGCCTTGCACCGAGTTGAGTGAGAGATACCGTGAGGGTCCTTGTGGGAGTGGTGGTGTTCATAATCAGTGATGTTGAGGCAAGAGTGTACTGATGAAAGCCTCAGATAATAAAGAGAGACGGGATTTTTGGAAACCACTGTGAAGAGAAAAATAGCACAGAAGGACTTGCTTTCCAGAAGGATGATGACAAATCTGAGGAAGTTTAAGCAAAGGTCAGCACAAGTGGCTAGGGAGCTAGAGGAATTTATGGCTTGAGCCGGGATCATTAATGTTAATGGGAAATTTTCCGTTGAGTCGACTGAGAGCACGGTTGAATCTGTGCTTACTAAAAAGGAGACTGGAGCGTTTATAAATGGCCCAGACAGGCTATAAATGTTTTAGAGATGGGATCAAGGCAGTCCCCAGAGACTCCATACCTACAGCAAGCCTTCTTCCCTGAGCTTGGAGACGTACCATGGGTGGGGTTGTGTGTCTTCTCTTTGGCCCCAGACATGCCCTGCTGTTTTTCTCTGCCCGCCTCCCCCCATGGTTGCACAGCCCTCCCCAGAGGGCCCTGCAGGGGACAGGGTGGCCTGGCGTGACGGTTCTTCAGCCGTGCTGCCTCCCGACGCTGCGTGCCCCGTGCTGTCAGCAGGGAACGGAGGTCTGCGTGTCCTGAAAGTCTTCCTGGAATAAAGTAAGGGGATACACCCTCTGCCATCGCTGCACCTGCTGAAGCGGTATGAAAGTCCCTCGGGAGGCTGCGGGGCAGGGCTGCTTGGTTCTGTGCTGTGGACACTGAGAAAGCTGAGGGTATTTGCTTCTCCATAGAAGAGAAACCAACAAGAGTTTTATCCGGCCCAAATCAGTTTCTGAAAGATGCCTGCTTGAAAAAAAAAAGGGGGGAAGGAACGGTGCTAACACCTTGGTCTTCTGGTTCATGAACGGTTGTCAAAAATGCTGTTACAGCAAATGGATGTGAATTTGTATCCTATTACCTAAAGAAGTTAAAATATCATTAGCTTGAAGATCTTTTATAAATAACCTTCATGAGTAGTTGGAATTTTTGTCACTAAATTACTCAAAGATAAATTTTTTTAAAAAAAGAAGCTTTTGCATTTTGCGAAGTACAGATTTAAATGGGAAGTGTTGGCATGAACTGCCTACTCAGCTCACTGTTATTTCTCCTTTACCTGAAAGGAGGGATTAGTAGTGTTTTCTGCCTTTTTTTTTTTTTTTTCATCTTGTGGGGTTTTTTTTTTAGTGTCCTGATGGAAAAGCAAACTGTAATTTCATCATTAAGGTGATATTGTGGGGGTTTTTTTGTTTGTTTCAAGGAGGGATTTTGCTTATGTATAGAAAATAGGATCTGTTGTCCTGAAAAGAGCAAGTTTTCATCTTTTGTATGTTGAAAATACTGATCATTTTAGGCTAAAATTAACTTCAAAATGGACTTTTTAAAAAAGATAGTTCCCTACAACTGGCTTCAGTAACATGGACTTTGAATATTCAACTGTAGGTGTAGCAACCCGAAATCTTTTGCAGGGGCTAATGAAACTAATGTTACCTTGAAACTAATGTTACCTTGAAATTAATGTTACCTTAATGGTTATTTTTATCAACATGTTTTTCATACCTGAAAGTGGTTTTTCTTCTTTCTTGTTTTTCGTTTTTCTTTTTTTGTTTTTTGTTTTTTGTTTTTTTTTTTTTTTTCCCCTCCTGCCTTAACTGAGAGGTAGAGTTGTAGTACAGAAAATTCCATACATTGTCATCTTTACAGCATGTGCGCTTTGGCATGTTTTCAGTGCGTGTTGGCCAACCACCATGAACATTTGCATTAGTCACCACTTTGTGGTATCCAAGATGTTGCCATCGCCCTGCCTCCCTGTACTTCAAATCGGAAATTGTGGTAACTGTAGTATCTTTCTTGGCAGACAATTTTTGTTAAATGTCTCCTTCCCCACTCCTGAAATCCTGTGGAAGCTACTCAGATTTTTTTTTTTTTTTTTTTTTTCCTCAAGGACAGTGCTGAAATGCTGTTTCTCCATTGCCATGTCCCATAGAGGCCAGGTATCTGACATGATTGTATCTGTAAAGATAATTGGTTGTGCTCGCTGTATTAAAGGTGGGAAGGAAAGGAGACCCTTCAAACACTGTGGAAATGTGTGGTGGTCGGGGGTTGTAGTTCAACACAGAGATGGTTCTTGTTGATGAGGTTGCTGCACACTTCATACTTAGTAGCATCCTCTGTGAGCACGCAGGGTGGATGAAGTTTTCTTGCATGTTCCTATAACTTGGATGGACCCTGTATCTCCAGTGACATGATTTGACCTTGACCAGTGGGGTTGGCCTCTGCAGTTACACTCAACGGTATCTTGGTGGGCGCTGGTCCATGATAGTTTCTGACAGGGGTAATGGCTTTGTGAATGGTGCACAAGTTTGAAAAATGGAGGTGGCCAAACATGTTTTCTGTGGCCTAGACCTTCTGCACGATTGGTAAAGCCAAGCTGGTATGCAATCTGGGATGAATTCATATTGGCAAATACAGTGGTTTAAAGTGCTCTCTCCTGGTATTAAGGTTGTCCTGCGGATACTTTGTGGTTTTCTGTGCTTTTCTGAAGTGAGATGGTTTGGATTTAGGGCTTTTCCATGCAGATAACAGACAGATAGTTTCCAAAAACTCTCGATTACAGTGATTAATTTTCCAGAATACTGGCAATGCATTGTCAAGCTGTGCTCCTCTGTTAAGCAGTGAGGAAAACAACAGACTGGACATGAAGATGCTGGTTTTGCTTTTTTTTTTTTTTTTTTTTTTTTTAGCCCTGCTGCCAACACTGTAAGCCATGTACACTCCATCTCAGCGTAATCCCTTGTAAGAACGAACAATTTACAAACAAGGAACAACACCAATTTCAGAGGGGTGCCGAGGCTTCTGTAATATGCTTGAAGCTCTCTCCAGTCTTCTAGCATGAATTACAACATAAATACACTGCTAAAAACCAAGCTTTTGAAGAAAGCCATCTTTGAGTACAGTTTTCTAGATAAGCTTGCAGCCTCTGAAGCAGTTTGGCACAAAAAGAAGTTCTCTACATTTGTCCATAGTGCATTTGCAAAGTTTATTTCCAATATTGGAAGTTAGTCAGGCTCAATAAACTGCCTAAATCAGAGCAAATTGATGTGCGGAAAAATGTCTGTGATTTTTTTTAATGGATTTTAAAACAGATGCATGACTGTCCTAGTGCTAGTGATACAGTCAGAAAACACTTTACAGTTTTTGTTTCCATAATATTTTTGTGTAAGCAAAGTTCAGAGGCAGGAGAGTTTGAAGAATCTGTTCATTCTCAATGGTGTCTTCACCCAAGTCTCATTCCAGTTGCTTATTAAACAAAGAAAAACAAAAGGTCATTTACAAATTTATCTATTTATTTTTTTAAATGTTATATGAGGAACAGAGGATTCCTTGCCTCATCAGATATTAAACTTCCCTGGCTTTATTTCTCTGTAGGCTATTTTTATGACTGTTCTTTCATCAGAGGTGAAGTCCTGTATTTTTATGTTTCCATCTTTGACCAAAAAAACCCCTATTTGAGCTAAGACATATTGCACGAAGCAGTACTTTCAAACATAAGCTGGCAAGAGGATTGTGAGAATGGAGATGCCAATACTTTCCTACATGTCAAAACCACTAACAGCTCCTTCAAAAGAAAGTGATTTCATAATGTAGAATTATTGGAATCTATTTAAATATAAGTTGAGCCCTAGCTGTAAGAAGCAGTGAGTCTTTTATTTCTGACACAGACTTCTTTCAGTTACATAGATGTTTCTGCTTGTCTGATTCTACTGGGTATAGGGCAACATGATGTATTCTGTAAGGGACTAACATAAAATGCTTTAGATAATGATCTTTATCTCGTCAAAGCATGCAATTAGTTTGAGAAGATCTCGTATTCTTCCTTTAGCCAAATGTCTCCTAATCTGCAGTGTTACCTGGTTCTCTGTCCTCAGAAGCATTTACAGACACAACAGCTGCCTTCCTAAATGATGTGTTCTGGTCTAGTCAGGAGTTAGTCTCTCCTGATCCTGAGAGAGCTGAGACTCTTCAGCCTGAAGAAGAAAAGTCTTCTTGGAGAGGATCTTTTCAATATGTTTAAATACCTGAAGAGAGGGAATGAAAATGGGGGAGCCAGGCTCTCTTCAGCAATACTTGCTGACAAGAGGCAATAGGCATGAGTTAGAAAACAGGAAATTCCATCTGAACACAAGAAAACACTTTTTTTTTTTTTTTTTTTTTTTTTTTTTTTCTTTCTTTTTTTTTAAACTGTTGAGTGTGGCTAAACAGTGGAACAGGTTGCCCAGAGATGTTGAGTTTGGATCTCAATCAAAATCTGACTGGACCCGGTCCTGGACAACCTGTTCCAGGTGATCCCACTTGAGCAGGGGGGTTGTGGTAGATGATCTCAAGAGGTCCTCTCCTACCTCAACTGTCCTGTGGTTGTGTAACTGCTGAGGAAGCTTGAGTTCAGTGTTACAAATTTCAGAGAGCAGAAAATCATTGTGGGGTTTTTGTCATTAAATTTGTCGTTCAGCTTCAGTCATACTTCATTTCTCTCCTCTCTACCAGAAAGCTCAACAATTTCAAGCCAAAGGAGCAGTTTCCCAACTTCATTTTGGACCAGCTCTTACCAGCCTCCCCCTCCACCATGCTTAAGTGGAGTACATCCTGATTTCCCCGTTACTGCACCAGGCACCTTCCCAACACCAGATCCCAGCAGCTGGCCAGGACATGGCCTTCATCAGACTGCCCCACCTCCTCCCCCTGCTGCATCTGAATCCTGGCATTATCCTTTAGCAGCATCTCAGGTGAGCCCTTCGTATGCACACATGCATGATGTGTACATGCATCGCCATCACCCTCATCCACACGTGCACCATCACCATCCCAGCTCACACCGCGACCCCAGGTACGGGTCCCTGCTGATGCCTTCAGTCCGCACAGCCAGGATTCCTGCTCCCCAGTGTGACGTGACAAAGACAGATCCCACTGCTGTCACCAGCGCTACCTCAGCATGGGCTGGAGCCTTCCATGGAACGGTGGACATTGTGCCAAGTTTTGGGTTTGACACAGGTAAGATGGTTCGATTGTGTCTGTGACTTGTTTTAGCAGGAAGAATTTGAGCAAAGAAGAGGGCTCCCTGCAGCTGACGCAAGGCTTGTTCTCAGAGCCTTTTCCAAATATATTTCCAGGTGGGAATCTCTCCTGTAATTGCTGTTAGGGCAGATGAGCTGTGAAACATCCAGCTTTTGCTGAGAGACCTTTGTCTGCTTTGGTCCCATTCAAGCCAAATGACTTGTGACATGATACGCATTTTTTTTTTTTTTGTTTAAATCTTGTGCGAAATGGTTAATTAATCTTCCATGTGGAAGCTTCCAGCTTGTTCAGCTAGTTCATATGAGCATTCACCAAAATATAGCTCCAATGAGGACTGAACTCATAACTTGTCAGTACATGAAGATTGCATCTTGCTCATCTAAATTGGAACAGATCAGCATTTCCTTCCTGTGTAGTATCCATGTGTCACAGAGAGAGTAGAGATGCTGGCTGAGCTGTGCTCTCCATCAAACTAAACTTCTTTCTGTAGGGTCCAGGCAGAGGTCTGTGAATTAGATTCATTTTACTGTAGGGTCTGTAGCCATAGGACAGCCTCCATGAACTACACCTGCACCTGCGAGCTTTGACTGGCAGGCCCTCTCCTCGGTGTTAGGAGCAGTCTAGCAGCCCTCACTGTTCATAGTTCCTTGCGATCGGGTGATGGGTGACTAACAGTTTCCAGTACATCTGTCCTGGAGCTCATATGCACTGTTGAGATCTCCTTTTTCTGCTTGGTATTTATCTCACCAGCAGCAATCCTTGCGGATTAGTACTTCTTAAACATATTATATATTAAGGAAATATACTAGGTTTGCATATCTGTGCCCTTTTCCTTAACGTACCTGTTTGTCTCTCTTCCTGATAGCTCTAGCCAGCTGATTCAATGTGTGAGAAGCACTTCCTTGCTTTGATTAGTGTGCAGGGGAACAAAGAAATGGTGGAGAAAAAAAATAGCATCTTAAATATGAAATACTATGAACCCAAACCCCCATTATGACTGAGCTAACCTAATACAAATCTCCCTCTTCCCTTAATAGCAACTGGGAACCAATAATCTCTTCTAAATACTATGCCACTTGCTGCCTCAAGAAATTAAGAAAAGTGTAATAGGATTCTTAACGCTGGACAATTTTGCATCTATTAATAACATTTCTAGCCATGCCAATGATACAAGAGGAATTACATTTTATGCTTTTGGGTATAAAATGATAATCTGACAAGACTGCGTTCTCAAGTTTTGCCCTTCTGACAAATTCTGTAATGGGAGTGAGCTGCCTTCTCTGAAGCATGAGCAAATTGTCACTGCCACCGTTTAGAAAGGATGAGCCCCTGGTCTGACAGTAGCCCCAGCAGTCCAGCTCCAGAGCTCTGGTATTTGACTTACGTTTTGGGGAGCTGAGAACTGTGTGAAGGATTGTTAATCAGGGGAAACCACTACCTGGCTTAGGTATAAGTCCGGTCTGGAATGTGAGTTGTTTCAGTGCTGGGCAAGTTGGTTTGCTTACTGCTACTTTGTTGGTAGCAGTACATCTAATAAACCAGGTGCCTTTTCTCTTTTCTGTAAGAGAGCAGTACCTCAAAAAGGGCTATGGATCCTAGCACTGCCTTACAGGACTCATACGCTTTGCTTGGTGCTGCCTGCTCCTTGTGAAAATCCCTATGGAAGGGTACAGTTGGATGCTAATTTTGTCAGGATCCTGATTTGGCGGTGCTTGACAGTGGCTTGCATGTCTTCTATTTGTCTACTTGGTGTGGGAGGCAGTGGAAAAGGCCTGAACTGTTAATTTCTGGCCCATGCCTGATGTGTGGGTTTTAGTCCATGAGCTCCTGTGGGGGAAAAGAAAGAGGAGAAATGTGTGACTGGTTTGCATGAACAGAAGATCTCAGCAGGCCAACGTCTCACTTGTTTGTGACTATTCAAAATGGCCAGGCACTGAAACACAAGAGCAAAACCTTATCAGGCAGCCCCAGTTTGGCACGTAAGGCTTTGGAAACAAGGGAGCAAGCAACAAAACACAGCAGGTAGTGGTAGCCTGTGACGTTACGATTAATTGCTCTCTACCCTGCACACTCCTCTCTCCTGTGCTCTCCAAGCAGAGGCTTGCTGGGGAAGGGCAGGACCTTTCAGCCTTGCGGGCAGCTTGTACATTTGAGACAAATGCTTTGGTGACACATTTGAGGCATGATCATGGTGAAAAGAGGGAGCTTAATTGCCCCAGTGTTTTGCATGCAAGCCAAACGGTGTCAACCCAGGGAAGATGTGCTGCTGGGGAGAGGAGGGGGCTGCTGAAGCACTCGCCAGCACAGGCGAAACTTTTCTTGCTCCATGTCCACACCAGGGGAGGATTGTACTCAATAAATCTCCACACAGAATTTAATTACATTTAACTCTAATGCGAGACAGCAGTCTCAACAGAGACGCTAAAACCTGAAGGGCCTGGCAGAGTGTGCTGGCTTTCTGGGGCATAGAAGTGGTTTCCCCAGAGTAGGGTGAGGCCATAGTGGCAAGAAAACTTCAGTTCTGGAAGTCTTTCCTCATATGTCCCTGGAGAATAAAAGATAGCAACCTGTGGAGCTGTCAGTGTGTCAGATTCCATGAGCTGCAGATGATTTATATAAAAAAGCTCATTTGATATATACCTAGACATTGTTTTTCAGAGCCCTTCAGATGCAAAAATGATTCCCCCTCCCTCCTTACTCTGGGTCACGTTTCTTGTGCTACTGTCACATGCGATTACAGAAACATTTGCAAAATTCCTCATGCTGAATTACATGGAGTGATAGTGTTGGGATCAGGGCAAGCTGGCTGTAATCTTACCCTCTTCCAGCTACATTGTTGCATCTCTGCCATACTAAGCCAAGTATTCGATCTCATGAATGGGTGATGCTGAATCACTTCAAAGGTTAAGAGGGGGTTCCCCTTGCATGCACGGTATAGTTCAGGAATTTATGTTTCAGAACAGATTGCGTGGGACATCAGCATATCACTGTTCATAGAGCTAATAAAGTATTGATCCGTCTTGCACATCTGTTTGAACTTACATGGTCCCATTTTAGAGAATGAAGAAGCATTTAGCTACCTGATTCCCATTAAATGTGGCTTAATCCTCACATTGTGTGCTGCAAATTAACCCTTTTAGAAGCTTCTTTATTGGTGCAAGTGGGGTTAAAGAAAATGCTAGTCTACATCAAAATCTATTAAAACCTGTAATGTTTATGGCTGCTGGTGTGCAGTGTCTTTTCAAAGCCGAAGTGCCCAAGCTATAGTGCTCAATATAAAAGTATGTTTTATATCAAGCATTGACATAAAAACATTGGTATAAGCACAGCATGTTTGTGCTTTAGGCCACAATTCTCTGCCCTGCCGATGTCAAGCAAAGCAAGGTCAGTCTCTAACCGCACTGACTGCGGTTCACGGCTTAGGTACAGAGAGTGTTGCTGCAGCTGTAATGCCACAGCGTCAGGGCTAAATCCTTGTGTTTACGTTAAGGGTGCACAAACAGAGATGAGCATTTAAGACCAGGGGGGTGGGAAGGGGAATTGCTGTCTTGCAGTGGAGCGGATGGTTCCATCATCTCAGTGTTTTCCTCAGGAGCAGGGCGGGAGGCTGCTCAGCACACAGGCACTCCAGGTGATCAGTCGGCTTTGGCTGCGCTGGCAGCTGCCGGGTCTGCGGGCAGCCCATGGGGAGGAGAGCAGAGCGACTCGCCCTGCTAGTGCAGAGCCTAGGAGGACAGCCTGTCCTGCTGTCGGACAGATGTGCTGGAGAAGGCTTCCTGTAGGCCCAGCACACTGTAAAAGCAGGTCAGGATTTTGGCATATTCGAGGGCTGTAAGTCTGTCTTACATTTGAGGTGCACATTCTTTACCATGCAAAGTTGTGCACATTGAGGTGCATAGCTTTAAATTTAGGTGAATTAATGACATGCTCTAGTCCTGGCTAACTATGGAAAGTCCACTTTTGGAAATGCCTGTATGTCAACGTGTCACGTTGAATACGGAATTTGAGTGGTCAGTCAGTCTGCTGCCTTCTGTAGAATTGTCTCTGTTCACACACCCCACAAGTTTGTCGCAACTCATTAAGTTTGTTTAGATGTTCTCCCAGAACCTGTGTTCTGCTTGTGTGGCAATTGACTATAACATTGGTATCCCAGAAGCGGGGAGTTGTGCTGGTGTGGCAATACTGACTCGGGCAGCACAAGTGAGGACATCCTTACTAAGAGGAAAATGTTCTTGCAGCAGGCTGCAAGTGAAAGCTCTCAGTTAGTAGCAGGGTTGCAGTTGGATTAGGACTGCAGATAGCCTTGCCATGAAGGAGATGGGAATATAATGAGGAAAAGGCACGGAAAGTGTTCCACATTCAGTTCTGTAACTAAGGCAACTTTGTTTTTTCGGATTGTTTTCTCTGGCTGTTTAGACTTAATAGCTATACCTTAAACATCCATGTTACAGTTATTTCTGTTTGCTGCAAAGACACCTAACTGGGAAGGTGTCTGTTCAGCTGGTTGTTCCCCTTCTACCAGTTGCTACTATCAGATGGACATCCTCTTAAACAGGTGTGTGTGTCATTTTTTTTTTTTAAGCTGCTAGGAGCCATATAATCCATTTCTGTTATTATAGGCTTCCATTGCCTCTGGTGGCCTTTAGGGCCCCACTGGTGAACTTAAGTGACTTCCTTACATTCTGAAAGGTTTCTGCTGTTTGACTCCCTCTTTTTTTTTTTTTTTTCCCCCCCTTGTCTTTTTTTGCGTGTCTTTGTTAAAAAAATTGTAAATAGCAGGGCAAAAATAACACAAAATTATCTTCACTAAATTTGAGGGAGCTTTGAAGGAAACTAATAGCAATTTGTTATGACTCCGTGCACGATGCTGCCAGGAAAACAAGTAACTCTTAAGCCACAAGGAGACACCTTCATTGAGCAAAGAGTCTCCAAACATGTTTTTATAGGCATGCTTTAATGGAGGGATATCCCAGTTTTTCCAATCTAAAGACATAGGTGCAAGTGCATGTGAAATGGAGCAGAAAGCCACTGAACAGGCTGTGGCATGCCATACCTGTGTGCTCTGCTTTCCCTGTCTGTTCACTGCTAGACACACAAGGGTTTGGACACTGCTGAGGGATCCTCACGTGGATAGAGCCATATGCTGTCATCTTTTATGTGACTGTTAATTGCTTTGTAGCACAACTCTGAAATTATGTTGATCATCATTTAATATTTAACTGTTTGTACTCTTAAAACAAGGAGGTAGTGGTCAGATCTGAACCCATCATGCCTATTAGGCTTTCTGAAAACATATGGGTCTTCCCTTGTGTTTCACTATTTGATCAGATATGGAAATGAGAGATTCATGCTTAGTACGTGGATCTGTTAATTTTCACAGATTGAAGATCAAAAAACACGGACCTTCAATGGTTACAACATCGTTGAAGCTTGGAGTTGTGCCTGCTTACACTAGTGGCGAAATTGGCCCTAAATTCTTAGCAGATCAGGTAGTTGTTGCATTGGTCTTGGTACACTATATAGCAGGGTAATATACAGTATGACACAGAGTGGAGCATTGCTGTCTATATTGCAATGACGGTTTACAGTGGGAAGCGAACCTTCCTTTCACGAAATGTGATTTACTTGGCTCAAAACATCAAGGGGCAGGTTTTAAACTGATGAGTCCTAAGTGCCTTGCTACCTCTGAAAATATGTGCCTGCACTTCTATCCTTTTTACTTTCCCTATAAATGAGCAAGAATGTGTCGTCTTTGGGATGTTTCATCTGCACCTCCCCCTCTGTAGTCTGGATTTTAGGTATACGCCCTGTTGGGTGTAAATCTAGCAAAGATTGAATCCCTCTGTAGCAGAGAAATCCTGGATTATAACACAGGTTCCAAGTCTATAATGCTAAAGCCACAACATAGCTCCATGTTTATTAGATAGTCCTCACTTTTTATAAAGGAAAATGTTAGAGGAACTCATAACAAATGCAAGCTGAAAAGCATTAATTTCTCCCATGTGGAAGCACTAGCCATTCTTGGCTAAAAATCTGACACTCTGTAGGTGAAATTACTTGGGTTTTTTACATGCTGCGGGAACATTTTCCCTCTCTCTTCTGTAAGGTGAAATGCTACAGAAACTGTGAGAGCCTAAAGTGTCACAGACCTTTTCTAAAAGAGATCGGGTCTGTGGCTGGCCCCTATCAGGAAAGGTTACTCTGTTGTGTACTGGATTATCTATGCAGACCTTGCTGGAGGATTTTATCATGCCAAGTCATGCTCCAAATGAGGTCAAAACAAGGAAGGACACACAAGATTTTTATTAGCATTCCTGAACCGCTTGAGCCAGTCTAAAACTTAAGTGTGGTTTAAGCTTATCTCACATAAACTAAAAAATTGGGAGCAATAGCAATATTACTAAAAAGCCCACTAGGCTGGTAAGTCGTGGGGTTTTTTCTTCTTCTTTTTTTTTTTTTTTTTTTTTTTTTTTTAAATCAAAACCTGATTATCCTTACTTTAGTTGCTTGGAGAGGGGGAGGAAAAAGCTGTATCAAATTTAAATTTTTATTTTTTTTTTTTCTTTTCTGAAATGTAGGTCTACAGCATCAGGACAAGAGCAAGGAAACTTCTTGGTTCTGAAGTTCAGATAAATTAAGACCAGCTAGAGCTGGAATCAGCGCAGCTGGGCGGGCGATATAAGTCGTTGACTCCTTCTGCATGGGGCAAAGGACACACATGAAGATGAAGAGTCAACCATTCTGGTTTTGCTATTGAGCCTTTTGTTTGTAAGGCTGTATATGGGTCCCACAGTGTTGGAAAAAACCAAAAACTTAACTTTCCTTTCTTTCCTCATCTGAGCCTGCTGCAGCTGGGCAACCTAACTCCTTTCTGCTCCTTTAACAGTGTTTTGTTTTGTTCAGCTTGATAGTTTTATGAACAGTCTCAATTGTCAAGAGGAAAACTCTCCCTTGACTACAGTGCGCCTCCTTTCAGGAATACAGGATTTTGTAGCTCTTTGTGCATCTATTTTTGTAGAAATACAGAAAGCTTGGGTAAGGATTGATGGGCTATTTTAGGATGATGTATTTTTTTAAAAAAAATTGTAAAATTGTTAAGTTCTGTTTAAAGAACTTGCTCTCAGAGAAGCACTGGCAAAAAAAAATGTATAAAATGCTATTTTTAGATGTCTGTGATGTGTTTGTGCATTTTGGTTTTTTTGTTTGTTACCTCAAATGTCTATCTTTCCTTTCTTTTTAAAAAGCTAAACCTCCATTGTTTCCACATTACTAGATTTTGATGGTTTTGTCCTTTTGTTCTAGCTTAAGCAAGTATAATTTGCACCTGAAGTTTCAGCCAAATATTTTTTCCTGGTGTTAGATTGTAGTAAGAGTGGGTTTATTTTCTTGCTTCTAAAGGTGGCTTTGTGCTGTGCCAATTGTCAGAAACTTGCAAACACCTTTAGCATGAAACAAAGCTTGGGGTTACAGGAACTGCATTTCCAACCCATCCGTTCTTTCAAAATGGACCAAATACTCCCATGGATTTAAATCAGACATGAGTCTGGGCCTCATCTATGCTCCATTGAAGCTGATGAACAGAGTCCCCTATGGGTTATGTTCCAGGTACTCACAGTGGTCATAAATACCAGTATACGCTTATTTTAACTCATGAGGCAGGACATTCAGCTAAGCCATTTCAACTTATGACATCAGTGTTCAGGAAAGAAATGTCAGTTTTATAAAAATACGTAACTTGTGGAAACAAAATGTTCTCAACTGGCCTGATCTGTCTGCTGAGCACCTCAAGGAAAGCGCTGAGATTTCCAACTCCTGTTGACTTCAAAATCTGTCTAACCTAAGATTTGCTGGAGGCATCATGAGACTCCAGCTGAAGCTCTTGAATTTTGTAAGAAGTTACATGTGCTCAGTGTGCACAAATTCAGGCTTGGCTGCTGTCTGGGTAAGAATCTGAATGTGGAAACAACATGGCCATGTCTAGCCACAATGCTCTGCAAGGTGTTTGGGAAACCTCATTTCTGGCCTGGGCCTTGGGTCTGACTTGCATAATAATGACTTCAGCTGAAGCCAAAGTGAGCACGATCCAATCCTGAATAAGGGCTGCAGGATTTCCCTTGACAGCCACAGTCCTGCAATGGGCTGGAGCTGGGTCAGCCTCCGTGCCCAGCCCTTGGTGACTCCAGTGAGTGTCAACATGTGCTTAAGGTGGGACGGAGCACAGGATTGGGACCTGGGTTGCCAGATCCTAGCTATTACTTGGAGATGTTGCCTTTCTGCTCTGTGCACCCAGGGTCCCTCTGTAATATTTCCTATTATATTTCTGTACTACTGTTTTCAGACATCCCTGTCTGAAGGACGAACCAGCTAAATGGAAACCAAGACATAAACACATGGCTGAGATAAGAAACAGTTTAATTTTAAGGCTTGTAATTGTAAATGTAGGTTTGTCAGGTGGAGACCACATGGATCTGCCTGACAAAGGGGAGGGGGAGTGTTGGGATGTAGATGACACTCCAAGGTTCAGGCCTCCCTCCCTGTGCTGCTGCTTTTCTCCAGGCTTTTTGAACTTGATCCTATGAGGTATTGAGCGTTCTCCTTTGCCATGTGAGAAGGCTTGACATGCTGGTGCTGGAGGCATTAGGATTATGTCACAATTTGGCAAGACCCTTAAGTGTGTACCTTGCTGATTTGAAGTTTGAGACAGCATAAAAGTGCTGAATGGACTATGCTTAAATATTACTTTAAAATAGCAGGGTTGTAGTTTCTGTGTTGGGATGCTGAATTAAATGTGGTGGGGTCTTTTTCCTCATCTTTATAGTCCATCAGCATTTCTTTCTCTTAATAAATTTTACTCTCATGACAGTTCTATATATTATTGCTGCTCTGGTGGCGCTAGCTCCTCAATTTGTCAATGAATTCATAATGCAATGGGAAAACTGTATCAGGACAGTACAGTTCAGGAAATATCTCAAGAATAAGAGTGCTGACTTAGGAATTCTGACAGTATTAGAAATACTGGGAAGAAAAAAATATAAGTTTGTTTTTTTGTTGTTTTTTTTTTTCTGGGCTTGGCAAAGTGGAAGGCAAAGAGGCAATGTATCCTCTTTGAACTTCAGGGCTGGAGGGTTTGGGTGGCAAGGGGAGCAAAAGAGAAGGCAATGTTCCTTTTTGACATGTAGTGCATTTGACTTCCTGAAATAGTTTAAAGTCTAGTAAGAGCAATCAGTTCATTGCCTTCCTCTTTGCAAGGTCAGATGATGAAGGACCTCCTCCTGTTCCCTATAGATGTCAAAGCAGAATGGGACAGGGAAAACCAGGCCCACAGTTTGCACTAGAACCCCTTTCTGGATTGATTTATTGAGTTGATGGGTAGTGGGGATGAGTATGTGGTGAAGCTATTGCCTCTTTAACCTCAAGGATAACTGTTAAGTGCCCAGTTTCCACTGTTGAACCTGTGAGTGTGCTGAAGGAACTTCTGTTGCTCTGCAGGCTTGGGGAGACAAGTGCCAATAAAAACCTGCTATCGTCTATAGCCATTCATGCACCAGTCAGTTGACTTTGAAAGTCAATTTTTTTTTTTTTTTCCCTTGGTCGCTAACCAGCCCCTGTAGTAACAAACAAGTTGAAAGCAAAAGCACAAGTGCATAGCACTAGCCCTGCTTCTATGTTCTACAATTTGAAGGGTGGGAAAGAAAAAATTCTTCCCTGTGAGAAACTTCTAAGTTCAATTCAGCAGATTTACACCCCCCCCACACCTCTCACACGCACACTTATACACACGCACAAATGTGCTTATGAGAAGCAGATGCTGTGATGGTTTTGTTCTTGAAAGAGGAGGGGAATACTTGCTCGCAACATTGCAGTTACGGAGAATTGATGGCAGTGAGAAAGAAACAGAAATGTTAAGATTGCTCATGTTTCCACAGATAGGAAAAAAAGGCCCTTAAAATCAGGTCACTGACAAGTTATGTGTCTTAACGTATTACTAAAGGAGTTGTTTCATTCTTTTTGTGTGTGGTGAGTTCTGATGCTGTCCCAAGAAAGTGAATGATTCATTTTGTGAGGGCTTATAAAACATGATGTACTTTGTCACTTTCTGGGAGAACATAGGGAAATTATTGCTTTATTTCAAGAAAATCTACATACTAAACTCCTTAAAGTTGTTCAGGATTTGATTTTATTCCTATTAATGTTGAGAAATCTGCTGTTAATTTTTGTGTCTTCATTTGAAGACTGGGAGGGTTCAAGCTGTCCACCAGTTTTTGAAAAGCAGGTACCAATTTCTTTTAACTGGGCATTTCCATCCCAACAAGGTGATGGAATAGTGCAGCTACTGACTGCCCATCAGATTTGATTTCTGGAAGGCTGGCCAAGCTACACTTGGCAATATTAAAATGCACTTTGTTCTGGTTTCTTTCTTCACCAGACACACAAATTCAGTTATCAGTTTATCTGATACTTCTTTCATAGAGTGAAGTTCTTCAGTGAATGGCAGTTTTCTCTCAATTGTCCACTTCTGCCTCAAAACATGCTTTTGAGGATGAATCTCTCATCACAACTTTCAGAGAGAGCAGAAGTTGCGGAAGTGTCATGTTTCCCCCCACTTGTACTTAGGATCAACTTGCCTGTACCCAGTGTTTCTGCTTCCATGTCTTGCTCTCCTCCCACAATTCTTTACGTGTATGTATATATTTATAGACATATATATGCACATACATGTGTAGCTATACCTGGTTCCTTCCATGCCACCCTCATGCTTCAAATGCACGTCCTTTGGAAATGAAGTGAATGAAATCACTAAATCTCATCTGAGACTGAGAAAATGTAGGCATTTTATTGCATTCTCTGTAACCTCAGGAGTGAATGGAATTTCTCCACACTTGTTAAAAAAACCCCAAAAAACAACAGCAAAAAATAAAAACCCCCACCTTTCAAACCCCCTGATTAATTTTATCTCTAAAGATGACTATGGAGCCAGCAGAGTTATGTAGAGAGGTGCAATATGTTGCCTTCCAGCAGACAAGCATATCTTTTTGAATATGATTCTTTGAATATGATATTTCAGGTACAAGCTTTTTCTCCTTATCAATGGACCAGCAACATATATTTCTTATAAAAAATTTAGAAATATATATATTTTTAAAATTGACTTCTTGGCTTTAATATGTCAGCCTTTGGGCTTTTAAAAGGTATTTGGATGATAAATATTGTTTATGTGTGGATTTTTAAAAAAAGTTGATGCATGTTGTTTGGAACTGAAATCTCATGTAAAGCAGGAAGGTATTTAAAAATAAATACTGCTTTTACTTGTTAGCCCTATGGGCACAATCTGACAGTTGTGAGGCAGGAAGTTGTCCCTTTAAAGACTAAGGGACACTTGCCTGAGCAACGTCAAAATCCAGTCCCTGTGACAGGAGAGGCAGGAGCAATCTTCTTGCAAAGGTTGAGCTGATCGAGCTGTGAGCAGAGATGATCCTCTCCTGCACTGTATGTAGATGGTCGGGCACCCACTGCTCAATGTGTTAAAATTAGGCTCTGTTGGCAGGTTTATACTTACTCTGTCTTATGGGATGGGGATGAACTGGTTGCCAAGGGGAATTAGAGATGTCCCTGGAAACCTGTGTTTTAGCTGCCCTTGGTCTGCACAGCACCCATGACTCTCTCCCTGTTCTTGCTCTGTGGTCTTCATGTCACCATGGTGGGACCTGTGGAAACTGGGCTCGAGTTCCCTGTGAAATATGGGGATGGTTTTAGTTCCCAGTAGAGTTTAGGGATGGGGGTAATTAAAACATCACAGTTATCTCATGCACCTGCTCAAAGGCTCAAGACTTCAAGGTGGATCAGCTGCGCATCATTGATGATGGCCATTTGTATACAGGAGCCTGGATACTGCTTCCTCCCCTCGGTGTATTTGGAAATCTTCGATGGCATTGAGATCATTGGGACCAGCCTTGAATGCCTAAATTGCAGTCTAGTGTTGGCTGGCACAGCGTGGTGGCCTGGGGTCTGGCCCAACATTGGTGGACATCAATTGCAATCAGCATTGATTCCAGTGAGCTTGGTCTCAGGTAGCTAGTACCTATAGATAACCAATATTTATAGCAGTTGAGGTTTACAGTAATCTAGTAAAGTATCTGCAGAACTATGCTGCACTTTCCCTGCTAGCTGTTCGTAGCTGTTGTTTAAAACCGTCTGTCAAATCAGGGTCCCTCTCCTCCCGCCACCTGTTTTCCAACCCTGCTTCCCTCAAAACTCCATTGAACTTTTTTGCCCCTCTCATCAAAACTGATGGGGGCCTTTGTATAAAGAAAAGTGTCACTGTTTTAGTTACTGAATAAATAATTTAATGTGAATTTTATTGTTATTTTTTTAATGTAGCATTTTCACTTTGGTCTGTATTTCTCAACGGTTAGCTAATGCTTTCTTTTTATTCTTACGCAACTAAAGAACTCATAAATCTCTTTGTAAATTACAGCATCCTGAGTTCCTTTTTTTTTTTTTTATGTGATTAATTTCCACGAGCCAAGGGTTTGTCTTGTGTTGAAAACATTATAAAACAAGTGTTCTAAACTGGTTATCTACTAAAATTGGATGGAGTCAAAGCCTAGCATCAAAGGGATTACAGGTAGGGCTCTCACAAAGGCACTAGCTTTCCATTTCAGATACTGTCAATTGCTTCTGCTACAAAGTCTTCTTTTTTAAATATCTTTTTAAGTTGCATTAACACTAGAGGCTATTTTACAATCAGACCTAGTAGAATCACAATGTGACACTTAGTGTAAGACCCTTTTTTAATTTTATCATTTCCTGGCAGTTTTGACGGTCATCAAGTAGAGACTTTCTATGCAAATTATTTATCTCAAATTGACTTTTTTTGGCAAAGTTCAGTGATTTGCACTAAGGAGGTAACTTTGCCCATGCTAAAATTATTTTACAACTGTTTAATTAAGAAATGTTTGCATGTCTATGTTCTGGCTCGAGGGCTGAAGGTTTGGTGTTTTGGTCACAGATACATCATTTACTGTTCCAACAGAGGGGAAAAAAAATACCCTTGAAGCTTTAGCTGAGCAGTCAGCTTTTGAAAAATTGCCACTTGCACGCAATCAACAGGGAGCTGTTAAGAGTTTAGTTGCAAAATCCTCTGAAGATCCTGACCATATGGGATGTACTCTGTTTCAGAGCATCAGGAGATGAGCAGGATTTTCCTGCTTCAGGCCCTGTTTCCAGGACCAGACAGCAAGTAGAGCACTTTTTTTCTCTGTGCAAAATCACTGTGTTCTTCTTTCTTAGGCTGCGAGGAAGAGATGGAGAGAGCTGCCAGCCAGAAGCTCAAGGAAAGGAAGGCCAGGAAGAGACTGGGTTCAAAAGTTTCCTGTAGGAGAGAATGGGGTTGGGAGCTACCAGGAGAGAAACAGTCTCCATGGACAGTGGGGATGAAGATTGGATGCGGACCACTGAAAAATAAGCAAATGATGCCTAACAATTGCTTGGCTAGTACATGAAAGACAGAGTGGGATGTGGTAGCCATTAAAAAATACTAGAATAATGTAAGGACTTAGAAATTTGGTATAAACTAAGTGTCAAGGAAAACTTAGGATAAACATTGCAGGAAATTTCTTTCTTTGAAGTGAGCTGTGTACACTGCGGTTTAGTCTGTGAGAAAAGATGTGGGAGCCCTGTTGCTTTAAGACAATCACAATTATCCTCAGTGAAGCAAATGTGCTTTAGGAAGCAAGAGTGCGTTAAGCTAGGGGATGAACTAGCTGAAATGCTTTTTCTTGTCCCTGTAAGTTCTGCTGCTCTCACCAGAGTAGGGCTCCCGCTGTGTTGCCCCACACCTGGGTTTCCAGGTGCTCATGGGGGTTATTTCTACATGCTGTCATTACCTCAAGAAATGAGAGCAGGGGAAGTGATGCTCAAGAGTAAGCATTCTTTTCTGACTGATTTTATTCATGACAATCCACGTCCTCCATTAATGTAAATCAGTATCACTCAGTTGGCTTTAGTGATCTTAATGCCCATGGAGAATCTCATCAGTTACATTCAGATAAACTTTGTTTTGGGTGTTATCAGCTGGAAACTGGGTCCCAGCCTGGTGCCTGGGGGAGCTGCTTCCCTTGGAGCCAGGACTGAGCTGGGTGACCTCAGCAGTGCTCGGCCCGCCTGGTGCAGGGCAAATGCCATGGAAAAAGCGAGGAGCGGGGCTGGCATCCTCTGTGCAGTGACTGTGGCCAGATGCCAGCTGCCAGGGCTGGGGCTGGGGCTGGCTGGTCCCAGTGGGATGAGGCTGGCTGGTGCCAGCGGGACAGGGCTGCCATCAGCCCTTCATGGAGGGCCCAGGCGCAGTGGGGCTGGTTGTCCCGGCAGGACCTCAGACTCCAAGGGGTTATGTTGCCTGCATGATGTGGGAGGCCGGGTGGGGACCAAGACATCTGGTGAGAATTCCTCATGGCTGAGCTGTGCGTTGGGCTGGGATGCCGATTAATTTAGCTGATTTCTTTTTTGGGGTTGTTGGGAGGAGGAGGAGGGCTGGATGCCGCAGCCTTCCAGTAATTGTCTCTCCTTCAGAATATCACTTTTGCTTTCTTTGAAGACAAGCGAGAAATTACATTTAAAAAAACCAAAACAACAAACCAACACCAGGAACTACACCAGTGTCTTTGCCTTGACAATAAATGTACATCTGCAACAGTTTATCACTATGGGAAAATGAGCGGGTAATAAAGTTTAGATGTTGGCCATTGCATGTACAGAGGTATCACAGGCTTTGAAAATTATTTGTTATGTGAATGCCCGTAGTAGCACCAAGGTTCAAAGGGAGGTTTGTTTTTCATGCCCATTTAGTTATGAATAACACCAGCTCTAATTTCCTCCTCCCACCAGCAAGCAGAGAGTCCTACATTGGAAGCCAAATATAGCAACAAAGATTTCTATATCTGGCCAAAACCAAAAAATCTGTTCCTTTTTAAGAATAACACTCTATTCTTTTCTGATGGAGATGGATAAAGAGAAAATTCAACTTTAAGGAAGCCAGTTTCTCAGTGGGAAACTCCCTAGTCTCTCTCAAATGCCCAGTGTAAAAGGTATGAACTTATTTTTTGGCATCTCTGTAAATGCCAATGGGGAGATTTCTGTGGAGCCTCATCAGTAAAGCACTTTTGGGGTGGCAGTCTGGATGAATCTTCCCCACTCACTGGTGTGCTTTTTCTGCCCTGCTTTGACTATCTTCTGAGCAACAGAGCCAATGGTGAATGGGAACTCCATGAGCTGCACAACTACCCCTTGTTTTTCTTTACCCTTTTCTTTCTGTTTTGTTTCTGTGGAGAATTTAATTCCTTGACTCTGAGGGACAGACTGCTCCACCTGGCAAGTAAGCTTGACGATGCAGCATGGAGCAGCAGCATCGCCTCACGCTCCCTTCCTCCTTGCCTTTCTCATCAGGGACATATGCGGGAAGCCAGCCCTATGCTCTTTCCCATGGCCAGACTTGCAAGCTGTGCAGTGTCCACAGAGGGTGACCAGGGACAGTGGGACTCCCAGTTCCCTGCCTGGCTGGTTGAGCTAGAACAGAAGGGACGTCTTACAAATAAAACCCAGAAATGTTCATGGCCAAATACTTCCTCAGGTAATCATTTGACCTTTTCTGAATTGGATCTAATGCCACTTGAAGATGAGCATGTACATAGGTGTCACTCTACCTGTTTTTAAGCTGGAATGTGCTTTTAGGAAGAGGCAACACTCTCCACACCTCCACCTCTTCCTGATCTTGAGCAGTTTCTTTGACTTCTCTACACCATCTAAGGAAAGCTATTCAGTACTTCCTTCAAAGGATTTAATGGGAATTCCAACCCACCCCCACCACCCACCCATAAGCAACTGGTATCTGTGACATGAGCAAAAAATCCCTTTCTCTAATGTACTGGCTGTCCTTGTTTCAGAAGTGTTACCTCATTCATTTTCAGACTGTTTGACTGAAGGCCTTTGCTGTAAGGGGAGTACTTCAGGATTATAGAGTTAGCTCTTCTTCCTTTGGAAACCTGGGATTTTTTTGTTGACTTCAGTAGAAGCAGCCTTGGACTGCTGATGCATTTTAAAGCCAATGCAGGGAAGTGTCATCCAGTGAATATATTTGCACTGTATCTGTTCTGCCAGCCATGTGACTGATGGAGTTTTAAATAAACACAGGGATGTTTGGAAATATTTTGTGTATGTAAATATGTAAAATATGTGAAACAAATCTAACAGCTGTGGGGTGTACTTGTTGCTCACGTGAGGAGGCTTTGTGTAATGTTTTTTTTTTCCATCATCCCCTCTTTTTTTAAGCATCTGTGTCTGTTCCAAGATAATAACTTCTCTGTGATTCCCACTGGACAAACAGGGAGGAGGCTGAATGGGTCTATGTATGCCCTAAAGTCTGCCTGAACTTCTGTGAAGAACCTCCTGCTGTATGGTGAAACCTCTGTTCCACAGAGCACAGGAGCACATGCCCTGAGGGCAGCCCACAGCAATCGCTTTTCATTAGAGGTGGGATGGTGCCTGGGTCCGACTGAACTTGGCCTTTCAAAAACAGTAATGTAAGACACAACGTGGAGCACACAGTGTTCGCAGCCATCCTCGGATGCTTCGTAACTAGCCTGACAAAAGCATTAGTCGCTGGTGTATGAGTCTTAATCTCCTGAATTGAATCTGTTGCTTAGGAAAGGGCGACAGTTTTGCAGCCTCAAGTCCTTTATTTAGCCAGGGAGAGCTGAAGCTTACATACATGTGTGATCCTACTGAAGACTTCAGGAGAACTGCAGTAAGAAGAAAAGAAAGTCACCCAAAATACTCTCAGTCCATAGCACTACTAGGCTCTTCACATTACTTTTTTTTTAAATGAAACAGTGTGCTGCTTTTTAGACATCCTTGCAGAGAGGGTAATTCATCCTCTGTGCACTATAAGTCTCTGCATCACTTCTGAATTCTACAGGATATTTTGTGTGACTTAGCCACCTGTTGTTTTTAATGTTTTTTTTCCACCCTTATCCTTGCTCTTGTTTCCCAGTTCCACTGTTTTAAGGGCAGTCTTCCAAACTCCTGGCTGTCTGGCAATGCAGATATCCAGGGACATGACACAGTGACTCTGTGTCACACAGTTAGCATCTGTGTGCACGGCGAGTTTGACCTGTCCATAAGCCATGGCACTTGGTCTCATGGATGTTGGAAGGTGCAATACAAATACAAGCTCCATTTGTTTGCTTGGTGGTTTCAGTCACAGCAAATGGAAGTGCTTGGCACAAACAACAGCCCTGGGAAAAGGGCAAAGGGGGAGTGGAGCACTGTTCAGGAGACATTCTGGCTCCTTCAGAAAAAAGCCACATTTAGTCTGGCAAGGGAAATAGTTTAAGTGCATCCTACAGAGACCTGCTGCTGCTTGTTCTCCTTGCTCCCGCTTAGCCTAGCTGGCCTTTTTGCCATGCTGTCAATGACATTTGTGTGTGAATAGGCTTGAGGGGTTCTTTATGAGATCTAGTACTGTTAGAATCCTCATCCCCACCTTACCTGTGTCCTAATGCAAAAAAACAGCACCATGGGGACAGGACACTCTGGCAACTCATAGCATTTTACAATGCCTTAATGATATATTCTCCTAGTTTAAAAAGTGGCAGGTTCCTTAACTCTTGTTTCCTCATCTCTTGTCCCACATGATTCTTCCAGTTATGTCATATATTCTACCACCAGTTTGCCTTTGCAGTGACTAGAATTTGCTACCAGCCTGGATGATGCAGTAATGTATTTGAGGCCACTGTTAAAGCCCATGACTTGAAAAAAAATGTACTGTTTTGTGGCTCATGTGTGGCCTGGTTAATTTTCTGTTGTTTTCTGTAATGGAGAAATAGTTGCTTTTTGTTTGAAAGTAGGTACCGAAAGACCAGAACACCCTACTTATGGAGAGAGCTCCAAACATGGGTGAGCCAAGCGGAGACTCAGAGGCAGAAACAACTCAAGAAAAAGGCGCTGAACTTCTCACTTCCCCCCTCATGCAATGTCGGCATGTTGTCCTGAAGAGACCAGCACAACAAAAGATGTCATTTCGTTCTTTGCTCCTATATCCCTAAGCAGAAAGTAATTTATTTTTGTTGCTTTGTATTTATGATACTTTGCAGCAGGTGCTGGTCTCATCAAACCTGGGGCAGCAAGCACTGAAACCAGTTGACTAGTAATTTATGTGCAATAGCTGATGTTCTCCATGAACAAACTCATCATTCACAATGTGCACTTGCAAAGCAGTAATTGCAATGCAGGTGGTTGGTTACAAACAGGGAATTACATCAATTTTTTAATTCAGATTTGAAACCTAGAGAAGCTTAAAGGAACACTGAAACTAAGTAGGATCCCCAAGCTTCAAATCTGCCCCTTCAGAAATTATTCCCTTGTAATATTTTGGACTGTGTTTCAGTGATTCTTAACAAAAGTTCTCCTTAGTAAAGGAGAAAAGGTAGCTGTCATCCATGACAGACATTGCTGATCACTTTTCATGTGGCTGTTTGCTGATTTGAAGAGGTCTGAGAAGAAGCATAGGGAACCCAGATCAACTGGTAAACCTCCAGTTCTTCCATGCACAGTTTAATTCATCTTTGCAAGGACTCTTCTGCAAATCTCAAACCTGTTATTTTCTTTACATGAAATCGGCAATCATTATAATTTAATCTCAGCTGGAATATTATTCCCCCCCCCCTTTTTTTTTCCTTCTCCTTTTGATGGGTCAGATTTAAACCATCTGCAGGCAGATGGAAAGGAAAAGTGGAATTATTGTTTTCACCAAAAAATTTTGCAGCTGTCAGGGTGTGTTTGACAGAAGCCTGATGGCTGAAAACAAAGACAGGACACATTGTCCCGGCTGGATATCAGAGAGCATAAGAACTCTTCATGGCCAGCTTTTACTTGGAGAACTTGGGGCTAAATGAGGTAAACAAGATCATTAATCAGCCATACTCAAGGGCTTTTCAGACATAATTCCTCACTGAATTATGTAGTGCTTTTCCTGGGCCTCAGTGAGACCCTGTTGGTTTCGGCATGAGGGGGGTGACTCTCTAAGTGATAGTCACAATATAACATATAGACCACTGCTTTGTGACTGACTTACCACAAGGCAGAGGCTGCAGCCATCGCTTCCAGTACCTGTCATGACATATTGCTTTAATAATTCAGTTTAATTTATGGCCCCATCATTAATGACTGCAGCCAATGAAAAAGGGCTTAAAGCAGAGCTTTCGAGGAGGGACACCAGGAGCTTTGACTCAAACCCTCCCAGCAAGGACTAGAAGATTACTTCACTGCTTCTTGTCCAAACACTGGTGGCTCCTTGGTATTACCAGCACTACTTCTTTTCAAAGCAGGCCTTTCTGCAGGAGCTTAGTCTGTGTGAAAGCCAGATCCACCACTGGGAGCTCATGCATTCTTGCTGCTAGTGTCCTTGTTG
This sequence comes from Aviceda cuculoides, assembly GCA_035590195.1. Taxonomy (NCBI): domain Eukaryota; kingdom Metazoa; phylum Chordata; class Aves; order Accipitriformes; family Accipitridae; genus Aviceda; species Aviceda cuculoides. The sequence goes on from JAVJGG010000031.1 coordinate 16,995,630, forward strand.
TTAGGGTTTATAAGAGTAACTGTTCCTTCTGCTTGCACCAAGGTAGGCATCTTCAAGAAGCATAAATGACTTTCCACAATGGATTAAAACTCAAATCTTCTTGTGTACTTTTAGATGGCTTTGTCTATAGAAGTGTGATTTTTCACTGGCAATATGAAGTTTATAACTGCAAGGCCTTCATGATACCTTTTTTTTTTCCCCATTTAATGTCAGACTTCTGCTGTGTTTTTGTGTGTTTGGGGTTTTTTTTTACCTACATCAGTACTAACATCAGCACTGTGGTCTAAGACAGTTAACAATAAAATTTTTGTCCTTTTCATCATGAGTTTTGAAAGTGATAATCCTATGAAGTCACTGGGAGGTGTATTTTTCTGCTCTGAAGTGACAACCATGTATGATTTCCATCTCCCAGGGCTGACACTGTTGTGTTGGTATTTATTCATGTGTTTTTTTCCCCCAAATAATTTGTCCATATACATCTCTAGACAGAATGTGCTTAAGCTAAGCTAAAACTAAGAGATTAAGACATTCATGAAATGTGAGCTACTATCTATCATTAAGTCATCTGAACCCTTGCAGTGCACTGGTTTTAGTTGCACTCTTGTTATTCTGTGATTACTGAATGTGTTGTACAACAGCTTAAACTGAGAAAAATTTTGGAAATAGTTCAACAGATAGCTGGTCTTCTGAAATATCTCAGAAGACCCAGCTTCACACCGATCTTGGATCAAGGTAAGATGGGACCGTGCTGCTGCAGTTGTTCTAGTTTGGCTAGTCTGTGAGGAAGAGAAAGCCCTGAAGATGTTTCAGTTCTTTTATTTCACCTGTTCAGGGAGCCAGAATCCTAACTTCAACAAGAAAACCAAGAAATCAGAGATCTATAGGAAATATCATCACAGGGAGGCCAGAAAAGGTAGATCACATAGACTAGAGGCCAAATCCTATTCATGTCACTCTCATTAATCCAGGGAGTATAAGCCTGTTGGAAAGAGTAACAAGATTTAGCATTAAGTGCATCAAAATGAACTTTCACAAAGGGAATATTTTCTCCTGCCTCTGTGCTTGGTATACAGTACTTGGACATGTACTATTTTAGCAGGAGGATGTAAGGGGCCTTGTTCCAGACTATGTGCTTCGCATAGTTATTTACACCTGCACAAAGCGGGTGCGAAACATTCCCCCTCAGCACTGGTTATGCTCATTTAAGCCCACTTAACACCGATGTCAAGGAGCACAGAAGTGGCAGAACAGCGGAAAACCATCTACAGCATCCTGCTGTCCCAGGTGGAGCCAGACCCCTCAGGACAAGCTGTGCCATTACTGGGGTGGGATCTCCGCCATGTCCCACAGCGAGCGAGGCGAAGGAGCTGCATCCAGCCAACCCACCTCGGCTCCCCTGGCAGCCAAGCTGCTGCAGCAGATCTGGTTTCTGTGTTGGTTTCTTTGAAGGTCTGGAAAAAGAACCCAATGTTCACTTGTACATTTATTCCTTTGCTGCCCATTGCTATCTTTGTAAATGGAAAAGAGAGAGGATACAAAATGCTCTCAAGGAGCTGAGGCTTTCCTGGTCTCTCAGCACCATTCATTTTCATGTGGTTTTCTGCCGTCTGTAGGCTTAAGAGATTAATTCCCGTATGGCAGATCCAGTTGCAAGTGCCTCACTGTGATCTCTGAGCAGGTGCATCTGTAGCAATTCTTGTCCCTCCTTGAGAGAAAGAGGCTAGCAGGCTCAAATAACAAGAGAACCTGAAATAAACTAAGAAAGAAAGTGGTATAAGAGACGCTCCTCTCAGGAAAAAGATGCAGATTCACACAACCCCTGCAAACAGCCAGATGCAGAGGTGTGCAGTTCTGTCAGTGGTGCAGCTCTGCTCCTTACCAGTACACCTTTACCTCCATACTGCTACCCTAGCCACAGTCTCTAGAAGTTCAAATGGGAACAAGAAAACAGGTTTTGGATTATGTTTTTTCCCCTCTGCTACAAGCTGACTTACTAGGGGGAAGCAGTCGATGATAATTTCCCAAAAGCTCAGCAAAACAACTCTTCCACTTCATTCTTTCTGTCGTATTATGGAAGAGTTTTAATACTAAGACATTATCCAAAAGCAGTACCATCATTGATTCTGGCTGTTTTGTGCACAGTCGAGTGCCACAACAGATGTTGCCTTTCTCAGTGCACAGCTGAATACGGTCTGACTTCTTAGCAGCAGTGTTACAATGTCTGGAGGAGAGAAACACTGTTTAGAAAACACGGTGTGGTGGCTGCTGCTCTGCTTTTGTAGGTGTTGGTTCACTGAATGGGCATCATTAAAGGCAACTTCACTTCCAGGGAGGTGATGAACGTTATACTTTGTGATCAGTGTATTCCAATGTAGAGCAAAGTAACTTGATTAACTAATTAAAGGTCAGGGTAATAGCATAGAAATTCACAGCTGAGCTGAGCACACTGCTGACTAAGCTGAAGGAGGAGATAAAAGGTTTTGTTGTATTTCATCAGATCATTGCTGGCAAAGATGAAAACTCAGGCAGGCTATCATCTATTTTTCTTCACTAAAACTGCCTTCTCAGTTTTTTTGTAGGGACTGGTTGGGAACACTGAAATCAGCTAAGCAAATGTTACTGATCTGAGTGGTGGTTGTATTTTCTGTAATTCTATTCCTGAAGTCAAGGAAGTTACTTGGTTTCTTAATAACTATCCTACAATCGTTCACTTAGTAAAACTTAAAAAAGCTGGCTGAGATTTTTAAGTAGGAGGAAGTTTAGAGGCATAGCATGATACTACTATCAGTGTGTTTCCTGTGTTTTGAGGTATGATTATTACTTATGTATTTAGTTTCTGTACTGAGGGAACCATGCAGTCTTCTAGATTCGAGGTTCTCCCCCCTCCCCCTTTCTTTTTTATTTATTTTTTTTTTTCCTCTGGGGAATTTTTAGAGAAGCTTGCATTTGAATTGAACTCTTTAAGGGGTGTAGTGTTTTATTGTGCTGGATGCACAATAATAGGTGTGCTTCTGGGAATGGGTGTGACAGCACAATATCTCTTACTGTCAGAGTCCTTGAATAAAATTGTAGCCCACCTGAAGGTAGATGGTGTTTTGATATTGACTTTGATAAGGTCCCTTTTTTTTCCCTTTATCTGCTTTCCCAAACTGCTCATACCTAATTGTGAGAAACATGGGCATTCTGTCCACCCTTTCAGGAAAAAAACACATGTAACTTAAGGCTTTAAGCTTGTTATGTGGATAAATATCTGAGGACAGTATGTATCAGTTGCCTGGTTGTGTATTTAGAGTATTATATAGAGATTGTGCAGGCAAAAGGAGGTTTAAATATGTCAGTGGACAATAACATTAATATTAGTTCTGTCATTGTATTTTTACATTAAGGGCTCTAATATGACCAGAGGCTCATTCTGTGTTAACTGCTGCATGTAAATAAACTTCTATATGTTGGAAAAATTGCCTTCTGCTTGTAGGTGTAGCTGAGAGGAGCTCGGAGAACAGGGTGGTCCCCCTGCTGTCAGGAGGCAGGTGAATGCAGACAGAGATGGTACTGTGGAAGATCACGTTATAGTACCCTGTGAAATACATGTCTTGTTGACAGACAATAATGGGTAGCATTAATTACTGAAGGCAGGAGACTTAAACAAAATAAGCAGACTGAAATACTCAGACAGGATTATTCAGAATTTACCTCTGTCACTTTTTGTGTGGATGATTATAATTGTAACCACTAGGCATGGTCTGTGCACCAGCTTGGCTATTACCATTTACAAGCAATTATTAATAACACTGTTAAATTGCAAGCTAATTTCCTCTAAGGCGGCTTACGCTTGAAGCTTCTGTGATTTAAATGTGAAATGACCCCATTATTCCTTTATTTAATTTATATTAACTGAGACTAATTAACATACAAAAGTTAAATCAGCTTTAATTAGAAAACCATTACTGCAACCTCTCTAATTAGTATTGGAAGCAATAGCATGTTCAGTGGCACCGAACTATTAACGTGAAGAGTAGCTGAACCACACTGAAAACAAATGATTTTGGACCAGATATACCTGTATGTGGAGGTATTGTCTTTTTTTTTTTTTTTTGAGACAGAGATTTAAACTGTAAATCTACACTTAAAGACTATGTACACACTCTCATATTTATAAACTACTTTGAAGACACCTGTATATGTATTTAGCTTTCATGGTGCGCTCTTACAGCAGGCTGCTTTTCTGTCCTTAACAGAGAAGTTAAGATTGAGCTAATTTTCCCCAGTTATACAAACAAAGTCTCATTCACAGCAGGATAAATTTCTCCAGCTGTTTATGGACTGGATATGAACAGCTGATCTCATCTAAAGAAGTCAAGCTGGGAAACAAGGGGGGGTGGAAAAGCCATTCAGCAGGAGGTGAAATGGGTAATGATGTAACTTATTATGAAATTGGTCATTGAAGAAAGCTGTGTGGTTTACCTGTACCTGCTTTTACAGAACTGTTTGGTTTGCTTTTTGGTTTTGTTTTATTAACATGATCATTTTACCACTGTAGAATAAATCTGTGCTATTGTAACCACTTTGATGTGCCAATAGAGGCACACAGCATGGTCTAGATGTGGCCTTAAAAAGGAAAGTTTTTACATTGATTAAAAATTGAGTGCATGTGCAGTAAGGGGAATGCAACAAGAGAAGGAATGGAAGTTGTACAGCTTTTGAAGTGAGAAAAGAGCTCGCTATCCAGGAGAGCTTCTCTAAGCTAGACCCATAGCACCAGGAAGGGTTGTATCTGTAAGCAGCCGATCCACAGCTGTCCATTGAAAACCTCCCAGCTCTGCTGTTGGGGGAAGGCTCCCAGCAGAGACAGGGCTGAGGAAAAAAGGCTAAAGAACTGGATGTTGCCATCAATACCATCATTTTGGGGCTGTGGATCACAGACACCACTTCCTCCCACCAGTGTTCACCGAGATGTCAAACTTTTCTGGTGATGGTTTCACTGGATGCATTTAAACCCTCCCTAAACTGTAATTTCTTGAGCATCATTGTTCATCACTGTTGGTTTTTTTCTGTATAAAACTTTTTTTTGTGCTGGAAGAACCTATCTGAACCTTTTTTGAATGGTTGTAGCACTATTGGAGAAAGCCAGCAGACCAGATTTGCTCTCTGACATGCTTTTTTTTTTTTTTTTTTTTTTTTTTTTTTTTTTGTAGCTCTGTCTGTATGAAACAGATAGAAAACATAATTAACTAGTTGCATGGAAATCTCTGATGCATCAATCCATCTCCAGGAGGTGTAGTGAAAAGATACAGTCCTACATTTGTGTATGAAATGGGGAAAAAGTACCTTTTGCGTATTTGTCTCTTTCTGTCCCTTGTATTTTGTTCATGTTAGAGAGTAACCTCTTACACAAGGGTTGGGTCTGAAGCTTAAAAAAGGTTGTATGTCATTAGAAGGGTGTATTGCTCTAGATTAATATTGGTTAGTAAATAAGCACAGTTAAACAGATGTGAACGGTTCTCTGGGTATGCTGGGCCAAGGTGCAGAGCTTGTCTCTGGCGATGGCCAGGCAGGTGGTGGCAAGCGGCAGCTTGTTCAGCCACAGGATCTGGGGGGCTGTGGGGCTCTGCCCTGGGGCTCCCGGCGCCTTTTGCAAGTTTGCCTCATAGCTGTTGTGGGTTTACCTTTTTTTGTGTACGCTCTGTCACTTTTAAATTGAAATTATATGTACTCTGAATATCAACTTCAGAAGGCAGGCTGGTGCATCTTCCTTTGCAGTCAAGGTCTTAGTAAGACCACGATATCTTTTGGTAAAGGAAAGGGTTTTTACACTTGTGTCCTGCAAACCATACCATGTGAATCACTGTCACAGTGCTACATGAGAGCAGAAAAGAAGCTGAAGAATATGAAAGAATACAATGTTGGTTTCCGAGAGTGATTTCAGTCTGTTTCAGTGAAATCATTAATGGAAAAACTACAATAACTAATCAACTACAGTCAGAAACCAGGCTTGCAAAACAAGATAGACTTAGACTTCACATCAGAAACTGGAATGAATGCTATAGTATAGGAATGCATCTTGATAAGCTTTAGGATTCTTGAAGACTTTTGCATTGCTGTTACAAAATTGGAAATACCTATCACAGCAATTTCAACAGTGCATCCTCCAAATGCCTGTTAATAGGGTGTTAATAAAATATTTTGAATCATTAAAAATCAATATAATATATCTCTTTTAAATTGCTGTGACACCCCTCAGTAAACGTCTTCCATCGCTATAGTTGCAGAAATAAATACAAGAAATTTGGTGACAAAAGGAATGTCATGAAGAGAAATGGAGCAAATGAACATCTGTTTCATGCTAATAACTTATGGGCCAATGAGACAACCTAACTGATAATACAAGTGATGTAACTTTTCTAGCATATTATAAATTGTAGTGGGTATTTAAGATGATGTTCTTGTCTCTTGTATGTGTTCTCTCCTTTAATAAATGTATTGAAAGTACTGACAACCACTTTGTATACCTTTTAAAAGGACATTACTTTCAATTTTCATTACAAGGCATTCAAAGATGTGTAGTTGTTATCATATCTAGCCAAAATGGAGAAGGAAATTCTGTGGAATGTGAGAGCGCTAAAGAACCAGTGGGCAGAAAATGTTAATAGAAAGATCTTACTGAAAGATCAGTTCAGTTACTTTCAAAAAAATATTGCTTATAGGAGTATTTGAGCATAAACTATATGTGTATTCTTATTTTTCACATTCAGATCTTTTCAGCCCATCATCTAAACTTGGGTTAAGTGTAGGGCTAATATAAGTGGTTGTATTTAAGCACAAGTCCTTGGCTGAATCAGGATCCTTGCTCTTAACTAAGGTAGGGTTAAGCTACTGAACAACCAACCACCCACCCAAGCAAAACAAGGAAACTCCCCTATCAACACTCATGTTTGTAAATGCTAAATTAAAAGGAGTCCTTTGGATATGGAGCCAAAATGACTTGTATGCTGTGTGTGAACATAGATAAATGGCTCTTGCTTGAACCATCTCACTTTGAAATGACAGACTTATAACACCAAGCACAGCCTTTCCTCCAGCTGAAGCTCTGATTGTGCAGCTGTCATTGAGCAGAGCTTGTGGGTACAAATAACCTCAATGCAGGGAATTAAAAATATAAAATGCCTGTGCAAACTTGGCTTTCTTTGACTTTGAACTGAGCTACCTAGGCAAGACTTGTCTGTGGAAAAACATTCTGTGCAATTTCAAAACAGAAAATTGAATAGCCAAGTATTGTGGAACAGACTCAGACAAGCACCAAAACTGAGATCCAAACACATTTGAAAAGCTTTATTTACCCTCACCTTAATGAGATCTGAATTCACATACTATTATGCTTATACAGTGGAAATACAGTTCTGTTTTAAAACGTGAACAAGAGAGTAGTGGAAAAGACAAGATATGTATGCTACAGTGCAGTGGTAAAAGAAATGTGGCAGAGGCAAAAAACTAATTTCTTTTCATTACAGAGAAAATAGTTTAGGCCAAATCCAATAGCACTGGAGTGAGGGAAAAGATTCCCATTAACCTCTGTGCAGCTGGATTAAGCCTTCAACTGGTATAACTGACTTCCTTAGTGGACCATATTCTACATCTCACTGTGTATGTTGTTAAGCTTTTTCAGCTGCATACTGCTTTAAATAACATTGGTAGTGCTCAGCATTTTGTCTAATTTTTTTTTTTCTTAAGCGTGGGAGGTGTCACTGAGTCCAAAAAAGAAGAAATCCGTCACCAGTGGATAGAGCTTGGATGAGTGTGTTGAAACCCTGTTCTCTGAATGCTGTAGTAATTGGATCCTTTTGTGCAAATGTATATACAGCCACTGACTCAAACCCTTCAGATTGATCATGAACTCCTGGAAATCAGAATATTTTCATTTATCATCATGAATTCACATTAAGATTCATGACAGGTTTTGCATGTTTATAGAAACCAAGGGATATAATTGAAAAAACAGAAAAGAAGTGCTGACTGACAAGATCTTTTGTTTATATATCATGAATGTGACCTAAAGAAAGTTGCTTTAGCTAAAGGAGGCTAGGTTTCTTGTAGGAAAAAAAGTACTTTTATAACAAAAATAGGTCTATATCCCATTGCTGAGCAGTCATTAGTTTTTACAAGTTCCTTCCTTTTTCCAGGTTCTAATTGGTGGCCTGTTGGGACCCCTGAGCACAGAGCTGTCAAAGCAACCCCCTTTTTTACTTTTTTGTCACATTCCAATATAATTAGACAGATGATTATAGTAACAAACACAGTACCAGCTGTTTGAAGCTTAATACTATTTAAGTATTACCATGCCTTTATTTTAAAGGTACTGAAACATATGGGAATGATAAGCCATTTCTCTCTCTCCTTTCTCTGCTAAACTAGACTTTTGTATTCAGATACTAAGCCTGTGTTTGAAGAAAGGGAGAAAATTAATAATATTTCTGAAATACCCTGTAATAACTCCAACTAATCTGTCTCATTCATGCAACTCCAATTCCCCTTTCTACTCCATCTCTTTCCTGACATTATTTCTCTGGGCACAGAAGAGTGACAGTAATACAGAAACAGGTTGGTGCAGCTTTAGCAGCCTAAGACTCAATTAATGGCAATAAAAAGAATAATAACAGTAATAAGGATTTTTGGAATGCTCTTTTCCTTGAAAAACTCCTTGAGGCAGCAGATGTATCCTTTCTAGATGGGGCTACATCACTGCTTGGGCGGCTACTGGAACTAATTTCTCCCCCAGGATTCAAATTTTCTACAGTGGAAGTTGCTGTCTGTTTTCAAATAGATACTTGTTTTTCTCACTTCTCCTGTATATAAGCTTTCCTTTTAAAACATGAAGACCAAAAAGACAAGAAAGGAAAATACAGCAGTAAGTAGTTTAAAGATATAAAAAAATTACAGTCAAATTCACCCTGTGAAATATTACTCAGAAATCTGCAGAGCTATTCCAGGGATTAAACTAACCACAGAGCTTGCATTCTTGGTTGTACAGAGCTAGCTTTCTGCCAAAGTACTTTAAGACTTTGGCATCTTTTGCTTTCATGTAACCGGGAATCAGGTCCTATAGCTTTATCCCCTCCACTCAGAGATCTGTTCAGTGAAATCCCTGGGCTTTGCTGTCTGTGTTTATGATGGGTGGGAGGAACGTGCAACAGGAGGCTTGAAGGAAGAGTGAAGTCAAGGATAATAGTGGACTTGGTATTGCAGTATATAATCAGGGTCCTATGCTGTGCCTGTCACTGGGGCATCCTGGTGTCTCATGGTGGTGTAACAAAGGGGTGTACTTAGGGCTCGTACCCAACAGGCACTATTATTCCCATCATTCACAGCAAGACATTTTCCGCTGCAGAAGAAGATTGTGGGTCTTGGTGATTTGCTCTCTTTAAATACTGTGTATGCTCACATACACACGCTCGCAACCCAACAAAATGCCTCTGCACCCAGAACCAAATGCCTGGGGTTGTTAGCGGAGTCTTTGCGGTGCAGGTTTGGCTGGCCCCCCCAGGAAAGCTGCCCCCCTCCCCGGCCTGGCCGGCAACGCGGGGCTGCCCGTGCTGAGGACGCGCAGCAGGTGCAGTCGCTCCCTGTCAGCCGGGTGTCCTGCCACTTCTCCAAAACACTTCATGGCTTTGCTTGAACTGGAGATTAAAATCTCGTTGAATGAGTTCTGTGTCTTGGTTTCTTTTAAAGGACCATGAGGCTATGGCCAGTCTTTTAAATATGGAATGAAAATCAGCATAAAAACTTCTGTTACCCTAGACAACTGCTGAAAGTAGCACCCGTTTGTTCTCAGTAGTACCTGAATTCAGATTGCATGACAGGGATTACTTCCTGTAAATTCTAATTAAGGATGATTGCATCAACAAGTGCTTTATAAATATTAGTAACAAAGCTGAAAGGAAAGATAGCAGAAAAATATTCTTATTAATTTGGGGAGAAAAAAAATAAAGTTTATCATGTGTGTCAATGTTTTCGACAAAGCATTATACGAATGGATGCTTGGCTGCATAAAAGATGAAGTGCTTTTTTTTCTCTCTCTTTTTTTTTTTAATTCCTTTTTTCCCTCTCCTCACCTCCTTACTACTTTAAGTTTTGAAAATGAATCCTTTTGAACAGGCTGATCTTTTTTTGATGTTGAGTCAGTGGGTAACTGAGCTATTTCACACTATTGTCTCCTATTGCACATGTTCAAGCCTAAATTTGTGCCTCAGATGTTTCAACAGAGACAAGATTACTGCAGGCACACGGTGTAGAAGTTTACACTGAAGCTCATGTAGGTATGCTAGGGAGATAATATTTTCCAGGATGGGAAATCACTTTACCTTGGGTGAACAGTGTTGGAGAAATAAATCAGCTTAAAAAAACCCAACAGGATTAGAGAACAGAAGATGTAGTTCAACTGCTCAAGGGAATGCTGAAGGGAACTTTAAAGTCATTGTCTTCCTTTTGCAAGGCCAACCAAGCCTCTGGCATAAATCAGAGGAGTTTGAGTGCTTGGTGTTGGGGGGGTTGGGGGTGTCGGGGGTCACCACTGTCCTGACGGCACTCCTTTGCTCTGGCCTGACCCTCCCTCACCCCCCAGAAGAGGGTGATGCAGTCATCTTAGTCCCATTTCAGGATGAAAAGTCCAACTCTTGCGCCACTGAGAGAAAAGTGATGGAAGATGGGGTGTGGACTGTGACCAGAGCCAGGGCAGTACAGGCTTTTCCGATACACTGGACATGTGAGCCCTGTGAGGTTAAGAACTCTCTGAAAATATATATTTATTTTATATATATGCTATTGGATTTTAGCTGTGAACTGAATACACTTAACCTGCAGTTTGGCCCAAAGCAGTCTCTTTAATGGTGGTACTGCAGTGAGACCATACAGACAAACACAGCTGTCACCTTCTGCTTAGCAGTTGCTCATGAACAGCCGTAAGCAAGCAAAAACATTCTCTCGAGATGCTGGGAAAGACACTGAGGTGACCCTTGTTCTCTCTCCGCATAAACTCTGACTCCCACAAGACAACATTCAGCAATAGATGAACAGATAGACCTCAGTGTAAAACTTCATCTGAATAATAGTGGCTTTGCCAGCTCAGTGTTTCCTTCTTCCCCACCCCACCCCTCACCCAAGCTTCCCTGCTAGGAATAAGATGGTATCCTACTGGGATGATTAAAACCAGTTGACTGACTCTGAAGCGAACACACTGTATAGTATAGCACAAGACATGACATGCTCTGAGAAAAAGCTTTCTCATTTATCTGCTCTACTAGTGTACCAATCAAAAAATAAGCAAACAAGAAAATAAATGTAGCTTCCTCTCCCCAAGCATGTTTATTTTGAGAAAGCCATGTTGAATATTGAAGCACTTGAATTCTTTTGATATCAGTCTTAAAGCTGAGCTGTGGTCATTTTGGTTTGGCTTCTTTTAATTGTGCCAGGAGATACACTGTGCATGGAGTTTTGCTATTAAGGATTAAAAATCTGAAGCAAAACATGTAGATTGCTGAGAGAGGATGGTTTTTGCTCCAAGTGGACTAGAAGGATGACAGTACCAGGGAAGTAAAAGATTTTATATTCAAGACTTTTTTTTTACTTTATTAAAGATTTTTTTTTTCCTTTATTCTGAGAATATACAACTACAATATGGCACAAGTCCATGAAGACAGTACTTGCAGGGTGTAATATCTGCCTATCAAAAATAAACAGACTGTATGTTCTCCCTAGTGCTTCTTTCTAGACTGGTATTCTGGCACCTTTTAGTGTGAAGTGGAGTGAAAATCATAACCAGCTATTCAGCACTATGAATGCAAGAAAGTGGGACAACAAGACAGAAGCGTAAGGCTGCATGATTTGTGCAACTACATTAATTAAGCTGCCCAATGACTCCTTCTGAGGAAGCTTACAAAACAGGACCTGTACATATGAGAGTGATAAAGCAAGTGGCTTGTGGCATACCTGACCCTCTGGGGAAACAAATTGTTTCAGTCTTGGTGCATGATGCAGAAGTTATTCATATTTGCTGAGCACTTAGCTGCATTTAGATGGCACAGATTATCTTATGGAAGATACCTGGGAACTTAATAGTATCCAGGCCATTTTCATAACAGAAGTTGCTATTTACCAATATGAATTGCTTAGCATTTATCTTACTGGAAGATAGCTGCTTTTATGTGTGGATGATAAGAGTTTAGATCACAAAGATGCACCTAACGTGTTAAAATGTCCCTGTCTGGAGGCTGATCACAACATAGCCAGGGCACCGAAGGACCCAACACAGGCTAGCATTACTGGGGCCAGGTGGAAAATACCAGTGGGTTTTGGCCTGCATTGAGCTCTGTGCTGTTTAACTATTTGTACCTGAAATAATCTGGTTAGGTTCAGTACCAATGCAACCTGCAGTTGCACCTGTATATCGATGGCTAACAGTTGGTTTGAGAGTAAAACTTGAACTTTTAATTTTGCTTGGAATGTGCTCCGGTCAGAATTCAGAGATGTTGTTTTCTCATCTCCCTGTCTCTGAATGCTGTCAAAATGCTGTTGTGATCTTCATGATAACATCTAGTTTGAGGCCATTGTCAGACTTCTGAAGAGAGGCAGCAATGTAACTCTTCCATTTCAAGGGTATTTGGAATTTTCTGTGGATTAGCTTTGGTCCCACAACTGTCTATTTAAAAGACCAGCATGGTTTCTTCTCTGTGCTTCTTAGCATGAGACTGGCTCATAACACAATATATTTCAATCATGAGAGGAAAGACGATGACCACTTCTGCTAAGCCACAAGCATTTTGTACAGATATGTCTTGATTCAGCTTCCTTCATTCACTCCAGACTACAATTTGCTTTGCTGCAAGCTCTGTAGGACTATGCACGACGTGTATTTTGGCTAGTTATTTCAAAACAGACCCTTGGTGTGTGTGTGGAGCATTGATACTTAACTTTTTCACAGAATGGTTGAGGTTGGAAGGGACCTCTAGAGGTCATCTGGTCCACCCCTCCTGCTCAACCAGTGTCACCTAGACCTGGTTTCCCAGGACTATATCCAGATGGCTTTTGAATATCTCCAAGGTGGGAGACTCCACAACCTCTCTGCATAACCTGTGCCAGTGCTCAGACACCCTCACAGTAAAAAAGTGTTTCCTGATTTGCATCCTTTTTGGCTTGTAATTATTCCATGAGGCATCAGTAAAAGTTTTGATTGACTTTAGTGGCATCTATTGGGTGGACAGTAGGAGGGAGGCAGTCAAGTCCTTGTAGCCCAAGGCTGCTGAGGGTGAGTGCTCAGCACCTCGAATTGCTCACCCTTTTCCTTAGGCTGCTGCATGAACTGAGTGCCAGCAGTCACCTCCTCGATGAGCAAGGTTGTCTTGGAAATCCTGGATACCTGCTCCTCCCCCCCGCCCCCATCCTCTCCTGTTACCAGGAAACAATGCTGACACTTCTGCACGTGGATATGATTATCCACCTCACCTAATTATTGTGTATATCCAGTGGTTATTACCCATTTCCAATACTTCCCTTAGTCTGAAAACAAATTTGACATAAATCATGGGATGTGAGAGGAATGAGGGGGGTGGGGGGTGACCACCTTGGTAGGTAGAGAGCACAGGTAATGAGTGTCTCTCCTCCTTGTGCTCAGTGCATTCATTTCTCTCCATGAAGCAGTGGGGGGGCAGGGAGTGATTTATACTCTTGTTTCACAGGCATAAGTAGTTAGATGGAGGGTTTAAACCTCATTAAAATATGTCCACTGTTGCAAAGCAAGGGGAACACCTGTAAGAGTGGGTAACTTTACGTTTATACTGGCTTTAAGTCTCTGTGCAACTAAAAAGAGTGAAATGCTCATAGTGTCAGAATGGGGCTGGATGTGGCAAGCAGCTGGGAATCAAGCCATGATCAGAAGTCAGCTGGCCAAGGTTTTTTTTGTTGGTTGTTTTTGTTTTTTTAAAAATGTGTCCTTCTGTTACGCACTCAAACACTTCCTTACTTTTAGGGAATCTGAGATGCCCATTGCAAAGCATGCACTGCATATCCAGAAGCAACATCAGCAGTACAAGTCTATGTGAGTTGAAATACTTTGGCTACTTGCCATTTTTTTGCTCATGTATTTAATAGCTTTCTTAATATCCTGGCTTTCTGGATTAGCAGAGAGACCTAGCAAATGGAAGCCAAAGAGCTCTGTGTGCATGCTCATGGGTGATAGGCACAAATTAGAAGGGCTGTGGGAAAGAAGTCCCCTGATGAACAGCTGTTGTGCCATGTGCATGACTGTGTTGGGGAGGGGGAAGGCAGGTGGTTTTCTGATCAATAATGTTATACTGGTCAGAGCCATCTTGTGGACGCAGTTATGGATTATGTCCCTTTCACATAATATGAATTTATGCCTCTATCCCCATAGGAGGATTGGACTGCAATGAATCATACTTGCATAGCTACAGTATGGTTCAAATTATGTGAGTAGACAAGACTTATTTCCAGTTTTTAATGAAACAATAAGGACAGATCCAAAGACTGTCAAAATTAATGGCAGGATTCCCGTGGGCTGCTTTCCATTTATTCAAGAGCCACCTAAGAGGGCACTTTACCCTCTAGAAAAAATTTTAAATATAATTTTCTATGACTTGTGGGCTTATTTCCCCTCACAGGCTAGTGCAGAGGACTCCTATTATTGCTTTTGGGAGGTTGCTCAGACTTTGGTATTGGATGTGAATTCTTTGAGAATGAAATTAGGAAATACATCACTTCAGCATTTTTTTATTGTAAACATACATCACCATAATACACCATTGTTGTGAAATAAATATCTGATATTCTGGAAATACGGAACAATTCCATTTGTTTTAAGAACAGAAGGAAGGCAACTTTTCTTCAAGATCACAAAAATGTGCCTCTTGCTGCTGAAAGCATGCTTTTCATTAAATTCTAGAGTCAGTGGGTCTAGGCCCACCTATGTGTTGGCAAGAGTGTGCTTGACTGTTGGATGTATAGCGTAGGGAGATGGCAGCAATTTTGTGAGACTGAATAATGAAGACAGGCACAACTTCTGGCTCTCCTTGAGAAGTAAACCCATCCTTTTCCCTGCCAGTTTTGTAGATTTTTGGAAGGCATCTGGGGAGCTCATCTATATGCAGTGTTTTGTGTTGCTTGTGTGTGCCTTTGGAAATATCCTTCCTTGTTGTGTCCCAGTGGAAACAAGTATCTGATACTGTTGCTGGTGCCCTATTTTCCTTCCATAATCTAGTTTTCTGGTTTAGAGCCAGTGCAAAAGAAAATATTGCCCCAGTCAGAAATCAATGGCACTTTGCATAGGCATAAAGGCTTACTTATGTGAATCACTCTGTACTTTTGTGAGTTAGAAGTTTAAACTACTATTTGCCTAATCCAAGACACAGACTACTTGAACCTGTGTTTATAGCAGTTTTACTTGACCTAGTGTTTCCTCTCTAGTTATTTGCCACCTTCGATTTCCTGCTTTTTGCTCATTTCAGTGTTAGCTACTGATGTAGCTATTATTTTTCAGCAGTGGGTCCCATGAACATGATTCTGCCCTATGCCAGCACAGCTGGTGGCTGACCTTCCTCTAGAAAATGGTAATTTGTCAAAAGAAAATCATTTAGTGGAGATGAGTTTGAGGCATGGTTGTTTTTTATAGCATTTTTTATTTGTTTGCCCAAAATACATTTTCACGGTTTCTTCTTTGCTTTTACCTTTTATAAATCTGTCTCTACTTGAAAAAAATAGTCACAATTCAGGCACAAGTGGACATTGTTTTGTCCAACCAGATATTTAAGTTGAGGCCAGAGGAATTATTTTCATAATTTCCTTTTATGAGAAATCAGATTTCTTTCAGTCTAAATCCACTCAAATGGCCAATGTCAAAACAGTTGAATTGACACACATGCCAATTCTAGATGCTTTTCTCTGGAAGTCATTTGTCTGGTGCCATGGTGATCTAACTTTAACTGAGGCAACAGTCTAGCTGAGATTGTGCAGAGCCCAGCATTTCAGGTAAATGGTACCCTGCACATGCAGGTGTTGCCACATCAGTAGTTGGCTCCTGCAACTTTGACAAGGAGCATTCAAAAGATGCACTCCTGTCCAGTCTGGAGCACAGGTGAACTTAAGGATGGCCATGGTCCTGGGAAGGTGATGTTTCAGGCCATCCTACAACAGCTGCTATACTGCTTTCTGATCTCCTGCATCTTGCTTGTCGGGAAGGCTGTGCTGCAAACCTGCATTGTCAATGGTGTGCAAGACCCAGTTGCAAAAAACATGTGGTGTCCTTTGGTAAAGCTACAACCAGGACACAGTTTCCTGCTGAGCAACAGCACATTACAGCATGAAATTGAGCTGTCATGTCTTGGGCTGTACCCCAACTGTTTGTGGCCCTGGTTCCTGCGTGATGTCCCGGTACCAGCATTTCTGGTTTGACCCTGGGTCTGCCTCCATTACTGCTTCTGTCTTTTACCTTGCACAGCTCTATTTGAGAAGTAGGATGAGGCTCAATAATGAGGAAAGAAGGCAAATTTATCCCTGCTTTAAACTGACTCCAGACATAGCCCCCTGTGGAAGGGCATACACTGTGGCAGTGGCCTTTGGGCAAGAAAAGCATTTAAATGTAACCATGCTTTTTCCCATGCACTTTAAAATCATGTTTGAAGTGAGGGTTATCACTAGCGATGTAAAAACTCACAGGCCCTCGTGCTGCCCTGTGAATTAGAAACAAGCTCTGCAGCCCATCTCTTCCTCCTCTCTTCCTTGCCATGCAAACACAGAAGGATTGCAGGGAACAGAAGGAAGAACTAAATGTCCAAAATGCTTCTTCCTCTGCAGGGTCACGTATTGAGGAAAGGTACCACACTGAGATTTTTTTGGAGCAGGAGGAGTTCATCTGCACCCTACCAGGAAGCCACTGTAGTACTTGCTCTGTGGCAGATTCCATGTTTGTCCAGAAACCGCACAAACAGAAATGCCCTTCTGCTGTCTCACTGCTTCCAGAGAGCAATATGAAAAAAAAAACCCGCTTAAGAAAATGCCCCCTCTGAAGCGACAGCTCAGAAATGAGCTGTGCTATAATACAACTACACAAGCTTCTGAAAATGGTATTTGGTTATAGCCAGAATGGTTTATTTTTGGATCAGTCAGTCCCTCACTTGGTCTATCTATATGCCTTCTCATTAGCTCAGCTTTTACAGGAAAAAGTAGTGCATAATTCATTGTTTCCAATTAATATTTTATATAATTTTCATACTGAATTTACCAGTTCACAGTTAAGTTTTGGAAATATAGGCTTGGAGCTCATTGCTTTTTGTTGTCATTTCATTAGCAATCATATTTATTAAAGCAGTCCATTGGGAAGGGGATATTCGTCTTTCAAATTTACAAACAGAAACTCTTGGGATCACAAGGAAACTCTTTCCTGGAAGCATCCAGAGTATGTGGTTAACATGTATTCTTATCTTCCTGAGGCCTGCACTTTAGGGTGGAAGATAAACCTGTGTTAAGACTACATATTATTTTCTTATTTCACACACATTATAAAAGTATACATGCACCTTTACTGCATGCAACATTCATCGTGTTGTCTGGCAAGTCTGGCTTTCCTTAGTGGTTCCTTTGTGCTCTTAAATCTCAGAAAGTGATTATGCATCAAGTTAAGCATGGGAGTCTTGGGTTCCTTTCTCCACTTGTTATGGGATTTAACTTCCTCAGAACAACTACTTGGTGTTTAACAAAAAATGTAATTCAACCTGACAGGCAAGCACCTGAAGTTGTTAAAAATCCTGTTCTGTGCAGTGTCTTGTCTTTATTGTGGTAGCATCTGAGTGCTCTCCACAGCTAAAAATGAACCAGACGACTTCTGTTAGCCAGTATAAAGTCAATATAGTCAATAAAGTTTTGTTACCATCTATTTCCAGAGAAAAGTTACTGAGATAGTTATTTACGTGATTGCTTGTTTTTTAAGATCTGAGCATGTGTCTGTATAGAACACTGAAACTTCGAGTGCTTTAGGATTGTTGTCAGTCTGAGTTCAGCTGATACTGAATTGCATGGGTTTTGACCTGAACCTGAGAAAGATGAAGCACCTATATTCAAGAGGTATCAGTGCTGAATAAAGCTAATGAAAGCAAATGAGAACACAGTGCAAGACTTTAAATGCATAGGTAAACCAAAGCCTAACTTTGAAGTCTGTTACTGAGGGGCAGACTTAAACCTTGGGATTCCTGGAGGAGCAACTTGAGAGAATTTCAGGTCTTGCATTTTTTGTTGAGATTGCTTATTTCTAATTCAGATTAATGCCAGATCCATAATCTTGTGTGGAAAGGGCAAGAACTGGTGTAATCAGAGTCACAGCATTGGCAGTGAGGAGCTGATGGAGTCTTCCACCTGCCATGGTCTATTACAGGCAGCACTGCCTGCGAGTCAGTGAGGAATGCAGGTCTTGAACTTGTGGTCTCTCCTTGAGGATCTCCTGGTGCATGCCCTTAACCATTGGAGACAGGTCTGCGGCAACTGCCTCCCAGAGATGATATTTTCTTTTACTTGCAAATGTAACTCTTCTTTCGTGGGTTTAATTCTGGCCAACAGTTTGTGCCATGTGATGAGCTCAACCTGGCACACACAGGTAACGGTGATTGAACTCTGACCCAAGTTAATGAAGAATTCCAGTAATATCCTTGAATCACCATTCAACCTCTTCACCCATTTCCCTGAGAGAGCAGTAAAGTAGTTAAGGAAACCAAGAAGGGCTTGAGGTTTCATTCCATCACTCTTTTGTGAAGCTGAACCAGAGTAAGTTGGGTATACAACTGACTATCTCCTCCTCCTGTCGAGGGAGCAATGTTGTCTATCTAATACCCAGCCACCCTCAGTGTTGCAGGTGTAGTATAGTGTAGGGATACCAGAGTAGCCCAAAACTGCCACTTAGTTTAAATGTTTTGGTGGAAGTCACTATCATCACCCTTGGCAGTTTGTTCCAGAGATTAATTACTCAACTGGCTGCCCAAATGCTAGTCTAAATTTAGATGGCAACCCTGCTGCTGCAGACATTAAGCCAGCCATAGGAGCCAGTCTCTGCCACCTTCGCTCATGTTGACTCATACTTTGTAATACATAGGAACTACTGAGGATGAGGAAATTCACCAAAAACCAGGCCTGTCTGTACATTCACAGCAACCTATGTAAAAAATTTGGCTTCTGGTATTCTCTGTATCCTGAAAAAGTGAAGAAAATACTTGCTTTCATTGAAGTGAAAAGCATGTTTATTGGATTACTGCAGTTTAAAGCGAGTCATTAGCTTTCCCTGGGATCACAGAGGACTAGCAACTTTCCCTGGACTGGTTTGGTGGGAATTATGAAAATCACATCTACAGAGCCAGGAGGAAAATACAGGACGTGGTTCTGCCTTTACTGGGTTAGCTCCTGGATGCTGATTTTATACTGATATTCTTGGATGACATTGCTTCTTATTCAGGGACATGTAAAATATTCATAAAATACAGTAACATATTCATATTTCAATGATAATGAATCCCCTGAAAATTTTGAGATTTCTGGGCTGAAGCGCCTGGTACAACTCACAAATCCTGCTTAATAGAAACAACTTGTTTTGCTAGCAGCCAGTCCTTGGTAGGTTCATCAAAGAATAACCTCTTTTTTCTTCTCCTATTCACTGTAACCACACAGGCAGAAAGATGTTTTGAAGTTCTGATAGTGTCATCTTGAACAAATTACCCATCTTTCCCTACACCATAAGAAAAGACAACAGTAGTATTCATGACACACCATATGGACCAAAACCTACTTTGACTAGATCTAAAGTTTGATACATTTTGGCAAACCAGATATCTGTCCAAATAAACTGCAGAATTTATCTGTGTATCGGCTCCACTGGATAAGTGAAAAAGACTTTTGCAATGACTTTTCCTTTTTTAAGTTACATACTCTCTGAGGAATATTTGTTAATGTTGGAAAGAGTGTCTGAAAGCCTTCAGAATATAGTATACACTTGCACTTTGATAATAGGTTCTTCCTCAGCTGCATAGCAATAGTATTAACTAAAAAACAGTGATTCTGAGTTTTGAGGCTAGTAAAGCTCATTACACCAGTTCAAGAATACAGAGGGTTTGCCTGGAAAAAATTCATACTATTCCAGACCGCAAATCTACCGAATTAATATAGGATTTATAAGATCATGTGAAATTTAGGGTTTTTCAGGGTGGGGAAAAAAAAAAAAAAAGGCTTACTTTAAGGAATTATAAAGTAAAGAATTTACTATCACTTCAATATTCTGTGAAAGTAACATCAGATTTACAGTAGACTATAAGTTAAATATTGCTTTTGTTTATAAAATGCCAGCAGATATATATAAAGAAAACAGAGAATTGATGTTTGGAGTTTTTTCATCAATGAATGCGTGTTTAGGATTAAAGTGGGATGGGTACATATGTGTGTATATATGTATTTTAAAAAAAACTATT
>JAVJGG010000031.1:17018185-17057199 GCA_035590195.1 Aviceda cuculoides
TAACACCCTGATGTTTTCAGTTGTTGCTCAGTAGTGTTTAGTCTAAAGTCAAGGACTTTTCAGCTTCTCAAGCCCAGACGGTGAGAAAGCTGGAGGGGCACAAGAAGTTGTCACAGGATACAGCCAGGGCAGCTGCCCCAAACTGGCCAACGGGGTATTCCATACCATGGGACGTCACATAAACTGGGGGGAGTGGTGGCGTGGGGGTTATTCACCGCTTGGGGACTAACTGAGTGTCGATCGGCAGGTGGTGAGCAATTGCACTGCACATCATTTGTACATTCCAATCCTTTTATTATTACTGTCGTCATTTTATTAGTGTTATCATTATCATTATTAGTCTCTTCTTTCATGTTCTATTAAACCGTTCTTATCTCACCCCATGAGTTTTACTTCTTTTCCCTATTTTCTCCCCCATCCCACTGTGGGGAGGAAGTGAGTGAGTGGCTGTGTGGTGCTTAGCTGCTGGCTGGGGTTAAACCACGACAACAGGTCATGGAAAGCAGAACTGGCAAATCACACATTCAGAGTATGCTTTTGTCCCCTAGAATTTCTGCCTGTGTCAACCCTGCCTTCCTGTGTGTTTAGGAGAGAAGAGTGTCCTCCAGATGTGACTCGAAGCATCTATACTGGGAGGTTACCTCTTACTATTGTCATAGGAGAGAGCCAATGCTCAGGTAACAAAGTTAGAAGGTGCAACAACAGCCTTCAGCATGAAGCACCAACCCCACTGTGAACTACCATATGAAATATATGCTTCAGCACTTTTTTTTTTTATCCCAGTTTCCATGGAGATGGATGATCTGGCTTCTCATTTTAAACTACAACTCTTCTGAAGAGGGAGGAAAACAAATGAAAATGCACAAGAACTTTGATCGATATATTTTTTTACTTAATAAAAGAGATATGCCCTCCTCTTGAGACAAAGAGACCGCATTGATGATAAGCTAATTCTGACAATGTTTGTTTTCCATAATTCTGAAGTTGCAGCAGAGGGCTAACTTTGTGTGCCTTTCTTTTAATGAAATAAAGTTACAAATTATGTTTGGCTCTGTTGAAGTCAATGGTATTGCCCACAATGGAATGGGCAAACTCCACTGGCATCAGAGCAGCCATGTTTTGCCCAAAAGGCAACTGAGGAGATTTTTTAAAATGAACTGGAGGGTGAAAATGAACATTGCCCTAGTGTGTCTTAGACCTCAAGCAAACAATAATAAAACCTATTTGAGTTAAGTTGGATAAGCTGTGACCGGGCTGTGAAAACTCTCTCAGTTGTAGAAGCACTGAAATCATAGAAAGTCACTCACTTCCTCAGCAGTTCACTTGCTACCTATTGGTGCACATATTGTTGCTATTCAGTAATAACATGTAGCAAAAATATCCTTTATGATTGTCAGCTGAATGAAATGAAGTTGTGCATTACAGTTAGTCTTTTGATTCTGGGTTTCTTGTTCCTTCTTAGTAAGTATCCTCTACCTTTCTGAACCAGATAAGTCACGAAGAGTTTTTATCGCTGCATTTGGAGTGGGCATGATTTTGGAGAGGGCATCATTTTAGAGAGGACATCACTTTGGAGATCAATGAATGCATAATATAAGTCATCACATACCGTTGCCAGTAAGACAGTCTTAGCCTTTTGTGTCACTTTTGACAATCAAAATGGGTTTATTAAGCTCAGAGTTTTTGAATATAATATTTTTGAATTGTTTTTCTGTTTCTCTAAAATCTGGTACTCAGTTACCACAAATCTACTGGAGTTTGCAGATGTGTAAGCATACATGCTCCTGGCTTTTCTCAGTACCCTGACAAAGAAGGGTAGCTTTGTTAAAAAAGACGGTTTTCTGATACATGTTCCTGGACTTGGAATACAAGAATTAGATACACAGAAAATGGATTAACAGTCTGAAATCAGGTAAAAAGCTAACACAAAACAAAATTTCCTTTTTTATAAACTAAAGTACAACTAAAGCAAACTTGGGACAAAAATGTGCACTTAGTTTTTGTCAAAATTTCTCCAAATGACAAACCAGCCAGTTTGACTCTGCAACCTTATTACATACTACTACAACTTTTTCAACCTACTATCACCTATAGCAATATGGCATGTTCATTCCTGCAAAGTTCTTCAGGGAGGTTGTCTATTTTTACAGTTATGTAATATTAACCTTATTTTTACAGTTATGTAATATTAACCTAGGCATAAACATCTTCACCTAACTTTTTTTTTTTTCGTGGTTCATTCTGTGCATGAGTGTGGGACTCTTTCTTGAGGTGGAGGAAAGAGATCAAAACAGAGGAAAGGTAAAAGTGCTTTTAACTGCATCAGGAAGATACATTGGAGGAGAGGGAAAAAACCTCACTCTCCTGGGACAGGGATAGAAAGATTTTGTTTGCCAGCCAGTGAGATAATTTGTCCATTGTAAGCCTCTATCTACTTGGAGACATGCACCTTGCTCTGTTTCCATAAGGTCCAGGAAAAAAAAAACCAAACCTAATTGTATACTTAATTTTCACTATTCCTGAAACACTGTTCCTGTATTCTGTGAAATCAAGATTTTTCAACTGGAGCAAGGCATGAGTTCAGCATTTAGGAGTAGGTACCTGCCAAATCTGAAGCCTTAAAGAAGAGACAGAGGAGGAGAGAAGAGAAACTGATTTATTCCAGCTCAATGCAGAGTTTGACCATATGTAACAGCTGGACAATCCATTATTTTTTACATGTGGACAGCCTCAGAAGTGTCCAGAAATAATAATGCAGCTTGGGCATTCAACGAGTATGAGAAATTTTTACCCAAAACTGTAAAGAGGAAGGAGAAGCTACAAGTCTTTTTAAATGAGGTTTTGCATGAAAATACTGTCACATACAGCTACTGCATGGCAGCAGTGATAAACTAATGCTAGGGGACAGTGATTATTAACATCATGGTAACCTCTGACACGTGCCAAATGAAATCTCTACATCAACATCTGCCTTCAGAGGCTGCATGTTCCCGAAAGGAATATTCCCTCTTCTGCTTTTATCTCCTGCTCCATCCTCTTCTACCTGCCAACAGCTGTGAAGGCTAGCGAGGTGCCTAGAAGGCTCTGTGCAATCTAAATTAAAGAGGCATGTTAATTTGGGAAGACCTCTTCAAACCTCTAGTATGTGGCGAATACGCCATAATTCGGCCTCATTCATGCTCTTCTTGAAAAGATATCCTCTTTCAAAACATACATATATTGAGACACATTTGATGGGCCAAGGTTGATTTTTCTGTTCCCCAGACCCACTCTGTTCTCTGACCAGATGTTGGTAATATGGCATCCAGGATTGTACCCATGCACTGATTTGATTTTATTTATTTTTCTGGCATGTGATTCTATTGACAGTATTGGTATGAAGTAGTTTTACAAAGGCAGGGATAGCCACTCTCATTTTGAAGAGTATGTCTGGAGCTAGAGAAGGTGCAGCCAGGATGGGAATGACAACTCTCAGTGAGCAAGAAGTCTTCTGGGCACAATTTAGAGCAGCCTTGACACTATTCTAACCTGTAGTATGGGAAGGTGAAATGTCTTCCAGCTGCCTGCTGGATCTGGAAGCAAGAAACATCAGCAGCCTTCCCCTCTGAGGCCCTGCAGAAACTATGTGCAGTAGCAGAGAGAGCTGCTTAATTTTAAAGGAACAAAACCAGGGAATTTTTAGAAAAGTTTCAGAAATTAATTGCTTTGAGTTTTGAGGTTCAGAAGAAAGCAAGAGATGGAAACTCTCTGAAAAAAAAGAAAAAGGATCACGCAAGCCTCAGTTTAGCTTTCCAAAATTTCAGATTCTGCCAGGGAGGTCTATGCAGGATTGCAGACCCAAGGGAACAACAAACCCAGTTGGCTTAAACTGGCTTTTCCTGCCAGCTCACTAAGACAAGTGGGAAGTCTGAGGTTTGTAATCTCCTTTTAAGTTTTCTCTGGACTTAAGTTGCTTAGAGTTTGTTTGCTTGCTCCCTTCCCCCCACCTCCCTGCCATTTAATAGGAAAACCAAGGATAAAATGTTAAGTCTCTCTTCTCTTATTAAAATACCCCAAAACAAGTACAGAACAGAGTGGAGAGAAATAACCCCAGTGACCACTAGCCAAAACTCACAAGTAGTATGTGCATATCTGAAATAGTTGGTGCACTCGCATAGGAAATCGCTGGATATTTTACACCTCTTGCAGCGGTTTAGTAACTGGCTGTGGAAGCTCATTCCCCACTTGAGAAAGTCATGAATTATACAGTTTTTACATCTGTTGAGCATGTTGTGCTTCTCAATCATCCAACTATACTGAGCCCTAAGTTTTCAGTCTTCACAATGAGATCACTGTTTTCAAGCACGTTCTAGTGGCATTTTGTCAAGCCATGTGTGTTTTCAGGATGGGGGCAGGGAGGGAGGAACAAAAGTATGCTGCCGTTTCACAGGATTAGAATCTACTTTTCAGCCTACATAAAACTGCAACTGACCCATCAACAAGAAATATTCTTTGTTTACTACTTCTCCCTCTTGAAATGGTCTGGCTGTTGTTAGGAAGAAGAGCATAAAAGGGAGGAATATATGTTTTTCACTTTGGATTTCAATACCCAATAATGTAACACCCCCCCCCCCCCCAAAAAAAACCAAACAACCCCAAAGCAACCAAAAGCCCCTGAAAACAACAAAACAAAGCCACAAAACTTCAGTCACCCTTAATCCTCCTCTTAATGTATTTCTTTCACTGTGCGAAGACTCATTTTCGCTTCAGCTGCCTGGTGTTTTGAATAAAACTCTGCTATTAAACAAGGGCTGGCCATGTGAACCCTATCACAGGGATTAAGGGAGATGTAGTATTATAATATTTCTTATACACAGGCATAAGGAAATTGTATACACGAATTAGCAGATTTTAAATCAAAGTACTCCAGGTTTGTAACAGCAGGAGGTAGATTCCATAGAACTAAGAACAAACAACTTGGGAAGGGGCAAAGAGGGAAAACCTTTGTAGAAATTATCCATGGATAATCTACTGCAGTGGAGACAAACAGAGAAATTAATACATTTATCTTGGGTCACTCAGGACTCATTGAGATCCCTCCAGGTTGAACAATTTACAGGAAGATAATAATTCCTTGCACTGAATGGTTTTGATCATTGCCATATAAAGATTTCTTTTTTTTCTGGAGACAGTCATTCATCACTTAAACAATGGTCAGCCATGGTAACACTTCCACTGGCCAAAATTCAGATGCAGAGAACACAAAAGCAATATATGTGATGAATGTTGACTACTCGATGCATAGGAGCAGCTTAAGATTTTATGCATCTTCTGTACTAGCTTTTTGAGTTTGGACTAAAATCCACTTGGTTGTATAGTTTATATCATCTGAAAAAGAGTAATGAGCATTCCCATCTAAATAGATAGCAAGTATAGCACTGATGGAAACACTGAAAATTACAGCCTTGTGTAAAATAAGCTGGACTAGAAGTTGGATCAAAAATGTTTCTGTATTTTAGCTGAGAAATACAGCATGCAGAGGAAACCCCTTTAAATGCAAAACTCTTCTAAAGCACTTAGACCCTCAGTGCTTAATTCAGGTAGTCTAAGTGACTGTAATTCATATGTTTTCCCAGTTCTGTGAGTGTGTAGGGTCAGCTGGGCCCAGCTGGGCTGTGGGTGTGTGAGGAGGGAAAAGCTACGCTGCTCCCTGCTGTGTCCTGGGACAGATGTCAGACCTGGCTGCTACATACGCTTTCCCCACTGCCCAGGGTGGTGCAGAGGAATGGGCAGGGGAGAAAGTGAGTCAAGCAGGAGCCAAGGGCACTGCTGTGCAACCCCTACTTACCCAATGAGCTGCAGTTCCCACCGCTTCTCCTTGGTCCCCGGGAACACCCTAAGCCCCCTCCTGAAGCGCCCAGATTGGCTGCGGCTGCCACTTTGCGCTTGGGTTGCCATGCCCAGGGAAGTGTCTCAGCTCGAGGACTAATCTTGACAGGGGGATCTAGCTTAAGTTCGGCTGAGCAGAGTTCACATCCACCAGCTAAACCTGACCAATTTCAGCAGTTTTCTCCATTAAGCTCAGGATAAGCCACGCTATATGTGGACTGGAGAAACTGAACTGCCACCTCTTAGCCCATGTCTATAATACACTTCTTTCTCTCTTTTTCCCTCTCTGCTTTTTTCTCTCTTATTTTTCTCTCTTCCCCCCCTCTCTCCTTTCCCCCCTCTCCTTTCCCCCCATCCTTTATCTCCCCCCCTTCTTTTTCTCCCCGCTCTCTCCTTCCCCCCTGCCTTTTGGCTCACTAGTATAATCTAGCTAAGCTCGGCAACATATCAGTAAAATTTTTAAGAGGATCAAAGACGTGTTGTCTTTACCCTGCTCCAGGATGTGATTATAGCACTTCTGGTGGTAATCAACACTGTACAGCTGACAACCCCCTTCAGCAGGCTAGGCAGCATCTTTTGTCACTGCAACTGCTAGCCCCTAGCAGGGGCTCTGGGCTGCACGGCTCCGCCGCCGCCCCCCCATGGGGTTGGCTCTAACAGCAGGGCACCCCGATACACATAGGGTGCTAGTAACCATGTTGTTGTTCTGTGGCTATCTAAAACTTGTTACGACCCAATAATGTGACCGTGGCAGCAAGAGTTAGGCTAAAGCATAGGAAAAAATCTCTCTTTGGGCACAATATGGTTGTGGTTAAAGTTCATACAAATGCTTGCCTACCTGCAGCTAAACACAAGCTGTATGTTGTTTATACTTTAATTAGATAAGCAAATCCCTTTCCATATAGAACAAGACACGGCTGAGGTCTCTGTTGGTTCCAACTTTACAGCTAAGTGTCCTCAGACTGTATTTAAGTTTTGGCCGCATAAACTTGCTATGGGATTCTGATTAAACTTGAACATCTCTGGTGCCTCTGCCCTTTCTGTTACTTCAAAACATTCAGTGTTTCCAGTTTCTGTATGGACAGTACCCTGACCCTGATATGATTTCTCTATCCTGTCTCAAAATATTCTATGTACCCAGTTTTGCCAGCATGCAGAAATACTATTAAAAATAGGGAGAAAACAGTCTGTGGCTGGTATTCTACTTGGAACATAACAGCTGAATGTAAACTGATGTGTAAAAATCAAAGCTGGCTGGAAAAAATATCTGAAAGGGGATGAAGCTCATCAAAGAAATTATTCATTGTAAATAACAACATTTTAATTTTATGGTATTTATGTCGAGCTCAGTCATGACAGGAGTTAAGAAAAGGGATGAAGACTCGAAGGGGGGCAGGGAGCCTATGGGCTAATATTAGCTGCACTGTTTTGTTTCAGGACATTGTCACAAAGAGGATGAGATGCTAAAGCATCTTTGGTATTACCACTTGCATGTTAAATGGGATTCCCTCCTTGAAGATATTTTTTGCGTTGTCAGAGGAAGGAAACAGCAGCTGTGAAGTCGGGCTTCTCTCATGCCGACCGCAGAGCCTGCCCCACCCCCCTGGAAATCTATGCCAGATGCAGGAAAGAAAGAGCAAGGTTTTCAAAGTGGACACTCAGCATATGGGAGGGAATATTTTAGCAACTAGAAAACCTTGGATAATTTCAACAACTCTCAGTACTTGAAGCAGTTCTTTAAGAAAATCCACTCCAAGACTCTCAATGGTGTAAAATAAAGACCTATATGTCTTCTTCCCATCTACATGGAAAACGAGTTTAAAATCAGCCTGCTGAAAGCCTCTTTTTATATGTTGTCTGCATGCTTGCTGTGAAGCAGAAGTAGTAAACGCTGGGTTTGGAGGAACAGTAAGCTGAGGTAGTGAGATATCTATGAGGAAGCAAAGGTCTTCGACCAGCCTCTGAGACAACTTGGCCTTTTCTAGCTCTCTGCCTCTGGAAGGTACCTCAACTCCTCAACCCAAAGCCATAGCTATTATAGCTGGGGCTGATTAGAAAATGCAAGCGTTTTCCATGTAACAGAAAAAATCAAGAAATGTTTTGTTTAAAAATATTAACAGAAAGGTTCAAATAAAACAGCTGAGCACCCAGAAGTCCAGCTTTATTTTCCAATTTTTTGAAATGTTTTGATAAAATCTTGGCTTTTAGAAGCACAGATGAAATATTTTGGGCTCACATAGCTATAGACAAAAAAGAAAAACCTGAACAAAACACAACGCCTCCAAAAGTATCCGTTTCAGGACAGGCCTTTTCCTTCTTTTGCTGAAAAATGTCTTGATTGAAAAAATGTGACCATCTACATTTATTGCAGTAAGTATAGCAAGTTAATATGGGACACCTTGGTTCTGTCATGAGCACTCCTGGTGAATGGGCTCGCTCTGTCCCTCACTTGGGAACAAAACCACCAAGTGAACGTAGCTTCTGGTGCACCGTACAGCCAGAAGTGGTTACAAGCTGAAGAAAAGGAAATTAAGCGAGTGTATAAGGAGCAGAAGAAAGAAGAATGAGGGCAAACGCTGGGACAAGGTTAGGTCTGCTGAGAAAGAGGATTATTCTTCAGCTAGGAAGTAAATTACAGGTAGAAAGGGGAGAGAGAAAACAAGGTCATGTGCTTAAAGGAGAATGTGTGCTTGCTGATTCTTGAGCTTCAGTAACAGACTTGTGTTCTCTGGTCCTCCACCATGGCTATCTTTTTAGTGCCCTAATTTCTTGACTCACTAACGTATAAATAATTTTAATGACATGGTACTAGGGATGTTTTCTGAAGAGCTTTTAATATTTTCCATCTTCCAATGTTGTAGCAAATTGCAGTTATTTAGGCACAGCTGCTGCCTGCTCCAAGCATGCTTATGGTGTCAAGGTAGGCTGTATGTTTAAATCTGAAGGTCAGGTCACAGAGCTCCTGCCATTAATAATACACTTGTTTTTCTCTTGTACAATGTGCACCTTATTCTTCTTCATGAGCAATGGATTGAAGCTATACCCTTATTTTAATTTATGCTAGCATTGTCTGTAAGTGGAAATATATCTCATTGTAAGTGGGGACATTTATTCTTATATTTGGTGCTGTCTGTCTATCATGAATATACTTAATAACTGAGCTGCACACAATATTGAAAATTATATTAGGAATAACTCCTTTCTTGGGTTTCCAGCTGGAAGCAATAAATCTTTTTCTATAAGCCATACCCAGGGGTTCCTGGGCACTCAGAATCAGGAGGGTACTGTAGCTCTCTGGTAGCAGAATAGGTCTTGGTAGAAAAGTTCTGCTTTGCCTTTCATATTCAGCAAGGACAAGGACTGCCTTTTTGAAAACTACCCAAGCTAAACTCTGTGTTAGAAACTCTTGCTCAAATAGTTCGTAGCAGAGTTCAAATACAGTGCCCAACAAACATTACCTTTGCTGCTGTAGCCTGCCGACTGAGAATTACACTTCCAACAGTCATTTAAAGACAAGCTTAAATAGAGATATTCTCTTGGTCCATACAAAGACACTCAGACCATTATCATAATGATAGAAAATGATGTGTAGTCTGGGAAAAATTTTTGTGATCATCCTTGATTAGAATACATATTTAAATGCATTAGTGAGCATTAAGCTTTCAAACTGGTCTGCTAAGTCATAACCTTCTGTCTTTTGCTATAGGACATCTCTAATTTGGGTTGTACTAGGTTGTACTAGGTACAAAACTTTTCAGCTTAATTCTATGATGTCAGTACAATAGTACTGGTAGCTAATCTGTAAACAGTATATTTCTTAAAAGCTGAACTTTAAGGACATCACATGCAGGATTCTGCTTTTAGCAATGTCTGCTTTGAGTTGATCCTGTTCTTTTTAAGTCTTGTTTCTTCCATATCTTTTAAAATCCCCATTTTGTTACCATAGAGTCACAAATGTGATGGAATACTGAATTAAAGGATAAAAGAATCTTTTATTTTCTGAAGGATTTTCAGCCTGCAAGGACTGGACTATCTGTAAGTAGACCTAGGAATTCTCTTCTAGATAGTGTAAAGAGTGCAGTAGCATAACAGTACTATTTGTCATGTCCTAACACTATATTTTACTAGGTCTTGCTTACTTGGCCCTCAGCTTTGGAGGAAAAGGCACTTAATGGTATTAAAATTTAAGATAGGTGAGGTCTAGAAATAAAGAGTGTATTTTGACCAATGGCATCTAAATATGGATGATTCCATTAAAAAACAAACAAACAAAAAACAACAAAACAAAGCAGAAAAAACCAACAAACAAACAAACAGAGAAAAGAGCTGTTTCTCTTTATTTTTAGTTCTTTGAGTTTCCTCTTTTTTCCCCTTAGTGGTTTTAAGTTCAAAAATTTAATACCTTTTGCAGAAAAACCCCACAGTATTACAATAGCAAAACCACCATGTCCTTTATAATGGAACACCTATTCAGGATATCAATGAGTTAGATGAGCCTTTCATAAAACCATAACACAAAAAAAGGAGAACTGTGCTTATCATTTATAGGAACACCTCCTAGATAAATTACAAATAAGGGTGGCTCTGATACTGCATTCCATTTCAGTCACTTCTACCAAATATATAGGAAAGGATGTTGAGCATGCTCATGATCTGGATTAAATCAGGAAGGTCATCTAAAAACAGATTTAGATCTAAGGAGAACTAAGACTTAGTAAATTCACTTTAATCTGGCCTGTGATACAGTAACAGCTTTATAAAGAATGTTGTTTGAGAGACTTCTGAATGCTGCTGCTCAGAAAATAAAGCTCTTTGGGGTTTCTTTTTCCTGCCAAGAAGAGTGCCTCCTTCTTTTTATCAAATGGTTTAAAAGAAAACTTGTATTGCAAACCAAAGAGTGAGGAGTACTTCCATTAAAACTATTCACAGAAAGACTACCATTTCCATAGTCATCTTCCATTCTCTTCTGCTTTCAAAAGAAAAAGAAAATACCACTGACACATGACTGAAGCAATTCTCCAGGAAGAAAAAAGATTCT
The DNA here is from genome assembly GCA_035590195.1 of Aviceda cuculoides. Taxonomy (NCBI): domain Eukaryota; kingdom Metazoa; phylum Chordata; class Aves; order Accipitriformes; family Accipitridae; genus Aviceda; species Aviceda cuculoides. Next base: position 17,029,092 of record JAVJGG010000031.1, read on the forward strand.
ATATGAAATGTGGCCTTGCATTGCTTTTAATATGAAATTGTATGGAGTCATGGCAGGCATGGAGGAGAGACAGTGATTTCAGCAGATTTTACCCTTGCCTGTAGTGACATTTGCCATAAAGTGAAAGGTCTGGAAGTTCTTGTGTGTGGTACTACAAAACAGAGAAGAACAGGTTCAAATAAAACCAAATTAGAACCAAACCCCAAATGTAGAACAAACCAAAATGTTTTTTTAGTCATGATGGGAAGAAAGATGAGCACCATAATCTGTTTGGAGATTTTACCCTATTTATGTGTAATTTCTCCCCTCTGCACCTCCCGCCCAAGTCTCTCTTCCCAGGGTACTTGAAGAACATGAAGAATCAGGCCAGCTGGAAGGCAGACCACTTCTTCATACTCTGCATACAGAGTTACTCTTTTGTGTAACTCCTTTGTGTGTTACAAAATTGACCTTCAGGTGGTGAGCTGAGCTATCTCTATATCCCCGCGTGGCACTGGAGTTGTTCAGATGGAGCTGTGCAGGGGCCAAGATCTTGGTATTAACTAGTTCCTCTTACTTCAAAATGCTTCCAGCATTCCTGTTTCTACATCTGTATTAATGGCCCAGGTATAATTTCTGGGTGAAATCTAGTGCTTAGTTCTCTTATACTATAAGAACAGCTCCTCAGTGCATTAGTTTCAGTGTGACATAAGCATGAACTAAAGAGCTGCTATGTATAGGGCCCTTTTCCAGAACAAGGACCTTCCATTAACATTCAGGACAGCCTTTCTAACTGGCCTCTGTAATTATTCTCTAAGCACAAATAGATTGCCTTACAAAATTGCCAAAATCATGGCTATAATGAGTTTTTGTCACATACTATACTGTTAAATTGGCCATACAAATAAAAATGAAGTTCTGGACCCAGATCTGTAGGAAGTTTGTAATACAAACTGGATCAAGCTTACTTACTTGGATTTAGGTTTTCTCTTCTTCCTATTCTTTTGGACTCACACATGTTCCCACATATGCCATATGAATATGGTAAAGCAGAGCCAAAAATTAAAGTGGTAGTTATTCTGCCATTTTTTTCTGCCAAAATTAAAACTGTTCAGTCATACACATGCTTACACAAGATGTTACTGTTTTTAGTTTAGGCCCCCATTGTAGTAATACTTTATCTCTAATAGTTAATTCATCCTTGAAGGTATTGAAACTAAGGCTTGCCTACAGAGATGGTCTCAGTAAATGAGATGTTATAGGGTTGATTTAGGAATTAGGTGATAAAAACACATACACTCTGTTATTCAAAGCATATGACAAGTTGCTCACTGTTGTCCTTTCTCACTTAAACAGCAGTGAATCTATGAACAGTAATAATATTAAGTATTCAGTCTGGCTTCAGTTGTGTTTCCAACTTTGTCTGCAAGCAAACTCATTTAAGCTTACATTTTAGATATGTCAGTCTTTGCATTTTCCCTGCCTAAGAGGTGTAGTCGTCTGCAAAACTAGATGCTAACATTCTGTTGTTAGAAAGGAAACATCTTCATCAGTCTGCTGATATACTCTGCTGTCACATTTTGCATGTAATCACACTGATAGCTCTTCTGAGGAAGACCCCTCTGGTTAGAACAAGGGAACATCAATACCTCACAGAGTATACTCTCATCCTCTCTGTTGAAGTCCTAAGTGATAATCACCAGGAAGAGCATCAAGTACTGATAAGCAATGATGTTAAACCAAGCCCATAGATCTACCCATTACCCGAAACCCTCTGAGGCTACCAGAGGGTTTCTATAGGCTTCATCAGGCTCTAGATCATGCCTAAGTAGGATTTGGTCTCAAAAAAGATTAATACCAGTAAAAACTGTACCATACCACCCAGCAATTCTTCAGCTAGCTGTAGGATGCAGTCTTGTTGGGCAAGGAGAGGGATGTTATAGCTGTCTGCTTCTTGGGCCAATCAAAAGCCATAGTAAGATAATTTTCTGAAGTATACTGAAAAGATGTGCTTCTTAACACCCTTGTTGGCTGCACTGTAACTAAATGTTTTAATTAGGCATCAAATAGGTTGCTGTTTTCTCCCAGTATATTCATCTGTCAACAATATCTCCACAGCAGCAGCAGCTGCATCAAGCTGACTTTATTTTCATGGCAAAGGTGTATTGAAAAGGAGGAGAAAACAAACAAACAAACAAACAAAAAAACCCCACTAAAAACAGTTCTACCTTTCCTAAAACTGGATTTGCTGAGGGGTGAAACTTAGTAATCAATAACAACTAGAAAACACCGGGTGGGGGAAAAGCATGACGCATATCCTGAGAGGAATAGTAAAATATGCCCAGTTTGTATGGTTAATCTTCTCTGTAGGCTTGCTCTGCAAATTTAAGGAAGATTAAATTTCAGATATGCTGTTTCTTGTTTTTTCTGGCAACAATGAACTTCAGTTTGGGGGAGGTGCGGGAGGGAGAGGCTGAGTGGGGAGAAAGAGCCACAGTAAAGTGTCTGCTGTCCATGTAGTTTTGCCAGACTGCTGTCTCAATTGAGAGCTGTGATCGAGATTTATTGGGCTTAAAATATGAAACAGACCTTTCATGTTGGAATTCTAAATATCTTCTTAAGCAGTAGTGAGTACCACCAAATGCTTAAAGGCAACACACCAGAGTTCAAACCCACACAATAGTTTCTTCTCTCTTGTGAACCAGCAGATTGTAGGAATCTTGTTCCACCTTCTCATTTTTGAACTGGGGAAAGAGTATGTTGGATGTTATCATCATCATCTGAAAATCACTTTGTTTTTTATATTAGATTTTGGCTCAGATGTTCAAGATTGCTAGTATTTGAACATGTGCATTGAATGGGCAGGTTTATCAAGTTAATAAAGAAAATGCTTGAATGCGTGCAAGATGTTTGCATCTTGGTAGCACATTTTATTAAGCTCTTAGTTATGTAGTGGCAGCAGGAACAGCTTGGGAAAGATCTAGACTATTTGTTTCATGCCATTTTGCCAGCCTCCTGTTCTTCTGTTGTGCCAACAGCTATGTTCTACGGGAAAAATATAGCTGTCTGCTGGAGAAATAAAACCAGAGCCAAAGTTTTCTCTGTAGACCTCAGGGGTTAGAGAGCAAAATGCAAAACCTGCCTCCTTTCACTACTTTTCCATCATTATGTTTTAAAAGTGTATTCAGAAGAACTTGTCTTCTCCTTGAACTTAATTAGGAGGTGCAGCAATGAGAATACATTAGGACTGTTAGACCGTACAGTGTCATTTATGCTGAGATCTGACTAGGCTGAAGGTCTGGTAGCAGTTACATTGAATTTTTGGTATGAAATTGGTAGATTTGATTGTTGCAGATTTTAATTATTGAATGGAGTTCCAATCACCAATTGGAACCTGGATGATTGATTTTTAGTGGCTTACATTAGATGGGTCTTCAGTAGCAGTTCCATCAATAAAATGTGGACCAAGCGACCTATTGAGTGCCCATCGCACACGTGCTCAAGGACTTTGTTTTCACTAGCTGTCCCAGTGGCACTAGGTAAGTGAGAAAACATGGGAGAGCAAGTACTATGAGCCATTGGAAAGAGAACAAATTTCCATACTTTATTTCCCTTCACAAAGAATGTCACTCATAAAGTGTGAAAAAGATTGAGATGAGTAGAAAAGTCCCTTTCTCTGCTGACTGGTAGGGACATAACATCTGATACACAAGATTCATCACCTGAGTTGAATTTCTTCTTTGAAGATGCTGTATTTCAGCTATGCTCATAAGACTTCTATATCCCTTTTCATTGCTAGGTACACACTTTTCAGTTCTTCAGTCTAGGAAACTAGACTGTGTGTCATGTGATTAGTCCATGCCAGCCTCCCATGGTGGACTAACATGGATGCAGAATCCCAGTAGCTTTGTCATGTGTAATTCTGTTATCAGCTCCTGAAGTAAACAATATTGACATTGCTCCTCGGGTTGAAAAAGATACCGGGAAGATCCTGGAGATGTTATCCAGACCATTTCTATCTTGAGCTTAGAGGATACATGTGGCCTAAGGACTACTGTGTTGACCCAAGGAAGTGCTGTGCTCCTCTTATGCATTAGAATTTTGCACCAAGAATGTAGCACACTGGTGCTCTGTAGTTTGCTCTGTCTGTGGAAAAATGGTGAGCTTAATTTAGATTTGCTTAAAAAGGCTTGAGATGTTTTTTAGCTAAAGGATGATGATACTTCTGAAGCTAACTAAAATCCTGTGAAGGATCCTTCATTCTGAAGTTCACTTGCCACTACTGCTCCAGAGCCCAGATTTGTTAACATTCCAGGCATGCTGCAGAGCTCATAATTTACACAGTCTTTTGACTTGGAGTGGGTTGAAGAGTGATGAAGATTGAATGGGTTCATTATAATTGTTGTTTATTTTAAACAGTTATACATCTCTTCTAGTTTGGATAGTCTTCATTGGACAGGTCATTTATGGTTTCGCATTGTGAACTTTATTCCTTTTCTTTATTTGCAGTTTTTAGGCCAGATTTAGAGCAAAAACCATTGCTATTATGAATTGGACAAAACATTCTCCTTGCAGAATATACTTCAGTTTCATCTGTTGTAACTGGTATTTAAAGTCATAAGATAAAATTATCTGGTTTCTCCAGAATAAGCGTATGGTTTTCTTTATACCCTATTTTATATGCTGTTTCTCTCAGCCTACAAAAAGCACTGTTTACTAGTTAGAAAATTTGATGTGAATAAAAAGACCATGAAAATCCAAAGCCTCTAGTGGGTCTTCTGTGGATGCCATAAGAATGGAGAAATATGAGATTTCTATGTGTAATAAGTGCTGTAGATGTGCTGCATTATTCATGCACCATCACCGGAGGAAGGCTTAAGGTTTGCTGCAAAGTAAATAATAAATAAATTGCAAGGAAAAGAAAAAAATGTGAAAAAAACCCTCCATGTGTGTTCAATTTACCTTCAAATTTGATATGCGCAAGAGAATAGCTGGTGGTCCAATTATTGGTCCAAAATTTTAGGTCTGGGGTAATGAACATACTTTGGAATCATTGCATTCCCTTATGCAATGACCCTGATCCACTTTTCATTTCTTGTATAATGTATGCTGCATGGCACTATAGCTCCACAGTGGTCTGACATTTGCATTGGCAGCAGTAGGATTCCTGGATGTAGGAAGAATGACAATAGCCAGTGTGGGAAGGAATGGGTGACAGTCAAGACACTAAACAGATGTAAAATATCTTGTCATTCTTCTTAACAGCTGTCAATCACAGGCTCTTACTAAACAAGACACCCCCGAGGGTGAGAGCTAGCTACTCTGTTGTCTTGTTAGCTTCACAGAAGCTTCCCAGCAGGAAGCATGGTGGGACAGCTTACCTGGGAAATCCAGGCTTCTGCAACCTGTATCTTTTAGACAAGTCTAAATCCAAACAAGCATGGAAAGTGGGAGCTCCTTTTCCTGGGAAGGCCACTTGGTAGATGGCCTCACTGAAGAATGAGACACAATGGAATTAGTATCCAACTTGTATCAATTTCCATTAGGGTCTGATCAACCCATGTTATCCTATTAGCTTGCAGCAGTTAGAGAAACACACAGATGTGTCTGTGTTCTGAAGACCAAGACAAAGCCTTGTTATGGTTTTTTTTTCCCTTTTCCTTCCAATGGGATTACAATGGTCCCTATTGTCTGCCTTTGCCTCAGTACTCCTTGATTGACAATACCCTGGGAGATGTCACTGTCCTTGCTCCATGCATTGTAATAGCCTAGTGTACCAAGGGTGCTTTAGGACCTTCGTCCCCTCTTTTTTTTCAGGTGTTGTAAACATCTGTCACTGCACCACAATGACGACCTCTTGTTGAGCTTACGTGTCTGATGCTATATCTGTCAGTGTCTGAGGGAGATGCAAGAGAAAACTTTAGGTAGTGACATGAATAGAGGGCAAAGAAATAGGGCAACTTTATTATGGACTGTCATCAGAAAGTAGCATGTGTGGAATGTCAATTTAATAATAGAATTGACAGCTTTTCTCTGCTTTCCGCAATGCCACAAGTGTTTCTTTGACAGTTTAAAAAATAGGCCCTTTGTAGCAGTCACTGAGTGGTACTACATACATTTGTGAATGCCCTGCATAACTGAGATTCCCCCAAATGCCACTGTTCTAAGACCAGTCACAAGAATCCTTCTGCATTGACTAAGGGTAGTGGTGTATGGAGACCTGGTGAACCTAAGCAGTGTAAAATGTGGTGTACAGTAGCCGGGAGGATGCAGCATAGCTAAAAAGATGCTGAGTTACCATTCCGTCCAGAAGGAGTTTCTAAATCAAAGAGGATACATGTGTCATGGTAAAAGTTGCTACATAGCTGGCCATAAATTTTCAGATTTTCAGTGAAAATTGTTCTTCCATTGTTCATTCAACAAGCTTTCACAGAAAGCTTCCACTTGCTCACCATAGAAAAATATTAGCATTTAGTGGAAAACTAGAGGAACATACCTTTTTAATTTTTCATCAAAAAAGTGAAAGAAATAGAAAAACAGAAATTTACATGATTTTTCCCTGATTTCTTTTTATCTAGGAAAGAAATTCTAACTAGTTTCTCTGCTTTTGTGATCATGAGTACAGCTGTTTTAGAAAGCAAGGCACATTGTCTGGGGAATAATATTGCTCCTCTACAAGCTGCAAACACAAGAATAAATTAGAGATGTCTCTTTTATAATGTGTTCTTTTCAGTGTTGAATTTGACATGAATTATCTTAGCAGAGGGCAAGGCATATTTCATAATCTGTTTGCAATTCTAAAACCATAAACTTCAAGATTTTTTTTTATTACAACTCTAAAATGACAAATAGATACCACACCTTTGTTTAGGTGTCAACAGAGTAATTTTTCTTCCTCTTTTGAGGAAGAGAATCATTCTACTAAAGAAGAGATGACTGAGCAGAGTGGAAAATAGAATAAAATGAAAGCTGTAAAGTCTGTATGTTGGAAAGTGGGTTTTATTCTTTTTTTCAAACAATCATATGCTAGATCATTCATTCTAAACATTGGACTTTCCTACCAAGGCTAAATATAAAAAAACCGCACCACCTAACCACCAAGGATTTCCAAATGGAGGCAGGAAACATCACAACCATTAAAAAGAGAGAGAGCACCTGAGACAGACACAAGGAAAACAGAAAGCATCATTTTATGGCAATAAACCAGTAGTTACACTACTGCAGCAGACAATCTAGTCTAAAGGGCTTACAAATGATATAAGTTTACAGTGCACTATACCTAGACATCTACATAAATGATTCCTCATAGCATAATTTACCTTTCGGCATGGGCTTTTTAATTAATTTTGGTTTATAAGTTTGGACAGCTTATTTGCCTGGAAATATAAGGATAGAGCCATCCAACTAGCTTTTAGTAATTTTGCTGTAACAGTTCTCTAATACATGCTGACAAATATATGGTAAACGTATAATTAGATGAAAAAAAAACCCAAATATGTTTCCTTGGTCTTTGCTGCCTTAGTAAGATTGGTTCTACTTCATAGATGCAATTGACAGTCATTAGCTGAAATTGAAAAGAAGCAAAGTCAAGGAAAATGCATTAAGGTTGAGATCCCTTATACCTCCGTATGACAAAGCTAAGCAAGCAATCTCTATTTATTCCCTGTGATGTGTTCAGAAAAGGCAGTATTTGAGTCTGACAACATTTTTATTTTTAATGAAAATTCATTTGTTGGCAAGACCTGCAAAATAGCCTTAAGTTTTCCTCCTGTGGCTATTTCATGAGGAATACAACTACTCGTCTCTGTTATGAGATAGTCCCATTTCTCAAATGCCAGACATATATACTCTAAGTCACATTATTTGGTAACTTTTTAAATTTTATATTTTGCATTGAATTGAGTAGCATTTGGAATTAAGACAGAAAAATAACTGCTTAAGGATTTCTTCACTCTTCTGGAAGGAAGGAATCTTTCAAGGCCTCTGTGGTGTCACAAGTTACTAATAGGTACAGTCTCTCTTCCTTCTTGTGTCAAGGTTTCATGCATTATGAAAGAGGAATTATGCATTACCTGGTTCTCAGAGGTTCACATGAATGTTCTTCTTTCTCCGATTCTTTCATTTATTATAGTTTAGAATTAGAACATTAGTACACTTGTCAAATGTAAACTATATTGTTTCCCTTTTAAACATTCAGTATCTGAAGTGAAAGCTTAAGTCAGACAAGCTCAGCTCAGAAAAAAGGCATAGCATTACAGTGCTGTCACTACTAGGAGCTGAACCATGGCCAGTTTAGGCAGTATTATATCATTGGAATTAAAGTGGTTTCCTGTCCCCTTGAGAAAAAGTCTTTAAAAAAGAGAGAGAAGAAGAAAACAATATTCTTCTTGTTTGACTTTTCAAATTTATGGCCATGTGCAGTCCCCCTGTCACTTCCATTATGCAAAGAAGTATGTTTCTTTGTTTGGGCACATAGGACTTCTAATTGGATGTTGCCTCTAGCACAGTCCTTATGAGCTACATTACATGAGGTAGTTGTGTAGTGTTTAGTGAGAAACCCATCCCCACAGTAGCTCCAGGAGAGGTTCTGTAGCTGAGGGAGACAAACTCCCTCAGAACAAATTTTTATTCTTCAAAGGCTGCAGTTGGAGTGGAGGAGCAAAGTATTAGACCTTTCAGAGCTATGCCCAAGAAGGAAAAAGATACACCACCAGGAACTGACAGGCTTTTGACAGGCTATTTCCTGGGCCATAACAGTTGGTGCAGAGAGTGTTTGTAAGCCCAACCTACACATACTGCAATCTACTCCTGCCGAAGAGTTAAGATCAAAATGCCCTGTACTGTCTGGATGGATACAAATGCTCTCAGAATGTGCCTTTTTTTTTTTTTAACTGAGTCTAAAAAGACAGAGAAAGCATGAATTAACTTTTGAATCTGATCATGTTTTGGGGGGCTGACAGTACAAAGAAAAACAAATAGTCCAGACCTTACTCATGCCTCTGTGGTCACAAACAAAAATGGTTCAACGAACAACTAAGAACACATTTTGGAGAGTTTTAGTCTGCTTCCTGTGTGTAAACAGAAGAAAAAGAAGACTTTATCGGAAACATTGTTTGCAAAACAGTTTGTCCATATCTAGCTTGGAGACAAGGTTTCAGTTGGCTTGACCTCAGAGTTAAAAAAGACTGGTGGTCTCAACCTGACACCTAATTAGTATTTCCCCACCTTGCCATTATACTGTCTGCAGTTTGGCATGATCTGTAATTTCTCCTCAGGAGACCCCGAGTTGTGCAACGCTAAGGATAATATGGGATGGGAGAGGAACCTCAGCTGAGCTCCAAAGGGAAGTTTACAGAGACTCCATCCACACTCAGCCACCATCGTCAGCCCTGTATTTTCACCATTAAACTGAAAAATAACTAATGAAAGCCTAGAGACTGCAGTTTAGCTTCAGTGAAACAGAATGCAGTATGCAGCATTTGTGGTGCCTTGTGGAGGCTGAACTCCAAACGAACTGTGAAAAGCTTCCAGGGTATGGCTGTTCCCCCACCGCCCATTTGCTCTGTGACTAGAAGGTTGCTGGACTCCTAACAGCTGCTAACTGGTAATGATAGTACAACAAGCATAGTAGAGAGACTATGCATTTGTAAAGCTCTCCATAAGTGCCAGTAAAGGAACTATGGAGTAAAGTGCAGAACATCCCAATTCACAGAATTAATTTTGCACATTTTATCTACGGGGAGAAAGCAAGTTTTTTCAGACAAAAAATATTTTTCATATTCTTATTCTTTATGTTTGGGGATTATTTTATTATTATTATTTTAACATTATCACTATACTTTAAATTCTCCAGGATACAACCAGAGCTTTTGCTGAAGAATAAAAATGATTTTAAAATATTTAAAAATCGTATGTGGCCAGAATATTAGTAGTTGTCACTTCATGACATAAATTTCATATATTGAATGAAAGGAAAAATTTGAATCTCTTTCAAATAGAGAAGTTTCTGTAATCTAGCACTTAGGACATGTACAGTACATACTCGAGGCACAGGGTGAGGTGATGATGATTTAAAGTCATTGGAAAATAGGAGAAAGACTCACCTGAATCAGCACAATAAGCAAAATAGTCCACAAAAGGATGGCAATTCTAACCAATGCCTAGTAGAAAAGGTACTGTCCCTGATTCATCCAGCCTTAGTCCTTGCTTCCCAACAGCAAGATCTAGGAATCACTCCTGTCGGTTGGAGTCAAACGGTCATCAATTTGTCTTAGAGAAGAAAAAACTTTTGGTCTTCTCTTTTACCCTCAAAGAAATCTTTACTGTCTTTATTCTTCATTCCCTTTGCCTTGAGGAAAGCCATGCTCAATTCCTCCTTTATCTTCTAGGCCAACCTGAATTCAGTTCTTCCTAACCTTGCAGAATATACCCTTCCTGTGCAGATTCTGACATTACATCCCTCACATCCTCCTTCTCCTCTCCCATACACTTCATCTTCTACTCTCTTGCCAATAAGATAGAATCATAGAATCATTTAGGTTGGAAAAGACCTTTAAGATCATCAAGTCCAACCATAAAAACACTGCCAAGTCTACCACTAAACCATGTCCGTGAACACCACATCTTCATGTCTTCTAAATACCTCCAGGGATGGTGACTCAACCACTTCCCTGGGCAGCCTGGTCCAATGCTTGATAGCCCTTTTGGTGAAGAAATTTTTTCCTAATATCCAGTCTGAACCTTCCCTGATGCCACTTGAGGCCATTCCCTCTCATCCTGTCACTTGTTACTCGAGAAAAGAGATTGACCCCCACCTCACTAGGTACAACTTCCAGGTAGTTATAGAAAGCGATAAGGTCTCCCCTCAGCCTCCTTTTGTCCAGACTAAACAACCTCAGTTCCCTCAGCTGCTCATCATAAGACTTGTTCTCTAGACCCTTCACCAGCTTCGTTGCCCTTCTTTGGACACGCTCCAGCACCTCAAGGTCTTCTTTTAGTGAGGGGCTCAAAACTGAACACGGTATTCAAGGTGCAGTCTCACCAGTACTGAGTACAAAGGGACAATCACTTCCCTGCTCCTGCTGGCCACACTATTTCTGAAAAAAGCCAGGATGCCGTTGTCCTTCATGGCCACGTGGGCACACTGCTGGCTCATATCCAGCCAGCTGTCAATCATGACCCCAGGTCCTTTTCCACCAGGAAAAGATCAGGTCTGACAATACAGATCAGGTCTGACAATTTTTAGCAGATGTGATATAAAGACAGCTGATTAAAGGTCCAGCATGCCTACCAGGTCACTAAACCCTGTTGGCCTGACTTCTCATACAAGGTCTGTGAGAGAAGAACAGGCTGGGGTCACACAACACTACCCTCACACCAGCAAATGGCTTGGGTGAGGGAAATCATCTCTTACAAAGAGGCTTCTCAAACTCATAAACACTCACCAGTCCTGTACTCCCACTCAATTCCTCCATACATTTCAAATACTGCAGGTTAGAGCATTCGAGCATTTGCAGTCACAGGGTCCTGTTGGCAGCTAGTAACCACCATGTGTAGGACTTCTACTGTCATCAAAATCACTGCTCAGCCTGGCACTGACACTGGGACTCACACTGGCATGTATTGAGTTATTTCTGCCTGGTTTGCTGTAGTTTTTGCCAAGCTCTCAGCTGTTTTGCCCCTGTGGGACTGATATCCTGGGTACTAGAGCATGCTGGGGGCACTTCCAGCTGCACTGGAGTGGGGCATCTCACTTGATATGAAGAAGGCCAGGCCTTGGTGCAGTCTTTGTCATGGACATGCTGCAGAGCCCTGTGCCTCGTCCCTAGGGCTCTCCTGCACCAGGAGCAGCTGGTGAGCAGATCACGGATGAGAGCAATCAGCGTAACATATGAGGTTACAGAGCAGGAGAGTGTCTGCTTTGCTGCACCGCAAATGCTAAATGCCAGGATGACTTTTGTGGGGAGGAGGGATGATATACTTAAGGTGGAGGAGATCTGCAGCACAACGTGTATGATTTGACACAGACTTTCCCTGCACCGACTTCTTTAGTCAGAAGTGCTCGTCATCTCTGAAGATTAAACCCTGAGCAGCACTACATGTGTAAGCCTCTTCCGTGTTATGAATGCTAACTCTTCTGGATCTTACATCTAGTCCAATAGGGGTTAGAATAGATGACCTTCAAAGGTCCCTTCCAAGCCAAATCATTCTGTAATTCCTAGCAAAACTACATGGAGATAGAACATCATCTATGTCACAATAATGTACTTAACCGAAGAGGTGAGTTTCCATTTTAAGACACTTACGTACAAACTCTCCCTCTGTAGAATAAGACGTATTATCGCTGCAGTAAACAGACTTGCCCATCGCTTATATAAGGCCATTGTATTTGTAATGAGTGCCTTGTAACATTTGATGTGTTTACTCTCAGAACATCCCCACGAAGTAATGAATGCTGTCATACCTATGTTGACAGGGAGTGACATGAGGCTTAGAGAATCAAAATGGGGTACCAAAAGTTGGTCATCTGGTAGCTTGCTGCTGCCAAAAGATCATCTCCCCACTTCCCTTAGGCTGGCACTGGCATTCATCTCACACCCTGATGAGTGCAGGTGGTTCTGCTCTCTAAACTGTTAGAAACCTATTCTTCTTGCTTGCTGATTAGCTTTCTGCCAATGTAGAGGGTTCAAAAAATAGCCAGGATTAGGGCAAGAGAGGTGGTGGCAACTTGAGGCAAAAAATAAGCATGAAGTGGGGCTGTTTCTATTACAGAAGGAGGTTCTTAATAAGAGATAATTATTTTCTGAAGCTGACCTTTTCTTAGTAATACTTCCCCTTGTTGAAAAGCAAAAAGAAAGCATCCATGTTGTAAAACTTCCCCTTCAGTGCCTTAACTCAGGTTATAGCAGGGCACCAGTGGCTGAATAGACTGAATTTTAGACTGAATTCAAGTACTCAAAGGTGAGTGTGGCACTGTACCTATGGGATCATCCTTCCTCCCTCTCCTAAGCTTTTGTCATGTTTTGTTGTCCTGAATTCCATAAAAGGAGACTACAGGAAGAGAGAATTTTCTTGACTTGATTATAGTGCCATTAAATACACATGCTCACAAATATGCTTCGTTTCTTCCACAGTAATGACTCATCAAGCGTTACAGTAGAAAATAGTTATTTATCATATAGCGCTGCTATGGAAAGCAGGAAAGAATGTGATTGTACAATTAAAGTGCGTATTAAAGCACTTGAGATGGAGAGCTAAGCTAAAATTAAATATAAAACACTGATTTATCCATTTCCTGACTGTAAATCTTTGACTGTTGCATTAACACAGGGTGGGTGGGTTTTCTTGTGTAAAATAGCAAGTTGCAAGTTGTTCCTACTGATTTAATTATGAATGTACCCTTAGCCAGATATCTTCTCATTCATTAAGAGAATGAATGAGAATCTTGGCTTTCCCTAGAGTATGATTATTACTAAGTAGATCACATCTTAATCTAATCCAATGTTCTGTACCTTAAAAAAAATGGACATTTACAAATAATAAAAGTTATGGGTTTGAGTCAAGCTTAAAGCTGTTTATCCAAAGTTTCACATTTGGGTGAGATATCCATATTATGGGAAGGAAGGAGTCTGATTTGAGTCCAGCTGTTTGGAAATAAACACCCTCAGATGTTGTCTTCAGTAACTAATAATCAGGCATTTCTGCTATAAGAGAGGCTTCGTTCTTACTAAAAGAAAAATGTTGTCTAAAGTAGAATTTTTCTTAGCAATATTGTAATTTGTTAAAAAGCAGAACAAAAGTATTTAAGTGATTTTAAATGAATCTCACGTTTACCTGAAGAAAAACTTTAGCTCAACCATCTGCAGGAAAAGGCCATTATAATTCAAGTTTCTATAAACATGCTGTGATGACAGGATTTTTAATACTGCACCTGAAGGAAAAAGATAGTGTACAAATGTAATGCACCTGCTGGCTTGGGTGTTTATATGATCAGCTAAGCAGGAGCTCTTAATACTTCCCAGCAGATCTCTGCCAGTGGGCCTGCTATAAATCCCTCCACAGCCAGACAAGTTGGCCTTTATTTTTTCATATTGCTCTGGGCATCTCACATGACATTCCCAAATAAGGAATTGTACTACAAGCCTGCTCTGATTGCTAGTAATGACTTAACTGCAGAGGAATTATAACAGTATGAATAACAGTGGTTTGCACTGTGAATGCCTAAGCTACTCCAAAAATGCCAGCGCAACCAATATAATGTGCTTCTCACTCGTAACTTTGAAATGGAAGAGAAAGTCAGGGCACTTTACAACTGCTGCTAATCTGTAAACACTGATTGTTCATTCAACAGCAGGAAGCAAAAACAACTGGAAAGCAAATAATAGTATTAGCTGTTACTGTGTGTTACAGAAGCAAAATTATGCAAACGATTAAATTAAAAATATAGGAAGGAAAATAAAATTCCCCCTTGTTTAAAAAGGGTAATTTGAATGAACATTTTGTTAGCAAAGGTTTCTCTGTGTCTGCATGTCTTATTAAACAGGATTAGATTTCTGAGTCTTAGCTAGAAATAAACCAACACTGTTTGTATATGAATTAGACCGTAAACTCCCTGGGGACAGAATCTTCTTAATTGTTTTGCCTTACAGCTTGTTTAAACTGGCCAGTAAGTCTGGGCTGTGCTTGTAAACTGTTGGAAGAGAGAATAGATATAGAACATCTATCTAATAGGTATCTAATAAAACATACCAGTAAAAAGACTATAGGTTTGAAATATTTCAAAAGGCAACAATCAGATAAAAAAATATAATTTAACACGTAGGTATCTTCAGCAAGTCTATCGGATTACATATGGATCAGGGGGGCGCTTACAAATGGGCACTGACTCTCAGTGCTTGTTAACTGCAAAAGTTGCAAATTGCTAATGTATGTACGGGGGACGTGTGAGGAGGAGAAAGTAAGACCAAAAAGCAAGTTGCAAATCAAGCACAGGGAAGTAAGGAAAGCCTGGGCTTAAGCTCAGCAATTCACAACCAAGTTCAGCCACTCTGCAGGCATGATTTAAGCAAATTCTTTGGAAGGATTTCACTTTGCAATTGCTACCGTGCTACTAATGAGTAAAGCAGCTTTCCTAGGCGTGGCTGGTGCTGCCAGGTCGCACTGGGGGAATGAGAGGCTGGTGCCTAGAAAGGCTCTTCAGTAATATGGACTGTGGGGAGAGCATGGACTTGTTAGAAGGACTCTGTAGGAGTCTAAGGGAGTTTAGAGCTTGTTGTTGCAGTACTTGCTCTGAGCCCCCTGCAGGGTGGGAATTGTGATGGGATTTGCTAAGCTCTGCCTCAAGAACAGACCCCTGAAGAATGGACTTGACCTTTTTGGCAGGGGACCCTGTGCAGGAACCTGCAGGGTCCTGTGGATGTCTCTCTGCAGCATAGCACAGGGGTGCAGCACCTGACCATGCGAGCCAGTGTGCTTGGGTGGGCAGCACTGGGCCTGAGAATCAACAAGTCTGTTACTACAAGGCTAATGCATCCACAGGAAAGCTTCGGTGCTGCTTCTTCTGTGGGTAGCTTGTGATGTTGCGGCACGCTGAACAGCCCTGGAGGTGCCTACTTGTGCCACCGTGGAGCACCCTTCGGAGCAGACCCTTGCCACAGACAGCCTTGGTATTTGGAGTTACAGCGAGAGACCAAAAGAATTCCTCCTTCCACGCTATAAAAACCTGCATTCCTTCCTTTGGGCAAAGCAGGCTGGATTTCTCCTTGTCTGAATTCTCTGACTTAGTTGTGCAATTTGCCAAAAAGTCTGCCTCCCTGGAAAAGAGCAGTTACCACTAATTGTTTTGCCTGAGAATCACTCTTTTGAGTTGTCAACCAAAGCTGCCTTCTGGCAGCTGCCCAGGTTGCCATAGTTCTAGACAAAATGAAAATGTTATTCAGCAAGGCATCTGCATCAAAGGGAGAAGCGATGGAAATATCAGTCAGCAAAACTTGTGATGTTCTGCCTAGGAGGAGCTGCGTCTCAGTACTTTGCGCCATTGCAAGAATGGTGCTTGCAAAGAAGATGAAACTATGAGAGCTGGCCATGGATTCATAATTCCATATATGGAAGAATTCCATTTTTCAGATTTCGTTTTCCTCAAGATAAAGCATGCCTTGGGCTAGAATCACTGTTTTCTCATCTACTTGGCTACCTGAGCAGAAGCTTAAAGGAAGAAAGATCAATGCTTCATAATTTATGCATTAGCCTTCAAAAAATTATTTCTTTTGAGATCTTTTCAAATCCACTAAACAAAGTTTACTGTTTTGAGGGAAAAAAAAAGTTTGCAAATCTGGGTCACTGTCTTCTCTGGGGTGACATTGTGTCCCAGTGCTCAGTACTCATTTGGACTCTAACAGTAGGAAAACGCACTGAGACCAGATGTACTGGCTTATTTCCTGATCTTGAATAGGAAAGGACTCCTTTATCCTTCAGACCAGTTTGTCTGAGTTAAGAGAGATGTACACTCTTGCTCTCTCTCTCCTTGGTTTGAGAAGAAATGGCCTTTTCCTGCTATCCCTCTGTTTTTGAAGCAATAGTGAGGTAGTAAGCACAAGGCGCTTGTGACTAAGAGAGGAAAGACAGAATTTATGAAATGGAATAACTACCAAAAAATGATGGCTAAAATTACAGCTCTGTGTAGGGAGAAAGCTCCGTTGGGATTGTCTATGAGGACTCAAACAGCCTATCACAAATGGAGATGGTATTGCAAATCTTTCTGTGTAACCTCCAGACCTGTACCATGAGAAAAATCTCACTCACTGGTGTCTCACAAGTATGAAGAGATATCCTGGTTTACGTATGTGTGGCTTTTTAAATGTATATATTTACATGTCTCGCTCTCTGCCCCTCTAAGTAAATCTTGATTTTACTGCGGGACCTCTCTAAATTGACTTTTGCCTATTTAGGTATGTCAGGCCCTGTTTAATTGAAAACAGGTTTTGATAGCTATGTTCAAATACAGTATGGAAATACCTCTTTGCCAGTGATACAGTGTATGCATCATTAAACCAGTAACCTTTGTGTAAGAATTTAGTAATAGAGTTCTCTAACGTATGGAAACTCCACATATATCAGCTTCGGCCTTGACTTCAGAAATTGCTGCTGCCCAGGGTGTAGGCTTTTTAAAAACTGCCAATTAATTGCTAAGAATTTTTAAAAAGGTTTGCCACAATATGGTTGAAAAAAATGGCTGAAATGATGGAAATATTTTCAACATTAAAAAGTCATTTAGAAAGGAGAAGCTGAGGTCGGATTTAAATTTAAAAAATCATTTTTTTTAACCACAGAGGAAGATCAACTGATGCTCCTATTTTCCTCTGTGGTGATCCAGTTTCTAATGGCTCATATGCAAAGCATTTTTCCAAGTAATTTTACTCTTAGAAAAAAATGCTGAGTGATATAGTGTACATTGGCTCTTGATAGAACTGGTCATAATCAGAAGAGAGAGAATGGACTGACCTCACCTTTGACTCCTATCCAGGATTCTCTTACAGCATGTATGTGACCATGTTCCTGAGTTGTTTTGCAAGGCAGACTTGGTGGTTTTAGTCACCTGCTTAACACTTTGGATTAAGGGATTCTAAGCACCTGTGGTAGAGTCACAAACAAAGGTTAATTTGCAGGGGTGTGGGAAAGAGAAGTGAGAGCTCTTGGTGAAGTCAAGGAAAGTAAAGCAGTCCTCCTACTACTGAGAGAGGTGGTTGTCTTCTACTGTACAGGAGAGCAGGGCATGGTCCTGGCGTGGCCCATAACAGGGATGTTCCCCAAATGGCAGTGCTGAGTGACCCTGGTAACCCCCTGGGCATGGCTCTAGGCTTCCTGCTGACTGGCTGGATCTAACTTTGAGGTAAGCTCAGATCACTCAGGGTCTTGAGCAGGTGGGTTGTGAATATCTTTGATGTTTGAAATCTCTCTGTATTTCTGGGCAACCCATTCCTGTGTTTAATCAACCCTGTTGACTTCAACCAGTGTCTAGGTCTGTATGTGCAGAACACAGAGAACACATGAAGATGGAGGTGTGAGGGGGTAGGTGTTGTTTATACATTTGCTTTTTAAAAAAAAATTCAGGTTCAGTACATATTAATTTGATGACTTCTTGACTCTTACATCTTAGTTATGCCATCTCCCAACTATGAAGTAATTAACAATTGCCCTTGTGCCTCACAAGTATATTTTACTATAGCTTCAGCCCTGGGCTGGACTGTCTCTTCTGCCAGGGCTTATCATTTGAATCATGTGGAGATATCTCAGAATTTTTAACTAGAGGGCAAACCATCTAGTGACTATGGTGATGTGTAGTTGAATGTTTGCATGAATAGGTAAGACTTCTAACGTACAGTTCCTAGGATCCAAGACAGCTCCGCGGTGACTTTGCAGGCTATCAAAATAATGTGATATAAATACTTGTGATCATATCCGGTTATATAAACCCCCTGAATTTAGAAAAAAAACCATAATTGCACTATCCTGTCAGTTTCTTTTTGTGCATAATTCTCACTAATGTGATAAGCATTTCTACCTATCTCTGGAATTTTACTGATTGTTTTCTTTTAACAATAGCAATTGTGTGGAGTGCAGTCACAGACAATTTGCATTTGAGTTTTTCAATGTGCATTCTTCACAGTCCCAGGGCAATGGTGGGATGCAAAGTCTTGTTAGACTATTGGCTTTATTATCCAGCGCATGATTCACAGGAAAATGTTGTAATGACCTCTTGCACCACCAACTAATTTTTTTTAAAAGATGAAAGTTACTTTTTCTCCTGGCACAGATATCAGAATCTGCCTTCAAAGAATGATATGGCATTAATAGTACAAGCTGCCCAACACTTCTAAAGGAGTAAAACCGGCAAGACCATTTTTTTTTCAAGTGTATACACAAGCCAGCTGTATTTTTTTTTTTTTTTATCCTGTGCTTCAGAGGCAGAACTGTTTCCTCCTGCTACTCAGGCACAGCACATGTTAGCAATAAGTGAATCATATTTAAGATGGTGAAGAAAAACAACTCTGACCAGAAGATTGACCCAACTCCCAAATCAAAATTAACAGATAAAAGTTGGATTCATTCAGACAACCTTTCACAACTATGCTGGCTACTCTCAGTACAAAAGTGCACAGATTCTTACTCCAGTCTGGAGTGTGTACCCTAAATGACCACCTCGATAAAGTCCAGTTTTTGCTGCCATGAGCATTCATGTCATTTATCTCTTTTCTGAACTACACTACTGTGATTTCTTGTCCTGGCTGCTTTTGATAGGTACCTGCTCCAGAATACCACTTTCAGTGTGTTTAACCTTTTTCAAAATTAATTGAGATCTACTAAAGCTCATGGGGTGATATTGTTCCTTAGCTTAATTGAGTCTTCTACTTCCCTAGTGGTTTTACTTCATCAGGATAGACAGCAACCATTTCATCTTAGTAGGCCTAGTGAATCACTCTCTTCTACAGAGTTTCTGATTATAATGTTAGTTGTCTGAGAGGTTTACAGCTGTGTTTAGTTTTGAATGATTTTACTCATGGTTCAAGTGTCTTGTATTTCTAGTGAAGATCTTACCAGTGTTTTGTACTTTCCTGTTTCTGTGAAAAATGTAGCCTGATATGTCACATTTGTCCTTTCACAGTGATACATCACTGGTGGATTCAGCATTCTGTAGGGCAACTGTATCTTCCTTCTTCTCTGTCTTTCTTGATTCATGAGCATGGATTTGTAGGAAATATTCTTATCAAATGCTCAGTGAATGATCTTTGGTTGTATATTCTATTTCATTTCACTTACTTCAGTCCTCAAGTTTCTCCAGACCTTTTAGCATGATGTTTCAATCTGCCAATGAATAACCATTTCATCCATACCATTTACTGAGTTTATTGTTGCATTTTTGTGCCACCACCTTTAATTAAATATTTAGCATCCATGTTTGCAGAGTTTCACTCACAACTTTCCTCCATGTCAATAGTTTCCCTGTTAGAATGCTATTCTAATTATTCCCTTAGCCAATTCTTAAGCTACTTTGCAATTTTCTTCTTTTAATAAATGGTAAGGAAAATGTATTTGTCATACATTTTGTGCATGTTAGACCAGATCAAATGGGCTAAGCATACTCTGGACTAAAACAACTCCTTCGCTGGTAAAACTGCTATCTTAGTAACAAAGAAGTTGCTTATCTAAGGTATCTTCAGTGAACGCATGCTGCATTTTCTCCCTCTTCCCTGTCTATGTCTGTTTCTAATTACTTCCTCCAAAATATGTTTGTAGCTCTTGGATATTACTGAATGCAGATTAATGGGTATCTCTTCTCTCCTTTTTATGTATAGGCATTACAGGTCCTTGCTATTCTTCAGCTACCTTAGTTTGACATCTTTTAAAGCACACCCCACCCCCTGCCCTCACCCCCCCACCCCCCCAAATCCTTCTTACAGGATCCATGACTTCAAGTATAAAACCTGACAGTGTTTCAGGAAAGAAAAGACCCAACTCTTCTGATTTGAATGTATTGGGTGTAAATTTTTGGCAATGTGCTTCTATATTATGTGTAGTGACTCCTCGTCTCACTAGCTACTTATCCTTCATTCTGCATTTAAAATTACTTTCTCGAAAATGGAGGCAGAATATTAACCTAGCCTTTGAATTTGAGTGGATTAATTTTTATCTTGAATTCACCCCTTCTACTAGATGATAAACTACCTTATATTCTTTTATGTTTTTTTTCCCCAGTATATGCCTACTGAACCATTTGGTTTTTTCTATTAATTTGCTTCATACGTTCTGACTCCACTTCTAGTAATGCTTGTGTTATTCCCACACTTGATGACCAATAATGTGAAGCTCTCCCTGGTGATTAGTCCCTTTGCCAATCTTTGTAACTAAATTTCTTCTATCTTATCCTTTTCTCTTTTTGGAGGTAAGTATGTTTGGTCCTATATTATGTTCATATGGGGATGTGGCAACATCACTGATCCCCTACCTCAGGGAATACTTGGTTAAATTCCAATTTAAATGTTTGAGTTTTCAGTCCGGATGAATTCCCTGACTTTCTAGATTTGCCTTTTTGAAATCATAAGCTTGATTTGCAGTTCTCTTATGTTATAAATTTGTGGTGGCTCTATTCAGGACTATTTATAGGATCAGTTTTTCTCTAAGGTCAGTGCTGTCTTTCAAAATTGTGTCTAAACCAGGATATCTTACCTAAACCATTGTTGCCTTAGTGAATGTCCAAAGATAATTTTCTATGACCCCTAAGTGCTTCTGAGCATTTTATTATTTTTGCGCTCCATTCTATGTAGCGGAAGCTGAAGTCTTTTAATAACAGAATTTTAATTATTGTCTCTTAAGTTCATCTCTAATTATGGAGAAAGTGTGTAACAGACCCTCATCCATATTGTCTTAGATGTCTAATGCATTTCTGACCTAGCATAAGGGATCTATACTTTTCTGATTCCTTGTTCTCAGAATGCCTCATCATGGGAAAATAACATTGCTGAAATAATTCTGTATCTGAAGACTTAATTAGCTGCTCATAAGGGGAGAAGTAAGGAAGAAGTAAGTAAAAGTGACAATGTTTCTTCATAAATCATGCATTCTGTATGTGTAATAATTGTCAGACCTCTTCTTTATGATGCCTTCATTATTTTTAAGTTTTCCACTTTAAGTGTGATGCTGAAAACTACATATTCCACACAGGCTTTACAAGTTCAGAATAAAATGGAAGGATTACTGTATGAGACTGTTAGGCTTTCTGTTTACATATCCCGGGGTTGGTTTGTTTTATTTTGGTTTTGAGGTTGTCTTGTTTTATTAGGTAATCTGCTCTAATCCCAGGTCATCTTCAGCAAAGTTGTTTCCTGACTAGTTTTCCATCCAGATTTGTGCACGTGCTTATCCTTGCCCAAACACAAACCCCTGTTCTTGTCATTTGAAGAAATTTTTGCACTGTATCTTGAAGCCTTTTTTTTTTTTTTCCCTTTCCCCTGGACCTGCTTGTTAGTGTTTACTTGTATCTTTTTGCAGTGGAGATCCTTGCTCTGGTGGTCCCGTTTCCAAACTGATTAAGGATACTGTAGTACCTCATTCAGTCTCTTGTAAAGGCAAACTTGTAACAATACCAAATCCAAAACAGTTCCCTGCACAACCCTCCCTCTTTCCCTACCATTTAGAAAACAAATCACTGATAACTCCTCGAAGTTATTGGGTTGGGGGTAGTGGCGGTGTTGGTGGTGTTGGGTTGTTGGTTTGTTTGTTGTTTTTTTGGTGTTTTTTTAATATACAATTTTGAACCTGCCACACAGCCCTCCTTCCTAATAAGAATGTGACTCAGGACACCACCATGTCTTACTAACATCAAGATACAAAGTTAGTCCCAAGGCTTGTTACCCCGTCTGAGAGGAAAATCACATGGGGTTGATACAGTTTGTTCTGTACTGATCCAAGGAGTACCTGCAGAGAGGTTGCTAATGAACACATGAGCCAGGAGAACTTCAGATGAGGCCACCACTCCTCTGCTGAACGCAGGTTAATTTACAGCCTCTCTGCTGTGGTGGAGTACTAAAATTGCATGCTTTTAAAGTTAATGGCAAAGCAAAACAGTTTACCCTGTAGTACTCAATTCTGATGCAGGTGAAGAAAATCTTAAAAAGACAACATTTTCACTCTGTTTTTGAAAAATAAGCCAATATTTCATGACCTTCCTTCTCTTTGCAACTGAATTTAGCTTCCTGGTGTCCTTAGGAGAGCAATGCAATCTAGTATGAGGCTGATCTCTCGCCTTCCTAAGGATCCTCAGTAAATCCATGAAAGGGAAAAACTAGAGATTCTTACTTTTGCAGAAGTGATGGGGTTGTCTTTGGTTAGGATCAAAGGCCTGCACTGTAAGCAGTCAGTAAATGGCAAACACAGCTTTGTGCACTGCTCCGTAACTGTGAATCTGGCGCTTCCAATGCTTCATAGCAGCACTCATCGAAGCAGTGCTAATGAAAGAATTAAATCCATGTGATTAGAAGCAAAGTACAAATGATGTAATAAAATGCTGGTGAGCATCTGATGATCTGAAGATGGGGGTGGGCTAGGGAAGGAAACAGTCACATCTTATGCTCTGGATGTGAGACTTGCCACCATCTCTGGCTTCCCTACCTCTGCATTTTTGCTATCACACATGTTCAGTACTGAGTTTTCTCTCTGTCTGCGAAACATTCACAGAGTTGAGGAATGCGGAAGATACCTGGGTGCTCTGCTTTGGTTAGAGTTGTGCCTCCTGCCTTCATGACCTTGTCATGCCCAGTGTCTCTGCCCATGTATGCATATATGATGACCCTGACTCAGAGGGTCTTTTTTCCTGGTCCCAGTATGAATTGTCAATGTTGAATGAGAAAAAGTCTGATTTCAGGGCTGTCGTGGCCACTGCTGCCTCGATGTTGTTAAAATTGCATTTTGCCTGCTGGCTTTGTGTTGTTTTATGGAGAAAACTGACTTTCTGCAGTCACTTATATTGGTATGGTCTTTAACATTGCATGCCATCTTACAGCCATTCTGCAATGACAGATATGACTGTTCATTTAATAGGCTACTGGAGGATTTGGCAAGTTTGGGAACTAGAGAGAACACAGATCAGCCAAAAAAGTCCTGAGGTGTTCCCCATAAAATCTTATATTTCTGCAGAGAATCCCCCCCCCAAGTGAAAAAGTGTGTGTGTGTGTGTGGGGGGGGAAGTTTGAGGAAAATGGAGTGCAGACTAATTCTCCATTGCACTTAGAACTGTAATTTACTTGGGTTAAAGTTCCTAATTACCAAGACAGCACCATCTAAGCAGTTTCCTATTAGCAGAGCACACATGAATCTGCAGCAGAGCTCTGTCACAGGCTGCCTGTGGCAGGCTTTGATCTGCTATCTCAGAAGCTTGATACTTGCTAAGGTTTTTGACTGCCTAAACTGCCCACTGCATGTTGGGGGTAGTTATTTTCTGTGCTGCATATAACAAAGCAACTTGTTTACTTCATGCCTCTTCTCCAGATGTCACTTGCATACTGTGGTAGTTGTGTTTTTAGAAATAAAAAATTCTCACTTAACCCTCTGAATAAGTAATGGTATTGGGTATTCTCACCCCAGGCTGTCCATTTACATGAATCACCAACTCATGAAAAACATTTTTCTGGATATTTTATCTCAAGGCTGGCATTTTGGCTAAATTTGAATAATTTCTCTAAATTAACTTTGTGTTCTATTGAAGCAAAATTAAGTGAATACCATTTAGTAATTGCTACAAAGCCAGAAAACTTTGATTCATTTTAATTAATGGCTGGTGCCTAACCAACGTGTAATTCCTGAGAGACTAATCCTTTTTCCTGAGCACAGTGGTTGTGAAAGAAAAGGAAAATCTACTGAGTGACAAATAGAGTTCGAAATAATTATAAGAGGATGAACAAAGCATCAATTCTAGGAAATATGGGCAGAGGCTGATTTTTTTTTCATTACTCATTCTGTTTATTTTTAACTCAAATTAGGGATCAGCTTTTTCTGCACAAAATCTAGTATTGTGGCCTAGGCTCTCTTGTTGAAATACGGATAAATATGAAAGTACTAATGAGATTTCTTGGTAAATATACTTAGTACTCTAGTGTTCCAGTTACAAAGTGTGAACATCAGTGATGGGTGGTTTTCAGTTGGGTCACTTTTTTTTTTGTGTGTGTGTGTGTGCGCCACTTGATTCCTTTAAATTTTTGCGTTTTCGGTAAATTGAGTATTGCAAAACTACTGTCTATAAAATGAAGCTGGAATAAAAATGAAATTGGACTCGATATTAATTACAGTGCTGGAATGCTGTTGCAGATCGTATTTCCTTAAAAATGGAGTGTGTTTATAACTGCACGTACTACACATGCATAGACATTAGATCCAAACCCCAACTATTCAGAGAGAGGCTTTTCTATTTTTCAGTAATCCATGCATGATCCAGACTTTGTCACCTTTACTTGTGGTAACTTTTGTGCTCCCCAGCTCATAATGGGTCTATTAATTAGTGGAAGGAGTTCCTGCCCCTGTATTACAACTTGACACGAAGGGACCATTGAAGCTTTAGTTAACTTCTCCTGCCACCTTGTGGATAACATTCCACATAGCTTTTCCCACTCTGTAGTCATAAAACCTGAGGAAGTACAGCGTTCATACGTATCGGCCATTGACTTGTGAAATTATCTTAGCCTCCCTGCTAGCAACTTTTCAACACATACTAATAAGAAGGATGCCATAAATTAAATTCTGCCTCAGGAAGCTTGTCTCAAACCCCAGAGTTAAATACCAAAAAGTTAAATGAAATGTTTTTACTACTGTGAAAGTAAAATCCGTCAGCACAAAGGATTTGAGTCCTAAATAGTAAATTATCTAGCTGAGATAGTGCTGCCTTTCACTGATACCAGAGTAAGAGAACAGTAACATAGACCTTGAATAGCCTTAGTAATAAAAATCTTAAATGTGTGGATGCGTAGGTTTTGGAGCACATCAAGGGACATCCTTGTCCTAACACTAGGCATAGCTGGTTTTATGGTAAATTGCCCTCAAGTAAACAGAAAATGCTGTGGAGGAGTAAATGTCAGTGTGGATTTAATGGCAGTCATTATAGACCTAGCCTTGCAGTCTGTGGCACTCATGCATTTAGATGCAGAGATGCTTTCTGTTCTAAATCTGACCACCATGTTTGAATGCTGGGTCCTGAAGCGGCATTCAAGAAGAATCTTTGTAGTACTCTGCCAGTGGTAAAAAGCAACTTAATTTCCCTCCTAAACATCCTGAGTGGCTGTAAACACTTCTGCTGACATTATTTGCAACTGACATCAACAGAGATGCTCTATACTCTGAAGTCACAACAGTAAATAAACAAGAACTATAACGCATGCTTTCTGAATGCATTGATCTTATTGTTTTGAATCTACTCTAATGAATTTAGCTTACTGGATTACTTTATATATTTTATTTTAAAATTTAAAATTCCTTAGCATGATTGTTTAGTTTGATGGAATTCTCCTGGTGTATGTCTCTAGTGCTATTATATTCCAGAAAGACAATGTGTTGGTTCATACCTGCCAAAGGGTTTTCATATTCACCAGTACATTGCCATGTAGTTTAAAAATCATACTTTCTAATACTTGCCTTCCACTAGCTGGCAAGTGAAAACAGTGGCTTTCTTATCTTCTAGAATATTTCCCTGGTATGGATATTCTTCAGTTTTGTTGGTTATGGCATTGCCTTTTGTGAACAGAAACTTTGAGATGGAAACACTCAAAGGAACCAACATAATTGTGTTTTATCTCCTGTATAACTCAGGTCATAACATCTTATCTTGTAATTATTTCATCAAACTTGTAATTTATATTTGAACTGTACTCTATCTCGGAGAAAAATAGCCAGACGTGAGTGTGCAGCTTTCCTCTGTCCTATGTCCCAGTGATTGGTAAACTTTGCTTCAGAGTGACTGATAGAGCAGTTAACTCACTTTTAGGCCAATGTATCTACTGCTAATGTGGAGATGGAATGGTAGAAACTGAGATACATCGAAATGGTAGATCTACCTTGCAAAATTGCTGCTCTTGGAGGAATTAAGTACTATGTTAACTCAAATTAAACTTGGTAAACAGTTCAATGCTAAAGAAAAGATAGAAATTATCTTTAGTGCTATTGCCAAAGCGCAATGTGACAAGTCATCTTCTCAAAGATTTTTAAAG
The DNA here is from genome assembly GCA_035590195.1 of Aviceda cuculoides. Lineage (NCBI taxonomy): Eukaryota > Metazoa > Chordata > Aves > Accipitriformes > Accipitridae > Aviceda > Aviceda cuculoides. The sequence continues at coordinate 17,055,815 of JAVJGG010000031.1, forward strand.
AGCTAGAACAAAACTGTGTCAGGTTTTGAATTAACCTAAAATTTTAATTTCTCTTTCAGTAAGCAGAGGAGGGAAATAACCTGTTTTTCATCTATTCCTCTTTAGGGATGCGACTTCACATTTTTCCAGTTTCTGTAGCGTGTAACAGTTGTACATGTGGAACAACAGTCACCTGTACGATCAGCCAACTGGGAGGTATTTTGCAGTTTCAGAAATAGTACTTTAGGTAATACTCCACATCTTATGCCTCAAAGGATTGGTTAACAAGCTTTGGTGTCAAGGACTCTTAAAAGAGAGAGTTTGGCCCATAGTTTTACAGCTCACATAATGAAAATACACTTGGTGAAACACATGTGAGGAGATGTGCTAAACAGAAACTACCTTCTTTATAAAGCACTTTTAGAAGTAAAACAATTTGGAAACACAAAACGGAAATATCGAGTCTGGTTTTCTCATCGGGAGACAGAGGTGAGCAGTGTGGCAGGAAAAAGGCATAGAAAAATTACTAGCTATCAGAAAGGAGTCTGACTGAGCTGGAAAGCAATCTCAGATCTTAACTTCTGGCCTCGTGGTTCAGCATCAGAATCTTCCTATCTGTCATGAGAAAGCTCAAATACAGTATTATAGCATGTACCTTGCCACAACATTCTTTAAGGAGCTTTTCTTCTTCCTAAGGTTAGCATTTGTGTGAACCAAGACTTTACATAGACAAGAAAAAGGTCCTTTTCTGGCTTTGATAGGGCTTAGCTCACAAGTACACTGCTGAGAGATCTTCAATTCTGCCATTCAAAATTTGAATTGTAGCTTCAAAATCTAGAATTCTTTTTATATGAATACACTGAGGTTGAGTTTTAATATCATTGTAAGGGACTAATACCAAATGAACCTGAGGACTTAACAGTACGTTGGAATCGAGCATGTTCTTAGGAGTCATCAGACTGGAGTTACAAGGCCAGAACTGCACCTGTGAGGGGCTGAGGTACCTTGAATGCTTTGCAGTTCTTTTAAAGGTGCTTTTTTTCCTTCTTCTGTAAGATATAATAATTGTATTTCTGTAAGAAAGTGGTATTACACTGGGTAGAAGAGTTCTTTTTGTTCTATATCCTTTTCATGTTAAGTCTTTTGTAGCAGTAATACAGCAATAAATAGACCAGATATCTGAAGCATGCTAGGTTACTGGACACTTTTGGGTGACACAAACTTGGGGCAAGAACAGAATAAACTAAAGAGTTCTCAGTTTGAGGGTCAGTAACATATTCATCAAGTGAATGTTGCTTTTCTCTTTGGTAAAAATAATTTTTTTCTGGCTGTCATGGTTTCATCCCAGTCAGCAGCTAAGCACCATGCAGCCACTCACTCACTGCCCCCCCCCCCCCCCCCCCCCC
>JAVJGG010000031.1:17057587-17084353 GCA_035590195.1 Aviceda cuculoides
ACAACTGAAAACATCAGTGTTATCAACATTCTTCTCATACTGAACTCAAAACACAGCACTGTACCAGCTACTAGGAAGGTGATTAACTCTATCCCAGCTGAAACCAGGACACTGGCTCACTACCAATCTGCAGAGACGTGATGTGAAAATGGCACACATCACCGCTGTGCCTGGCTCTTCCTCTGAGTCTGCAGTCCAAATATCTGCAGACTTCATGCTTAAAACTGAAGTTATTGAGCTCTATTTAGGAATCTGGATTTGAAAACTGATTCCAGTTTTGACTGAGGACAGCATCCTGACTCACTTCCATCTTCCAGAATTTAAGTTTTCTCACCTCAGATGAAATGTATTGCTTTGGAGGTTTACATCCCAAAAGTCTACAGGTGCAGTGTATCGTGAGAGAGCACATGCACTTTTTTAGCATGTGACATAATGCCATAGTGTTTGTGGCATTATTCTGTCCCTACATAAAATTTGTATTAGTCAATAAAGATGGAAATAGGGTAAACATTATGTGTAGTTGAGTATTTCAAATATTTTATTGGACAGGTTTAGAAGCCTTGTCTCCTAGCAAGAGCCACTTGAAATTAATGTTATGAGAAGCAAGATTTGCAGCTCTTCCTTGATAATGAAAGCACAGAAACTAAGATGTATTTCTTTAAAAAACACTTCAATATGTGAATTGAAAAAAACACTTAATGTTCAAATGAGACAGCATTCCAGATTAGGGCTTACTTTGGGAATACTAGGTTGCCACCTACAATTGCTTAAAGCAATTTAAAAAAAGAAAATACTGCAGATCTCCATTTAAATACATGACTACTATTGTCTACATCTATTTCTTTTTTGTGTTTTGCAAATACATTTGTAATGTTCTGTGTGTTTCGCTGGGAAGAAAATACATGGAAATCTTTCCATAGTTCAGCAAACAGTATATTTGCACATTTCCTGTGCTAATATGATATGTTGTATTGGTTACCAAAGTGTATAGCTTTATTGAGAAGAATTTCAAAGGAGTTTGTGTTTGGATTAGTGCTGTCAGTCAGTTACAGGGTTTTTTTTGCTAATACAGCTAAACCAGTGCAATGACAAAGGGGTAGTTAGTTACACTAGTCTAGAAACTTCTTATATCATTGTTGTTACTGCTTTCCTGTAGGGGACAAAGATGTATTGATAGAGAGATATGTTCATATTAGGATAACATTATAGGGTCTGTATTACTTTAGCGTAGTTAGAATTGTATAAATTTTATGTGAGAATAAGCTCTAAAATATCTTGGCTATCAAACCCCACTGCATGCAGGTGAAATGCCCAAATCTCTTACATTCTTCAGTATACCTTTGCCTAAAGAACATTAAAAAAGTAGCTGCAATGAAGCTGAATGTTTTCTTCACAAAGAGGATCAATGGACAGGAAAGAGAAAAGGCATCTTGGATGAAAGGAAAGAAGAGTGCAAGCTCAAACCATGCTACATCTTTCCTAACTCTGTGTTAGCAAGTGTACAAGCTCCTGTTGAGAAGATGGCTTGAAAAGAGGCCCTATTGCTTCAGGAAGCTTTTAGGAAGTACACATGTGGGTGCACAAAACCTCCTCGTTCAAGATTCCTCTGATATGTAGAGAAGGAAGAGACTCATGAAAGCCAAAAATAGTAAGCTTATTTCTGTTGTTCTTAACACACTGGCTATATTTTACTGTTGCTTTTCTGGAACTCGCCTGGTTCAGGTGTTGCCAAACATAATTTTTCTGGGCACCACCAAAGACACCAAATACCTGCCGCAGTGCCAGGATCAACTTAGTCATAGCCTGCATCTAAGAGTGTGAGACAAGGTTTCTTCCACTCTTCTTTCCCCTGCCATTGGGTTCATCTCCCTGCCCTCGCCAGCCATGCCAAAGCAACAGCCCTCATCCTGGCAGAAGGCCGGCAAAGGTAGCTTTAAAACCTAGCTATAAACGTATGCCTCCGGGCTATGTTTCTGAGGGAAATAAAAAGAGCAGTGTTGAACAAGAGGCAGTAAAACGAGTTAGATTTGACTTTGAAATGCTGGTCTAGCATGGTGTCTGCTATAACACTGTGATCCAGACGGCTGCTCTTCAGCCATGGGGCCCACGGCTGCTCTCCCCGAGGCACGCTGGCCATCCCTCAGGGGCTGCAGCTGTGAGGGCCGCCGCGCTCCCTGTGTTCTGCAGGTGTAGTAGAGTGGGTGGGGAAGGAAAGATCTGGTCCGTGGTTCTTCCATGCAGGCACCATAAAACCCAAAGCACATTCACAGGGGTGGGAGAAAGATTGCAAGATGGAGCCCCGGGCCCTTGCCCCGGCCAAGGGGCCACCTTCCTGGCCTGGCCTGGGGCCTGCCTGCGGTGGTGCTGGGGAATGGCCAGGCTATGGCCAATCCTGGTGACCAGCCCTGGCCTGGCCTGGCTCGTCTCACCATTGCAGCCTCTGCCTGTGCTCTGATGATCATTTGGCCGATTCTTTTTGTATAACTTATCTTTCAATAAAAGCGTGGTTTTTCTAGGGTCTGCAAGCGTAAAAAAGAGTGGGGCTTGCTTTGCCATGGATGGCAGAAGAGCAAAACCCACTTTTGTTTATTTTCCATCATTTACTTAAATGTTTCTTTTTCCTAGTCTACTTGCTGCAAATTTAAAGCGTAATATGCCTCCAACTCCCCCTCCTTTTTTTTTTTCTTTTCATTAAGGACAAAGAGTTTCTCTTTATTGTTCCTAACAATAAGATCTATAACAGAAATTATCAAGTTGTTGAGCAGATGGCCTTCAGCTTCATCTATTCTTTCATCCCCACCTGAGCCTGAGCTATACAAATATCCTGCCTTTTCAGTACAGTTTAATGAAAAATAATCTCAGTGTATTATGGATAGAGCCAAGAAATAAAACTTAGAGGAGCAGAAGTGGGAGGGAAGGATAGATAAATGTAGAGAAGCAGGAAAAGGGGGAGAAGACCCAGGGGATAAGAGCTACCTACATCTAATTCCTGTATTTCTCCCTGATGGCTGGATAAAGCAATGCAGTGGGCAGAAGTGAAGGGGCAGCAACACTGTGCCCCCTTAGCAGTTGCAGTATAAATAGCCAAATGCTTTGCACAGATCCTGTGCTTCCTTTTTTGGCTGTGAGGTCATCCAACTGCTACTTTCTCTTCCATTGCTGACCCCAGTGCAGGCCATGGCAGCAGGGAAGCTTTCCCCTCTATGCATTTGCAAACGATGGCTCTATCACCCCTTTCCAAGCTTTTCACCTGCAGCATGGTTCTTATCCTCACTGTTGCCACCTACTTTTGCAGCAGGCTGACTTTATGCCTACACTCCTGAAATCCCCTTAAAATAAATGCCTCTCTTTCTGGGGCATTGCTTGTATAGTGACCAGCAGAGTGAGAGGTCACATTGCTTTGTCCTTTTAAGCATGCTATTAGTTAGGGATCCCCCATTCAAATGGGTTGTAGCACAGATGCCTTGATTGCCAGCTAAAATGATCTTGGAAGCATCTTTTCTGTTCAACAAACTTGTAAGTCAGCACATGCAGCATGCAGTTTTATTTTATTCATGTTTATGCCTCATAGAATCAAACAGGGAGAGACAGATTTTCTAATTAAAAGAAAGACTGTATATTTATCTGTTGCCAGAATGTTAGATAAATGTGTTCTGGATGCAGTTAGTCTCTTATATCAGCAGAATTTGATGAATCCCAGTTTTCATTAGCTATTTGGAGTGAGGATGGATTATTGCACATTTCCTGTAAGCAGCTTAATTTTATTGTTATATGACATTCCTTACTTAGCATAAAAAGTGAATAACTGAATGGCATTAAAAAAAGCTGAGAACTCTCATCAGTAGCTGTGGGGGAGTATTTTCGATCCTAACATGACAAAGATGCCATATATATGAAATCATGTGTAAATTTTCAGATTTTTTTCCATAAAGCAAACTTTCTTCTAACCACCAGCTTCAAGAGCCACTATACTTCATTACAGGAGAAAAATCCTAAAGGCGCAATGATTTCAGAGACAGACAATACATGACTTCTTTACTAATGTAATGAGCCATTTACAAAAAGCAAATCATCAACAGCTTGCTGTTCTGCAGCAAAAGGAGGCATAAAATAACCTCTGTGGTATTGATTTGCTGTTCTGGATCAATCTAGAAGGGAAAATAATTCCTGTTAAAGCTGTTAAAAGTACCTGTCCTTGTCTGTAGAAGCTGATCTAAGATTACAGATGTCCCAGAAGTTTTCTAACTTGTAGCTAAACATTAAACAAATAATTTACTTTGTGTGAAGTGTAATTACTAGCTAAAGAAAAACATCTGTTGAAATAGTTTTAGATGTGACCAAATAATTTAGGATGAGTAATGACTAATTTTGGCTCTCATTTTTCTGCTTGTGGAATGCAAATGGCCAGATCACCATCTAATTTAGTTTTATTAGCAGCATCTGATGAAGTTCATGAATTATTTTAACTGCCCTTAGTTTGCTGATCTTCTAAAGACAATTCTGGGGACTCTGTGTTTTATCTGTAGATATCCCCTACTTGTTGCTATCAGAAACTGCATGCTGAGTGGATGCTGATCTTTGATCTGGCCTGGTATGACTCTTAGTCTACTCTTATATGACTGTGAACACTGTGCACTATACAGTGGTTAGATAAATGTGCATTTCTGATTCAAACTCTCATGCATAAGATTTTACAGTTTTGTCTGCAGGAATTCTTCTGCATGGGACATTGAAAGTTGTGTTTTGTGAAGTCTAGTAGTAAAACTAAATACAGAGATTTTTCTTGCTTTAAATTTCCTTTCTTTTAGTAGCCAGCTCCATAGATACAATACACTCAGCAGAAGAACTGCAGGTTTTTAAGGAGGTTTTATCTGTAGGGTAACACTTCCCCTTCTCCTATTTCTAAACATTCTGGCCAAAAAAAAAAAAAGTGTTCGGATGATTGCAACAGTTTAAGCTTGTCTCAGAATGGTAATCCTCATGCCAAGTGAGTTGCATCTGTGGATTTTCCCACTCAAAGAAAATCAATTTTCAGATGAGACAATTTTTCTCACTCTTTGCAGGGAGTGTCTGCAAAGCTATTAAATAAGGTGTCCAATAGCAACTTTTCACCAGGGAGAAAAGATGAATAGAAATATATTTGTCTTTAAAATACCTCAATTCTTGGAAAAGTAGAATATGGAGATTCCACCTTTTAATGAGCAATCCCTTATACTCCTGTTGATTTTACTGATGCTAATAAAGCTCTGTTTGGCATAAAAAAAACCCATTTGCACATATCCCTTTCCAAGGAATCTGGTTTAGAGCTGATTATTTCTGTAGAAAAGGGAGAAGGAGGGAAAAATAGTTATTGGTGGTTTTTGGACCAGACCTGCTGTTCAGATAGTATCAAATTCACAAAGTCTGATTTGAACAGATGTTGTCTGGCTAGGGGTGTGAAGAAATGTTGTCAATTACTCCTTTTTTCATGAGTCTCCCCCCCCCCCCCTTTTTTTTTTATCAGGCAGGTCCTCCAAGGGCCATACATTAACACATTACCCTAATTACTCTCACAGTCCCATTACTGGGGCATGTGAAGTAAGTCACTCTGCTGTATGCAACCTTACAGATGAACATGTAATGAAATTCCTCGACCGTAATTCACAACTGAAGAAGGTTAAAAGACATTGGGTAGAAGTGTCCTTGGAGGCTATATAGTGCAAGCAGTGTGTCAAGAATAACTAAGCAGCGTGTCAAGAATAACTACTACAATCTGTACTCCTTTGCTGGCCCAGGCAATCTCTTATTGACTCAAATTAGCACTGAATTAAAGGCTGTCATTGTGGTGGAGATAAACAACAAGAACAACCAAATTATAGTCTGACTTCTTAAAAATACCTTCTTTTTTTTTTTTTTTTTTTGTGCCAGTGAAAGGGAGGTAGTGTGTGTCTGTTGCACTCACCTTGGTCTGTCAGTTGTGTATCTGAGAATGTAATTTAGATAGTCAAAATATGCAAAAGAAATGCCTGACTTCCACTCCTGGTTTTGGTTCTGGCCCTGGACCTGCCATGTTGGCCCAGATCCACCAGTCAGTGTGAGAGTAGTTGTGCTGAGCATTGCTACACTTAAATTTTAGGCAGCTGCTTCCAGCAGTGGAATTCACAAACCTCGGCTGGGTGCTGAAACTGCCTGCACAGTGCATGGTTTTGGTTTCTAATGCCAAGGAGGTTAATATCTCCTACTGTGTGATGCATATGAAGTTACCTCCAGGCAGAAAGTAGAGCCTCTCCTCAGGGAAGTGCCTTTACTGCTTGGCTACCACATAATACTCCTGGCTATCCACTCTGAATATTTCAGCTCCTCAAAGCACCAGCACTTCAGGAGGACTTGTGGCTAAGCCCTTCTCTAGGGAAGCAGCTGGCATGGCTGTGAACCCACCTAGAGCTGAGGATGACAAGAGAATTCAGGATTACAAGAGGTGAGGCCTCCAGTGCTTCTGAGCATTTCTTTTTAACAGGGAGATACCTGTAGCGTCTGTGTAGTTGCTTTAGGGGCTCTCAGCAAGTTGTAGCCCAAGAGGAGTAGATTTGAAGAGCAAAACAGTTGGTGCAGAGGAACCAGCAGTCACACAGTTTGAGGGGTTTTTCTCTGGACTAGCACTAGTCTGGACCTGTGTGCAGAGAGCTCATTAGTAGCTGGAGAGCATCACCTGGTCCTCATCTTTTGAGACAGAGTCACCTGAAGGTCATTGTGTGTGTGTGTGTGTCCATGCATGTGCTGTGATCAGTCCAAAACATGGACTACAGTACCATAAGTGGGGATCATTTCAAAAGTCATTCCTGGTCTGGACTGAAACATTAATGTTTGCTAGAAGCAAAGTGTGGCTATCAGGCACTATTCCTTAGGTAGAGGGTAAGATGGCTGCATGGTTCCACCAGTGTATGAAGATGCTTATAGTGTCCTAGGTCCTTGAGAATTTAAACTGCATGTCTGGATTTCACACTGGAATTGCTTGGCATAAGTGGCATTTTCAGTGCTTCCCTGAGATGTAGTCCTTACATTCTTCATGCTTTGGTTTACTTGTCTATAAGGTGTACATACAAAGGTATTCTCTTGTTCTCCTCTCCAGGATCCCAGGAGTTGTCTGGGAGGGATATTGAGATTATATAGAGGAAAACTTTTTTTATTTTTTTATTTTTTTATTTCCCCCTCATCCCTGCCTCCCCCTTGGAAAAATACTAGGGTTAGAATTGTTATGCTTTTCTTAAGGTTCAATATAGGAGATGAGCATCATTCCAGCAAGAAAATCTGAATGACTGATGTAACCAAACAGTTTTCAACTGTGCAGTTTCTGTTGTGGCAGATTGCCAGTAAGTGATGACATTGGGTTGGCATGGTACTACTGGCTCTGGCCTTTTCCCAGACCTGAATGCATGCTGGGAATCTTGTTTCTTTGCTGAGAACTCAACAACTAGGAGGGCATATCCTGCTTCACTCCAACAGCTCAAAAACGGATGAAGAAACACTGCCAATATTTCTTCCATGACAGATTCCCTCTTCTGGATTGCAAGCCAAAGGTTTAAATCTAATTCTTACACAGCTAAAATAGAAAAAATCTTAAACAGGCAATTCGGGAAAGTAGGAGAGCAAGAACTCAGTTTTCTTGTTACTGCAGAAGGCACTGAAGGCAATTGCTCTGCACTGTACTGTCTCTACGTGTAGCAGGAGGAATCCCTCTATACCCTTGTCCCCAGCTCTCTGGCAGCACAGCCCCTTGCAGTTCCCTACATGAGTGGGCTTTAAACTCTATGACTTTATCAAGCCAAACTCTTCACCTTCATGGTCCAAGGCTTCCTCTGCCCAGATACATACTAAAGCACTGGCATAATGCCCTATCTGTCTCCCCACCCTCACCTGCAGTACCTGCTGTTTACCAGCCCTGCGCTCCCTTGCTCCTGATCCAATGTCTGCATTAGGAAGTGGAGGTCAACATTGGCTAGCTTCCTCTAGCTTGCTGTTCACTGGAAAAACCTGGGAAACAAGGAACTCAGCTATACACAAGCATAGGTGGCACAGTATCTCTGTCTGGGGATGCTGATCCTATGGCTCAAGTAGCCTTCCCATAGATAGCTACCTAGGAACTGTCTTGGTGGAAGCATGCAGCTGAGCTGTGAAGGCAAGTGCTTGAAGACAAATACCTCCCATAACAGCAACAGCTGTCATTTAAGTAAGCATCTCCAAACAGTCAGGATTAGGATCTGTCACTCCTACTTCCCATCACTCTGAAAACATGTAAGCACCAGTCTGTCCATCACACATAGCTAGGGTAGAGTTGTAGGACACTTCTGAAGCAGTTAATTAAAATAAATGCAAGGGTTGATGAAAACACAAAGGAACAATTTTACAACTTCTGCAAAGTTTGAGTTACCATTTCTTTAAACTAGACCCAGTCCTCCTTTATAATTTCAGCAATTGCTTAGTTTAAGTATTTTAAATTGGCCCTCCTTAATTTCCCCTCAGCTGTCCTAACTCAGAATCCAGGAGGTAATTGCATTGCTCATATGAGGAAGATGCAACTGCAGATGCTTTATCCTATGAACACAAGTGCAGGTACCTCCTCCCCTCATGTTCATTTTGGCTCTGATAAGGTAAAAACTTGGCACAAGGACAATGTGTTTTGATGGGGTGGATGTCAATATCTTTCTCAGAAGCTGACATGTGCACTGTTCTGTGGATTATTGCTCATGAGCTGCTGCAGAACTCAGTTGGTCTGCACTCTGAGCAAATAATTCTTTTTATTTGGCAGACTAAAAAATAGAGAAAGAAAGAGAGAGGGGGAAATAGCGGCCATCAGACTGTTCCCAAACAAGAACATCCAGAATGGTAACGAAAAATGTTGCTGCTGTGTTACACAACCATTAGAATTGCTTACCATCAAAGGTCAAAAGCATTAACCACATGTTGGCAACATTTATAAATAGACTCTCTATGGAGCTTTACCTAAAGTGGAATGGATAAAACACTTTGACTCAGGAAGGCCAATTAGAACCAGTAGGATCTTTTAATTTAATAGCTGCATTAGGCAAGATGCATGAATGTTGGTACATGTAGACATAGAAAACTAGACGGTTTCACTGCTTATGGAGTCTGAAATAGAACACAATTTCAACTTGACTCAGAGAAGGCCACAGTACAGCTGGCCCTGGTGTGGCTATGTAAGAGAAGGAAAGCATAGAAATTTTTTTCTAGCCCCAGTATGGCCATGTAACAAGTAATGCACCTCTTGCCATCACTAATGTGTGGAGGCATGCTCTTTGTATCTGCAGGGATAAAGTGACCCTAAAAGTGACTAGGAGCTTAGAGCCCCTGCACAAATGGCAGCCACCAGTGGAGTCCAGACCACATTATCCTAGGAGCTTAAGGTGCAGGTACTTCTAACACACCATTTGTAAAGCTTACCATCCCATACTGAAGAGGTTTACCAAATACTCAAAAACTAGGAAATGCTAGAATTAAGTGTGCTTTGTGTATTTTAATTTGTTTCACTTTGTCCCTGCCTAGCAAGCATTAATTATATAAGTATATGCAATCTTTTTCACAAGCCCATAGGATGGGTTTGAACTGGCTGTTGCCTAGTGGGAAAAGGCTAACAGGTAAAAGATGGTCACTAGGATTAATTGCTTTTGAATCCAGATAGTGCCAGTCTCTCTTGACTGTCCAGACTGATTTGTTGTAATGGTAGCAGAGGTGTCAGCTCTTTCAGGAAATCAGGTGCCGGTATCTCCTTATTCAGAGCAGGCAGGAGGTGAATGGCTTTGTTCTGTGCTAGGAAGACCATCCCCTGGCTTACCTGGTTGTCAGATGGAAAGCAAAGATCAGCTATCTCTCTATAAAAGCACCATAACTTTGGTTGCAGTTTCTTTGTTGTGGCAAGGAAAAGTAACGTGACTTCATGCTCCTAATTGTTCCTATTCTCAGTTCCCCTCCTTAAGGTTTTTTGGTGAGAAATCCTGTGATGAAGATGCTCAGTCATTCATGGTTCTGCATTGTCCCCAGTAATATTAAACGCTGAGATGGTAGGAGGAAGCTACTTAGAGAGTCATGCTTGGAGGCACTGGAGATTTTTGGCAATGGGGAAGACAAGAAATATGCCCTAAATACAAGGGTAAACTTGTAACAATTCAAATACTTTGACTCAGATACTTTTAAAAAACAAGAAACTGGTTCAGAAATAATTGTTCCTCTACTTTTTCAGGTTTGGGGGAGGTAACAGGTTCCTCTTTTCAGCTCTTTTGCTGGGGAGAAGGCAAATTCCTGAGTAAGGTATGGCTGAGATCTTGTGCGTGTGGAAATTGAAAATGTCCTAGTACGGGACATTTTAAAATTTTCTTTTTTTTTTTTTTTTTCCCCTTGGTTCCTCTAATTATGGTAACATGGGTCAGGTCAGTAAAAAGGATCAGAAATGAAGAGGTGATAGTGGAATGCAGACATTGACTTGATGCCAACAGTTGATTTGCCTTAATTTGCTTAAACATTCCTCTTGTAGACAAGCAATTGCAAATAGAACTTAAAAATAATCTTAATCACACTGGGAGCATAGTGATTACCTTTTGATTACCAGAGAGGAAGCACAGTGGGTTATCAGGTGTGATACCTTTCAAGCTTATTCATGAAGCAAGTCTTTTCTAGCCTATTTGTATACATGCCAGCATCTCCCCTTAGGGACTTTGCTTTGATTTACTCATAGCCATCAGGTGTCTCTCTGCTGTCTTCTCCTTTTCTGTCCTTTGCTGTCTCCCTCTGCCCCCATATCCAAGGACATTAGTTCCCACAGCAACACTCTGTAGACTGCCAGTTATGTTTCACACCTTCTAAGATATGTGTGGGACTGTAAGCTATGGCTGTGCTGGACTGCATACTCATCTCCAATCTACCTGCTGGTAGTGCACTGTCTTAGTTTTACTGCTTTTCACTGTGTTCCCCTAATGCTAGGTAACGTTATCAATGAAACAAGGGCGAGAGTAAATGTTTGGAGAAACAAAAGTTACAGGTAAACAAATACAAACTGTTTTAAGCAACCATGTGATCTCTTAATCATCCTGATAGAATCTCATATGCAGTACAATCTTTCAGATGCTAAATGGTCTTGAGAGATGATGATCAGTTTGCAAAATTGTACCTGAAACTTCAACTCAATCTACTTCAGCTCAGGATAGCTTTAAGGTATTTTTTTCTTCTACTTTGTATCATATTCCATTTCATCTGTCACTTTGATGGATGGTATTTTTGCTGTTCAGAATGTTTTCTGGTTTTCACTATCTTCCCTTTCCAATCACTTTTCCCTTGTACTTTCATTTAATTTCTCTCAATTCCTTCCTGCCCAGATGGCCTAATCCATTTTTTTAGTGTTATTAAAACTACCTCAGATTTATAGTATTTTGCTTTTCTCACATTAATATAGGAGACTGAGTTCCCCTTCTCTTGCACTTCCTTTCTCCTTTGAAGGTTCCTGAGTCACTGGAGTGGTGCCATCATCTTGGAGCCAAATTATGTTCATTCGTTTGTCTGTTTTGATGCAACTGCAAAATCAAAATAGACAGGACATAACCAGTTGTCCCTATTTATTTTTTCAGGCGCAGGATATAGACAGACTTTAAATGTAGATAATAGAGAACAGCCTAGACCACTGGTTTTAGGTATGTAAGCCATTTTAAGAACAGTCAGTTCTGAGAATTTCTGGTTTTAATTACTTTTTAGACTAAGCTTTCAAAACAGCTAATTATTTTGGCTGCCAGACTTGAGAAACCTAAGAGGACTGTGATTTTCTAGAAAATGTGAAACACTTCTATTCCTGAAAATGAGGTTTGTTTACATGTTTCTTAAGGCAGGTGTTTCAAGAATTGAATTGGTATTTGGATCATTAGTCCCTTTTAAAAATACAGGCCCCACCACAGCATCCTGCAGTTGTCCTTGTTCAAATTTGAGAAGTGACTCACTAAGAGTTACTTGGTTACTTACATAGCTGTCCTGGTTTTGGCTCGGATAGGGTTAATTTTATTTCTAGTAGCTGGTATAGTGTTATGTTTTGAATTTAGTATGAAAATGTTGATAACACACTGATGTTTTCAGTTGTTGCTAAGCAGTGTTTAGACTAAGTCAAGGATTTTTCAGCTTCTCATGCCAGCAAGAAGGCTGGAGGGGCACAAGAAGTTGGAGGGGACACAGCCAGGACGGCTGACCCAAACTGGCCAAAGGGATATTCCATACCATGGGACATGATGCCTAGTGTATAAACTGGGGGGAGTTGGCCTGGGGGACAACCACTGCTCCGGAACTAACTGGGCATTGGTTGGTGAATGGTGAGCAATTGCATTGTGTGTCACTTGTTTTGTACATTCCAAATCTTTTATTATTATTATTGTCATTTTATTATTGTTATTATTATCATTATTATTTTCTTCCTTTCTCACCTATTAAACTGTTCTTATCTCAACCCACAAGTTTTACTTTTTTCCCAATTCTCTCTCTCATCCCACTGGGTGGGGGGGAATTGAGTGAGCAGCTGCATGGTACTTAGCTGCTGGCTGGGGTTAAACCACAGCACCACTTTTTTCGGTGCTACATACTTTTATTTCTATGTTTTTATCTGTATTTATCTTTCACTAGGATATAGGCAATGCAAAGACAGTAATTAATGCTAATGAAATATCAGAGGATAAAACAGAGATCTTCTAAGATGTTGATGGAAAGAATAAATTTATTGACAAAGATCAATTAATTAAAAGTTAAACAAAGAACAGGCTTTTTTGACAGAAAATAAAAAGAGTCCCTTCTTATGATAATAGTCTTGGACAATTACAACACATTTACTACATTCACTAATAAATAAATCATCCTCAGTTATTTTTCACCAAAGTCTGAAGTTAGAAGTTAGGTTTTGGTTGATGTTCTGGAATAATAAAGCTGATTCTTGGAACTCTCAACTGACCAAGACTAACTGAGAACATCTGACTGCCATTTTCTTTTCTCCCCTTTCCAGAAGGCTTCCTTTTAGCATACTGTTAATATTGCAATATGGTTAAAATAACTGCACTTTCTGACATTAGTCTTTTGAACACAGTATAAATTACCATCTTCCAACCCTTATGAAGAGAATTAAAATAGTTATTTGAAGCATTAAACAGCCATATATTGAAGGAATCCAGCAACAGATGGGCAAACCTATGACTGTAACACCTCTAAACTTTTGTGTCTTTTTTAAAATTATATGGTATTCTTTCATAACTTGAATTCTTTGATTGTAATTTATTTGGAAGGAAAGATGACCTAGATTTTAATGTGAAATTAAATGTAAAACTTAGATATTTTCAGGAGCCTGTCTCAACTTGAGGTTTGTGAGTTCTAGTGCAACAACAGATATCTGCTGTGGGTACTATGATATAAATCTTAAGGATGAATAGAATAGAATAGAATAGAATAGAATAGAATAGAATAGAATAAATAGAACAGAATATTCAAGGTGGAAGCGACCTACAATGACCATCTAGTCCAACTGCCTGACTGCTTCAGGGCTGACAAATAGTTAAAGCATGTTATTAAGCGCATTGTCCAAATCCTCTTAAACACTGACAGGGATGGAGCATCAACCACCTCTCTCTCGAGGAAGCCTGTTCCAGTGTTTGACCACCCTCTCAGTAAAGAAATGTTTCCTAATGTCAAGTCTGAACCTCCCTGGTGCAGCTTTGAACCATTCTCACGTGTCCTATCACTGGAACCCAGGGAGAAGAGATCAGCTCCCTCTTCACTTCTCTCCTCAAGAAGCTGTAGAGAGCAACGAGGTTACCCCTCAGCCTCCTTTTCTCCAAACTAGACAAACCCAGAGTCCTTAGCCACTCCTCAGTTTGATGAATTAATGCCAATTCTAAGACTCTGAACGAACAGAGCAATTTAAATATGGGCATATCCAAAATACTTCCCCAAGTAAATTACTTCCTTTTTAAAATCAGGTAATCAATAAAAAAAGTGAGATAAATAAAAAGCGTGTGATAATAACAAAAAGTGTGACAGAGAAAGACAAGGCTGAAATTGACAGTGATAGGGAACTTGGAGAGGTTACTATGCACGGAAGATTTTCATTAATATGAAGACACTCATTTTCCTTCATATCTCCAGCTTTGTTTCTCCTATTGCCTTCTTCAACCATCTGTTTGGCCAATGACAGACCTATTCAATTTTAGTCACCTGTGATTTTAAACACTCATTAAAAGTTTACTTTGGGTTCTCCCCTAAAGTTTGTGAAAGCATGAAGAATTAGAAGCACCATTCCGTAGACATCAAGGCAAAAGAGACAGAAGGGTTTAAGATATGTCCAATCCTACAAAATCCTAATCAGATGATCCCCAAGGGAATGAAGACAGCGTTGTATATGATCTCTGTTTAAAGGACATGCTAGCTGTTGAGCATGTTTAATTTTCATTTACATTGAGATAAAAAAAGGGATTTAGGCTTGTTCTTGAATACAGAGCTAAGCTCAAATACTGCCATGCATCCACCATAGATTTGGAGAATTCTTCACAAAATGCTTTCATATGTTAGGACTTTGAAAGTTGTTCAGACAGACTAGAAACTGGGACAGTATAAACAGGGTTAGTAGACTGTAACATAAGACAACTCAGAGATATTTTCAACAGTAAAAAAGATTAAAAAAAATAATAATCCTGAAAGTATTTGAACAACATTAACATCCAAAGCCCTGGAATCTGCACATTGTGTTCTGTCTTCAGAACAGACAGCTTAACAGTTCATCAATTTTTTAGCAAAAGACACATTAGAAAATGTGTTTTAGACTGACCCTTGTGTTGTTCTTATTATGAACATGATTTATTCTGTTATTGTATACAAGTGCATGTAAACATTGCGCATAAAACCAGAAGAAAAAGCTTCCTACCCTTGAACTTTCCTGATGTTCTTAATTTCTCCATAACACTGCAAATATATCAAGAGCAAGATGTTTCGCACTGCATATGACCCATCTATTTTATTATGGTGCTGAAGACAACCACACATTACTGTGAATTTTTCTTGTGTATGAATTATTCTCCTGACTGTTTATTTGGCTGACAAAGATTTAGAATTATGTAAAAATCCTACAGTTCACTAATATTTAATAATAAATATAGAGAAGCACATTCTTCATGGGAAATCTAAACTAAAATCTCTGAGTGTCATAGTAGCAATTTGCAGCAAATTTTTCTACAGAAATGATTTGGTAAGAATTAGTGAATACTACTCAAAAGCACCAGGAAGTAAAAAAGTGGACATAACAATCACACAAAACCAATTAGCACACTTCCCCACAGTCATGCTATAATACAGGGACTTATGATAACAATAACAACAAAAAAGTCCCATAGGGACTGGGAATCTATAAAACCACTCACAAATTACTTGGCACAAGGTCTTGTGGTGGAGGAGAGCCAACCTGATTGTAATAAATGACTAATTTTTTCTTAGTGTTACTAACTCCAGAAATATTGGGAACAGATGCTTGAGATGAACTGGAGGGATAAGGCTCTGGAATCAAGCAACATTTAAAAACTTAAATAACCCAGGGCTGCTATTGTTTTGTAAAACACACCACTTATCTAAAAAAAAAAGACAATCTGACACATGGATTTCCATGTACAATAGCAACCCAGCAGTCACATTAAAAAAACTTGTATTGCAGGGGATAAACAAGTTCAGGACTGATGGCAGTAACTGTGCCAAAGAATCTCAAAGTGTCCCCAAGAATGCAATTCAGCTGAGGAACAGAGTGAATTCTTACACTGGAGACAGTAATTGAGTCAAACTGAAACATTAAAAATGTTCTTCTTCGGTCTGCATTGAAAACTACACTAAAAAAAAAGTGGAAAGACTTCATATATTAACCTTCTACGATGTTCCAATTCTCTAACAAATTAATACAGTCATAAAAGCTAGCTTCTGTCAAGTATGTCCAGGGACCTGGTCCAAGGTCAATGCTAAAGACAGATAGGGAACTTTGAATTCATTAAAATGAAAGTTGTCTCTTCTCTGTAGGGTGCCAAATGCAGTTCATGACCTGATGTGTATACAGTAGAGACTTGTTAGCCATGAGAAAAGAAGTATATAAAATAAACAGAATGGATTTCTTAATTTGTCAGTATTGGGGATTTGTCAGTATTAGGGATTTTTATTTTTTTTTTGACTACCCATAACATATTCCCATAAAGATCTATATTCTGGCTTTTGTTGCCCAGGATCCTTGTCTCTTACCCTTTATGCTGGAAAAGGAAATTGTATATTAACGTAAATTGCTACTCCTGATACTTCTTTCCCTTGACTGATGGTTTTCTATCACAGGCTTGCAAGAATTCAGGCTGGAAAGAAACCCAAGCATCTTGGTTGAAAGGATTTGATACATTCTTTTCAAATTCATGCTATCTAAATCACAGCAGGATGACTTGTAATCAAAGTTTTTCAAAAAGAACATAAATTTGCGGAAAAGGAAAAGGCCATTCAACCCATTGCAAGTCATCTTGGTTAACACAGTTCTTCCAGAATAGTATCTCCTTTCTTTAATGACCCCAGTGCCTCCAATTCCAAACTTGGCTCAGTAGGCTATTGAAAAATTGTATTTCTGTTTGAGTGAAAAGTACTTCCTTATGTTGCTTCTGAATTTCATTTTTTCAGTCACTTTCATTTGTGCTTTCCCATTCAGTCTTTTATACTCAGCCAGTGAGTCAAGTGTTATTGAATAAGGTTTTCCACCCTGTATTTCTCAGAGTAGATGAGTTTGTAATTCTCTCTTTCTCACTTTTTATGCTGAAAAAAATGAGCTCAGCTGTGATTATGTATAGTCATTTACGATACCATACACTTCAAACCAGACTTCTCTTCTGCTTCTTTCCTCTAAGGTATGTTTTAAGCTAATCTTTTAAAACGTTGGTATTCAGGTTTTTTTACTTTTTTTCACTTTGGGTTTGTTGACTTTGCTTTTCTGCACCAAAAGTGACAGCCACGCTGCAGCAAAATATTAGCCTTTAAAGATTTTTCAGTTAGAGTCCTAAAGTAATAGAACTACAGCAATGCTCTCTTTGTATTTCTAGTCTCTGTCCATCTCTTAGGAACAAGGAAACACATTTTAACCTACTGTCAGAAGCACAGTGCAGCTGAGACACACACCACCACCACAGCAGGCCCTGCACCTTCAGCATTTTGGCGTGGTGTGCTGAGATGTGCAAGGCACACGCTCGGCATTCTGCTCTAGAAACACATCTGTGTTGTGCCGTTACTCAACCTGTTCATCATAGTGTATAGCGCGCATTGACAGTAACCCACATAAAGTACGACATCCCATACGGGGGCCCCAGATGGGTCTGAGAGGAGACCCAGGCCAAGTACTAAGCCATACTGATCCTTCTGTCAGCTCCTGAAGGAGCTACTCCCATGAAGCACACACACAAGCCAGCCTCTCCAAGCACCACAGCACCCAGTTTTCTCCATGGCGTGGTCTCCGAAGCCAACACAAAAGACACACCCCAAATCACTAATGCAGCAAAAAAAAAGTGGGATGGCTAGGCAATTGATTTCTATGCTCTGAAAAATGCTAAAATATTACCTTAAGTATACTCTTTTTTGTATTCACTATCTGAATAACCTCACATGCAAGAATTAATAGGTCAGATTAAATCATCTCCAAAGTCAATCTTTGTGGATTTTACTTTTATTTTATTGTTCTGGGGAATGCTGTAGCTTGAAGTTTTACCAAGGTCATCTTTCATCCAAAAAACTTAATATAATTAGTATCAATTCTGTATTTTGTCAGGCTCACACTGGAATTTATTAAATGTATTTCAAGTGAAGTGTCAGAGAAACCAAGGGCAGAGAGAGTAATCTTTTCAGCTTCAAAGGCACAGTTGATGACTTCAGTTCACTGGTAAGTGGGAAAGACGTGCATTTTTTATTAAAGGTGTTAGCAATAAATTTGAAACTATAAGCATTTTTCTCTCTTTTTCTTTCCTTTCTTCATTTTTAGACCTTGTCAGCACTGTTTCAGTCTTTTTTTAACATCCCACACTGCATTGAACAGTTGCTTTAGTTGTCCTTGTTGTTAACTGTAATGATACTTAGTTGTATACTTTTGCTCTTAATGGTGAAGCACTTCGTCAGTATCCTGACAGCACAGAACTTGCCAAAATCTGCCTTACACAGTAACATCAGAAAAAAAAATCTTGGTTTTCATGGGTACTATCTTTAAATACCATAAATATCTCTCTAAATAAAACAAAACTACATTAGCCTTGTGATTTGATACAAATACAGCAACAACGAAACATATTCAACAGAAACTATTTGTTTAATCTTTCTCCTTGATATAAGAAATGCATTATATTTCTCTTAGAACTCATCATTGAAGATACACTTGACAACACCTTTAAAACAAACCAAATCAACTAAAAGTCTTAATAAGATCCTAAAGATCACAGATTCAATTCCTTCAAATGAAGTCCAACAATAAATTTTGAAGCATATTTACAGAGTCTTCTTTACAATAAATATTCACTTTCGAGAAGAAAATATATGTGGAATGAGAAGCCTTTTTACTGGACAAAGGTTTGACAAGAACCAACTTATAGTCATTAACCTCAGAGAAATTTAACTGAGAAGCAAGGCTCAAGTTTGTAACAATGAGGATAGTTAACTGCCAAAGAGAAACACCAAGGGAAATTGTGGATTGTCCATTTCCTTAGGCCCTAAATTAAGTCTGCATATGTTCTGGTGGATGCTCATTAGTAAAATAAAGGTTTCTGTTCCTCATTACAAATCTATGAGAGTGGATTCTATACAAGAATTTAGGCTAACTGACCCAGTGGGTCCCTTTGGACTTAGCAGATCACAGATTTTATCTATGAATAACATACTAAACTACACATAGTCCCACTGAAAATTAATGAGCTTATGTATATGTAAGGTATTACATAGAAGAAAGTATATTGCAGCCTGTTGTTGTGTGGAGGAAGTTCTTCACATATCTGAAGGTTATTCTCAAGCTTATGGGGCACTACAGGCAACACTGATAATACACTGAAAATAGTTGTCTCTCTTTGGACTGGAAAATTCAGATTCATCCAAACCTCAAAACTACCTGTCGGCTAGATAGGATAAACTCATTTAACCAATTTGTAGAGCTGTAAATACTTAATCCCCAAAGTCTCTTGAAATCAGCAGATTTCTGGCTTTTAAAGCAGCAGGTATGAATACCTGCATTTTTTAAAAAATATTTTGAAAGTCACAAGATTATTAAGCATGACTGGAGTATGAAGTTAGTATGAATAATATAGGTTTCATGTCCTGTTTACATCTGAATGTTGAAAATGACTACATATTAATAAAATGTAGGAAGCATTATGACTGAGGTCTCCACTCAACTAGAGGTCAGATAAAAATGGTCAATATCGTTACAGTCTTCAGTACATATTGACTTTGATGTTACACTTTACATAAAGTTGGTGATGCCGGTGACTTCAGTCTTTCCCACGTACTTTTTTGAAAGGCCTGTGTTTCCTTGTTAGTTATATGTGGAGGCTGGGCAGGAGGAGTGCTAAGACCATACAGTCTCTGGCACCTGTGGGAAAGTCTCATGATGAATTCAGAGGAAAGGACTTTCTTCGCAGGCAGTGAGCATGCTTCCAGCAGAAGGGACTCTTAATTTGGAAAACCTCTCATACTTCTAGCTTACAATAGAGATTGTTAGACTGCATAATTCATATGCAGTAGAAAAAAACCCAGTGTGATCAGAGCTCAGGTTAGGAATGTTTGAATTCCTGATGCATTGCTGAAGCCTCTCAGGAGCTCAGCTATACAATGGAATCTTTATTAGACCATCAACCAATTGTGATACTTATCTGTACAGCATTGCATTTTGGGTTAAGTGATAATCCATCAAGGCTGGAAATCATTGTGTACTTTTTAAGTTGCATACTTCATTACTGCAAGCTGACAGCTGGATGGATTCGTTAGCACTAGGAATATTTGTTCCAGACACAAAGCGCAGGTTCCTAATATATGATACTATGGTATTTCCTTTCCTTTCATGTATTCAGCATGCCTGTGTTGTAATCTATGTCTCGTTTATGATATTCATTTACATGGCAAACTAATCAGAGTATGAAATCTATCTTTATTTGTTCCAGAATGCAACAGCCTCATTTCATGAATAATATGATGAAATAGCATGTAATAATGATGACAGTCTTCATTTTACATCATAATAGCTGTTAAGCAGAGAAAACTGCAACTTTCTAGATTGCATATTTCTTTGCTTTAGGTTGTAAAAAATAATAATTGAAAAGCCCAAGTACATGGCAATCAAGGTAACAAGCATGATGTGGGTCATGTTGCCCTAATTTTTGTTTATGGCTAGACTTCTTTAGTGCTGTGCATGTTGACTCGAGGATTACTCTTGGATTGATATTACAACTACAGAGCATCTTTTAGAAGTATTTGAGAACTGGGAATTTCACAGAGAAACACTTGGGTTTGATTTTGGTCTGCTCATAATATAAACATCAGGATATTTCTTTTTTTAGCATGTAGTTATAATGCAGTTTCACACTTAGTTTCACACTGCATGAAAAACTACTTCCTTTGCTAACTGCAATCTGATGCTACTTACTGCCCTGTTTTCCTATTTCCTCTGAGCCACACGATGCAACAGGATTTCTGTGGATGCAATAATATGCAAAATTTCTAGCCTTAATTCCAAAAAATATAGATTATTTTCATACTATGTTTGTACAGCCTCTTGCCTGGAGCTAGCATGTTTTTGGTCTATGATCACCATGCATGTGAGCATGTACTGTTTGTCATGATTCTGATTCTCTGTGGACATTCTTAGAAATCTGTAGGAATCTAGCCAGTAAAGTAAGAAACTGCTTGAGTTTGGGGTTTGTTTTTTTGTTTTGTTTTGTTTATGGTGGGTTTGGGGTTTTTTTGGGGGGTGGGGAAGGGGGTTGGTTGCTGCAGGAAGATACCTTATACTGTGAGGCTAAAGCATAAGAGGAACACCCAAGGACTCCTAGTTTTAATTTTTTTGCATCTATTGAATCTGTGTACATGATCCATGACACTAACATTCTCAAAAGCCACTTTCATGATATTATAAGAAGGTTTTTTTCTGACTGTGTATGTATCAGACCTAAAAAATGGAGTTCTTCGAGTTAGAACAGATGCTACAATCTCCTCTGTTGATCTTAATTTTGTGAGCTTTGAGAATTTGCAGAATTAATTGTACCACCAAGCCTGACTAGTGGGATGAAACCCTAATTAAATGTTGCTTAGGGAAAGGAACAAATGCTCTCTTTCTCCTAAAATGGACACTGTGGACTACTAAGCCTCTTGAAAATATACTTGTAGAACTTTAGAAACTCCAAGCCCTGTTCAACACATGAGGAGCCAGAGAAGGCAGACACACGAAGAATTGGGCAGGCACACATTAGGAGAATAATTTCTTGAGAAAAAGCTGGCAAAATAGACTTAAGCGTCAACACTATAGAGCTTTTTTTAAAAAAAGTCTGTTTTAATCCTATTGTTTTTCTCTCTTTCCAGAAACTCTAGAAATTAGCAACAGTCATGCAACTTATACAGCAAGTGAAACCAAACGAACTGTACATTCTGAAGGAGTCAGAAGAAACACTGAGGGATCTACAAAGAAACAGACAGAACTAATAACAATTCACTTTCCTGGCTCGTGCTGGGCAAAAGTATTCTGGATTGCCCTGTGCATGGAATAGGTCTTGTGCATCCTGCAAGTACCACAGGAGAAGAGGAGAGCACAGGACTGCCTAATCTTTTTTTTTTTTTTTTAACTCTGGATTTTAATTTCCTCATATTTCCATAAACATTACATTTGAATCTCATCACAACAGGTATATTTCAATATAAAAAATTCAACTCTTTGATCCTAAACCAACAACTCTCAAATCTTGTCATCTTGCACTCTACTCTCTGGATACATTGGATCTCTGCTTTGGGTTTGTCCTCCTGGTTGCACAGAAGCCTAGGATTTGGCCCAAGGAGCTACATGCCTGCTGATGAGCTGAGGTCATACACAAACAGAGCTGTGGAGTTTTTCTTCCAGTGTCAGAGCCCTTGGTAGCAGACAGCACACAGAAAAGGAGGCAGACAGTGTTACACTCCTGCATCTCCCCTCTACACCTGTTAGCTAGTAGTGGACCTCAGGAAACTGGGCACCATTTCTCTTCCTGGTCTCCTCTATTTAGCCCATACAAGTGCCAAGGAACCCAAGGGCGCTTTCTATTCCTGACCTCTCTATCAGCTGTTTGCAGCTGCTGGCTAGGGAAGGTTTCCCAGCTACTGCTCAGCTGTAGCTTGCTGATGTTTCACCTGGTAACAGATAGCTCTGATCAGAGACATCCCTGGTGGTTTCAAGACTTAAGGAAGAAGGCTTGTAAAATAGGTTTGGGATTTCATCATGGTCTAACTTAGGTTTACCATGATTTATTAGCACACCTAAACAGCTGGGAAACAAGTAGAATGAAAAATAAAGGTAATGAAAGAATCATAGAATCATTTAGGTTGGAAAAGACCTTCAAGATCATCGAGTCCAACTATCATCCATGCCCACTAAACCATGTTCTGGAGTATCCCATCTACACGCTATCCCATCTACATACAATACCTCCAGGAATGGTGACTCAAACACTTCCCTGGGCAGCCTGTTCCAATGCCTGACAACCCTTTCAGTAAAGAAATTTTTCCTACTATCCAACCTCAACTTCCCTTGCTGCAACTTGAGGCCATTTCCTCTCGTCCTATATCCAGCCACCTGACAGAAGAGACCAGCACCCACCTCGCTACAACCTCCCCTTCGAGTAGTTGTAGAGAGCAATAAGGTCTCCCTTCTGGGAGTGCTGGGTCCAATCCTGGGCTCCTCAGGGCAAAAGACCCATGGACATACTGGAGTGAGTTCAGAGAAGGGCCATGAAGATCATTAAGAGTCTGGAGCATCTCTACTATGAAGAAAGGCTCAGATAGCGGGGACTGTTTAGGCTGGAGAAGAGAAGGCTCAGGGAGGATTTTATTGATGTGTACAAATATCTGATGAGGGGTAATAAAGAAGATGGAGCCAAAGTCTTCTCAGTGGTATCCAGTGACAGGATGAGAGGAAATAGGTACAAACTGAAATACAGTAAATTTCACCTAAGCATAAGAAAAAACTTTTTTACCATGAGGGCAGTTGAACACCAGAACGGGTTTCTCAGGCAAGTTGAGGAGTCTCCATTTTAGGATATGTTCAAAACCTGACTGGACACAGTCCTAGCCAACCTGTCCTAGTTGACTGCTTTGAGCAGACAGGTGGACTAAATGATTTCCAGAGGTATCTTCCAAACTCAACTATTCTGTGGTGTAAACTGGTTGCATATTTTTATGCTACATATCTAAAGGGCATTCCTGATCTCAGAGCCAAAACAGCTTCTGCCCTTGTGCTGTCTGCAACATTGTCTCTCTCACACACAACTTTGAACATAATGGAGACAAGTAACTAGAACACTGAATTCTACAATAATGAACTCTATTCATAAGGAAATTAATTTCTAGTGAAGATGATTCTGTCGGACTGGCTCTTATTATAGGAAATACCTCTCTCCAGAACACAAGCTAACACTTTCCCCCACCCATCACACTTTGTATTCCTGGCCTGGGTACAAGGCAGAGCTGAGAAGAGTCAACTTTCATGGATCAATATTCCAGACACAAAGGGGGATCATATTGCACTGGCTGATAAATTATGGTAAAACCATTGCTAGAAATCAATCCTTTGTTAAAATGACTGAGAATGATTGCAACTGAATGATGGTCAGGGAATCAAGGTTCCTAGACTCCCTCTGTAAGATTATTGCACACTTTGGAAATCAACTTAAATTACATAATTTTTTTAAAATTTTTTTTCCCCTTCACTTTAGGTAAATTGTGGCAGCAAATGAAGTCATCACCTCACTGTTTCCTAAGCCTATCGTAGGAGTGGAAGTGCAATGGAGGGGGGGAAGGGGACTTGTGCTCATCACTCTGAGGATGAAAAGTGATAACAGTGATAAAACAGGCTTTGTTATAGGACAGAGGTGAGTGAACAGTAGGCAGTTCAGTCTCTCTGGCTTGTCCCAACTCCTTGTCTTTCCTGGCTTGATGGTTCAGTGCATGTGGTTCATTGCAGCAATGTGCCTTGCCTAACATGCAAATTTTCTCTAGTGAAAAGTGAAGACTAAAGATCATCTGGAATAGTGCATATTAATGCCTTTCCAGAAAAAGTGCTGAAGATAAAATGCCTACGAATTCAATCTAAGGAATTCCAACATTAGAAAAAAGCTCCATCTCCAGAGATATAAATGTATGTCTGGCACAACGTAAAGAGCCACAGAATACAGGGATGACACAAACATGTTCAGAAAACAGACTGAACCTAACCAGATATATGGCAATATTTCCCTCAAGTATCATATCTTCCATTTGACCACAGCTTATGCTGAAGAACATGATCAGACACTGCAATGAAAAATTATAGAGGAGAGCCACAGGGGAAACCTGCAAACAGAAAGGTATGCCCTGAATCAGCGACGGAGCTTGTAGGAATACCTGTGAATTGCTTTACTGCTCTCCAGTACATAAGGCCCTGAGAACAAAACAAGTTTTGTTGCTACCTCTGGAACTGGGTACATCATCGCTGCAGTGACATACAAGCCCAAAGTATTTACAGCATGTTTCATCTCAAATACAGAAAGCTTGCATCTCTGCGTCAAAGCCATCTTACAGCCAAAATAATTCCTCTGTCAAACTGTTCATAACTTGACAAGCACAGCTATTTTGCTGAAGCATGAAAGAAATCTAACTTCTCTTAATGAAGTGTCTGTTGCTTAGGAGTCTTCAGTTTCTAGGAATTTACAATCCTTAAAATCCAGTAAAAGTATGATTTACTTCCTTACCAATATGAGTAAGGAAGCATCTGGAAACTGCTTCCCATATGATGCAATATACTGAAATAATACAGGCATCTCAACGTTTGGATACACTCACACAGTGCAGCTGGTTATCAAAATGCAAGCAAACAATTAATCAAAGCAGGAAGAGCTGGGAGAAAATGCAAAAGGTCCCATCTCATTTGAGGTGCCTAATTCACTGTTTTCCAGCATTTTCAGACCATTCTGTTTCTATTGGTTCCTTGTAAGAAGTTGTCATTTCTTCAAGAGATTGCTGGCATGGGGAGAATATTCTTTAATGACAGGGCTGATTTTACCAAGCTCCCCTCCACTCTGTTTGTACAGAAATGAGCTGAATGAGAGGTTTGACAGAGCAAACATGGAGAAAAAAATGCAAAGGACTGGGGACTCCTTGATTCTAGTTATACTTCAATTGCAGGTGTGCTGTAACTGGACTCAGTTAGTCTTCAGCATTTAACTCCTTGTTTATTATTCTACATAAAAAATAACATGTCCTGGTTCCACCAGTACAACAAAGTTTGGTCATAGGAATTAAGGTCAGATGAGATTCTCCATCTGAGTATCTCAGTCATATATAAAATTTTAAAAAGTTTTTCCTTCCTATAGTGCAAAAAGCAGGTGAAAGTTAACTATGGGGCTTTAAGAGGGTGGTTTAAAATGGTCACAAATTAACAGAACATAGAAGATTATACAAGACTTGGTATTCTTCCTATGAGGTTTTTCACACCCTCATAATAGTAATTGTTTAAAATTATACTACTTCAAGAATTGATTTATTTCAGGAGATTCCTGATACCTGGTATTAGGAATCCTAGAGTGATGAGGTGTGTATTTGGCCTTTCATAGCCTTCCTCTTATGAGGTTTTCATGGAAATTTAAATGGCTGGAAATTGGAAGAAAGGTGGGAGGCTGGGGATTGCTGCCAGTGGCACAGCTGCATGCCTGGAGCTTCACCTTGCCATCACGTCCCACCCTGGCTGGTGAAAACTGAAGTCAGACCATATTTCGCTAAGGAGACAGCACATCATCGGTACAGAGTCTTTAAATGTTTTACAGGGTATAATTTCACAGATGGATCCAAGAATGTTTTAACAGAACTATTTATATTTTTTTTAGGAGAACAGATTGGAATAAAAAACAAAACAAAAATAGAATCATAGAATCATTTAGGTTGGAAAAGACCTTCAAGATCATCGAGTCCAACCATCATCCATGCCACTAAACCATGTTCTGGAGTACCCTGTCTACATGCTTTTTGAATACCTCCAGAGATGGTGACTCAACCACTTCCCTGGGCAGCCTATTCTTATGTCTGACAACTCTATCCAAAAAGAAATTTTTCCTACTATCCAACCTAAATCTCCCTTGACGCAACTTGAGGCCATTTCCTCTCGTCCTATATCCAGCCACCTGACAGAAGAGACCAGCACCCACCTTGCTACAACTCCCCTTTCAGGTAGTTGTAGAGAGCAATAAGGTCTACCCTCAGCCTCCTCTTCTCCAGGCTAAACAGCCCCAGTTCTCTCAGCCGCTCCTCATAAGACTTGTGCTCCAGGCCCCTCGCCAGCTTGGTTGCCCTTCTCTGGACATGCTCCAGCAACTCAATGTCTTTCCTGTAGTGAGGGACCCAAAACTGAACACAGTACTCGAGGTGTGGCCTCACCAGTGCTGAATACAGGGGAACAATCACCTCCCTGCTCCTGCTGGCCACACTGTTTCTGATACAGGCCAGGATGCTGTTGGCCTTCTT
>JAVJGG010000031.1:17086725-17098953 GCA_035590195.1 Aviceda cuculoides
CCTGAAGTTCGGCGTTCACACCCCCCCCCCCCCCCTCTTTATTTTCCTATTTCCCAGTGTATTGTGTATTTCTTACCTTTTCTTCCTCTCATTTTGCTTTAGTTCAAGAGTTGGGCTTTGGTAGCTAGGATTGTTTTGTAGCATGTCAGAGAGCCTGTGATCACAAAGGCTGCTCAAGCAAAAAGTTTTAAATAGCCTGACTTGTAGAGGTTTGTCAGATCTAAGCATGACAAGTAAGATCTTGTGCTGGCGACTTACCGCTCTGACAGCAACTGAGAGACAGCCTTGGAAACAGAAGCTGCATTTTTTTTAATCTCCATATTTCTTTTTATTTTCTGCCTTTTCCAAGCTTGCTTTGTTTTTAAGGAAAAAGGATCACTACAACAGAAACAGCAGTAGCAACAATAATTCCATCTCAGTTCAGCATCTGTTTTTCTTTGCCATCAAAAGGCCTGTTATTTCCCTTGTTAGCATCCTCTGATAGATTTGCCAAACAGCATGCTTTCTGTGTTAAAAGTGTGATTGCAAAAGACAAAGGGAATAACAGAGGCTGAAAAAAAAATATTAAATTCTGTAACTTCCACATGCTTTCCCTTCTTTTCTTTTTTGTCCTGTCCTTGTAATAATCAGCTATGAAAATTATTATTCTATGAATTTTTTTCCATGTGATTAAGGAGGCTAAAGTCTTTGTTCTTGGAACCCCCGTTCAATGCAAGAATTTAATGTTGTCCAAAAACAAGATCACAACAACAGTGTTGACACCCTTGGCCCATTTCTACAGTCAAACATAGCAAAGTGGAGGTTAGATGCTGGCCTAATAAAAAAGTTTCTCCAACACAGCACTAGACAAATGGTAGAAAATAAGTTTTAAAATTAAATCCTCTGTATATAACAGGGTTGTTTTTTTGCTACAGAAACACGATCCATCTCCCCTCAGCAGGATTGTCATTACAAATAATATAAAAATAAAAAAATATAGCTCTGGCCTTTGGAAAAGAGTTTGAGAAGGGACAGGTAATTTTGAGGCCCTTTTAAACCATGCAGAGCATTTCATAATTTTTAGACTCCATTTCACGGTATGGGCCTAGAGCCATCAAGGCTTCTAAATGCATTTGAAAGGAGAAACCTGTTGAGTTCAAAATGTCTTCTTCTAAGTCTGTGGGAAAGAAACAAAAAGGAGACTGTGGACTTTATAATCACCGCAAGTTTTATGATGAACCAAGATCAACTCAGTTTTGATGTTTGTGAGTAAGCCAGTGTCTTTTGCTAAAAGATGAGGTGAAATGGCCCAAGAGTATCATTCGTCGTGTGCTTGAAGAGTCCTGGCACAGTGGAGCCCACTTGGCTGTGGCCTTTAGGCACGACCTGTGCTCTAGCTACAGCAACTGCATCTGTCTTTGCAGTGCAGCTTCCCAGGGAACAGACTGTCAGCCTACGGCTGCCTTATCAAACGTAGGAGGAGGCTTTCTTCAGAAGCTGAAAGGGATTGTTTTCTTATGAACCTTTCAGCCCATTTCAGAGCGACAGCAAGCTCATCCTTTCACAAAGGCTCTTATGCAAATTATACAGCGAGTTTAATCTGCATCTAAGGAGTAATTTGCACAGAATAGTAAATAAATATTTTTAGCATTCCTTGTTCTAAGCACTGGGGTTGAATACGGAGCTGAGCAGAGTTTGTTGCATGTCTTTGCAGACATATTTGAAAATGTCACTGTTGCTGGTGATTAGGATAAGAGATGATAAAGGTTTATGGGTTCCTCAGAGATAGAGGATTCCTTTGGGATTTGGGGGAATAAGTGAACTGTCAATATACACTGAACATATGAATTCATGAGGGATGCTAGCTACCTCAGGGAAAATACAAATCTAGTGGAGGTAGGACAGCAAGGTATCCCTGAAATAATTTAAGAACCAAATAGATTGTAACAATGTTATAAGCCTCTTTCTGAATGAAAATTATATAGAACAGTAACAAGCAGGCATGTGAAGCTGTTTTCTCCCCATATGCAATGTTTCCAGTGATACAATACTGTGAACAGTTTTAGTACCCATATCTTGAAAAGGCTGTTTGGAAGCCAGAGGTAACATGGAAAAAAAACCAATTAAATCATTTGAAGGCTAGAGAAAAATTTTTTTGTTTAGTTTCCCAGGAAAAGCCAACTGCATTGTGATGTGATTACAGTACCTGAAAGCCACACGAGAACAAATGTCTGGAAGTGGGAGCTAGAGAATGTTCAGGTAGAAACACACTATTGCAAGCAGTGTAACAGACACGCCATCCATCCTGATAAATGCATGTTTTGGGGGGAATGTGGATTCAAAATATCTCTTAATGGCAAAAACCCAAAGGGCATGAACATAATAAGCTAGAAAACAACATCACTGAAGATCAATGTCATTAGGCATCATGCAGATCAAAATGTTGAACAGTATGTTCACGGTCCAGAGGCACAATTACTCATTAGCATCAAGTTCATCACCCTCCAAATGCTCTTTTTTTTTTTTTTTTTTTTTTTTTGTATTTTAAAGAACCAAATTTATTAAAGAAATACATAACTTCCAGATGGCAACCAGGACTTCTAAGTAGGATCACATTCAATCTTAAAGTTATAATTTTTGAAGTGATATTGACAATCTTTCAGATATCACATCCTAACTTTAAACAATGACTTTCCACATTTTTGAAAGAATGTAATTCTGAGTCTGAAGAAAAAACTTTTATTACCCTTTTTACGGTGGGTTTTTTTTTTGTTTGTTTTTGTTTTTTGTTTGTTTGTTTGGTTGGTTGGTTGGGTTTTTTGTTTTTGTTTTGTTTTTTGGTGTGTGTTTATGTCAGTGCTAGAAATTATTATGACTATTGAGTGACATCTAGTGGATATGATGCTGAATACCAACATCTCAAAGGTAAAATCCTTTTGAAGTAAATCAGAGTTGTAGTGTTGGCAAAGTGAACACGTAATTAAAATATTATACATCGTAACAACATGTCAGTAACAAGGGAGATAGAATCCAACTGTTCAAGAAAACTGAAACTTGAGCGAATCTGAATGTATCAGATTTCTCTTTTTTAGATCCCTTTAATTCTCACATTAAAAAAAAAATCATGCTACTTGCTGCACTTTTTGGATCACCTTATTCTACTTTCATATAATCTACATTTTAATCTATGTACATATACCCTGTACCAGCCCACTCACTGCATATCACGAACTGTCACATAGTAGCACTCATATAGTGAAGAGAGACTTCTGATGTGTTTTGGATGGATATTTTTCCGTTTTCATTTCTATTTCATTTTTCACTCAATATGAACTTATCCTTGAGGCTTAATGGCTACAGTAAGTCTGGAGTTGACATTCCAGGTTGCTTTACAGTGAGTTGAAGACAGAAAAATTGTAGTTTTTCAGAAGAGATTGTTGAAGAAGAATACCTGAAATGCTTGCCTGCCTTAATTCTCTTTTTGGGAAAATGTATTTCTGGGAAGACCACATTTTAGAAATTGAGATACAAAGACTTCAATTTTTGAAGCTGAAAGAAAAAAATCTCAACAGAAAGCTTTTACATCCTAAGGGCATGATTCATCAGGTGCTTTACTGTTTGCTTAACTTTACCGATCACTAAGCATGTAATTGCAAACTCTGGATTTTTCACCTTGGCCACAGAACCCTCACAGGGCTCTGTAGCACCTTTGAAGCTTCCACTTATTAATTCTGTTTTACCCAGGTTTGTAAATGTAAATTCAAATTTTTACATGCTTGTCACACAAAATTTAAACAAGTATCTGGATATGATGAAATACTGCTATACCATTGATAAACTAAATCCAAAAGTTAAAAAAGAAAAAACAACAAAAAAACCCCCTCCAAAGCCCAAACCTGCTTTAACTTTAGTAAACTGCTTCCAGTTAAAACTGGAGCTGCTGGAGCTAACATGGGATTTAAGGGGGAAGTCATAGAGAATAATATGTTTTGATTACTCCTGGATTATTACAGAGAAACATAAATTATATGTAGTCAGAATGTTGAGAGAAATTATTTAATCTGTTGTATCTATTCTACAGATAAATGAAATCTAGATTAGACAGATATGGTCAGTAAAGAATATACTAAGTGTAGAGAATAGAATGCAGTGAGGTCAGTGATTTTTATACCGGTTTTTGTACTTGAAAGGTTTTTTTCATTAATAAATTAGATTTTAGAGAAGTATGCTACTTTGGCATATCTGTCATTCTGAGGATTGGCATGCTGTAACTTCATCTGTACTCACTTGCTTATCTCCTCCCCCCCTGCCCAAGTCCAGTAAGATGTTGGTTGCACAGACTGCAGATATTCCAAGATACATCCCTACTGGAGAAGCGCTCCATGTCTCCCACCCTCCCATCTTTGTCTGCAATCTCACGTTCTCTTGGTGCAGTCAGAAGGGGAAGCTGGAGCTGCAGCAGTTACTGCTCCTGCTCAAACCAGAGCCAGAATGGCTCAGTCTTGTGGCAGGTGGTTTGCAAAGCTGTAGCCATCTGGTAGCAAAATTTCAAATAACTGTTCACAAGCCACTGCACATTCCTACCAATAAGCATGTCAGAGTGCAGCAGTGCTTCATCCATAATGGTCTATTAAGAATGGGAAATCAATACCAGATAGCTGTAAGAGGTGGAGGAGTGGACCGTAGGCTGCAAGAAAGGATTTAGAGGTTGTTTAGATTTTAACTCTCTTCCCTCCTCCTCCTTCACCCCCCTCTCCAGCTGGAATGCAGTGACAGTTTATCTTTAAAAGGAATTTTGAGTTATTCTTGTTATTCTGTAAAACCTGCACTGTATTTGCACACAGATATACATCTTCATAATAACTGCTTGTTTTTCTGTGACGTCTTGTACTTGGGTTTAGGCTGGGGCTAAGCTTCTATTTTAGAAGAAATTACATTTTTAAGATACAGGACTGCTTTCTCTTTCATAGTATATTATATGCAGGTTCACTAAATAAATGAACCGGATAGCCTAATCTCTGTAAAAGTTATGTATGACAGATAAACTGATTCCATCAATACCAAATTTACTTCTGTAACACAAGATCAAAGTTAAAAAAGTAATAATAAACAATAATAAACCATTATTCAGTGGATCTTGATTGTAAGTGAAAGTTTTCTTTCCACAAAGGTTTTCAGTGTCAAGCTGTAAAGACCCAAAAGTGAGCTGCTTCCTTGTTGGGAGATAAATTAGTGACATACAATATTTTATTCAAAATATGTACCAAAGTCATATTCCAGTGCTGCCAGCTCTGAAAACTTTATCTTCTGTTTTCTGATGCCTTGTATTTGTATTCAACCTGCTTGTAAAGATAACATTTTCTCAGACTTTTTTTTTTTTTTCTTTGAAGGGGAAATTTGTGACCATTTTAGAGGAAAGCTTGAAAAACGTGTGAGCCTCCTGATATTCATAAATGAGAAAGTAAGCAAGCAGGACCCAAACTTCTGATCGAGCCCGTGGGGAGCTGGGCAGACAGCATATGTGAGTCATGAGTTAGGACGTGCTTTGCCTGACACCGCTGAAAAACCGCTGAGCCCCAAGGCTGCAGCAGGAGCCCCCCCCCCGCCCCCGGCGCAGCGAGGCAGGTTGAACAGCTTGTGCCCTTGCCCTGCGGGCGCTGGACAGCAGAGGGCTTTGCGGGACCCGAGGCAAGAAAAGACGAATTCCCAGCCAGCGTCAGCTGTTGCTGCAGCCGAAATAGTCCTGCAGCCTCTTAGTGAAATAAACTTGGGAGAATTAATTTGCCCTTTTGACTCAGCTAGGCAGTATGGCCCTCTCAGATTACTGATCGTTACATGCAATTTCTTTTCCTTTCTCTCTTTTTTCAACCCAAGCCTCGACTCTGATCTGAAAATGAGCACGTATCTGGAGACATTTCTGCAGATGTGCTTGGAGTTTGCAGAGCCCTTGAAGGGAGCTAGGAAGCAATACTCTGCCTTGCAGAGCTGGGGCCAGCTATGACCTACAGGACTGTTGGCTGATGGGTTTCAAATCAGAGCTGCTCCTGATTTCAAATCACTGCTGAGTCGCAAGCAGAACTGGTGCACACAAAGCGGGTGGCCTCTGCATGAACAGTAGGACTTGACTGGTGAATAATAAAAAATGCTAATAAAAATGCTGCTGCCACCGCAAGCCAGGGCAGCTGGATACTAACAGCTTCTTTTGAGCCTCCCAACCCGAGAACATGGAACTTGATATAAGATACAAAGTGCAGCTGAAAGGCAAGTTACACTGTCTAAGGACTTGGAGCCACATTTGTGTGGCTTGTAGACTGGAGCTGATTCACACCTGAGAACTGGGAGTATGCAGCAGTATGTTTAGACCTGCTATGAGTCTGAAAACATCTTTTTGTAGCTCTGGTCAAATGTGTGCTACCAAATTAACAGTATTCAGTTCCCAGGAACAGCCCAGGGAAAAAGATGGATCTCCAGACTTGAATGAGGTTTGCTGGAGGGTTAGGATTTTTTGCTATTTAATAGCTAATCTGGACACTGAGATTATTTTTTTTAACATCTCTGTTTATCAGATTGGACTGGCCTGGACCACAAAGTCCAGGAACCTCTCCTGAGGTTGTGCACTTTTCTTCCTGCCCCCTGCAAATACAAGCATGCTGTTGTCCTCAGAAAGGAAAGGCAAGAGAAGTCCTGTTTCATGGCAATTTTATGCAAAAAGAAGTAAAAATTTAAAAAATGGATTTTTTTTTTTTTTTAACTGCTACTAAGCCTGCAATACCTGTGGTTTAAAGTGTTGTCTCAGGCAGTGTATTTGAAACATTAGTTGAATACTCATTCACAGAGTGTAAATTTGTGAAGGTAAAAGACTCTTAATGTCAGAAGTTTCTGTTTTCAGAATGGGTATAACTGAAGTCTTTTCTCACTAAACACAGTTTGGGAAACAAAAACAGGTGAGCTATAAAATAATTTCCCCAATCTCTTGTTTTTGGTTTTTTGTTTATTTGTTTGTTTGTTTGGGGTTTTTTTTGTCAGGAAGCTCTAATCCTGCAAATTAACCCTTGCAGGAGAATTGCTGTTGCTGTGCCAGATCCTGCTATCAGTGAAGCCAGTTATCAAAATGTTGGTCATCCATTTCCGACTTCAGCAAACTTACATTTTGCTGAAAATGTCTTGTTAAAAGCAACTTTGCTAAAGCTCAGAAACACAGTGGCATTGCTATGCTTTGCTTTGCAGATATCCAGACACACACACAAAGAACTCCAGTGAGAAAAATGTTTCACACCAAAAATGCAACCTGGGTAGATGATGCAGTGGTGAGATTGTGCTGCAGTGCTGCTTTCTTTATTAGCATCATCTTGACCCACACCTGTGATTCCAACAAATCACCTGCAGGGAGGAGCCACTCTCGAAAAGTAGAAAACCTGACTAATCCCCTGTTTGGGGGGGGTCGCAGAAGGTCAAATCCCTCCTCCCTTTCACCCTCAGTGACTGGGGGAAGTTTGCTTTTGTACAGTATGGAGAGTTCTTGCAAAAGTTGATACCGAAAGTCAAGTGAAAGCCATGCTATTCACCAGCACAAGGGAATATTAAAAAATACAATTTTCCTTGTGAAGGTCAGAAATATTTTTCTTATTTGTTAGTAAAAGGTATCTTCTAGACCATATATATATGTTTTATGGTACATTTTTGTCTTTCAGCGGTTGCCAGAGTGAGATCTTCCCTTTTTGGCTATGTTTTACAACAATATAATGACTATTTTTATTTAGTGAAGGTACGAGTGAAACAAGATGTGCCTATAAGACCTGAAAATGAGACAGAGATAGAAGTTAGTAATGCTTATTTTATTTTGTACTAAAGTCTTAGCAACAAGCTGCTTTCTTTCATTTCAATATACTTCATGATGTCAGTATTCAAATACCCAAAAACCAAAGCTGGATTTTTTGTTTGTTCATCGTAAAGAATGCTTGCTGTCTCTCAGGGTTATACTAGAACTACAATTCAGGCAGGCTCAGACCCTCAGCTTTCACAATTATTAATATAAACAGTTTGGAAGTGTTTAAAAATGTATGCCACAAGGAAAAGAAGAGTAAGAGGCTTTTTAGCTGAGCCGTACACAAGTGTCAGTCCCAGGCAGCAGAGTCTTGTGCATGTGAATTATCCCAGTGACTTCACTGGGATTTACTCGTACGGGCAGATCTGCTCACAGAGAAAGAGCATTTGCACTTCTGGAGCCATACTTACTTCTTCCCTGCAGAGAGAAATAGAAAAAGGTTGGTAACCTTAGCTGTGACTGTACAATGTGCCAAAAGCAAAAATGTGTTATTTGCAGACTGATCAATGATAATAAATCACAACAAGAAAATCAATTGTTTCTTTGAATCAGTATTAAGAACAGCTAGAATTACTTGCAAAAATGCCACAAGCAGGCAAGAAATGCCAACAGCATAAGCAGATCAACAAATTAACATCAAGCACTATAATGTCCTCCCCATTTTCTGATGGGCAGCAAATAAAAATACAGAAACAACATAGCAACTAGTTTTTCTGCATCAAGTCTCTCCAACGTTTAAATTAGGTTCATAAATTAAATTAGACATGTTATTCTATACTATTTGTTGTTAAAATCAAATACTGTTTACTGCTCGTATCAATATATTACCCAATTCCATTTGTGGCTTCAGCAGTGGTCATTAGTTTGCCTTTGGCATACCCTGTAGGATTTTTACACAAAAGCTATTTAAAACATGCACCTTTCCCTATAATGTCCAACCATGAAACCAGATTTGAAAGCATAACCTGCCAGAATTGCTTTTAGGAATAGTGTCCTGAAAATTTACAAGCTGTCAAGGTCAAATTACAAAGTTACAATCAATGAATATGAGACTAGACTAGACATTGTTTTGTGGAGGGAGAACACTTGTGCATCTAAATCCTACCAATATATAGTGTTCTGGTATTTGCTAGAGCTCTCGGTGTCTCTGCTTTGTCTAGGTGGCAGTTGATTCCCACTGTGATCTCCAGAACACTCTGTAAGAGTTTATTGCAGCAGTGCAAAATGATAATGTGAAAAATCCCTGGGCAAACTTCTAGCTGCTGTCATAGCTTCCTCCTCCGTATATTGGCAATTTTCAGGATGATTGGAAAAGTTTTATTATTTATTTATAATCAGGATTTTAAAAAATAAAATAAAAGAAGCATTTTGCTTGCTTGATTGTGTTTACCTTTCCTCCCTTTCCCTTTCCTCTTCCCTTTCTGTTCCCCTTCCCTTTCCCCCCCTTTTTCTTTTTTCCCCCTTTTTACCTCTTTCCATTTATTCTTTTCCCCTTTCCCTTTTTCTTTCCCTTTTCCTTTTTTCCTTTTTATCTTTTCCCTTTCTCTTTTCCCTTTTCCTTTCCCTTTTTCCTTTTTTCACTTTCCCTTTTTTCCCTTTCCTTTCCTTTTTTTTTTTTTTTTTTTGACTCTGTTCCTTTTTTGTTTTGCTTTTACCACAGCAAAGGGCAAATCAAGTTTTGGGGGAGAGGTTGTAGGGTCTTTGGCTCTTATGGCAATGATCATCATAGAGGCTCAGGGAATGTTTACTCTAAGAACTCACACTATAATTGATGGTGGTTGTTGAGCTATTGGCAAAGACAATCTTTATCTTCAGCATTAATTATTCAGTGAAGTTAAACATGTTTTAACAATGTCAAGCAAAAGGCTTTGTCTGTGGTTAGAAAAAGTGGGCAAGGCATATTAAAGGCAAGGGGTCTTAGCAAAGTCACACCTAACAACAAACACTTTCTTAGTCCAGGCAAAACATGTAGTTTTAAACAACCAACTTTCTATTTTATTTTATTTTATTTTATCCTGCTTTGTTCAGGTTCTTGTAACGTCTTCATCAGCATTGTTTCTAGAGTGCAATAAGTCACTGCACACCTATTGCTGTGATATTTTTCTCTCATTATTTCCCTAGGGGAAAAAAAACACTATTTACTTAAGTACTTTTTTTTGGAAAGGACTTGGATTCATTCTGTATTTATTTTAAAACATATATGTGATTGTGTATTTTTGTGAGGGAAGGCAGGGTCAAAGAAAACTGTGGCCTGTGTAAGTAGCACTAGATGGTGCTGTAAAGAAAAATATCTAAGCTAGCTCTCAGCAGTCTAAATTGGGTGCTGAAATTCAGATAGCCACATTCGTTACCTGTATAAAGCAGATATACATTGTGGTTTAGGATTGCACTAGATTACTTCCTTTAGGATTGGAAAGTGGTGAGAACCATCATCTGAACAGTACCCAGGAGAGGTCAGGTTCACCAGCAAAATGCCAGAAGAATGTACATGTCTTGTATGACCTTTACCTCAGAGTCACAGATGGCTGCTGAGGCATGTGCTCAGACGAGAACCAAAAGGTGGGACAGGATTTTAAAATCTATGGAAAATCACCACAGAGAGTGGAACAAAGGTCTTATGGGCCTGTTGCAGCCAAAGAGATGCAGAGCACTGTTCTGAACTAATTAAGGTGTCAAGGATTTCCTAGCCTGTTATAGATGCTATGCAAGTGGTACCTACAATTGCTGCTGAGAGCGCTTCACATCAGGAGGAAAAGTACCCATTCTTTGTCCTCTTTCTTGACAGACATGATTATCTGCTCAGATGTGATGAAGAACTGTTCTGGTCTTCAGGCTTTGTTTCCTTTTGGGGTGTTGCCTTTGTTCCAGTTTTCAGTGTGGAGCATAAGTAGACGAAAAGGTCTGAAAATGCAACTGGAGTTTGTACTACTGTATAGGCTGATCTGCCTCTGAAGGCAGTGGTGCTGAGTGCATGCCTTCCAGGCTGGAGCAGTGTGGCAAAGTGCTGTAACTTACAGCTTCAAGTTATCTATCTTGAACATGGTCCAGTCCAGTGCTCACGATGAGATGTCCATATGCCCTATTCAGCCACCCTCAGCTTTGCAACTAGTTGAGTCCTAAATTGACACCAATAAAATAGTTTTCCCCCAGGACAAATGGTGCATTAGCTTATCACCTGAGAGGCAAGGCCAGCTCCACAAGGTATCTATGTGCAACCCCTCTGTAACCACGTTAGACATTTCTAGTGGCATTGTTGTCTCCCTCGTCACCATCGATTCATTCAGAACAAGCTCCTTCAACACTTCTCCCTAGCTGCTTGGGTCTACCACTGGAGTCTGGATGTGGAAAAATGGATTAATGCCATTTTATTTTATGTTGGTGTTATTCCTAAACTTCAAGAGGCGTAATTTATTTCATCATCTTTATGGTGTTCCCACTTATTCTTAATACACTTCTAAACACAGAAGATATACAGAAAAGCACTTAAATGTCTGGTGAGTAGGGTATTTAAGTTAAAATTATAGTATTTTAATACTGAAGTATGCAATGGTCTCTTTGTAAAGTTTTCATAATGTCAGAGAAGTTCATAGAGTAAATTAGTTTGACTTCACTCAGAGTGCTAACATTTATAAATCTACAGCGCTGCCTTTCTGAATATATTTACTGCTGCAGAGAGGAAGGGGGGGGATCAAAGGGCTCTAACACTTATTTCTGCCATCATTTCTCATCTTCAACACAGTTTAAGTTTTGTATACATAGCAGTTTCCTGCTCCAGAGATGTCAGAAATTATCTGGAGCCTGTTTACGGGACATTAGAATAGGATATGGACAAGCCTGCAAAAGAGTAGATACTGCATATATTAAATATTAATGGCCCACATAAGTCATGAATCCAGATTCACTTGCAGATTTATTGTATGCTGCATTTTGCAGTGTGGGTGTGGAGATAAAACTAGAATCTGTCTTTTCTGAGTGCATTTCTCCCCCACATATTTTTTTAGCCCTGACAGTAATAAAAGGAGAGAAATAAACAGTGCAATACTAGTGATCAAAGGCATCAAAACTGATGAGGAAAATGTCTAATTGTAAGAGATCACCAAAGTAACAGCAACAGTAATTTCAGGTTCTGCATGGCTTGATGCCTTGAGATGTTAAATTCCCAGAGCTTGGGAGGGGTTTTGAATTCTTAGCATATCACGCCCATGAAATGCCAAACCACTCAACGATGTGCCCTTTTCCCCTCAGCAAGAGGAGAATCTATTTTTTAATTTGTCAGCAGTATTGCTGTATTGCCCACTCTAGGATACTGCTATTTGGAATACTCCACCAGACTGAGTCATACAATCTCAGGAGATATCACGGTTTTGACCAAAAACCTGATGTGACCCCTAGAAGTTCAACACCCCCCCCCCCCCCCCCCCCCC
>JAVJGG010000031.1:17106511-17119806 GCA_035590195.1 Aviceda cuculoides
TAACACTGGACATTTACATGCTAGATAAACAAAATACAATTTGTTTTACAAAAGAAAATGTCTCCTCTATCAATTTGCAATAAAAAAAAAATATGTGTGTAGCTTTGTGCTAAAATGGCCAATTTAAATTGGATTCCAAAGTTACAATTCAGCCATCGGCTTGAAGTTTGTTGCAACATGTGCCTGAATATCTAAAATTATTTTCAGTGGTCCATAAATCACTTTATGGAACTTGGAAGTGTGTACAGGAATGGGTCCCAAGCCAGCAGAAGTTAATGAAAATGAAAAAAGAAAAAAAAAAAAGAAAAAAGAGAATTTATGTATTTTCATACCAGCCTTAATTGTTATACTTACTAGAATATATACTATTCTTATGCAACCATGATTGTACTTCATCATCCTTGTTATGCCACCACACACTTTCTGGCTAATTTATCTTCTTTTCACTGCTTTCCACACAGATGCTGTCTGCATGGCATGGCAGGCTCGTGCTCTGTGACCTGAGGCTGGAACAGGACATCTTGGTCATAAATTGAAAACAAGCAGGAGCCAAGACATCACAGCTGTCTCCTCTCTCACCTTTTGCCCTGACCCTCTCTGGAGGCCAGGAACCAAGGGGTGGCAGGGTGTGAGGGCTCAGTAGTGCCCTAATCTCTCCCCAGCTGCCCTGCTGTCAGTGTGGG
This sequence comes from Aviceda cuculoides, assembly GCA_035590195.1. Lineage (NCBI taxonomy): Eukaryota > Metazoa > Chordata > Aves > Accipitriformes > Accipitridae > Aviceda > Aviceda cuculoides. The sequence continues at coordinate 17,107,195 of JAVJGG010000031.1, forward strand.
ACCCGGGCAGCTCATGACAGTGCCATCCATCCTTGGCCTGATGGTGCTCAGCTCCTGCAGACCCAGCCTGGAGGCATGCATCAGTGGGTCACTCGCAGCTTCAGGTCTGTTATATCCAGGGGGCTGGAGGGAGTCGAACCATTGCTGTTGACTGAGTACTATTTCATTAATTTTCTGTCCATTTTCCATGGACTGGTTGAGGAGGGGAAATCTTTGAGGATGGTCTCACTAGTTTTCTTCTCCACAACTTTTGATGGGAAGAGTAAATTTTACTTTTTGCACAGATCATATTCCTAATTCTGAAAATTGACGCACTCCCTAATTTTTGGGATTGGGCCATCTGTTTACAGTAAGAAAGGTAATGGATGTTAAACTCAATTGAACTGTGATCTTTTCTCAGAAGCTGCTTGCTTTCCCCAGCTTTGCATCCACCCTCTCTCCTCACAAGCCTTGAAGATGAGTGGTGGTTCCTATGAGATGCATCACAGTTACCTGCTCTTTTCACTTACTGCCAAGATATTCTGTGTTTAAAGGAATTCCAGGGAATTTTAATGGAAAGCTTAAATGAATGAAAGGTCTGAAGTACTGTTTTGTTAAATAAACAATGGGCAAGCAAACATTTTCTTAAAGGCATCTCAGGGCAGGGAACAGGCTGCAGCCTGCATGAGTAATCCTGTGTCCTGCTCTCCTCTGACCTTTTCCTGAGGGACCCTCACAGACTCTCCCTCCTCACTTTACCTGATGTTCATCTGCTGCTTGACTAAAATTCGGGTATCCCAGTTGTGTGACAGGTGAGAGTGTGATCATGTTTAAGGAGGACCTGTATACTCATAGCATATAACAGTGAGATCCTTCCCTGTGTTGTCAGCTGTCCAGATGCTTTACCCAAAATTACTGTATGCATTTGGGGTATAGGAGTACCTGCATTTTGACCAGCTAGCAGCTGATGTCCTGTTCTATAATAGAGGATGGGAATGGTCAGACAACCTTTGTCATAACTTCATACGGGGTGTGAGCCATGTCTCAGTCAAAAGGTTGGACTTCACTGGCCAAACTCAACAGCACTACTGTTTGTTAAAGACTGAAGAAAGTTTCAAGACATTAACTAGGTGATGCAAGGAAATATTTGCATTGAGCATCACTGTGCACAGTCTAGAAACCACCTTCTGCAACATTTTGTAAAATATGTTTGGAGACTGAAATGCCAAACGGTATACAGATGCTAATCAGTTAAAACCATCAATATCTGTTTTCTGAGCATGGATCAGAGAACAGTATCTTGTATACAGCACAAACCAACAGAGAGTATTATTGTCAAGCAGAGAAACTATCATGTCATACTTTAATTCTTCTCAGCTGTCCAGGGAGTTTATTTAATCTCCAGTGCAAAGGGAGGATTCACAGATATATCTAGCTGAGACAGAAGGGATGTTGTAAAGGCTTATTTAATGACATATTGTTAAGATTTTATCATGCCCACCTGTGAGCTTGGAAATGTGGAAGGTGCAACCATTCTTTTGCCATAGCAAAAGAGAGACTTTTTTTTTAAACATAGTTTGTGATCTGCAACACATAATCTTTATTTTATCCTGAAGATTACAGGTTTTATCTATTTCTTGGCCAATTTGAACTCTTATTTTATAGCCTGTGGAAGTACCTGTATGTACTTCTGTACATATCAGCCAAGGGTGTTTATAATGTGCATGAATACTCTTTTTTTTTGCCCTATTGCTTCAGGAGCATCAGGGACCTTTCTGTACTAGAAGATGAGCCTAAAATAGTTCTAGTCTGAAGCATCCCTGTATAAACCAGTCTCATCATCTCCTGATACATGCTTTTCCTCCTCAGAGGTGTCAAGAGCCCATTTGGATTGAGAACAGTTTAGTTGTCTTTTCCAGCTTTGTGAAGTTCAGACATTATCCTGAAAACGAGCTGTGATATTTTGCAAGGTTCAGCCTCAAACTGCAAAACTTGGTTATAGTCATGAAGGACAGTGAAGGTTCTTTTGGGGGATAGCACTGACTACTCAAAAGCCAATTAGTTTTTACTATCAGGCTTTGTAAAATGCCCGTGCAGACATGCCACCAGTTCCTTAAGAATTTGCTCTCAGTATTAAAAACTGATGGTCCTTTTGCATGGATCTGTTGGTCTACACAAAAGGAGGGTTATCTGGTGCAATTTCAAACAACTTAGAAGTACACATTTTGTTGTTGGTGTTCTGTGTTATCTTGGTCAATGACTGAAGCTTATGGGCATTGCTACACTAAAACTAAGCTAATAAATGTAAAAATATCCTTTGAAAATCTGTTTCTGCAGTGTTGTATGCTGGCTCAGCTGTTTCCGCTTCCTCAAGTATCTTTCAGTCCTGCCACAATGCTAAAAAGATGTTGTTGGTTTTTTTTTTTCTTTTTAGTTACAAGCTGTTTCAAATTTTTCTGTTATATCAGGCATAGAGTTTTACTATCTCCTTCATAGTGAAAATAATGATAACTTGGCAGGAACAAAAGTTGTGCCAGAGTCTCTCTGTTTGGACAAAATGATATACTGATCATGCAAGTTGCCAGCAATTTGATTCAGCTATGAGCTGTGAGTGAAACTTGTTCAAACATGTGTTATAGATCTTCCATAGTTTCCCTTATGATTAAATGCCATTCATATCCTACTAGAGCTGGACAAATGTAGTGTCCTTTGTTGTACTGCCTATTGCTCTTCCTCTGTGTCATCAATTCAGTTAAGATGGAGACACTCAGTGTTGCACGTTCGTGTTCTACTGATTGTGTCTCACAAAACCCCCCCTCTGATGACAACCAACCAAAATAAAACCCACTGATGACAGAGGTGCATTGCATATCATTTTCCTTTTGGATGAGCTAGGCAACATAGGTATATGGTCTTGTCCAAATGTGATGTATTGGGGCTTGATCTTTCCAGCACCTCTTTGCCTGAGAAACTTCCTGCATGTAAAAAGGCTCGTTTAGTTTAGTGGGACAGCTTGTGTTTGTAGGACTGAGGCCTTGAAGTGCGTGGGTAACTTTCATTGACAGTGATTGCAGTTATTTATCTAAATCCTTTGGGCAACTCCGGACAAAGGGAAAACAGCAGTACATTGAAAAAAAAATGAATATTAAATATGTTTCTGATTAAAGTGACAGCCAATACAATATGAAACAATAAAAACCATATAGAACCTGAACAGTTACTTTAAATTCAAATAGGCTCATTTGACCATGAAATAATATCATTAATATCAATTCACATATACCACTGCTGACTTTTTGACCATAACGCTTTTCAGAGTGAAGAAAGTTTCCATATAACTTTAAAAGACAAATTGGCGTTTTGATTTTTTTAAGAGAATTTTGTGGGAAAAGAAAGACAGTGTTAATATTATTGCTTGGATATTTATTTCAGGTACTGCTAACTGATACATTTTGAGTGAATCTCTTATTTTCTTGGGGATTTTCCCTTAGAAATCTGCAAGTTCAGACACTCAAAAAGGGATAGAATTTTAAAGTGTGGCCTTTTGGATGTCAGTCTGATTTGGGCTTTTCACTCCACCACCATCCAAATAAAGGTGATGATTTAACATTTTTTATTTAAAAACTCCAAAGGGCAAACCTTGCTAAGTATTTGTTTGTTGAGCTTCTCTAGGTTTGCATGTTTGTTTAAGTGTTTAATATAGCATTAAAGGTAGGACAAGCAAGCTGCTGTCACTGCTCTTCAACCACATCAGTACAATGCCATCACAAACATTTCCTTATTATATTAACGTCTCCTAAGTCACTTGCATCAAATCACATTTATCACAGCATTTCTTAACTCAGTAGCACAGTTAGTACTGTTATTGGTACTTACCCTTGCAGGTGGCTAGCCAAAATTTTAACTGCTAAACCTAGACATATCAAAGAAACACGTTAGCCTGTCTCATACTCAGTTGCCCAAATATCACTGTTTCTTCCTAGCTAAAACAAAAACAAAAACAAATAATGAATTGACCCATATTCACAGTGATTTTGTCTATGTCAAGTCATCATCTTGGGCATAAATTGCTTTTCTTGCATCTCTGAAAAGTCATAAATCTCAAGAATTAGTGTGCTAACCAGGTGAAAACTCAGTATCTGCAGACAGCACTCTTGTGGGGAAGCCAAGCCCAACAAAAGCTTATTTGCATATTTGAGGAGTACTATCAGAATGAGCAGCGTTAAAATTGGGTGGGACAACGTTGTCTCTGGTTCTGCATTTGTTAAGATATCTGCTGTGTAGATAAAAAATAAGACCACAACTGACAGTGCTATCATGCTTGTTTGTTTCTCAAATCCTTGTGCTTGGGGAAAGAAGAAAGTAACAGAGAATATTGTTGTCAGTTCTGTTGCATAATACTGCAAATGCTGTCCCTAGCTTTTCTGTAATCACTTTTGCCTTTAAACATATGATTTAGCTATAAATTATCACCCTAGCCACGATCACTCCATAAACTCACTGAAAAGCAAATTAACCTTTTCTCTCTAGAATGAACTCCTCTATTAATATGAAAATAAATTCAGTCCTTTTTGGTTTTGGTTACCCCAGCCTGTTTGCACTTCCCGAGCTGAATAGTGACTGTCCAAAACAGTTAGTCACTAAAGTAGAATTAATTTCAAGAATGAATTAAAAAAAAAACCCTACCCAATAATATAGTAAGTGATGTTCTGGAGAGCTTTACATTACTTCATCTGTGGTTTCTAATTGCAAAACAGAATGTCTAATTATTGTCCTGATTCTTCCATCCTGACCTTGGACCAGGTCCACAGGTGGTGAACACCAGTGCAGTTTAACAGCAGTCCATGTCACCTACACTTTTCAACTCTGAAACCACGACAAGCACCTGTTCTCAAGTGGCATGCATAAAATCTTACTCTCAGAAGCACATGGACTTTTTTTCAGCCAAGGAAAAGTTCATCCAAAGAATAGAAGTCCACCAAGATCAAAGGAAAGTCTGTGTGCAGTGAAGAAAGAGCTGTAACAGAATCCAAGTATTGTGTGGTTTCAGGCATACAGGGTAATGGGAAAGGTTATACAGGTTTTCATTTGTTCTCACTTTCCTGCAGTCATAGCAGATGCTAAGAAATATTTTCTTCTCTGCTTCTCAGGCTTTGTATCCTTATACAAAGAATTTCATCACCCTACTTTACGCTATCATCTCCTTCACCGTCAGGCAAATATGGTTAGTAGAAAGACATTTCTTCTTTGTGTGTTCTCACCTTTTTTTTTCTAGACTAAGTGATACAGCTTTGGTTATCCTACCCCCACCTCAATCAATGAATTCCTCTTTTGCAAGGAAGAATGCAGAGCAAGATTCAGCTATATCCAGTCTCATTAAGGAAAGAGCCTTAAAAAATTAAAATACACGTACACTTCTGACAGCAGCAAAATAATTAAATCTACAGCAAAACACTGATTTATGTGGTACCTTAGCAAAATGTCAAATTTCATGGTGGCACAGCACCAATTCTGTCCTTAGGCTCTCAGGAGTGTTGTTTTAGGCTCTTCGATGACTCAAAGGAGAGTGAAGGCATATGTTTTTAGGACATTTTGTCTATATGTATCTATATACATCTAAAAGAAAAAAAGAAGAAAGCTGAGATTTGGTGGCAAAGGCTGAAGGTTCTTCCAGTGAGAAATGCTGAGGAGAGCTCCGTTGCACAACTCCTGCCTACCTGCAGGCTCAGGGACAGGATCCAAAGCCAGATCCAGACCCACTGCTGCAACCCTGGAATACCCCCACTGATTAGTGTCGTAATTGTGGAGTTGCCCGAACACCACATGCAAGTTCCTCATGTCCCTGGAGTTATATGAAAAACTGCTCCATTTCTCAATGGCTTAGAGCAAAGCTCATGTCAGCTGGGGACCTAGAAACAAAACCTTCCTCCAAATGAGGGCTGATCTGTAGGGTTTTTGGAGTACATGTAGAGGATACAGAGGCAACAGCTGTTTTCTTTTAAAACATGGCCAAAGGAGGAAGAGGGCCCACTTTCCACACAAGAGCCTTCTTGTCTGGGCAGTCACCCAACAGACAAGAAAACAAGAATTGCTCCCAGGACCGTTTCAGTGTTTTATATATGGAATAAGCTGTCATTGGATACACATCCTTCGAAGTGAGGGACCTTCTCTTTTTTTTCTGGTCCGATGCATCTTGGGTTCATTTCCACAGAGCATTCGCTTTCTCTCTGTGACCCAGCAGATATTTAACTATTTCTTGCGAAGGGAAACATAAGATATTTCCCATTTCCCTGAGAATAATTGCCACATTGCAAACCCTGCAAAATCTCGCAGGCTGCATAAAAGCTAATTGTGAGAGCTCTCCTAGTTCCCAGAGGGGAACTGTAAACCACAGTGCACATGTGGGCTCACGCTGGCTGCCAACGCAAGCTTCTGCTGCCAGGGACATAGAAGATTTGTAAGGAGTGTCAAGTATACATGTAGGTCTGGATCAATTTACTTGGGGTTGGGAAAAGTAGAGGGAACCTGGGTACAGAACAGAAAGTTAACAAAGAGGCAGAGGAGGGAAAAGGTAAAGATATGTCTTCCTCCCATTGCTAATAATTGTATACCTGCATGCTGCTGAATTTCAGGCACAAATGCCACTAAAGTCCTTTTTATTATAGTTGTCTCCTGAAAAAAACAGCCCATCAATTCACTGCTTTAAAAGAAATCATTACCTTTTTACCAATGTGTACATTTATGATGAGAACACATAATTCTTTCCAGAAGTATAATTTTAGTATCTGTAAATACATTGTTGGCCTCTTTATCTTCTTGTTCTACCACTTGTCATGTGCCCTGGGCCAATGTTGCTCTAACAGCCATATTGAGTAGTATAAGCTGAGCATGAGCTTTGAGGTATTTTTATGTCTGTTCACTTCCTAAATGTGTACTTTGTTTTTTTCTAATGGTGTTAAACTAAACTCCCTAGATTAAGCAGTTAATATAGGTCAAAATTAGTTCTTCAGGGATGGGTCAGACTCTGCCTGCTATTCCCATTACCTGCAGGGTTAAGCTGCAGTATTTGTTTCCTTGCTTAGATTCTGTGCTGTTGTCAAGTGTTTTTCAGTATTTTTAAATACCAGTGATAGCTTTGCTAGAATCATCTCTCTCTAAACGTCCTTTTTAATATGCTGCTGCTTCACTTCTAACTTTTTACACTGATTCGGACCTACATTATTAAGGAATGCCTACACATTGCCTTTGCCCTCATAAATAGAAAGACCTCCTTAAAGCTTTCAAAGTACTTAGCTGCCCTGCATAGTGCAGTAAAGAGGGTGAAATGGAATATATTAGGAAATGTCATACCCTGTCTAAATTGTATGAGCAATTAGTGAACTAATAATAAGGTTGCAGCACTGTTTCTTCAGAAACCTTTAATTTTGACATCAATAGGCGTCATACGTATCTCAGTGTGAAATAACTTTATAGCTTTAGTTGGTCTTATGATAGCTATGCTTAGGAAAAAAAAAGGCATCTATGGCACTGTTAATGGAACAATTAAGGCTGCAGATGAAAATGCACAGAAGTCAGGGTAAGAACTGTAACATTAGCTAATTTACTTTGTACTTTTGTACTGTCTACTATGGGAGGCTGTTGAAATCTAGGTCTGGTTACACAAGTACTGAATGACTGCTAGTTTGACACTCGTTGTATTAGTCTCCCTAGGCTGTCTCTATAGTGAGTGAAGAGGCAGAAGCCTTGTTTTGCCACTCTGAATTGCCCTGTCTCACTAGACAAGAGCCAGCTTTTGTGAATTAACCCTTCTGCCTCCCTGCATATTAGTTTACTGGTTAAAGTTGTTACAACCAATCCTCACTATTTCAATTCCTGATATTTGCACATGGAAATTGGAAAGCCTTGTTTTGCACTAATATGAGCTTTTGCATATAACTTCCTAGGTTTGTTTTTTTTTGAAAGAAAAAGAAAGGGGACATTACCCAAGTTTAATGGCAATTTAGCTTTATAGGCCTCAGTACAGGATCCATCATTAAAATTAAGCATGTGCTTAATTGGTTTTCTGAATACAGATGGATTTAAGCACATGCTTAAATGCCTTGCTCAGTTGAGGCCCTAATAGACCATGCAAACTTAAAAGTTCACATCTCATTGAGATAAATGGAGTGGATAATCACAAATTTATCAGAACACAACCTGCTGCTCACTGTACATGTAGACAGCACCTTGTAGTATTGTCCTCTCTTTCCTGCTGGGATATCTAAATCTTGCTGAGATAAAACAGTAGCAGCAGATTAAGAACTGTTATTTCTCACTCAGATCAATTCGACAGTACAGTATTTGATAGTATGATGTCTGTGCATTTGCCATAGAGAAAATAAATATTTTTGTATGAAATCTTATAATTTATGAAATTAGTAGAAATTAGGTGGAAGCAAAAACCCCAAGCAAACAGAAGAGGTACTTAGAGTCAAGTATTCCACCAGCTACTTTGTGGCTGTACACTGTCTTTCCTGGATTTAAGACAGGTTTTTTTTCTTCATGTTTCAAAGACAACTGGTGTCTCTTACAAGACTTGTCTGTACTAAGGGACTTTGCAAAAATATCATACTTTTGGTAACAACAGCAAAGCCCTAAAGGTGTTTCTACTGTAGACTGAGTTCATGGTAATGCTAGCATTTTCAGCACTAGTCCTTTGTGTTCTGACTCAATTGTTAAGTGGTATAAATTTCCATCCTATTCACGGTTCTGTTGTTTGCAACTGTCTCCACCCTTGTGCTATGTGCTAATGGTGGCAACAAATGGAAAATTAGCAGAAAGCTCCCAGTATGGATACCAGAGTGGACATAGCATTGATGTAGGTGGTTGAGGAGCACTACATTGCCTCTTCTTTTCCCTCATCCCTGTTACATTTTCTGTATGACCGGAGCAGACTTGTAGCATGGGGCTGCTGATGCAGAAGGGCCCATTCCAGCTGTTCTATCCCCAGCTGTTAGGCAGTGCAATAGCTCTTCTGTACCTCCTGGGTTGATGCATGGGGAATCAGGGAAAAACTGTGGTCTTGTACTGGGAATGCTGTGGCAAGAAGGTTGAAACAGAAACTTATAAGGGTCTTAGAACCCCCTTATCTTATCCCTATTAATTTTCATTTATCTAGGAAAATTTTTTTCAGCTGGACAAGAGTTGTTGCAATGACTAGCACTGAACACTCTGCCCAGCAACCCGTTACCTGGTCAGGAAGCTGTTCCATGAGCAGCAGCCCAGCGAAGACCAGTGAGATGCAGACTTATGTCTGGATTGTCTGTGGGATTTTCTTGTATTTGATAATGACTGAACTCATGTTTCCCTCAGTGAGAAGACAGTATTTTCTGAGATGACTTACTTACCCCTGTTTTGAATTAGACAGACTGTGGGAAATGGTACAGAAACTTTTTGGAAGGAAGGGGAAACAGAACACAATAAAATATTCCTATAGATACCATGATCTCAAATGTCATTCTGTAGGAACTAAGACTATGGAATTTCATTAAAGCTACTTGTGATGGACATGTGCTGGATAATCCAGCGATAAGATCTGGACATGTGATGCTTTTTAAAATAAAGCATACAGAACAGTCCTAACAGCGATTGCTTATATAAGGCTCTGCACCTACCAGCTTTTTTTTTTTCTCTCTATGTTACAACTTCTAGGTTTGTTTTGAGCCATGTTAGAAGATAAAATTAAAAATGCTGGAGGCTAAATGAGCATGAAGCACTGTCTGAACAGGTGACAGCCATAAAATTTAACACCTTGTCTTTTATGATAAATTCCACTAACCTATACATGTTACATTACGTAACTATTTTGTTGCCACTGTCATATAAACATTTTACCAAAGATCACAAAAGAAACCGAGGTACTTAAAAGAACTCCAGAATTAACTGGGAAGTAAAATTCATGTTTTACAGTAAAAGCCTAAAGAAGATACATCTGTTTCATGTCTCTATGAAAGGTGAAAAGATATTATACAAAAACCTGCCGTGATTATGTTGATCTGTAATACAGTATTGCCATGGCTAGTAACATGCCGTAAGCTTAGCACTGAGTTTGCAAGGTGTCAGGTCTTGCTCATTCTGAACTTTCCTGGACCTGCCTGCAGCCTTGTTTTAGTTGGTTTAGTTGGGACAGCAATTTCTATAACTCTTTAGGACTTTATGGCTGATTTGCTTTACTTTTGTTTATCTTTGTGTGGTACCATTATGGTTTCACTAGTACAGAGGAATACATGCCAGGCAGGATAAGAGAGAGACAGGGTGCAATGTGGAGGGGTACAGGCTTGGGAGGATAAGACATGGGGCACAGGCTCAACACTGGAGACTCCACAGCTAAAGAAATGCAGACCTAGAGCTGGACTAAACTGTTTTTTAGGATAAGAAAGCAAACAAAAAATAGCATGTAATATATGTAAATCCACCACAAAAAAATGGCTATAACGTGGAGGTGCAGATCAGTGAAATAAAAGCTAGGGGTAAAAGCATCTTAGCAGTCATACAAAAGTGACTCTGAATGAATCTAAGGCAGCAAAAGAGGAAAACATCAATGTGAACATAATATTCCTCCTGGCAAAGGACTTCAAATGCTGACAACTCACTGTTAACACCATCAACACCAGAATGAAACCCCTGACCTTGGGACTAAGAGGAACACCAGAAGGGTGAGCAAAATATCAGGAAAAGAGGTAGAAACAAATGCATATGTAAAAATTTAACTGTATTACTATTACCACCAAACATTTTCTGCATAAACATATTCTTTCTCTTTCCATAATAATTATATCTGGACTAATAATGATTCTTGGATTAGACTATTAGGATTTCAATTGTACTAATGATAAATTTTGACTTCTTTATATATAAAGTATGTTTCCTCTTTGCCTGTAAACAAGTTTTTTAACTACCTAAGGAAGAAATTTTTAATACAACTTTTTTACACTAGTAGAAAATAGTATAATACGATTCAGTGGTCAGAAATTGATGTGGATGAAACAATGAAATGATATTTGTTATATGCTCCCAACAATAATAAATATATATCAAAATAAAAAGCAAACTGTGAAAAACAGGAAAATGGTCTTAATAGGGAAATGCTAATCAGGAATGTGCATTTCACCGTAGGAGTTTGTTTTGGCTTTGTCTTTTTGCCAATGGCAAGCTTTAGGCAAGAGGGAAATAATGTGCTACTATAGCTCATGGAAATAGTCTGCCCTCCCTTCTACATTTGCTAGGGTGGTGGTGTTGCACTGGCTGTTAGCACTGTCAGGCTCCCTGTTTATGCTCCCACAAGCTCTTCAAAAGAAGCGGCACTTGTTTAGGCTCATGGACGTTTTCCATTAGCAGAGTGGAGGGGGAGATCATGTACATGCTTCTTCATTCTCACTTGAGCTTAGAAAAAAAATGCTCTGTGCAGTATTCACTGAAAGACCTTGGCTTTTCAGGGGCTGCAAAAGCTGTACATAAAATGAATTTTTACTGCCAAAATGGATCTTATTATTTGGAGTGTTTTAGGCTACATTTGTACAAAGCAGCACGTAACTGTTCTTTGGAGAGCTACAGCGAGGATTTATAAGAACATGGAATGGAAGCAAAGAGGTTGCATTAATTTATGCTTTCATAATATCGAGACTGTGAGGAAATATATTTTAAATAAGAATTGACATAGGAGACCTCCATGATAACAGCTTATATTGAAGGAAATCATTCCTATACAATATATTTCTCAAGGCTCATAAAAGATAGCAATAACAAACAACATTATGCAGTATCTGGGAAATTCTATTTACTTAAAATGCTTTCTGCTTTTATTATTATTCAGGCTCATTCCTTCAGTAGAAGTTCTGATTGCAGCTTGAGCGATGTGTATGATCTCATTACAACAGCGCTGTATTAGAAAATCTGATACCGATAGTTCCAACAATGGAACCTTTTTCTTATTATCTGTCACTTGGCTACCAGAGCTGTGAAAATTTCCTGCCATCAGATTCTGGCAGGTGTCTGGAAACCAATCTAATATGCTGTACATATCCCACATACACATTTTGCACTGGGGAAAAAAAACCACGTTCAATATCCTGACTGCGGCCAATTTGGAGCACAGACTACCACACACACAGTGTTGGGTAGTGGACAGGTTTATGCTTTGCTGGGGAGCGTACAAAAGGGCCATCATATAGGCCATAATACAGATACATATCAACATGAATCTTTTGACCATACACCCTCAAGTAAGTCACAGGCAGCTTCCAGGGCAGTCATTCATTGATTTCTAGCAATCAGGTCCTTATTTCCTCATTATCACTTTTCTATTGCACATTCATGTCCAAGGCCAGCTAGATTTTGCCTTTGAAAAGTCCAGAAGGCTAGGTAGTGTCACTTAGCTGCAAGGGAATCACAAATACTCAAGATACTTCCTCTACTTTTGTAGGGTTTGTCAGTACTGACAGCTACATCTGTGGTGTAGGGTTACCTGCTCACAAGTCCTACGCCAGAAGGGCCATGAAATAGAAACCAAATCCTTTCTATGAACTTGAAGTTAATGGTTTTGTGGCCTTTTAAATTAAGATTAAGGGGGGGGGGGGGGGGGGGAAATTCCAAAAT
>JAVJGG010000031.1:17124856-17174177 GCA_035590195.1 Aviceda cuculoides
CCGGACAGCAGCTATGCGGTTTGTCCTAACGGCTCCTACTCCCCTGATAACGGAGAACGGTACAGCACACTTCGTACTGCACTGTCCTCCATCCCAGGGTCTTGATGGCCGCATTCCATTTCAGGGATCAGCAACTGCCTCTCGGGTAGGCCACTGCAGACTCTTGTCAAGTTGTTAGCAGAGTACCTGATTGTCCAAGTCTCTGATGACAAGATTGAGACAATAGTCCTCTTCTGACCAACTCTTACAATTGTGTATTTGCATTTCAGGTTAGAGTGAGAGCTTTCCTCAGCTGTGGTTCAGACAGCCTATTAAAGATTTCCTGTATGGAAATCACATTATCTTCCTGTACCTAACTTGTGCTACTCAAGGCTTGCTGCTTTATTTTATTTAGAAAAAACAGTCTTTAGTCAATCTATAAATGGAGTTAATTACTTGTTTATTTCAAACCAGTCACAATATTTTACTGATTTCTGCAAACCCTGTCAGCAACTTGGCTAGGTTTAGCTTTGGTAAACATGGCCTTGTCCACCTTACATAGTAACAGCATCCTTACATACTAAAAATACCTGGTAAGCCATGTTATTGTAGAGCCCTGTAATCGTATGCCTGTAAAGCAACACAAAATGAAGTACGAGTCATTTATTAGAATAGTTCAACCCCTATGTGACTTGAGAAAATATGTATACAACCCTATCTTAGTAATTTTCATTTCAAAGTGGTGTGTAAGCCTTATGCCTCTTACCTTCCATCCATAAGTTTACATTTATGCTAGCAGTAAGCTTCTGTTATGCCTTTACTGAGTCATATAAAGTTCAAAATTGGTGTGTGTGTGTATATATATATAAAAAAAAAATAAATCAGTGGAAAAACATAGTGCTCCTTATTTGAAACTTCTAGCAATATTGCAAAAATTGTTTGACACTTAAGAGCAATAAACTTGAAGAATAATGCAATCAGTTAATATTGTGTCAGGAGTCATGAAATGTGGAAGGTTTCTCTGACATTTCCGTTCGGGTATTTTTTTGTTTGATTGGAGTGGTTTTTAATGCTCTGGTATGAAAGGGTGACTTGTGAAACTTCATTTTTTTCCCCACTCTGCTAACATCTATCCTATATAATGTTTCTTGGGTGCTTTTCTGCAGTTACATTTGAATTATTGTCAAATTCCTGCTGTTTTGTGGTACTCTGATAGAACATTTAATGTCTTTCCCTCTTAAAATTGTTTGAGTATTTCCATAAATTGCTGAAAATGTCTGATGGGGGTCATTTTGTTTGGAACTTAGTGCATAGACCATTAACATCCTCTTCAATCTGATCCGATGTGTGCTTTTTTCAACCATAGTATTGTTATTTGAAAAATTTATTTAATGGTCCCATATCTAACGCTCGGGTGATTCATAGTTCAGCTTATAATTAAAAAACTAGGGGTTTGGGTGTGTGGTTTGTTTGTTGTTTGGGTTTTTTGTTGTTGTTGTTTGTTTGTTTGTGGGGTTTTTGTTTGGGGGTTTTGTGTGTTTTTTGTTTTTTTTTTTTTTACTGTTTCTGTTTTCATTCTTGAAGATTTCATTTAATTCACTGAATAAAATACCTTGATGCAGGATTTCTGTTTATTGACATCTATTTTTTATGATACTTGAGAATTAACTTTGGTTTCCTGTACAAAAGAAACTGTGTACTAAGCATAATTGCCAATTGAGTCTTCTTGAGTATCGTTGGCAAATCATTTATGTTCAAACTCAAAGACACTAAAGCACCTGCAAAAACTGTGAAGTCCTCAAATGTTATAGCAATGTAAGCCATAAGAGAGGGGAAGCTTATGTTTTTTTCCATCCTTTGTCTACAGGAAGGCACAAGGAATCTAATGCTAAAGACAGGTTTTAAAAATGATGAGTAGCTAAAGAGAACCATTCTGCTACCATAGGGACAAGGAACTAGACTGAAAATCTAACAACATATTATAGAGGTGATGTCAGGTGTGAAGAAAAAATTAGGCTTGTAAAGGAAAGAAAGGGCCTTAGCCAACTTGGAATCTTAGAGTTTGCTGTTTAGGATTGTGCAGATTTGTGTTACCTAATGGAAAGGTTGATGAAGATGCTGCATAGTTGAAAGACAGTTGAAGAATATGAAGAAATAAGAAATAACAGTACAAGAATTAATTGGCTGGAAAGAAGTAAAATTATTACTAAATCTTTAGGGGGGGCTCTGATAGGAGAGACAATTAAGTAAAGAAGGTCCAGCTGTGCAACAAGCATTTCTATAAGGTCATTTTAAGCAGCAGAAAGGATTTCTGTGGATGTTACATTTGCAGATATTGAAGGGGACAAGAAAAATAGAATAGCAGATTTAAATATTTAAGAATGGGTTTAATGAAATATCATGATTTTTTAAATTGATTGAAAAACTAATAGGAAGGTGAAATGTAAGAAAATATTTGATGGTAAATCAAGCGCCACCAAAGACGAATTGGTTTCTACCAAGAAAAAACACGTCTCTTGTGGTGAAGTTGAAATGTTTTAGTTTTTTCTTTTTCATTGAGTGAAGTGAGCCAATATAGGTTAAGAAAAATATTGACTAATTTTGAAGTAGAAATCAATAATTCTCAACCATGTCTTTTTGTGTTAGATAAAGCTTGCTGCGCTGTAATTTCTTTTTGGTATATCTACAGGTAAGTGACAGCAGCCATGTGGTAGTGAGTATTCCAGAGGGAACAACCAGGGTGGCATTAAAAAGTAGCACTCTCTTGAGTGCTGGTTTCCTTAAACCATCAAACTATGTTGGTAAAGCAAAGATGAAAAAATGTTGAAAAAAATGTAGTCAATGTAATGGGTCGTTAAAAGACTTCAGTTCTGGTTCTAAAAACAAATGCTATTTCATACTATATTGTTTATACATGAATTCTGGAAAGTGGATACTTCAAATATAAAATTCAAATTTTCTGTCTTAAGACTATGATACGCTACCTGTTTAACAGGCAATCAAGTGCATCCTTTGATTTCATAAGACTTGTTTTTGTAAGGTTACTTAGCCTTGTCCTTTGTAATTTGCTCCCTTTATCCACCAGTAGGTGTAAAAGGGCTTACTTGTTCCTAAAAAAAATCCCCCCCCTCCCCTTACAACTTGTCACTGTTTTCCTATTTATAAACTAGACACTAATAAATGTTTTTTCAAATAGAACTAAATTGGGTAAGGGGATAGAAGTCTCAATTACAAGAATGCCTCAGTTGTATGGAAAAAAGCTTCAGCTGAAGTTCAGGCTCAACTACCAGAGAATAAATGTGGAAACTAAACAGTAACATAACTGGATATATGAACTGTGTTGGTTTTTTTTCATTCTATGTTATACATATTTACATATGTTCTTTGATATCTAGTAATCAAAGTGCTAGGGTAAGCCCTTTGCAAATCTTCAGGCTCCAGTTTCAAATACAGATCTTTGAGTGGAAGCGCCAGATCATGTGGCATACTTATTTTTATCCAACATGAGCTAACTATAAAAGGAAAAAGGACTGACTGAAGTTCGTACCATTGGAAAAAAAAGTAATGAAATAGAAGTATCTAAAAATCTGTTGTAGCATGAATAATATTAATCTTAAGCGAGAGTAAATAAAAGAAAAGGTCTCTCATTTAAAAAGCCTATTTTATGATCTTGAGGTATGGTTTCACATATGTAAAACTACTTTTTTCTTAATGTTTCCTAAGTATTTATTTTATTTTTTCTAAAGTCGGTTTCCTCTGAAGGATGAATGCATGGCAATGTTTGTAACTATTGAAGTCGATTTCCCAAGGCAGAATGAAGTTGGTCCAAAAGAATACAAAAGAGATTATATTAGAAGTTCTTGGTATCAGTGTGTAAACTTGAGGCTGTGGCACTCGGGGGGTATGGTGCCTCAGCCAGTCCTCACTTTGTGGAGTGTTCCTGCAGACCATGTTCTAATCGCATCTTCTGATAGAACGGGGCCAGCATCATGCTGCTGTGGTCCTTGTCTAGGATGGCAGGACAGAGGAAACGAGCTTCTGCAAGTCCAGGGTCCTTTTTTGATGTCAGAGCACACAGAGCAATGTGTCCCTTGGCTGTGTTTCCACAGCCAGTACCAAGAACAATGATGTGCAGACAAAAGAATGTTAGGATTTCGAGTTATTTCCACACTTCATGCTTATCTTTGGTTTCACCTGGTCTGAAATGGCCAATAGGAAATTTAACTTAATTTCTCAGCTCCCTATACTTTTTACATTGGCTATTTAGAGCTCCAAGCTCTGCATCTCACCTTTCCATATTACCAAACATAAAATTATTTGCACTAATCTAGACTTAGAACTGATCATTCTGACCTGAAATTATGAAGTTCAGAGGGCTCCTTGTTGGTAGCACATGAATTTCAATGTATGACTCAGCCAAGCAAGGTCAGTGGAAATGGGGCCCCAAGTGCAGTGCCTTCTAATAAGAACAGTTTCAAATATAACCTTCCATGATACCAAGGAAGTGAAGCTAAATGGAAATTATTTCAAGTGTTTGAGAAGAACAAGAATATAAATGTCTACATGGTATGAATGTTATACATAAGCATATGTTTTTGTGGTTTAGTTTATTTAATTGCTAAATTCATCCTGAGTCCTTTATTTCAAGTTTTTTGGGGAAATGGATAAAGGATCCTACATATGTGTGTGATTATTTTCCTGCTTTTTATTATTACTCTTTAATTTATATCCTTCTATCTATAGACATAATTAGGTAGATAAACAATGTTAACCATTTTCTCTGTGGGAAAGAACCTAAGGTATTCCAAGCTTGAAGTATGAATGTGGCAGCCTTAAGTGGAAGTCAGTTGGTCAAACACTGGAACAGGCTTCTTAGAGATGTGGTCAATGCCCTAAGCCTGTCAGCTTTTGAGGCGTTTGGACAATGCCCTTAATAGCATGCTTTAATATTTGGTCACCCTGAAGTGGTCAGGCAGTTGGACTAGATGATCGTTGTAGGTCCCTTCCAGCTGAAATACTCTATTCTAAGTAACACTGTTGTTGTCTAACTAAAAGCTTGAGAATGACAGTGTTACGAGCCATGAATTATGAATTACTTTTAAAAACAGATGGGGCTGCACAGAACATGCTGAAATGCCTCAAAAAGCCTCAGATTTGATTATTTTCCTTTGTTACCTCATTCACGGTGTATTTATCAGATTGTAATATGTCATTGTAGTTGACTAAAAATGACAAAGTCCCTAATGAATTATTTTTTACTCAGAACTGCTCACAGGGTGTTAATACAGCTTATGGTCACCTTTTCTTCAAGCTGTCTTTTTGCTGGAATATAAAAATCCTTAACCTTGCAGGTTTTCTGGGTAACAAAAGATGTATAAAAATACTTAAAAATGAAACATCAAGTGGTAGACTACTACTAGTAGCAGATAACAATTACAACTTTTGTTTTCTGTGTTTGTAGTTGAAAATAGAAAGCAGACAAGTCCAGAAGTGCTATAGGAAAAACTTATTTTAGGGTAGAAATATAGAACTTAAATACATATAATCAAAATTACTATTATCTAATGTGCACGTTAAGTCCCACTACAAACCACAAGTGAAATACTCTTTATTTTAGTAATGTCTTCTGTTTGACTATAAGCTGGTTTACTTTTTTAGAGGTGGGTGTTCAGCAAATCTCTTTTGATGGCATGGACCTAACTACACATTCTTAGACTTCTTGCAGTCTTGTTTCATTTTCCTCCATTTTAGGGAGGTACGGGAATATTTCATTTAAGGTAGTATTTTGAAGATGGAAATAGTGTGACATAGTCAAAGAACATCTATTTTTAAAACTCCCTTGCTGTTCTGAAGTTGTTGAAAACAGTATACAGCCTGTCAGTACTTGGTATTTCTTGTCATGTGTTGAAATGAGTATTACTCTTTTTATGTGACACAGTAAAAATATGAGTTAGGGCATTCTGCAGTAAAAGACAAAAAGGAAAAGTTTTTGAGCAATGATTCTGGTAAGGCTTGTGTTATGGGTTCTCTCTGTCTCCTCCCCTCGGCGGCACAGGGAACAGGTGATGGGCGTTGGGGTCAGCTCCCCACACCTTGTCTCTGCCGCTCCTTCCTCCTCAGGGGGAGGACTCCTCACCCGTCCCCTGCTCCAGCGTGGGGTCCCTCCCATGGGAGACAGTCCTCCATGAACTTCTCCAACGTGAGTCCTTTCCGCGGGCTGCAGTTCCTCACAAACTTCCCTAGCATGGGTCTTTTCTGTGGGCTTCAGCTCTTCCTGAACTTCCCTGGCGTGGGTCCTTCCCGCGGGCCGATCTTCAGTCACAGACTGCTCCAGCACGGGCTTTCCCATGGAGTCACGGCCATCTTGGGGGGCCTCCGCTCCCCTCCATGGGCTGGGGGGGGGACAGCCTGCCACCTCACCACGGGCTGCAGGGACATCCACCTCCTCCCCCTCCCTCCTCACTGACCTCGGTATCGGCAGAGGGGTTCCTCTCACATTCCAATCCCCCACTCACTACCGGTTCCCCTTCTTCAATCTGTTCTCCCAGAGGCGCAACCACCATCACTGACAGGCTCGGCCTGGGCCAGAGGCGGGTCCGGCTTGGAGCCGGGGCAGCTTCTGGCAGCTTCTCACAGGAGCCACCCCTGCGGCCCCTCCTCTGCTACCAAAAAGAACCCATGCCACACAAACTCGTAACACATCTTCATCATCAGATTAAGCTAAGCTGGAAGTCTTGGCAGTGAGGCAGATGAGGAGTAGCCACTGGTAGCTTTCTCCCAGCTTTCTCCCAGGACTTGTGTATGTGCATAACCCCCAGTGGAGAAGCAGATACAAATGGGGAGGGTGCATACATTTGCAAAGCAAAGGCATTTGTATGCCTTTACTGTGTCTGCTGGAATCTTCTTATTCCCATATTTGTTTTCTCAGAGCTAAGGCTTCAGCATTAGGTTGATTCTTACATGTTCTCTGTAATGGGTGTGCAGGAGATTCAAACCCACTTTACTGTATGGCTGACTAAGAGACTAAGGTAAAACAGGCAAAATATAGACTGTTAGTATGAGGTGGAAGCAACACCAAAAAATTTATCGTATCTTTTCAGCTTCCATTTCATTTTGGAGGATAGCATAAAATTCTTGCCTGGTGCGATGGTTGTAAAGCTTAAGGAACGCAACATGATTCTGTAATGCAACTCCATGATAATTTTCTTTTATAAACCTGAGCTTAGCTTAATAAATTTCTACTCTTAAAGTTACGTTAGGACAAAGAAGAAAACATGCTGTGTTAAAAATTCAGAGCAAGATCAACAGGCTGTATGAAAAAGGAAAAAAGGTTTAACTGGGAAGGTCAGCAACTCTTTAGCAATTTTATTATAAATAACTCAATTATATCGTATAATTCGCATGATTGCCAGAGACCTCATTGATTACTCACAATGGTACTGCATTAGGATGCTGATAATGAGATGTTTATTTTAATAACTATTCTCTATGTAGATGTACTAGTTTGCAGAAGCACTAGGTTAAGGATACTTCAGTTAAGTGACTCCTGAATGAATTTAACATAATAAGGAGGACAGATGGGCTTTCAACTCCGTAGCAACAGTAAAGAAAACAAAACATCACTGGAGCATAGATCCTCTCATGCTGTTCTTTTTGCAAATACAATGTACTGCCTTTCAGCACATTAGCTATTTCTGCTTAGGATGGTTATATCATATAAAGAACTCAGAATTTGAATCAATAAAGGCTAGACACTTCTAACACTTATGTTAAGCAACAGCTTACCCTGGGAAGAACAATTTTCCATGTTTCTTTGACACATACTGTAATAAATGGAATTGCACTGGAAACAAGGTAATGAGTACCTTCATTTGCAGATCCTGGCCTAAAATTAGTGATGAATATAATGGGGTTTGATTTTTACCAGAACTTCCATGACAAATTAGATTCTTTCTACCTGTTCCTGTTTCTCATCTGCACTTTGCAGGCAAGTCTTGATTCTCTTTACTGCCTCCATAATACCTCTTCGATGAGCACATATCAATATGTGAGCTATTACCCAGTGTAGAAAGCTCTCCTGAGAATCCACCTGCAAGTCCATTTCTATGCTCAAAGCCATTATCACTCTGCCTGTATCCAAAGGCATTCGTAACATCTACAAACAATCAAGGAATAACTAAAGATGCAGTTCCAGCAACTGGAATTTAAAAATCCATTTCAAATACAAAGGTACTGTAATCTGTACAAAATGATTAGATTTCACACAACTAGTGAACTATTTTGACAATTTACTCCTTAAAAATCTCTACCAATAACTATGCTGCAAAACACAGAGGCATCAGCACAGCGTGATGCAAGTCTCTGATCTCAAGTTAATCTTTAAAAATAAAATGACCTAGAAAGAATTTATTTCATTTCTTATGTAGCTGAGGGTTTTGTGTTACACTCTGCAGACAGGAAAGGCCTGGAGAGGATTTAATTTGCTAGTTCTTATTGTCATTTCTGTTGAGCTGTCACTTACCTTCATTAATCTTACAACAGACTCTGCCTAGCATCTTCCCATGTAAGCAAGACTCCCCTGTTAGGAAGCCTGAGTAGGATGCTTGCTATAACTTTCAACATTTGGGCCAACACATCATATGTGATGTATGACAATTTTTCTAGACAGCTTTCAGAGTTATAGCTGCAGGCCCTAAGGCTTTGCAAAAGCCTTTTGGAGAGAGCACCCAGGCTTCTGTTATTCTTGCATAGGCTGTGTTGGGGTTTGAGGAAACCCAAGACTTTCCCTGCCCAACACTTCAAGCGCATTAGTGCTGCTCCATGGACCCTCTGCTTTATGTATTTAATGCAGTGGTGTGTGGCTGAACCCTAAGGGAGGCTCTTAAAGGATGGGTCCATGAGTCTTCATCAGCATTAAGCAGTCTTATTCATCACAGCTGCCCTTTACACAATACAACAACTCCATCCCTACTCTGGATAGATCTGTTTATAATCCAGACGCAATATTACTTCCCAGCAGCAAAATGAAACAAATTCATTGACATATATACAAGGAAAAAGTTGGGCAGGGCCATAAAAAGGTCTTTTTGAAGTAAAATGCATGCACATATACATGTATACCTCTGTGTTTATGGTTAGGGATGTATAGAGAAAGGAATTAGAAACTTAAGTGCTGCTTTTGTGTACTCTCATGTCTGACAAATAAAGGAACTGTCACATGTATGCCTCTCCTTTTAATAGAAAAGGCATTATAAGGGGTCTCTGCTGATTATTACAATCTGTCATGCTTTCACATAAAAAAATTGCACCAAACATGTAATGAAAATATTTTAGTGGATGCTCAGTCACTTTGAACCAAGTTATCCAAATACAAGCTGTAACAGAGGGAAATTTTCTCATCTTTTCTGCAGAACAGAAGTATCAAACCAAAGTTTATGGTAGTTCATCTTCTTACACAAAGACAAAGGAATTAAACTGTACAGGGACCAATTCAGGTTCATGATATCTGTTTTAATAACCATGATCAAGGCTAGATTTTTCAGTCACCGTTTTCTGCTTTGAATCTTAAACTCTAAGAGGTTCCCTGGAGACTCTGTGTTAACATGCATTGTAGAATATAAAACATATATATAATGCTTGGTTTTATTAATTTTAACTAAAAATAATAGTCTGTGTTTAAACTTTCACCTTCCTGTTATGTTAGATAAAAGCATTAAATCTATTTTCTGCATAATTCTTCTTAATCTCATCTGTTTTTTTACTTTCTATGTTTAAGAATCCTATGGAAAGACTGGCACTCTTCTTTAATTTAATCACACGCACACATTTGTCCTTGACCGTACTCAAATCTCTCTCTTGTTTGCCAGAAGACATTGTAATGATAATTTTCAGGCAAAGGTACTATCTGAAAAATAAGGCCAGTTTTCAGTCAAGTCTAAGGACAAGATACCACCATAATAGCTACTCGTATGATTTATTAAAAGAACAATTCTTTAAAAAACGGATGTTAGACCAAAGAAAATTAACAACAGCAGAAGATCCATCTATAAACCAGGGAAGAGAGAGTATTTAAAGAAAAGAAAACTCATCACTATTTTGCTTAATGCCACATTTTTTGATGCCTAGCCCTTTACCATGTTTCTACAGAAATTTAAGCTGGTTAAATATGTCTCCACCTTCACTTCAATTATAGGAGCTGTAGATTCCTTAACAGTGAAATGAGGACCATAGCACTTCTCTACTTCACCAACAAGTCCAATTTTTAATTACTAAAGTACAGAAAAAGACTTTCTACCTTTATGCCCAGTATAAGTCTCATTTGTATAATCTGTAAGCATTTCTTCCCCAAAGTTCCTCTCCACCTGAATAAGGCAGTTGGTTCCTTTAATGTTTTCGTCAGCCCCTCTGTCCCCTGTCCTTTGTTTTATGGTCTCTGCAGCGAGTATTTAAACAAACACTTTAACACAGAAAATTCATCCTCCATGCCCAAAATATATAAAACAAGAAGGTGAATGAAATCTATACTTGCTTCTCATCCTGTTTTCGTTATACCACAGCAAGTATGTGATGTGGATGAGTCTGTGCAAGGTAGGGCAGAAGAGGAAGCAAAACTGCAAAATTAAATGGCTCTTGAGAAGCAGGAAAAGATGCTGTTTGGTGTTCACAAAATATCAGAAAGCTAAATGCAAATTTGTCCTTGAAAAGAATGGGAAGGAGAAAGACACTGGAAGGAATTCAGGAGGCTGAGTTCAAGTTTTCTTTTAAGTTTCAAGTTTGTCTGAAACAGAGACAGATTTTGACTCTCAGTGCTGCTGACAGTGCATAAAGTGAACCCACCAGTGAGGTTTAGATGAAACCTAGGTAAACAGCAGCAGATTTCGTGCTGTTCTAATACAGATCCCTGTGAAAGCACAACTGTTCGGAAAAATATGTAATATACTTCAAGTATGTGGGCCTACAAACCTCAAGAGGCACCACTGCAATGGTTCTAGCCGAATGACTTCTAATTTGACACTGAAGAGGCAACCTACCAAGTAATAACTATGAAAACTGCACAGGGACAATAATTCAGCTTACCGTAGCTGTGTTTTAAGCACAAGGAGGTCTGCTATATATTAGTGCTAACCTTAACACAAAGCTTACCTTGCTATCAGATGATTGCTCTGTTTTTTAATGTGTGTGATCCAAACAAAAATCAAATCATAGAATGTGTTGTAAACGCAGACATATTTGATGTACCACATTGCATATACTAAAAGAAAAACCAAAAGCATTTATAGCAAGAACTAACATGATAAATGAAATAATTCTCCCTCTGAGATCACTGGCAAACCACCCCTGATTTCACTGGACAGGGCAGGTGAAGTCTCTCTAGATGTCTTGTCTTAGCCAAGGATCATTACTGAAGCCCCGTTCCATTACAAACATAAACCTTCCTTTCCATATAGCACTTTCTTGTTCAAAGAACTGCTGGAGCAGTCAGTAGCCGATCAGCACAACAGCTCAGTGGTAAGTGCAAGTATTATGTCAGTTTTCCAGAGGCAGGTTTTTTATGGCAGTTTTCCAGAGATCAGCAGTACCAATACAGGCCCGAATAGGAATTAAAACCCATGAGTTCTGGCCTGGCACTAGTTCCTTCTAGTCCCCATGAATCTAAAAGCAAACATTAAGGAGGAGAATAGTAATTTATTGATGCTGTTCTGCACTACTATGCATAAGATGCATACTTAATTCCCAGCCCCAGCCCCTCTTGCTCTGCAGAGCCCACGAGCACTTAAACCAGAATGTCTCATCACTTCAGTAATGACATCTCCAGGGACCGCCTGTGTAGGGCAGATGGGATCTGCCCTACAAAATCTGAGAAAGTGAGTGATTCTGTCTTTCTTGGTGCAAATGTTGATTCTCTAAAATAAGAGCACAAGAAGCTACTGCAACATGGTGTTACCAAATTCTTAATTATATGTTAATTAATGAATTTTATTTATCAGCTAAACTGCTCTGGTTTTGAGAAATCCTTTAAAAAAGTGTGACACGGGGGTAACAAAATAAGATGCAGAAAAAATTTTGTATACTCTGCGTAAAGAAAATGCAAGACATAAAGTACAGAAACACACTGTGGAGACACAGCAAAAACCATAGATAGCTCACTACATAATCAGTTTACTAACCCAGTCATCAGTCAGGACTGAGAGGAGCTGTGCATTTTTATTCCGCAGTGCTTCAAAATCTGGGTCAGCCAATCCCCCTCTCCCTCCCACCGGCTGCCTGGGGCTGGAAGCGTTGCCAACGCCGACCGATCCGAGGAGCCAGAAGGCAGCAAAACCACTGCCTAAAAAAATAAAATCCAACGAGCAGAGATGTCCATTTTGTTTATAACACAATCTCTTTGAGCATTATGAAACTTCAGAAACGCTTAACACCTTCTGACAGCCAAGCAAGATCGTATTTATCACGTCTTAGTAGTAAAAAGTCTGACCAATCCTGAATGCAGGTAGGAAATTATTATGGTGTTCAGAGAAGGTTTAAAAAATTATTTGAAACATCAGCAAGCTATTTGCAGGCTGTAGTGTGAGCACTCTGTACAGGAGTCGCACGCAGGTGGGGATCAGTGTGAGACCAACACCCTGACCTGGCTGGAGCCCAGGACCTGGACCTCGGCTGCACCCTCTGCATTAATTAGTTATTGGAAAGACACCCAAAAAGGAGGGGTGTGCTGCTACCTCTCAGAGGTGAGGGCCGAACAGATGACAATAAAGGAGGCAAGGGCTAGCAGACCAAGCAAGCGTTTCAAAGAGGAGGTGGTGTGGGGGGGCCAGGAGCAGTGACCAGCTCTGCCACCTCCCTCCCCACCAGGCACGGCTGCAGGGCTAGTGCCAGCTCTCACCCACGCTGTGGGACCCTGGGTCAGGGAGCTGGGCCATTCAGCCTGAGGACAAAAGCATATGCTTATGTATACACAAGAAACATACACCATCTGTGACTCTAAACCGAGAGCCAGAAACAGCAGTGCTTGTCTTCTCCTCAAGGAAATGAGTAGGAAGGGGAGGGGAGAAGATGCAGCTGTGGCATTGGCCTGGGAGTATGTGCAACCCCTTCAGCAAGTCCTATGTCAAAATCCACATAGCGGTTGTGGGTTTCCTTGAAACAGCCTTTTGCCTGAGGAAGTTTCTTCCAGCACGTGTGGAAGACTGTGCTAGTTTTCCCAGACCTCCGAGATGTTTAGCTGTGCAAAGGCTCTACTGTGTACTTGGGCCTTTCAGACGCGTTACATCTCTGCTTTGGTTGTGGTCCAGGCGTGTGCTGAGATGCTCGGGGTTTCTGTAGCTGTGCTCTGTAGCAGTATTCAACGAGGTTGATGCTTCCAGGATGCGTTTGCTGGGTCTGCTGAGAACAAGCTCAGTGTATGATACATCCCCGAAACATTATCTTTACTGCTTGTGCACAGAACAAGTGTTTGGCACATAGGTACCTGCTTCTGCCTGGGAAATCCCTTGTAGATACAGATTTGTGGAAAGGAGAGAGTAAGCAGTGTAGCAGATGTAGCAGGGAAAAGAAGGCTTTGAAGGCAATTTGCCCCAGAGGAATGACTCAAGTGCAGTGGCTTTCTCATGTTTTCACATACATTGTACTTGAAGACATAAACGTGAGCATTAAAGTGCAAGCCACTCTTCCACAGACACCTGCATGTCTTTAGCATTGCATACTTTCTATTATTTATAACAGTAACACCTCGCTTTTGTGGCAGGATTGCAAATAAAATCTCTTATGTATCAGCCAGTGCAGTGCAGACAGCTTCAGCCCCCTGCAATCAATACTTTATGGATAAGTTGATGCTCTGAAGAAAATGAAACAAAATGTACCATGTCAGTTTACATAATCCAAGAGCCAATAGCCTTCATTTTCTAAGCCACCAAAAGAAAGATATAAAATAAGGAGATTCAGAGTGTGGAGTTTAATCTCTGTATATTTTGCATATTTTTTTTCCCAAAAATGTCTCAAAACCTTCTTAAGGGCAGAAGAAGCAACTAAGAGTGTCATAGCATTTCAGACACACGCGGAAAAAATTGTGTAAGCTGATAAAAATGGTACATAAACACCCCTCTTTCTGTATTATGCTGGATGCCTGAGACATTAGATAGGTCAGTGAAAGGCAAAAGCTTTCAGTGTCTGCCATCTGAATTTACCTCAGGACTTCAGTTTTCAATTTTATTTAGGTTCCTGTAGCACCCAAAAAGAATGCAAAGGGAATACTCCTGGGACAGTGAACAACCGGAGCCAAAGCCAAGCCCCTATTTTAAAAATGTGGTCTCACAATCCCCTGCTCTCCTTGCTTTTGTGGCTTTGTGGCTTTGGATTCATGTGCCTGTGAAACCATAAAAGGTTGTTTCTATAATGAGAGCTCTTCAGGATCCCTTGTTTAAGCACCAACACTTTTACATTCAGGTGATAGCTTCTGCAAGTCCTGTCAGCTTCAGGTACTGACCAGCCAAACATGGACATGAGCACTCTTTCATGTATGGCTGGATGTGCACAAAATTCATGGCTAGGTTGGAAAATGTTGGCTTGTGTTAAAGATGGAATGATTCCCTATTCATGGTCATCTTCTCTTTGTCTGGAATAGGTTACACATAAGGGTCAATTTCTTCCCGTAGGATGATTTCAGACAGTTAGTCTGATAACATGACTTGTCAGATGTATTTATGCAAGATACTTGGCAGTTACATGAAAATGTAAAAACCCACTCTATTTTCTATTATTTTTAACAAATATCATGACAACTGTCATATAAAAAAATAAATGTTAAAAAATAAACAGACACAACCTTGTGTCTGCAAAGTTGGCAGTTAGGTGCCTAAATACCCTCACAAATCTGGAATACTATAATGCTACAACTGGTCCTGCCTCTTCAAGTTACCCTTTCTTTATTTTCAGAGGGAAAAAAACCAAACAAAACAGGTAAGGACTTTGAGAAAGAAAGGAAAATAGATTGCCCTTTATGTAGACACTCGTGCCTGTACTGGAATATTTACATATATACCTTTACATTTGCAGATCTTTACATTTTCTTTCTGCATTCCTGCACAGTTCTGTCAATTGACATGATTAACAAGATGAAATAAAAGATTAAAAAGAGAAGAATAAAGCAAACACTATAAAATCCCTTAGTTTGGACAATTGATACATATTCTTTGAATCTAGTACTTCTTGGGCAATATTTATGTTCCATTTAATCAGGTAAGGTCTCAAGACAACAAGCAGTTGCTGACTAGTCTCTTTCTAACCTGGGGCATCAACCAGGTTATCTTAAATCCCCTAGCTTTTCTGCAGTGTGCTGTTAGAAACCACTTCATGGTAAGAGCCCAAGACATTTAAGAGATGGACCTTACTGTCTAGGAGACCTTGTGGTGAGGGCACTGGACCTGCTGGGAAAGCAAAGTTAGAGGAGGGTCCACCTTTCAACTCAGGTGAACCAAGGGCTGAAGAAGAAAGTGTTTTAGTGTAAATGTAGATGTCAAAACTGACAAGGAAAAGTCAAAACAAAGCTGTCCACAGCAATCCACGTAGTACCAATTATTCAAGAGCAGAATCTGTTGCTAGGTGCTGGCCAGGAAGAAAATACATGTGGTGTCTTCCCTGTTTCCATCTCCCATGTCATCTTGCCTAAGTTATTTCTGTACTACTTTGTCTCCTCACTTTAATCTTCCTTCTTGAGTTTTTCACCACAGTGCCTCCCTAGAGCCTTTTCCTCATCCTGGGCTACTAATCTGTGGGATGATAAACCCAGGAGATGAAGCTTTTTCCTGCTGTTGCAGTCAGCTACATTTTTTTTTTTTTTTTTGTCCTTGCTCTGTCTGTTCTCCCATTCTTACTGATCTCCTCTGAAACACACAAGGCAGAGGACAGTGAAGAAGCACAGAAAGAGGGGAAAAGTATAAGTGAAGTTATTGCTCAGTGCAGAAGAAGGCTCAAGTTACAACATCTTTAGATGGAAAAACCATCAGAAGTAAGGTTTTAGAAGAAGAAATATCTTCCCTGCTGACAGCACTATGAGGGATAGCTTCAGGGCAGAATTTTAAAAACAGAGGTTGTCATGACCTCTCTCCAGCCTTGCATGGTGCTTAGCACGATAGAACAGGGAAAACAAATTATACTGGGTCAGACACAAAGACACATCGCATTGCAGCAGAGATACAATAGTCCCCCTGATTTTTCTGTGGCTCTGGATAGCAAAACTGGGATACTGCATTCAATATGACCACAAGAAAGATTTGAAAATGGAGAGTTCAGAAAAGAGCAACAAAATAATTAAGGGCTGGAGGGATTTACCTATGAAGAAGATTAAAAGACCTAAATAAATATGTATAGTTTGGCTAAGCGATAACTAAGGAGAGGCATGCTAACCATCTACAAATATTTGACTGGCATACACACTAGGGAGAGAAAGGAATTACTTAGCATGAAACAAGCAGGTATATCAGGGAGTAACAGGATGAAATTAAGAAATAGAAAATTGAGGCAGAATTTAAGGCAAATCCTCCTGACAATGAATTCTAATAGTCTGCGGAAAACATACCAGCATATGTGCAATAGGGAACAGTCCTGCATTAATAAGAAGGGGGACTTAAATGACTTGCTGGGCCTTTCCAATCTCAAATATTTATGATTCTATAATTAAGTATTATTAAATTTAATGATATGTGCCTCTTTTTTTTCCCCGAAAATTCTGACTGTTACCTCAGGTCAGAAGTGTGCAATTATTTCCTCACTAAAGGTCTTATATTTTAACTTAAGAATTCTCAAAAAATTAACTAGGTAGTCTCTTTTATTTATTTTTTTTTAACCTAAATTGAATTTCTGTTAATGCATTTTCTCTTATTTTCAAATAACAGTTATCTGCCCCTACTAGGGACTCAGAAAACCCTCTTTATGCAAGGCAAGCATGCATACTGAAGACTGCATGGATCAATGCCTGAACCTGGTCAGCCTCAGGTTGAATGTCTGCTGTGTTCTAGGGAACCACTGTTCCAAAGCCCAGACAAGGGCAGAGGCTCTTCATACTCTGAGGATGAACTGCATGCAACAAAGAAAAAAGAAGTTACATGGTATTGCTAAGAGCTGCTTACAGAGCTTTGAATCTAGATCATCTCTACACGAAGAGCTCCACATCACTGCTTTACCCAGTGTCACAGAACCATTCATAAAATACAAACAGCTGTTTATGTGGTAGTTGCCCAAGCTCCCAGCCAGTATCACATTTGGTGGATAGCAAGTTTCCTCTATTTTACATTGGCAAACTCTTTCATTTTGGTGCATATGTCTGCTTCTGCCAACATAGACTTCAAAATGTCTCCTGAAATCTGTACAAGTCTAGGAAGTGATCAGAAGATTATGTAAATATATCTTTTGTCCAGGTAACAGTGCTGTTCACCTCCCACTGTGGCAAGGCATCTGTGACACTTAACATTTTTGTGATACTTTCTTTTGATTTTCTGCAGCTGCAGACTGGATAATTTACCAACACTATATCAACAATTTGTGGCATTCATATTCACTTCATTCTTGACTACTTGCTTAAAGCTCCTTTTTATTATATGTGCCAGACTTCAGCCTCACCCAGGGCAGTAAATGGCAGGTTTCATCTGGAACTGGGATGTGGTGACGGTAATGCCTACATCAAACAGGCTGGTGCAGCACAGCTGGCGTGGGCTTCATCATAAAGGATGAAATGTATCTCTCTCCAGCCCTGCCACTTAGCCCTCTCTTCATTCCCTGCCACAGGAGTGCTGCCGATCTGTGAGCCTGGTGCACTTGCTTGCCTGCATGTCCGATAGCTGGTCCGCTGATGAGATCAGAGAATGTGAGAGGCTGGGTATTTCTTTCTAGTGTGAGTAAATCCTTGGTGAAAGATCCTGGATGCTAGCAGTACAGTATTCTGAACAGAACCAGAAATTCTGAACCAGAAATGTTTGCCAAATCTTTGCACTTTGCAGATAACACTGTAGCAATCAAGCTGAAGTAGGATAATTAAACAAAGTGCTCTCTTCTCTCCCCTTTCCCCCAATAACTCTGCAGCCCTGTCTGTCATTTCTCAGCACCGAATTGCTAAGATGCGGGTGGCTGATAAGAAAGCTTCATCTGCTGTATGTATTTTACAGGAGGTACGGCTTCAGTACGACTTACTCACAAGGAAATAGCCAAAAGGAGCCCTGGCTGCTTGAGTGGATAGTTTAGTGCTGGACTGTGTCTAGCCAGAAGTAGGTGAAAAAGCTGTAGGCAAAGGAAAGGAAGAAAGAATGAAAAGGTTTGCCCCCCTTCCTAAAGCAAGAATAGACACAATCTTGCTCTTTTTTTGAAACAAAAGGATTGTGAATCCAGTGTTGGCAGCAGTGCTAAATGTCCTGAAGGATCTAGACGTGGGGTGCAAGAACTGGATTACTGCTAGGCAGAACTTATCTATCGTTCTCGTATTCTGTCCAAAGCAGTAAGCAATTCAGTGATAACATGTTATTGACAGCTCTTCATTAAGGTGCACCAAGTTTTAGCCATCGGTCTAGTGCACAGTCCTATCTTTGCCTCCACAGCTTCTGTTAAAACAGCTTGTGAGACCCTTTATGTGTTGCAGTTTTGGTCTTAAACCCATGAGAACAAGGATTATCCTTTCACTTCTAGCCACCAAATATGAAGTCCTTCTCCAATTCTGGATTTTTCAGGAACCTATAGCTTTCCTATTCTGGAAAGTCTTTTGGAGTACGTATTACAGTGAACATCAGTTTAACTTATGTATTACCAAATAAGGAGGAGAAAAGATCTTACATTTATAGATTAAAAAGCATCAGACAAGACTCGTGGCTTCCATATATGCATTGTTCAGGGTTTTGTATAGAATCCATCTTAGTTTTGTGTGTGTCTTCACCTTCAATAGCTAGGTATTTTATTACTTGCCTAACAGACCTCACTGTTACAAAATGCCTTCCACTGGGTAGTCCACATTTTCACCTTCTTCATTTTAGGGCATAGTTGCTTCTTGCATGTGTCCTGCCCCTGAGAAAACAAAACAAAACAAAACAAAAGCACCCAAACCCCATACTTTTTA
The DNA here is from genome assembly GCA_035590195.1 of Aviceda cuculoides. NCBI lineage: Eukaryota > Metazoa > Chordata > Aves > Accipitriformes > Accipitridae > Aviceda > Aviceda cuculoides. The sequence goes on from JAVJGG010000031.1 coordinate 17,143,929, forward strand.
TATCATTCTGCTTATTGCTCACAGACAATAACGAGAAAAAAATTAACACCTTCCTTGTATTTTCTGTAGGCTGTTTGCTTAACTTTTTCATCAGTTAGATTTTGATGAACTTTTCTGGGGTGACTACTGTTGCTTGTCTCTTCAGTTTATTGATTACTTCCATAGCCCTCAGCACAGACCTCATTCAGGAAAAAATACTAATATAAAATGATAAAATATAAAATGAAGAGGCTTCTTTCTCAGACTTCTGAACTGTATGTCAGGCACTCTGCATAGTTACCATACAGATCTAGAAGTAATTTATATATATTTCCTTTCACGCAGAGTTTCTGTTGAGTGGGAAACAAAATACATAGTTCTGGAGATGCACAAAACAAAATAGCAGTTTACTGATGCAAAGAGAGCAAATTACTTTTGGGTAGAATAAGAATGTTACATACAGAATTGATACGGTTTTCATGTTATCTTAAAGAATAATGTAAAATCTTTCCTTACTGCATTTTTTTTTTAAATGAAAATGAGAAATAACTTTGCACCACTGAGGTACTCTTGGATTCAGGACATTTCCGCACTCTACGACTCCTAGCAGAGCTCCTGGCTTACTTCTGTGAAGGTAATTTCACTGACAGCTGTGCGATAGCATCTATAGATTGTTCTGCAAAATGTAACTTTCCATTAGGAGCCAGGGTGACTATTCTCTAGCAATCAGAACTCTTTGATAAACATTTAGTTTTGTCTTCTTCACCTAGACAAGGCTGCCACCGTGTTGGAACATGTGCTGGGCTAGATCTAGCTACATTTCTTGTAGCTCCTGGAAGTCTATATACTGACAGTTGCTAGCAGTGATAACAGCGGTCAGACAAACACCACCATTTTTTAAAGTATTCTCTTTACTATATACCATCTCACAATGAAGATCTTGTCTCCTTACCACTCAGGTGTAGCTGGGAAGGGGCTGGTGGAGGACAAGAGGACACATTGCAATTGCACCAAAAGCTGTGGTTTTGGTATGCTCTTGTGTATGTCAGAGCAATTCCTATCCACCATGACTTTCTGATCTCTGTGACCTAATGGTGGTGGTGGGCTGAAATTTCAGCTTACCTTCTCTACATTAAGCCCTCTCCTGTGAGAGGCCAAAGGAGCTGCCTTTATCATCTCCATCGATTTCCTCTCGGCAAGGAGCTCACCTTGGGAGGGGGACATTCCAGACCAGACAGTTGCAACAACTTCAAATCCATATGGCACCACCTGGGCAAGGCACAGTCAATGGAGGAGTAAAACTGCTGTTTACTTCTTCTAATGAAATCCTTATTTGACCGGGATGGATCTGCTTTTTCCATAACCAACTTAACTCTTCTCCTTTTGGAAGAAAGGAGGCATCTCATTTCACCGAGCTAGCAGTCAGTTTGGTGTTTTTGCATGACTTCCTTGTTAATCTTCAGGTTTACCATGACAGGAATACACTTTTTAAAATCACATATGGTTGTAGGGTTTCAGACTCCATAATTTCTACTCTTCCTCTGCTGTTGCTTTTTGCCGAGCAGCTGATTTTCATTCCAGTGATGGTGTATAGAGCAGCCTACTAGTTAACACAAGAGGCAGCCATCTGACAGAGACTGGGAAAGAACTTGGGCTTTCTGTTCTAATAATCACAACTGCCAGTAACAGGACAAGAAGAGAGACTCAAACACAAATAAATTAATTAGCAAGGACATTATTTATGCACTGGGAATTCCTGGTGTATGTGGTGTCTGCTCTAATAACCCATGGACAAATCACCTCCCCTTGCTATAACACCTTAGGGAGAGGGCCAGCAGAGAAAGACAACTGGAAGTTCCCGTCTAAAGGGAAGAGGATAAGAAGCAGCTTGAAATTCTGCAGGGAAAGACCCTGCATATGCATAAAGAGTGGAGTAATCCACATGGACACCTACCCCTCACAACAGCTCCTTTTGCTCCTGGCTAGATGTGTTACAGAGTAATCTGCGGTTACTATCAACAGGATTGTGGTACCTGGGGATTTGAGCACTCTGAGCTTGCTTCTCCTAATGCAGTGAAACACAGGTGAATGTGGAGGTTTTAGGAGAAAAGCCAGCCTTCCACAAAGGTGAAGAAAAACTAAGAATCTCTTCCTTGCTTATGTATCCTTTGTGAAAACAATCTAACTTTCATGCACCTTATGAAAATGAATGAAAAATCTGTGGTAAGGACCCTTTCCCCTTTCTGCCCTAATGTATTTGGACCAGATTGTTAACTGTTGAGGGGAAAAATGCCAATGTTGTCAGGGGAGGCCAAATTCTTATTTCTGTCCCATAGTGACTGACCCTTTTTATTAGACAGTTTAGCTGGCTACTTTATAAAAGAATAATGAAAAATATAAACTCTTTGATTTCTTTGCTATAAGTCTGTTCATGGTGGATCATAGGATTCTGACCCTTAGCCCTTGCTTAAGAAAAATACAACAATAAGCTATCCATTAAACTTTTCACTTTTATGGGATCCTTACCTATGAACCATGTGTTCCTCCTGTATTGCTGAGTCACTCCAGTGTTCAGTACTATTTAGAACTTTTCAGAATAGCATCTGAGCTTTTCTTGGGAGGTTAAACTCATCTGCTATTTCGTAAAGAAATAAAAGTCCTTTTTATGCACATTTTTGTTTTCCATAATTGGCCAGTGAACATGAAGGAGCTGGGTATTTAGTTACATGATATAATTTGTCACATTTGTTGCTGCAATAGTGATAGCCTAGGATGGTATGAAGCTGTGTTATTTAAGACAGAAAAGGGTGAGGGTATTGAAATTCACAGTACTTCAAAGCATCTGAAGTTTAAAAAAGGAAAGAAAAAAAGAAAAATAAAAACTTTGCACAACATTTTGTAAAGACAAACATAACTGTATAATTTATGGTACATGGTAATTACTTCTCTGTTTGAGATGTTCACTGTTTTCTCCCATTGTAATTTCACATACTGGATAATGAGTATCCTCTGCACAGAAACAGCAGTAACGGCTGTGCGGCAGGAGGACGGTTACTTGATCTTTCTGCAATAAAATGTTGTCTCACTTCTTCTCAATGCATGACTTAAATACAGGTGTGCAGAGGAGTAAAACTGAAAAGCCAGAATATTAAGTTAAAAAAAAAAAAAAAAGAAAGAAAAATAGTTTGTTGAACAGTCCAGCAGAGCAAAGCAAAGTCACCCTGTATAAAACTGATATGAACATCGATCGGTTCATGAACTGATATGAACATGAGCATGAAATTAATGGTTTTCAAAAAATCCCCTGCAGATGACCCTTAGAATATAGCCATTGACTCCATATGGAGGTAAAAGTCTTCCTCTTTTTGTTTCTGAAGGATCTGAAGGATCAGATGCAAACCTTGAAATACCAAATCCATGTAGAGTTTTGCCTGAAATACAGATTTTAAAAAACTGTCTAATGATTCAGCGTGAGGATATCGCGGTTGTATCCAAACTCTCTTTCTGTTCTATGGGAGCTGAGTATGATCTGCTAGGAAATAAACATTCAGTTGCCTTTCTAATATAAATCAATTGATGGAGGATTATATAATGGAAATTTTAGACTGTGCAGATGACCTGTCTGCTGAAAAATGGAGGGTAAAATAGAAGGGAGGAAATTCCTAAACAACATTATTGGTAGATGAAAAACTACTCTTACAGTCAGTTTTCCGAAGATAAATACACAAACGAGTCACAGTGAGGCAACAGCCTATAACAGTAACTACACCTGATCTCAGCCAAATCTGAGAAATAATTTCCTGCTTACAGCCAAGAGGAAATAAAAATCCCCCAAATGATACCAGCCAAAAAAGGGTATAATGCAGTCTCATACATTGTAGAATCCAAAGAATAATATTTAAATACAATGCTATCATCCTATTTATAGGAAAGTATAATTTCTAAAATTCATTAGAATGTTATGAATTTCAATACATTGAAAATCAGTTTGAATTTAAACTACAAACTAATTCTCAATACAAAGATAAAACTTAAAGAGGAAAAACAAATCCTACAGAATCCTCCCAGAATTAATATTGGATTTCTCCAAGTTCAAATTACAATAATACCACCATCAAGTGAGTCCTCAATTAACCTCGTCTGGCATGCCAAGCAGAATATTTTAAGGGTTGTGAAGCATGCAAATAGAAACTTCAGTTGAAGACCAACTTCATACTTTGGACAGCCTGTGAGAATAATGTGAAAAATTACGTAACCAGCCCAGTGCTTCAACAAACACCCACAGATGATGGAGAGGAGGCTGACAAAATTGAGGATCAGCATCCTAATTCCTTTCTCAGGTAGAGCCTAGAAAGATTAACTTGTTCACACGGGGGAGCAGGGGCTCCCTTAGCATCCACTCTGAGCTTGGTTTCTGCATGTTCAGGTGGCCTGTGTTCACACAGCACAAAACTTACCGTGAATTAACTCCTGAGATAAAATATATTCTGTGCTCCTTTTGAAACTGTAGTAGATTCAGAGTGCGTTAACTGGAAGCGTACCAGTATTCCTTGGGTGCAGCTGAACCACACGCTCTCCTGGAGAGCCGCCAAGCCCTCTTGCAGGGGACAGCCCTGCGCCCCCACTCCTGCTCTTGCCTCTCACCGTCAGGTGTTGCCACCCGGTTAAACGCTGGCATGCAGCTGGGGCCAGCCCTTTGCTGGTGGCAAACACAACCCGGAGGTCGTACTGCCGAGACACCCCAATTCGAACCGCCACGCTCTGCCGTAAAAGCGTTGCCTGCCTGGAGCGGAACAGACATCCTAGAAGGGGAAAGGTGACGGTTCTGGCTGCTGTGCGATGAAATGGGGCAGCAGAGATATCTCTTCAGGTGGCTGATTTGCCGAGGGGTCAGAGCTGGGATTTTCTGCTGTTGTGGACTGAAATGAAGAGCCAGCATGAACCTTTTTACACTGCTGGTGTAAACCCTCTCAGCACTTTGCATAGGCAGCTTGTTAGTACCAAGAAAGTGATCTGGGCTTGTGATTATTTTTTTTTTTGCTTGACTTTTCTGACTTTTACCTTTTCTTTTGCTTCCATTAGATACGTACCAGTATTATATATTTTGATACACCACCAGGACCTGTTTCTTCCATGTATCTGCTGGAGACTTGTAGCTGTTTGAATTTTTAACCTTTCCTCATGTGCTGAATGCAGTGACTGTGGCAGAGAAAAAGCTACTCAGACTCACTGCCTGTTGCGTACATTTAAAACTCCGTGCTTCCCATCTGACTGTCAAATAGGTATTTGTATGTATTTGCACAAGCCCTATTTTATTTCCTGCATGCCGATAACCCTTTTCCCTAGACGTTCAGAAGGGTAACTATTTTCCCTGTTGAACCCTAGAAATACTAGTTAAAAAAAAGTTGTGAGAATGTAGTAGTTCACTGCATCTCAGTTATCCATTCCTAACCATTCTCCCTTTCCATTCTGCCATCTGACACATACATTTTCTCCTTCCACTCTTCTTTGGCTCCTGCCAGCAGGAAAGCTCCTCTTCCTATAGCACTCTCAAAATGGTGACTGCTGGCTCCTGCCTTTTGATGAAAAAAAAAAAGACAAACACTGTCCCCCTACCCCCCAAAAAACCCTATTAATAGAAGTGTACTTACTGTCCACAGTGCAAACTAAGAATAGTGTTAAGTACTATATCCTAATTAACAGGGTACAGTAATGCTCTCATTTTAATCAATGGGTTTTGAAGTTCCAGCTTTCATGGTATGTAATGAAGTACATTTCCAAGTGCTGTATCATAGAGCTCTATAGGCATATTCTATAGACATTTTCTTCCCCAACTACAAAGGGCAGAATTTCTGTAGCAGGAACGTATATTTGAGGCTTTTTCCCAGGATAAAACTTAGCAGTGCAGCTGTAAATCAGCTCTGCATAAGAAATGCATAGACTTAGTTAGTGGTGAGGCAGGAGGCTGTGGATGTCGTTAACTCCTGATGTACCGGACAGTTTCAAAGCACCGTTGCTGCATCTGTGTAGTTTGTGCCTATCCTCAAGAGGTGTGACATGAACCTTATCGTACAGCAAATCCAAGATGGGAAGCAGCAGGAAAAGAAGTTATGGCAACATGAGGTTTAAAGGCTGCAAGCTTTTCCCTCTGTCTTTTTGTGGACTAATCATTTCAAACTGCTGCACACTTACGGCCCTTGCTATTTCTTTCTTAGCTTCAACTTGGCTGGTTTTGTTCAGAAATGAGGTTTGTACAAGCAAGCTTTCCATGTACCTGTGCGTCTGTCTTCCCTTTCAATAACTTTGGAACTTACAGGAGCGTTTCAGCCACATTTGACAAAGAACATCAGGTTTCAAATATGTGGTGCTCCAAGAAACTTTGGGAAAAATGCAGGGCTGGGTGGAAGACAGAAAGGTGCTGAAGGGCAGGCAGGTATGGATCAGCCCACAGCCTTTCTGTGTGGCTCTCCCAGCAGCCAAGGGCCATGGCTGGCTGGGCAGGCTCCTCATGCATAGCTCTGAACCACCGATGGCATACGGTGCTTCTTGCATACTACATGTACGTAGAGGAGAGGGCTCATTGCAGTCAGGAATATTGGAGACACAGAGGGGAACTAAGAATATGGTATGTAAGGGAGCTAGGGAAGATGGAGGGATATTGCTGTGATGTGGTGTGTGTGGGAGGGGTAATTGTAGGACAAGGTATGGGTTTATTGCAGATGGGAGGGTTACGAGGTGAAGGGATGTAGGGCACAGATCTGTGGGAAACATAACTTCATTTCTACGCCTGGATATGGAACAACATGTTGGTTGCAACGTGTGTAATTTTGCACAGTTTCTTGAAATAGTAGTTAAATAGTTATATCTTCTTGTATTTTGCAAAAATAAAGATTTGCTTTATTCATCTGAGATATGTTTTTTTATGAGGCTCATAATACTAGCTACATAAAAGAAAAGTACATTTCTCATACTTAAGATTTTTTCATGGTTCAGTAGGCTAAGTTTAAAATATAATGAAATAACAGTGGGAACATAACCACACCACGCACACAGTGAAAGCAGTGTTTCCCCACTTTAAAAGGTCTTTGTTCAATACCCCTTTACATTCACTAAACAGTCTGTGAACTCCTTTAGAACTTCATGAAATACACCAGAAAATGCTACACACAAAAAAAGGAGGAAATCATATAGCCCCTAAACTCTGAATTTTAAACCATCACTGTTTATCCTCCATATAGAACACAAAAGTCTTCTCTGATTAAGCGTCCAGGGCAAATTGATTTTAGGGAGGGAGTTTCTCTTAATTTCTCTGTTCTATTAGCTGTACAAATTGTAGCACGCAATTATGTGAGAAGACCAGGTACTGCCCAGCAGCTGGCAGCCTACTTACAGCACAGTGTCATCTGCCCTCATTTTCCAAAACCTTCTCTCATCCTTCAGTAGCTTAGGTGATTGTTAAATTGCCCTTTCTTGTAATTTTTATTATTTAGAAAAAAGGCAGGAGAGAGTTAGCAGGGTCTCCCAGGTTAAAAGCTCTGTCATCCCTATTAATGTGATCAAGGTGGTGGGAACAGCGCTATCTGTTTCACTAAAGACAATAGGTATGGCTTGCCAGCAAGTAATGCATCTTGGGCTGTTGCTAATCATGCTACAGTGATATTGATAAAGTTGCCATAATAACGTACAAGGCCAAAAGTGTTACAGAAGCTGGTCTGACTCTGGGGTCTGATTACAAACCTGAGGCCAGCAGATGGCAAGATGTCGAATCCATCTCCTCCTCCAAACCTGATACATATTGGTAAAGACCAGCAATGCAACACTGTGCACTTTTTATTCAAAGTAGTTTGAAAAGGTGTCAAAAGGGACAGATCTAGGAATGAGTATGTGTGAATTTGGTCCCAGAATTGCAGTTGCCGAGAGGTAAGGTTCACAGCACACCAAAAGAAAAAAAAATCACGATGCTTATTGCCTACACACACAAAAAAGAGAACAGAGTGTGTAGGGAGGAGGAGGAAAACTCACCGAGACAGAAATAGTGCAGTACTGAATATGCAACTGCTGAAGGGTCATACTTTTGTGCAAACCAAACAGTCACGTAGGCAGGCCTGGGAGAAGCTATTTCTGCTGAAGTTCAAAGTCAACTGTCCATTTCACACCATCATTCCCTTGCTCTTCCTTATACCAGTTTGCACAGTGACTTCTCCCCATATTCTGTACTTGTAACCGTTTGCTGTTTGATATCACCTACTCACTAGAAATAATAATAACTAGAATACATAGATTAAAAAAAAGCAAAACTCTTAAACCTGCACATTTAAATTAGGTTGAGAAGTATTCAAGATAAGCTAAAAGAAAATTGGATGAAAGCCAAGCTCTGCCCAAGAGATTGCCTCGACATGCTAGAGAAAGGAGAGCCAACTCACCTACCCAAATGAGGAATCAGCTGTTATGCAGTGGCCAATATCACAAAATGTCTTTTTTCTGTCTACTTGTTAGGAAAATCCTCGCCACATCCCACTGGGCACAGATGTAATCAGAGAAGTTTTAATCTTTTCTTGTAAGCCAGTCTCCTCAGCAATCATTAGCGTTGCATTTCTTTGAATTCCCTTCCAACTGCTCTGCAACATTATGGTAAGAGGTTGTCCAGCCACGCACGCTGTCTTCTAAGGGCAAGCTCCCTTCCGCGTCAGAGGGACCCAAGGGCATTCTGTAGGAAACATTAAGCATCTTGCAGGATCAACCAAGATTTTCTGTTTCACCATTCTCAAACAGAATGGGATTATTTTTCCTACCTGAATAGAGGTGTGATGGTTCTTCATCTGCAGACTGAAAAAATGAAAAGAAAATAAAATTTTAAAATGTCTCTTTTGCTGTGATACTGCATTGCAGTTTCACATCTAATTTTCTGCCAATATTATCCACTCAGTCTCTTTCAACACTGCTGTTTTCCAAATTTTTCCTCCCAATGAATCTGTATGTTTGATTAATGTTTTCCCAGATGTCTGAACCTGGGGGAAAAAAAAAGCACTTTCAGTCTCATTTTGTTAAGTGCTAGGAATCTCTTTGATGATCCATAACTAATTTTACTGTACTTGTCACAAAGCAGATGTGTGGCAATAGTCCCCTAAGCATGCTGCATTCAATCATTACAAACTCCAGAATCCTCCTTTCTTTCTCCACCCCTATTTTGTGTTTATTTTTCATTAGTAATTAACCTTCACAGTTTATCATATTCTCTTTCAGTGATTTAATGAACACATTTGACTCATAAGTAAGTTATACAGTTGCTCCAATCACATTTTATCCCTCTCTTTTCAGTTTCACCCCTTTGTAGAATATCAGATTAGGATGCAGTTTCAGGAATATAACAAGTCTTCATTTTGGCTATCTTATTTCAATCACTTAGTGCATTAACTCTCCTTATTTCTAATTTACCTGAAAGATTTTTGCATTCCAAAGATTGAGAGTCTTTAAATATTAAGAAGAGGAACTATTAAAATGAAAGAATGTAAATAATTCCTACTTAAAGAAGGTGTACTCTGTTATCTCTAACTCAACATTCATAATTTGCAATAGCTTTAAAGCTCACCTTTGTTTCAGCCTTCTCTCCCAGAAAGGTAGAAATTGCCTCTGAATTGTCCCTCTAATTTCTCATAACCTTCAGCTATTACAAAAAGAGAGATGTGACTGGTGCTATTGAATCTGACAATGGGAGGAATTCATAGAACTATCTAAAAAGAAACAACCCTTTTGTGACTGTACAGAAAATGCAACTATTTAGAATTATAGAGTAGCTGAGGCTGGAAGCAATCTGGAAATCATCTAGTCCAACTCCTCTGCTCAAAGCAGTGTCACCTACAGCAGGTTGCTCAGGGCCATGCCCAGTCAGGGTTTGAATATCTCCGATGATGGAAAATTAACAGCCTCTCTGGGCAACCTGTGCCAGTGTTCAATCACTCTCACAGCAAAAAAAATATTTCATTTTTTATTTTTGTTTAAAAATAATTTTTTATATTTCAATTTGTGCCCATTTACTATTTTTGAAAGTCGCATTTCATTACACTGACAAGACAGGTTTCTTGCCAGGGTATTTTCTACAGGAAAAATAAATCAGCTACAAATGTGCATCTGTTTTTCTGCAGAAGTTGTCAAAGTGCAATTGTAATACCAACCTAGATATTTGTGCTACTAGACGTATCGAAGTCCTTATGAAACAAAAGTAGTATCTTATTCACTGTAATACATATGACAAAAACACTGGCTATATACAGAAGTAAAGGAATTATTTGCCAGTGAATGTTGGAATGGAAGCCATAGAATAATTTTTCTCATTGCAATATCAGTAGGTATTAAGCCAGAAATTATGGTATTGTTCCTGTCCCTTCCTCTAAAATTATAGGAGGCTTAGCTTGTTTGGTTTTTACTATTAGATTCCATTTTAGTGTATGTGAGAGGTGTGCATGTGCATGTGTGTGGTTGCATGCACATTAGGTCTCTGAGGAAAACATTAAGTGCAAACTTGGATTACTTTTTTGTTTGAATCTCAAAACTGGATGTTGGAGAATCTATCAGGATTCTGTGGTATAGCGTTTGAGCAGGAGCATCATAGTGACTATCGAAAATACTATCTGAGTGACACTCAAACAATTGCAAAACTAAAACTTAATGAACTTGAGTGCTGTCACAGCCGTTGCTTCTTGTCCCTTCCTCAGAAAGTCCTTAGTGCCCTGCTGGCCACTTACATATAACTTCTATTAAACTGATTTATTTAAAGGGGGGGGGTGTCTCTTTCCTTTAAGGGAGTTGAAATACAGAATACTGACCATCTGTCTGACGAAGTGAATTGAACCTGAATTTTTATCAAGAGTCATTCTGCTGAACTTCTGCAGATGGATTGCATTGTGCAGATGCTTTGCAATAAATGCCCAGAGATCCTACCTGGTCAGTACCAGGTAAAGTTGTTTTTCTGTTTAAGGTCCACATGAGCTGACAACTCAGTGGCCTCCCTGGGACTGAATACTAATGATACTTGTTTTCATTGTCTAAAAATTTTTCCTTACTATGGCTTGTAAAGCTACGTCTAACCTGGGGAGCACTGCAGTGTTTCTAGCTCTTGGGTCCGACTAGTCATAGCCCCATATTTGGGTAATCCAACAGCCCCATCCTCTACACAGCAATACCTTGTAGGAACGGAGCCAAGAAGCACTGGCTATGTTCCCCCATCTGGATGACAGGGCAGGAGCTGGACTTTTTGAAGTATGCTATCATGCATACTTGTTACTCAGCCCAGACATGGCAAATAACTGGAAATGAGTAATTGGTGTAATGGGAGATTTAATTTTGGCAAACAAAATTGGTGCTCTGACAGGCACCAAGGTATCAGCTTCAGTTTGGAGGTTTGTCAGGTGCAGGATGAAATTCCTCTTCCAAACAGGAAAGGTAGGCCTGCAAAGATGCGAGTGGCTAGCTAAAAGCTACTACCTTTTGCCAGAAAGAGACTTGAATTTTAGGTCTCTCAAATCACAGAGAAGTTCCTTGACTTGGCTATTTGTAACTGTGCTTGTTCTTATTTCTGCCCTGGTTAATACCCTTTACCCTCCTGATGTAAAATGGAATTTTTCATGATATCTCAGGAACTACGGTCCAGGATGCAAAAAACCCTGTTTCCTGCACAGTTGTACTCTGAATATTTTTGACAAAACCACTTGAGAGTACATGTTAGAAAGGGAAAGTGTTAACACTTTTGGATATTTTTCTTCTCTTCTTTTTTTAACAGTGAATTTGACAGTGGGTGAAAGTGGTGACTTAGACATTGTCACAATTTTGAAACTCATCAGGCTGGAAGGGTGCTCTGCTGTGTGCTCTGGGAGAAGGGAATGGCATGAAGGAGGGAAGAGGAGAGAACAAGGTGTCGTTTCTTGGATTAGAGCTTTTGTAAGCTTCCAGAAGAGAAGAAATTCAGATGTTCAGCTGCAGCAGTTGGTGGTGAGGGAAGAGCCCTGGCTCAGTTCCCCGTTGGGCGCAGGGAGCAGTTTCCCTCCATCTATTAGGAGCTTCTGATTAGATGAGGTAGGTTAAATCTTTTTTCCCTCTGCTCCCCCTTCCCAATGGTTGTGAAATCACTTATTTGTGTTGCTGGGAGCAAAGAGAAGAGAAATGATACCACAAAGTCAGTGCAGGGCTTTTTATGCTCTTTGCAGGCTGCAGAGGCTGGAAGGAGGTGATTAGAGTGGCTGAAGATTGATGGAAGTGATAAGATGGGTGAAAGGGTACTGAAGGGAGCAAGGAGTGATGCCTTTACTTAATGGGGTATCTTAAGTTTCTCTGTAAGGCTGCCTTGTTTGCAATCTGTTTATTACTTGCTTTTACCTTATAAAAAATAGTGGTGGCTTATTGTACATTTTCTAAAATTGTTTTCAGAAAGGACAAATTCATATCTGCAAGTGTGTGAATTGGTACAGGGAAAGAGGAGTTACTACACACTTTCCATGTGCCGGTATGGCTTGTCTTGAGGCCATGCTGAAGTAAAATCAACTGCATCATGTTATAGTGATGTTTTCTACCTATAGGCACTTCTTAGCTGACTGCCAGAGTGATTAATCTGAGATTGTACAGGAAATAGAGGCCAGTACAAGCTCTTCAGGCAGCAACTCACTGGCATCAAGCTCTGGCAGGTTTTAGAGCAAAAAAAGAGACACATAACTACAAAAAAAAATAGAGACCTTGGGAAAAGCCTTCCAGCAACCCCCAAATATATATAGGCACACAGACCAAATCTGAAAGAAAAGAAAAAGAATAAAAAGAATAAAAAGAATATTAATTCTGAAAGAGAAGAGGAAACTTTCTTCCCTCCTCTTCCGGCCTCTTCCCTCTCTTCGCTCTTTGCCTTCTGTGACTAATCTCCTTGGATTCCTTACCTCTCCTGCTGTGATATTGATCTGTCTCCTGTGAGGGCATTAAATTGCATAACACACCAGTACGACAGGTTGCTCTATTTGTGTAGCAGCCCCCTGTTAATTCTTCAATAGCTGGCTGGCCTGGCGCAAAGTAGTAAAAAAAGACAGCCACAAGCATCCCATAGCCCAGGGCAGCATCATTTCACTGGGTGTTGCCTCGCTGCCTCCCTGCAGTTTGCATTGCTGAGTCTGCCTGCTTTATCCAGGTATTATCACAGGAGCGGAAATGACAGCAGCCTCTTTTCTGTAAGTGCAAAAATGAATTTTGTGATGTGGATTCTACATCAACCACTAAACCAGCAGCTTTCCCTTTGGGGGTTGAACAGAAGATTAGGCTGAGATTGATTATACAAGGCCCAGTTAAAGGCGGTCATGTTTGCTAAATTCAAATTTTTAAGGTTATTACAGAAAGTCACAAGTTTGCTTAACCAGAAATCAAAAGGTCCATTTTTTTCCTGTCTTGGTAAGTGGAAAGAGGCACTTCTCCAATGCCAAACACTGTTTTCATAGAATCATAGAACCACAGAATGGTTTGGGCAGGCATGGACCTTAAAGATCATGTCATTTCACCCGCCCTGCCATGGGCAGGGACATCTTCCACTAGACCAGGTTGCTCAAAGCCCCATCCCACCTGGCCTTGAACACTTCCAGGGAGGGGGCATCCACAGCCTCTCTGGGCAACCTGTTCCAGTGTCTCGCCACCCTCACAGTGAAGAATTTCTTCCTAATATCTAATCTAAATCTATCCTCTTTCAGTTTAAAACCATTACCCCTCATCCTATCACTACACTCCCTGATAAGGAGTCCCTCCCCATCTTTTCTGTAGGCCCCTTTTAAGTACTGCAAGGCCACTATAAGGTCTCATAAGGTTTTCATAGTTAAACACTCCTCTCTGCCCAGGACAGGAAAAGCAAGATGGCCTAGAAATCTCCCATGAAACATTTTTCAAACATGCTCATTTATAACCCAAACTAGCGAATTTACATCTCAATTTACATATATTCCACAGTACTTTATTCCATTGGTTAGACATCAGTACATTTACATTTCCATCACTTCCACATTAACAGCAGTGGTAGGTCACAGTGACCTTACAAGTATCTTGTCAAAGTCTTTTGTGTCAAAACAGCCCAACCTCAGAAATGCACTATCAAAACATCCCCATCATCCAATGTCAAAACAGCTTCATCACAGAGTCTAAACACATTCAGATCCAACAAATTAACATATCAAGGCTTTATTGCTTTAATATCCAAGTAAAAACCAAAAACCTAATGTCTCCCCTGTGAAAAGAAAATTGTTCTTACTCCCATTTCCGATTGCTAATTAATGAGGTTCCTATCTACCAGCGTGTCTCAGGAATGATTTTTTTTCTGACAGTGCCACTACAGTGACCGACATTTTCATATAGTCAATCTTGCAAAAGTGGCTCGAAGATGCTTCTGGGGACTTAGCCTCAGTGATGGTCAAGTCAGTAAAATTCCTGGCTAGATACAAGACTATTCAGCAAAGTGAACAGCCAACTGAAAAATTTTGTAAACAAAACCAATACACAGTTCTGGACCATCCCCCATTGCATTTTAGTTACCTCTTTGTTCAATCCCCAGGCCAAACCTATCTTAGTGCTTGGCTTAACTTCAAGTGACTTAATGAATGGGGAAAGGGGAAGCACACACTATACTTTTTTTTTTTTTTAAAATTTAAAGGAAGTAAGATAAATAATCCCTGAAGATGAAATCTAACTGTTTATAAATCACAGACTCAATGGTTCCCTTGCCCTCCTGCCCATCTGCATACAAGGCAGAAAAAGTACCTAACTCTTATGCATAACTGCACAGTTTCACACCAGTGCAACTGACTCCATGTGAATCCCATAATTTGAGTTGTAATGCTTCTCTAACTCTGCTTTGTGAGTAGGGTGTTTATAAGGGAGGTTTTCAGGGACAGATCCCATCACAGGACAGTGTACTTGAATGTAAATGTACATGACATCCAAATATAAAGGCAGTCAGGACAGCATTGTTTAGTGTATTCTTGAATAAGGACATGCATAAACCATCATCTGAAAATGCAGTAATACAGTAAACTAGTCTGGAATGTCAGCACTGCAAATATTCATGTTCAGGCAACACAATTTCAGGCAATGACTTTCTTAATAGGTAAAACTTTCAAATATAGAATACATAAATATAAATCAGCCTGTTACAGTCTTTCGATTTTTTTTTAAAGAATATTAGCTAACAACCAAAGCAATTAAATTTACAAGCAAGAAGAAAGTCATAGGCAATCTGCTCTTTACTGACCTTGTAGTAAAGACGCTGTATCACACCCATTTGCACTAGGGCAGGATCTGTTGCATTTTGCTCTGTTTCCCATGAGTCATTTCTGTGGCAGCACAGGGTGATACCATGAATTCAGATTGATTATATCAAGGCGGAACAAATCAGAAGCAGCAGTTGCAAATTTGTAGAAACAGACCTGACTAGTGTATTACTGTTATCCCCAAGAAAAGCAAATGGTGACATGACCATATACCTTGATCTTGTATAAATACTTTCTATTTAATTTTTCAGAATTGGTTCACTCTTAAAGTAATTCTTTTAAAATTCATGATTTTTTTTCTTAAAAGATGTACAGCAGCTCCCATGTAAGCTCTCTCCTTAAAAATTGTGTCTCAGTACAGGAGATATTCCCTCTATTTTAAATGAGAAGACTGTTGCAGAATTCATGAACTTCTTAAGTGTGACTGATGTGAAGAGACAGAAAAACAATTCACTCTGATATAATTGTGGCCTTTAGTTTACACTTAACTATGCTTTAAAGGCTCATTACATTTATTCATACTTTCCTTTCATTTCTAAAAAGTAAGATACTGATTTCCAATCTGTAGTCTGAGAACTAATCTCAGGATTTCAATGACCAGCTTCACAGTAGTAAAGTCTCTTAATGTTAGCGCTTCTTATTTTCATCTGCTTCTCCAAGTTCTTCACCGAAAACAAGATGTAGAAAACCAATTTAAAGTCAAGGGGGGAAGTACTTTAGATCTCTCTGGCAGAAACTGCTGCTGCCTGAGAGCTGGAAAGGAAATAGGAGCTGTTTTCATAGGTTGATGTGACCTAGGGGAATTAGATGAAGTGACACACACACGTGAAACA
Organism: Aviceda cuculoides; assembly: GCA_035590195.1. Classification (NCBI taxonomy): domain Eukaryota; kingdom Metazoa; phylum Chordata; class Aves; order Accipitriformes; family Accipitridae; genus Aviceda; species Aviceda cuculoides. The sequence continues at coordinate 17,160,019 of JAVJGG010000031.1, forward strand.
AAAATACATGGAGAAGAGCACCATGGGGTGCTACAGTTACGGAAGAGAATAGAAAAAAAGAAGTGAAGTGGTAGGGTGAAGAGTCAGAAGAGAGACATATGTATGAAGGAATAAAAAGACCTCATGGAATGGAAAGTGGAGCAATTTGTTTCTACATAACTTTGATTCCACTTGATTTCTGCCATCCAAAGCAGCAAGAATGGCTGGAGGACCTGAGCAGGCTTGACACAAAGGACGAGAGGAGGGGCTGCTACTGCTGTAGGGCTGCATCTGTGGAGGGACTTCCAATGAAGGCAGCTGAAATAGCTGCTGATGGTGAAACGGTAAAAAGCTGCTGGTACTGTGGGACGTCCCAGAGGAGTATTGAGAGAAAGGCTGCCTCAACTGGACAAACCCTCAGTTATTAACAGATCCAACAGAACAAGAATATTAGGGACGGTAGAGGAAGAAACCTACTTAAAATTTACTTGATCACCTAAATTCTCTGAAATTTGCAGTAGGAGTGCCAGTACCCCTCTATGGCTGCAGCCCTTGGGCCTAAGGTTTCAGCACTGTAGGAGGAGTCATTCTGTGACAGCTCTGAGATTCCTGTAGAAACACCAGCCTCACAGCGGTGTGCCAGAGCAGAGAATCAGCCCTTGACATAAGAAACCTTCTTGGCAGCAAGGAGCCTGGCAAATTGAAGAGACATTTCCAGTGTTCTTGTAATTTGTGGTATGAATGACTTCTACCAGAATTTATTCCAAACAGTTGAGGGGCTCTACACACAGGGCACCTGTGTGTCGCTCAGCACGTATATCAATGCTGGCATAAAACACCTTAAGATTCACTTTCCAACTAGAGGTCAGCTGCCTAATTGGAGCCTGATAATCACCATGGCCAAGAAAGTGGGAAATTACTTTCAGAATAAATGAGCTTTCAAGATCCAGTTTAGATATGTTGTTGCAAATTACAATCACTCCCTGATTCAATCATTAAACTGATAACATATCTGAGAAACCTAGTGTCATCTTTCCGACCAGTTCCTATGGATTGCCAAGAAAATAAAGCAGCAGGCAAAAACTTCTCAGTAATACAATCCTGTATCAAAGATTTCTCTTCCATGGGAAATAATTCCAGTGGAATACAAAGATGGGCAGCATTTCAGCTGACTAGCCTTATGGTAGTAAAATACAGTCCTCTTGTTCAAAAGTGTGGGGGTCACACTTTGTGTAGTGTTCTTATACGACAGTGGAACTCAGTTTGAAGCAGTAGTAACCTTACATTATTTCCACTCAGCAGTCCTGAGCAGAGGGAACTGTGCCTGTGTGTGCCACTCTGAGAGCTAGCTGCACCGCCACCTCCTTACAGAGCCAGATTGTCCCAAAATACTGGCAATGGCAGTGGGGCACAGATATAAACAGGTTGACTGAAGTAATGAGAAGGAAAAAAAACCCCACAAAAACTTAAATACAGAACATGTTTCAGTAACATTCAGCCACCATAGCTTTTGCAGGCAATTTCTCTTTTAGTTCAACATTTTAGCTTAACCTGCTTAAGTCTTCAGAGGCTGCACTGACAAACAAAAAGTCTAATTACCATGTTTAGTTTGCTCTTTTTAGCATGCTCTGCAAGCCTTGCCATTATTTCACTGTGAAAAGAAGTTGAGGCTTTTTTTTTTCTTTTAGCAAATTCTTTACTACTATTCTTGTTAAAGTAACACTGCACCAGACATTCCTTTGACTGTTTGGTTATGTTAAAATTGCTGTTAACGCTGTTCTCCTTTGAAACTTCTTTTTATGGGTTTACTTTCATACACCTGGTGGAGAACTTATTTTTTTTGTTTGTTTGTTTACTATCACACACAAGAAAAGCATACATAAATCAAATGCTTTGTCCCTCAGGCTTCACTTGTCTTGTCTTTCTTTATGCTGTATCAAAAATTTCAATAAAACCTGTTAAATAATAATCCTATAAAGACATGAAAGTGGAATGTGGCACACTGACAAATCGCTGGGGGTTGGATATACAAATAATCTTTTTGAAAAAGAGGTGAATTCTCATTATAGTTAATTTTTTCCTTCTTTATTTCTTTTTCTAACCTGAAGTTTAAATAGTTTTTATTTACAGAATCATATACTTGTGAAACAAAGTCTTTTGCACCACAGCAAAGGTGGATAAAATTTGTAAGGGATATAAAAACACTAGTTGTATCTAACATGTCCTTGGTTTTGATCTGATTTCAGTAATAATTTCTTCTTATTGTTACAAAAGAAATATCTTGATGAACACTGATGCTTGCACTGGCAGCAAACAAAGATCATCACAAGACAGATGTCTTACTACAAAAAATGGAGAAAAAGATGATCTAATTTTATATTATTGCAGGTTGCACATCAGTGGGGTATGGAATTCCAGTATGCAAAATATTGTTCATGGAGAAAGGTATGATAAAGAGTTTTGTAAAGGGAAGAAAAAAGAAAAGAAAAAATCCTAAACTTTTAAAGATATGAAATGAGAGAGGTGGGAAATAAGAAGCACTGAAATAACTTTGCATTTTCTTCTGTGAAATCAAAAGACCAAAAGCCTAATCATGTTGTCAGGCACTAACCAGTCTAGTGCAACAGGGGAAAAGCTGAGATGAGAATGGAAATTCTAACAATGGCACAAGGTCTTACAATGTTATGAATCCTTTCAATTCATCCAACTTTCACCTGACTCGGTCCTCTCTAGTATCTCTACCTTTGTGGGTGTTTTGTGTGTGTGCATGGCTTTATCTCGTCCTGAACATTTCTGCCTGAAATACAACATAGTTTTTCTACTCTTGTTGTCTCCTCCATCCACTGCATATTTCATGGCTGTACAGTCCCAAACCAATTCAGTTTCAATTTTCATGCAGCACTGTGGCAATGACAGCATATGACCCAAGAATCACAGAGCAGATATGACAATAGTGACGCTACCGTCATCACATCATTTGAGTAATAGTAATAAACCTTGCAGAGGCACAGCAGACATAATAGGCTGTTTTCTGTGGTATTAAAACCACACACAGTTGATCACCTATTTCCTCTTTGTCTCCATGGTCAGAGATTCAGAACTGACGCAAAGGCATTAAACCCTATACTGGAAATTATGGGAACAATGGCTTCTTTTCAGTTCAGCCATGCCTTTCATCAAAACACTTATATTTGCCTCATTGTAAAAGGTTATTACAAGCCACCACATCATTCACTGTCATGCTACACACTTCGAGAAAGGGACAGGGATATCCAACCAAAAAAAGAAGATTTGCATAAAAATATGTTGCAATAAATATATAAACAAGTCAAATGCAATGAGAAACTTCCAATGGAAGTCAAAACACTGAGTAATCGGTATCCATGGCTAAAAAGTTCTTGCAAAGTTTCACTCAGATATTTGCAATGAATTTTCACTGCTTTATGTATATTTCTTTTTTTCTTCTCAATAACAGGCAGATGATGCCTTGTTTCTTTGTTTGTTTTTAAACTAGTAGGGATGTCTGCAGATAAAATAACTCCCAAGTCCTCTCTAAACCGTTTGGCATGGTTATTTATTGATTTGCTGATTTGGATGTTTGTGCTTGGAGCGCTTGATTGGTCATCCAGTTGTCATCAACAATACAGTATGAATAAGAAATGTCAAATTCTCAGAAAGACTCGTATGCATGTGTATATATTTTTAAATGGCTGAAGTCTTATTTGAAAGCATTCAGCTTCAAAGATCCACTTACCATTCAATGGTTGCATTCATATGAGCACAGTTTCAAGCAAAAGAGTTCATTCCTTATTTTGATGTAGGATCAGTCCTGCTGTTTCATCTAAACCTTATCCCTTGCCATGTAATAAAGCTGACAGAATGACTAAAAAGACTTTAGTGCTAACAAACTTTTTCTGTTCCCCCTTTTAACTTTCCAGAAACCATCTGGCAAGTGTCACTGGTATTTATTTAAAAGTGGAAGAGATCAAGCACATATAGGATATTTAAAAATAACAAGCTGTTAGGAAAAAAAAAACCCAAACCACAAACACAAGTTGTATTTACAGCACTGCTAAAGAACAGGGATTCAGTTGGGGTGACCCCGTGCTGTTTGCAAACACTTTTACTCTGTGACCTATGAGATCTGGCCTCAACGGAGAGCAAGAAATCATGCTTCTGTGAACCCTTTCACCCTCTGCATTTGAGAAATGGATAATTACATGTTAAAGAGACCAACAAATAAAACCAATAATGAGAATGCTCCCTAGATCTTGCCCTCTTCTCCCTCATCTCCCAGCCTGGACCCAGCAGAAGCACTTGCGCATGATGTGCTCCTGCCACCCTGGCTGCTGTGGCCGCAGCCCTGGCTTTGCTTGCAGTGATCCCACCAGCTCAGTCAGAGAGCAGCCCCCAGTAGTGACAGGGGCCCTCTGAAAAGGTCTTTCCCTTGGAAAGGAGACACAAAAGTCAGGAGGCACAGCAGTGCTCTCAGCTGTAGAGAGCAGCGTGACATGCCTCCTCACTAAGGTCGAGTGCTTGATCCTTGTTCTCAGGAGACTGGAGCTCAGAGGAGAGTTTTTGAGAGTTTGAAGGTGTTTTAAACTGTCCCGTTAGACCAAGATAGTGAAATGGAAAAGAGGCAATGTTTGTCACATCAGTCGTGCATTACATCTGCTAGATAGTTGTAAGCTCAATGAAATGCAGTGCATCCATCTAAAGCTTTGATGGCAAACTTCCTTCGTATTCACCTAGGAAAATGGGGGAAAAAAGCTTCAAAATGTGACTGATAAACTGCAAGGAGAAATTTCCTTCCCAGCACAAAGTATGGTGATGGTGACATATATGAAAGGAATTAATCCTTATTTCACCTCATCACTGGAGACCAGTGGGTGACTTTGGGAGCATTTGCTTTACTGCCTTCTAGGTTGTTTCTAGCTGTGCAGGCAGAAAATACAAAGGCAGATCGTTTTAACAGAAGGCAAACATAACATCAATTGTAATGTTACCTGTGATCTTAGGTATTACTTTCAAACAGGAAGGTTGATGTTCAGGAGCTAATGGGTCCAAGCAACTGCCCTTTAAAAGGGAAGGGAGGATATTCCAGCTGCTGGCTCTTTGTGTCTGGCTGGCGGAGCAATTTCTCAGGCCTCATTTTTCTACACTTTAAACTGTTTGAAAACAGAATATAAATTGTGGCTTCTGTGAAGTTAACAGAAGTTTTGTCGTTGACTTCAGTGGGGCCAAGATTTCATAAATATGTGGTTTTTTTCTGTTGACTAAAGTGTTATTGTTGCTTTCAATATGGCACCTTAAGGTTGATGCCTGCATCCCATAAGATTAAATGGGCCTCTGCACTGTACAGAGTATAACTTCTCATCGCTAGCCATACTGTCTGCTCTCTCTTACATCAATGATAATGCTATAGCAAGTTATTTTGCCTGGAATACAAATGCACTCAACATGGCAGGATCTTATGAGAGAGGGAATGTGTTTTATTGGGCAAACTGCCATAGCTGAAAAGTGATCAGGTTTTGAAGTGCACAGGCTCTTCTTCTGCTCTGATAAAGCAGACACTTCTCATATACTTAGACAAACATCACAGCTATGTACAAAATCATAGCATGAAGGCACACACTCAGGAAGGAGGCGGTCCTATTAAGAAGTAAAAAAATCAAATCACTGCAGATCTGTTGGAAGAATAAAGTGCAAAATAAGCTTAAGATTGTGCAATAGCTTTGCAGTCAGAGAAGTCTTAGACTTAAATCTGTGAGCTGGAATTCGGTGACTATCTTAAAGAGACGCAATAGGAAAGGGAGATTAACCATTAAATTATTGGTTGCTGGGAGGAGCAGTCTGCAGATCAAAGACTTGTTGGAAAAGAACTTTTACAGTCAGAGACTGAGTCAGAGGTGAGTTGCTGCTGGCCCTAATTAGCTCCAGTCCCCCAAGAAAATTGCCCAGAGTCCTAAGGACTGAGAGGCACTTGGCAGTTGCAATCAATATGATGCAGTGGTTCTTTGATTGCTAGGCAAAAGTTCAGCGATTAAAATTTAATGGAGAATCTCAGAGCAAATTTTTTAGAAATTTTGATCATGTTAAAAAGGATGAACTAGCAATACTGTATTAAATTTAAAAAGCACGAGGATGTAGAAGTAGGCTGGAATGTATCTAAGTCAATTTTATTAAAACTACACTTACACACAATTCATTTACTTGTAAGGAATTTTGGGGGGGAAAAAGTTTTAAGAGCCACAATTTAATTACTAAGCCACAACATGAGTTAAGTGTTCACTTTGCTTTTCTCTCCTATTACTCATATTGCATGTAGAACATGAATTCATCTGGCATCAGTATCACTTCCTGGAAAGGCTCAGATTCCCAGGTGCATTTGAGTTTGTTTAGTGGACAATTTTTTACATCACCTATGCTAAGCATTAATATTGTATTTGTACATCTGTGACTACCAAAGGGTGTCCTATCTTTTGTTCCTTGTACTTCACTGGGGTCTCAATTATTTTAATGTACATTCTCAACTTTTAATAAATCAAAGAGAATTGTCTACAACCACTAAACCCAGAACAAAGTAATTTGACTTGGCAGTTTCATCACCCGTACTGCAAATTTCAGCTCCGTTTACTTCACATTTGTTTCCCCTGGAACTCTCCCATAATGGAGAATGAAAATTTTAAGGAAGCAGTAAAGTAATAACCTTATCAACAGTAAAAATTAAAATTTTCATCTGTGACACTGAATGTCATAAAAGGGTTGTAATGCCTTATAGTGTAAGTTGATTATACTGTAAAGTAATTATACTTAAAACGCTCCCTCTTTTTTACCATCCTGCTGATGGTTTTACCAACATGCTGCTGATATCTATTCTTTGCATGACAAGGCATATATAATGACAGAAATTATGGCATTTGTAACTGATAATGATGCCAGTACAAATTCAAACATGACTCTCTGCAAACTCATGCTGAAGTCCACGGTTGGATCCGTGCAAATATTTCTGCTGGAAGTCGACAGGAACTTCTTACAATATACATATCTAAAGACAGAGTTTAGCCCTGGTATCAGTAGCTGTATTGTTTTCACTATCTAGATCCTAATTAGAAGTCCTGTCTTTAGTTTCAGCCAATCTCAAAGCTGCACAGCACTTCTTATTTTAGGATGCTGTTTTCATAGTCATTTACTTTAAAGCTCCCAGGCTTTTGTCACTTAATGTGACATTTTCCACGCTGCTTGTGTCCCCTTTGGACTAATTTTGGGGGCATGTGGGGTCTTTGGGATGAAGGGGAAAGGATTTTCAGACAAATTATTTTAGCTGTTTCTAGAGACAGGATAAGGTTTTCTTACTGTTGGGCTGAGAAGCTCTAACTTTCATTTGCTCTGCAGAAATCATTTGGCAAAGTGGCAGTAGTAGCAGATGGTATGGAGTGGGATGAGAGAGACAGTCACCTTCATGTCATGGACATTTCCATGTTGTTCCCATAAAAAAGATTCATAACCAGACAAGTTTTAATATCTGAAAAATCTCAGTTTTATATGCTCAATGAGCAGTTTTTCAGGGAGACAGGAACAGAAGTGGGCAAAGAAAAGAAGACAGCAATAGAGATAGAAAGCACAATAGAAAGCACAAAAAGCCTTCAGAGGAGACAGCAGTTGTTGGACAACAGTGGAAGACAGTGGAGGAGGCTAAGAGTGTGGTACTCTAACACAACAAAGAACCACATAAGCGTATTGAGGGTGATCTAATAATTTCCCTTAAAATCTCCTTCATGGATAATGAGAACGAGGAAACCAGACAGGTGAGTCGTGGAAAGATCTACTGGGTGAACTATCTGCTGGACAGAGGCATGAGTGAGATCGTGTTTTATGGCCAAAACCATTTTGTCCTTGACTGATAAACTAAGTGATGCAGAAGCTCTCAGCATGGCAAAAGTAATAGCCCTAAACCATCACACATCTTAGAAAAAAGGAAGCTGGTTCATCTGAGTAGGAGGGAGATCTTCTCTGGTGTGCTTTACTGCCTGATGATTGTCCACAGCACGCTTGATGAATCCCCACACCTACCAACACATCTCCTCGAAGCATGAGCCCATCTTTACTCCAGACACAGGGGGACTGGGAGCTCCTGAACAGGAGCTGGGGGCCAGCTCCTATGCCTCTTTCTGGGATGTGAACTTCAATCCAGTGAGCTCTCATCAGGAGCCTACACATCTTACCTGGGTTGAACACTCTCAGGAAGGAGGTCTGACCCCTTGTGTCAAAAACGTTGGAAAGAGACTCTGAAAAGATTTTCCCAGCTTCTAAAAGCAATACAAGATCTTGGTTCTATGCTAACAAAAATCGTGATGCAGGGACCAACCTTGGCAGCTTAATAACAACTGTACAGCAGTGAAGAACTAATTATTGCCTGGGAGAATGGAGCAGCTCCTGTCAACGTCTGATCAGCTTCTCTCCAAGCTGATCAGATCTCTTGTAGCACTGAAAGCCTCTGAAAGACATAGGCAGCAATGCAATGCTTATTCTACTTCATTTCCTTCAGTACCCCAGAAGACATCTTAGGATGTTCTCACATGCACAGACACCTGTGTCTCCTAAGAAAGCTTGCTGAAGACACAGATGTAGCCAGTCACATGAGATCATAGGGCAAAGATGCTTAGTCAGGCCCAAGGTCCTCCTGTAACTCCCATTCCTGAAGTCAAAACTGGTAGTCTGTTGGCAAGAGTACCTGGTGTGCATTCATTACTGTATCATCTTGAATTACACAACATTTTGTTATTTTCCATCAGTTCTTGATGTGAGGGTTTTTTGATTACATGAGCTACTAAGATCATGCTAGAACTGGGTATCTGACTAAATCAAATAAACTGTTCTCTCTATTGTCTCTTGAACTAGAGGTTTTCCATTGTTAATTTTTGCCATTTCTTTTCTCTGTTGGGTTAATTTCCCCAAAAGCCAGTTCCTTGGAAATGTAGTTCTTTGAGGTTATTGGACTGGGACTTACCATTAGAAATATTACAGTTACAGGACTTATAAAAATATTTACCAGTATTATGACTGTCACGCAGACTCAAGCAGACTGAAAAGGCTCTGAAAGAGCCTATTTGGCTACCAAAAGCAGTTTAAATTAGGTTTTAAAAGAATTATCTGTGATTTTGTTTGTAGAAGACAGTATTAAAACCATACAATAAAAAAAAGCAACATGAAAATGACCATTTAATGTGATTTATGTGTGAAACATACATCTTTGCAATTCTCTAAATTAATACACAAGATGTCTGAGTCCCCATAGCCTAGAATGGTCTACAGTGAACTAAGGCAGTTTTTAAGATCATTGCACTGAATTTCTACCTGACTTTGAGTATCAAACATGTCTCAGTGTCATAGCTTTGATGACTCATATCCATGGTTTGACTGTCATTTTTTGATTAAATATTAGTGCTGTATTGTCATTACTGCTTTGTGGTAAGCAATCACACGTTGAAAGAGAGAGTGAAATGGCATTATCAGGAACCACTATCTCAGAATATGTTTCAAAGTTGTACACAAAGCCATTTTGATACCCTGCTCTGATACAGTAATGTTTTACAGTACAATTTCATCTACACATGTTGCCAAAGGACGATATTCCACTACGTTGACTAACGCATTTCTGTGGAAATAACCTTCTGATTTTAGTGGGACTTGATGCTGCATAAGATGCAATTCAGCATGAATAAAGGTGTCAAAATATGGCCCAGAGTTATTATGCGTATAACCTAAACCTCAGTAAAGCAATGAGATACCCAGATTAATGGCTAATGGCTGGGATGACAATCTTATCTTGACCCATGCTGTCTGACTGAAGGTTAATAATAACATGTGCATAGTATGTCATCAGATTCTGAAACACAGTCACACTAGTATGACATTTCAGAATAAATATCTGCCTTCATTCTCTTTTAATTCCCCTTGTGGATTTAAGTTAGTTCCTTAAAATGTTGTTTAATATGTTTTTAGAGATTTAATAACAATCTATTGACCAAGAGAGGACAAATGTCAGTTTTCTCCCCAGCTTGTTCTCTGTGGCATAAGTTTGCTTGAGAATGCTTTTTCTTTTCAGTCTTACATTAAGAAACATCTTCTCAATTATCTTTGAAGCCATCAAAGGGCTTTTCCCAGTTAATGGGAGGTCTTTAATAATACGTAACAACAACATGTTCTATAAAGTATTTTGGGATGCCTTAAATATAAAAAGCATTAAATCAAGCTGGATTGTACTTTTATGCTGTCCTGTATCATCTTCCACACCAGCTGAATTGCTAATAACAGCAAAGTCTAACCCACATATGCAGAACATGAAAAAAGTTTGAATAATAAGTGATAATTATGTTATTATGTAACTTTGAATGTTACATGGACATAAAATAAGAATGTATTTTACTGATTCCATAAAGTACTCCAGCACTATGAACTTCCCCTCATAGCGTATTTCTGAATGTTTTAACAGAAAAGAGAGTGAAATTAGTTATCCTTCCTTTGGTACTTCAAAGTCTTTCACAATTGTCTCTATGGCAAATTTTCCATGCTTGCACATTACTTCTTAATACAATGCAAGCAAGTCTGGTAGAAATGATGGTCATGTCCATAGTTCAGCAATCTGGGCTTCTCATTGCATTTCCAGTGAATGTGTACAAATAAAAGGCCAGAGCAACCTAGAACCAAATTTTGTGTTCATAAATCCAGATTAGGTCCAAAATTCTCTCCTAAGTGAACAGAGACAAGAAGACTTCCCATTAAGAGTGAGATTCATCACAACCCACATTCATCACACAGTGCAAATGTTCCCAAAAGAAACGCACATTTGAAATGTTGTCTTTGACCCAGGGCTATAATCTATGTAGGACTGCGATATATATCCAGGAAATGTATTCCTGCATTTAGGCACAAAGTGAGTTTTTGAGGAGGATGACTGGGGTTTAGGTTAGTAGGACAAGAAGAAAACATACCATCACTACCATACAGTTATGCCAAGATAAATTTACCTGAGATTAGAAGTACAGTTCTTGACCTTCCTTAGCCAGAAGTAGTTTAAGTTCATAGCTTTGACCTTCCTGTTTGATGTCCTAAGCAGATGGCTATCCACTAGAGTGAAGCAGAGAAACACTTCATTGCCACCATACTGCAAAAAAAATTTCCAGGATTCAGAGGGCCAAACAGACAATAGAGGGAAATGAAGAAAATTGTGATTCTAATCATTAATGAGCATGATCATCTGGTAGGTAAGCATCTGATAGGCTTGAACTTTCTGATATTTAAGAAGGCAAGTCTTCCACTTCCAAGATGAGAGCACATGTTATTAACTTGTTCAAAAATTAGAAAATGACATCATCTCCTCTGGCTGCAGTTTTGATGGAAGTGCCTATCACCGCTGTGATTGCAAAGGCATCCACTGAATTTGCCCAGCAGAACAGACTTCTCAAACCATAGAAAATGGTCTTAAGGCATGAAATTGTTGCCATTAGCTCAGGCGTGATGGCTGTGCTACTGGGTATATACATTAGCAGAACTTGAACAGCTTAAAAGGTTAGGTGCCAAGGAGATCTCACAGACTGAAATGAACATTTGGGGATTTATGGTTCAGATTATAGTTTGCAAGTGTTCATACATTGCACTTGAGGGTGTCCAGCAGGGCACGTCACAAAGCCAAATGTATTTTAAAAAAATTGTGAAGAACTTAAGAGAGAATAAATAAAATTAATTCAACTTTAAAGAAATACACATGTTGACACTTTTTCTTCTGCCATAACTTTATCACAGGAATGTAGCTCATGCAAATGCACTGGGATGTTTTCTTTATAATGGCTTCCACTGTGGGAGAGTTGCACTCTAGGGCCAAAAGATCATCCTTTAAATGTGTCAAAATATGCACAGCAATTAACAAAAGTATATTTTAACAAGCATTTGGCTTATATGTATGTGCACGTGTGTGCTTTACTATACTTGCACCTATGTGTACTGACACACAGAACTGAAATACGGTAAGCAAATTGGTATATCTAGTAAACAGATGTGTTGGCAGTAGAATTGCAAACCTCACAGATAAATAAATGTCCTCCATAATTACAAAATATAAGCAACTCCATAAAAAAGAGTTTAATTCCTGGTAAGCTATCTTTGAAATAAGATGTCAGTGTAATTTGCTGAATGTTTTTGATGTTGACAATAAAAAATTGAAATCACTGTTCAACTGAACACCACAGTAGAAAAGAAAAAATCTTCTTACGTTGCAGATTTCAGCTGCATCTGATATGATCTATAAAGCCCGAGGTATATTGACAATTCAATACCCTTAATTTGGTGGGAAAGTAACTCAAGGCAGTCCTCGTTGACTTTTGCTGTAACACATTAGTCACAGTAGTCACAGAAGGGAATATTTTGGGTATCTGCAATCAAGCCTGATGAATAGTCCAAGTAGCTGGGATCTCTTATTTGTTAGGGTATATTTCAAGGGTTTGTCTCCTTTTTGGTTTGGATTTTTTTTTTTTTTAATTAACTGACTGATTGACAAAATAGACTATTTCATACACTTGAGATACAGAATGAGCTTTTGATGTGCAGAACATGATCATGAAGCTCTGAGGTCTTATTTTAAAAGTAATTATTTAGCTTTTCCTTGAATGGCACTCTGTGAGGTATTATGGAAGAAAATCATTATAAGGTTGCACATCAGCCAGGATACTTTCTGCCCCTTCTCTTTGATTTAGACATACACTGCCAAACAAATCAAAGATAACACTTGGGAGCTGCATGTTGCTGTGATGGATCTCTGGAGAGGAAGAGAGAAAAATGAAGTTAAAAAAAGGGGATGAGAAACACGATGAACCAAAAAAAGCTTCAGCAAGTGTTGACTCTGCTGTCAGTCAAATGAAAGAGAAGGGACAATTTGATCTATTGCAAGCTCATAGCCAAGGATGAAGAAATAGAAGTTCTCCCTGACAGAAGCAAACAAACACACATTAATTTTGATTCACTGAATTGTTTGGGTTTTATTGTTCATTTACAGAAAACAGCTTTCTCCCTGTTCTGGTGATACACCAATGCATGAGCGTAGCCTCTTGATGGCACATAATGCACACACTGCATGACACCAAATTGTGTCCTGAAATTGGTAAGGCTGAGAAATTAGAAACAAATGAGGATGTTTTCCATCATTTCAGAGCTATTAAAGGATATAATCTTAATGCCTCAAAAGACCTGACTATTGAACTTTGACTATAACTACCATTAATTAGAGGTCTGCAATGCTTGATATGCCCTCAGAGAAAAAAAATTCCCACAAACCAGCTTATTAAAACTGTGATGCTAGCTCACTGCAAACAGCTGCCAGCATGGGCAATTTGGGAATGCATGTCTAATGAGGGGGGAAAAGCTGCTGTAAATGCAGTCAAAAGAAGGGGATGCATCAAAGCAAGCACATCAATTTACGAGAGGGTGAGTTTATAGCAGGGTTTCTGAAACTTCCATAGCTGGAAAAGACAAAAGTAGGTAAGAAATCTTGATTCAGGAGTCACCTCTGATAATTACATGACATTTTCCCCCAGTGTAAAGTTTTCTATAGGGACAGGACAAGCATTACTTCAGGCTGTGCTCTTGGAATTAGCTGACTTAATTGCATAAAACTGTTTTTACCTGTGATCATACACAGCATACCTTGTACAAGGTTCACCACAAAATGTTTTATGCCAGAGTGAAGGGGCTGAGGCCAAAATGTGGGACAGACACACGTACATGTTACTACAATAGAGTGTAGACTGAAAGCAATGTTTTTTCAAGATACCTAAATAATCTTTACAAGATCAAAAAAATGACATTAAATTGCCCTCCAAATACAATGCAAAACTGAAAGTGATGCAAAAATAAAGATATCTTGAACTTTCCTTTGCCCTAGTAGAGTTGTGATGTTATAACATGCTCAGATTGATGGTGGAAGCATCTAAATTTCATTTTTAACAGGCTGCCTTATGGAAAACTCTATTTATGTGAGAGAACTCATTAAAAAGTGTAGCAAAGAAAAGTGTTAAATTAATCTTTGAACTTTTATTCATGACTATCTGGCCTTAGAAGATTATCCAACATTGTGTATTGTCCTGGTTTCAGCTGGGATAGAGTTAATTGTCTTCCTAGTAGCTGGT